>JACSVZ010000006.1:40654847-41854847 GCA_014706295.1 Lycocorax pyrrhopterus obiensis
ACCTTTATAGTTCATGCCAAGAGAATCACTATTCACCTAATTTGGGCCAAATTCACTTCTGCTTTTCTGCTCCTTTGGACCATAACTACCATGTACTAAGTTGTGCTTGTTTTTCAAAATGCATAGCAAAATATGTCGTTTTCCTTTTTGAGTGTGTTTGCGATATAGAAGACATCAGTTTTAGGCATGAGAAACATTCCATGATGACTGCTGTGTAGATCATGAAGAAGATGTGGCAAAAGAAGCATCCTCTACAAGATTACTAATCTACAAGATTAGTTTCTCACAAAAAATGTGTGGAATAATAGTGTGTCATTTCTGTTCAGGAGCTCACTTCATAGGTATGATAAATGCAGGAGGATCACTCTGTCCTGTACATGTTTGAGCTGAATTCTTCCACAGCCTTACATGGCCTCAAGATGTAGATGTAGTGTCAGAGGGTCAGTTACCTACATGCTTTTTAAATATGTTTTCTCTTTGCCATGGGATGTTATTGCCATGGCTTATGGATTCCTGAAATTGTCTTCAAGAATGGGTAAGGTTGGAAGGGACTGTGGTGCTCAAGCAGGGTCATCCCAGATCACATGGCACAGGATTGCATCCAGATGGTTCTGGAATATCTCTGGTGAGGGAGACTCCACAGCCTCTCTGGACAATCTGTTCCAGTGTGTGGTCATTTGCATAGTAATGAAGTTCCTCCTCATGTTCAGCTGGAACTTCCTGTGCATCAGTTCCTGCCTGCTTTTCTAGTCCTATGGTGGGGCAGCTCCAAGAAGAGCTTGGCTTCTTCCTCTCTTCTTCCATGCTTGGTCAGTAGCCTGTGTATGTGTTAAGATGCTAGTGCTTGGCTGCTTATGTGAATTTAGCATTGTTCTAAGAGCATCTAGATTCTGTGTTCAGTGCTGGAAGCTAAAACTGTCAATTTTGGATTATCTTTACCTGATTTTTATAGCAATTAGCTTATTACCTGTTTGGAGGCTGAGATGATTCCAAATAGCTTTTATTGGCAAAGCCTGATTGAATTTTTTTCTTCAATTTTCTGCTTTTCTTCTATAATTCAGAATGCATTGCCTCATTTTGGGGCGTGCTGTCATCCTGGTGGTTAGATTTACGAGTTCTTTCACGCTTTCTATTTTGTTAGGCAATTTCTTGTTTATATCACTTGGACCCCTAAGTGAAGTGAAGATGGCTTTAAAGAGCTATAGCAATGGAAGTCTCATCTCTCTGAAGACAGAATACAGTACACTTGCTGTTGCAGTTAGATGTAATACAGCATCAGCATTTGGGTCCGTAGCAGCTGCTGACTTTCATTATGTTACAAGAAGCAACCTATTCTCCCGCTAGAGCACAGCTTCAGTCCGAGAGAGGGTTCACAGCATGGAGCTGAGAGGTGAGTGCATTATTCAGGGTTGCTCAGCAGGTCAGAGGGTGTGAGAAGCAGCCTGATACTGCTGGGAAGATGAGCCTTTGAACAATTTACTTCCCTAGGTGCCATGCTACTCTGTTCTTTGATTTTTGGTGAGCTTTCATTTCAATAGGGCTAAGATTTAACCCATCGTATTTACAAAAGAGGCTTTACGATACAGTTCTGAAGTGCCTGTCGCTGTGATAGTTTGGTTCCCACATAGTTGATTCACTGGGATTTGATCTCTCTTAGGAGTGGCAATGACATTATTCATACTCTGCTTGTTCGTAAGCACTAAATTCCCAAAGGATGCTTTCCTTAAGTGATACCAACAAGGTGCAGTTACCGGCTTTCAAAGTATCCGGGAGTTGAATTCTTTTGCCTTGAGCTGGTGGCTTTCTCACGGCACCAGACTCTCCAGTTCTGTCAGCAATAGCAGCCCTTTTCAAGAAAGAGCTCTGCCTTTCATCGTCTTTGTCCTTGAGAGAGCAACCACAGAGAAAAACTAGAGGTTTCTGCTCACAAACTGGAGAAGGTTTTAGGCAATTTGGAGAAGAGTGCAGAGAAAGAAACGATCCTGACCTTTCTCTCCACTACCCCTCAGAGTTCAGTTTCTTCTCTTCTCTCTTCCTATTCTTTCTCATAGATACCAGGTCTGGAATGGGGCTGTCTTTTAAGCAGATGGACAGAAAAAAGTTCCTTCAGACAACTTTTACTCTCAGCTCAGCAAAAATGGACAAGATTGTGTTGTTAGGAATCCATGGACTGAAAAAATATTGTTATTAAAATGAAATGTTGTTAAAAGATGTAATGAAAGCAACTGCAAGTGGTAGCCATAAGGTTAAATTTATGGACATTTGAACGTATCAACTCTGCGCGTGTAAGTGTAATTGCATGTTGCAATGTAGTATTAAGGCCTTTCAAAATTCAGCTATAACATTCATTGCACAATGTTATTTTTAACATTTTTCCAATAAGTGTGATTTCTACAGTATTTGCACTTTCTTAACCACTGGCAAGAACTCATGAATCATAGAATCATAGAATGCCTGGGTTGGAAGGGACCTTAAGGATTATCTACTTCCAATCCCCTGCCATGGGCAGGGACACCTTCCACTAGATCAGGTTTCTCAGTGCTCCACCCAACCTGGCCTTGAACACTTCCAGGGCTTGGGCCATCCATAATTTCTCTGGGCCAGCTGTTCCTGTGCCTCACCACCTAAAGAACTTCTTCCCAATATCTAATCTAAACATGCTCTCTTTCAGTTTGAAACCACTCTGCTTTGTCCTGTCACTACATGCCCTTGTGGAAAGTCCCTCTCCATCTTTCTTGTAGTCTCCCTTCAGGTGCTGGAAGGCTGCTATTAGGTCACCTTTAAGCCTTCTTTTTTTCCAAGCTGAACAAACCAAATTCCCTCAGACTTTCGTCTGGAGACAGGAGACATGTTCCATCCCCCTAGTCAACTTGGGGCCTTCCTCTGGACTCACTCCAACAGGTCCATGTCCTTCCTGTGCTGGGACCCCAGAGCTGGATGCAGCACTGCAGGTGGGGTGTCACCAGGAGCAGAGCAGAGGGACAGAATCCCCTCCCTTGCCCTGCTGCCCAAACTGCTTTGGATACAGCCCAGGACACAATTGGCCTTCTGAGCTACAAGTGCACATTGCTCAGCTTGAGGAAGCTTTCAGGAAGTGGAAACAAGCACAGGTGGCCCAGGAGGAATACAGGGAAATTATGTGGGAAGCTAGCAAAAAGATTAGGGAAGCCAAGGCCCAGTTAGAATTGAATCTGGCCAGGGATATTAAGGGTAACTGGAAGGGCTTCTGTAGATACATTGCAAACAAAAGAAAGACTAAGGGATAATGTCCTAAGGATGATTTCCTTCCTCTCCAGAAGGAAATGGGAGACCTGGACAAAGAAAGACTGGGGTTGTTAATGACTTCTGTGCCTCAGTCTTCAATGGCAAGTGCTCCAGCCACACCATCCAAGTCTTCGATCTGTCCATCCCCCAGCCTGTGTTAGTACCCGGGATTGCCCTGACCCAGGTGCAGCACCTTGCACTTGGTCTTGTTAAACTTCATGAGATTCTCACGGGCCCAATTCTTGACCTTGTCCAGGTCCTTCTGGATGGTGTCCCATCCTTCAGGTGTGTCAACTGCACCACTCAGAGCTTGGTGTCATCTGCAGGTTTTCTGACAGTGCATTTAATCCCTTCATCTATGTCATTAATGAAGATATTAAATAGCACTGGTCCCAGTTTGGACCCCTGAGGGACATCACTTGTCACTGATGTCCAGTGAGACCTGGCAAGAACTGTTGTTACAGTTGACTGTGTTTATAAATGATGTTACATTATATCTAGTATGTTATAAGCCATCCTTATTCATAGATTTCATCAAATTTTTAAGTGTGTAAGTTATTTGATTTGGAAATTAACTCCATAAATCAAAACCAAGCTGTTTTTGCAAAGATTCTCTGAGAACTGTTGTGTAATTTTTATTTGTTTGGGGTTTCTTTTTTTTATCATTCTGCTGAAATGCCAGTGTTTCAAGGAAATTATAAAAGAATTGAAACCTACCCTGAACTAAGACTAGAATTCAGCAAGACAGTGCTGTAGGAATAATCTTTTCTGGGGTCTTCTAAATAACAGGTATTCAGTGCTAACCTGCAAATCCAATTAATCATCACAACAACAACTGAAAAGCAATCATTTTTTCAGAAGTTCTGTATGGTTTTTAATAATTCTGAAGTTTTTAATTACATTTTTGTATTGAACAATGACTGTAGGTGCTGTGCTATCATTTTTAGCAGCAACCTTAGCTCACTAAGAGTTCTCTCCCTGAGGAATTAAATGGATGAAATTTTAAAGATTATTTTCACCACTGTTACCAAGCTACCTGACTCCTTTACACTGTGCTGACTGATTCAACACAGTTAGAGATTATTGTTTGAAAGATATAACCCAATATCTTAAAGTCAAGATATGATTGGGATTTTTTTTATTTTTAAGTTCACTTACGGTTCTACAAGAGCTTTTGCAGGGGCAGAAAATGGAATTTTCTGGCTTTGTGGGTGCATCATTCATAACCTCTCATAAATGTCTGGCAAATAAGGCAGTCCTTAGTTTGAAATGTACATTATTGAACCTTGCTTTTTTTCATGAAGGAATGTATGTTATTTCTTAACTAGCCATTAGTACTGATCAAGGTGTCTGAGAAAAGTTAAACGATTGTGCCCCAACTCTAATCAATCCTATGAAAACTTTTACTACTTGTCTTGTAAAATTTATCATCTTTTTCACAGGAACTGGCATTTATTTGGTATCTATTCAGCATGTAGAATAGTGAATCACAATTTACATGATATTGTGAATGGCACTAAATCCAGATGAGTAGGAGCAATAATTCTGATATACTATCTATGTTGAGCCAGAAGAAAAAAAAATTGCTTCAATTTGAGACACTTGACCTTTTATCTATAGCATAAATCAAACCCCAATAGGTTAAGTCACTCCATTCTTGGACAAGAATTTGCTTTTGGAAACTGCCAGCTGGGTTGTTCTTGTTTTTGCAGATGGACATGTTTGTGTAGGTTGTTCTGAATGTTTTCTTAACCGTGTGATCTCACAGGATCAAAAGGTAAGTAGTGAAACCCAAACCTTTTTTTGATCTCCTAACAAAAAGTTTCCCTTTTATTCCTGAAAAGGAGAAGCCAAGTAATCACAAGTTTTTAAAAAATACTTCAATCTTTCTATAAATATCCCTTCAGTATTCTAAAACTTTTGCTCATAAAGTTCCCATTGGCTTATTTCAGACAGTTTGAGATCTAAAAAGAGTGAGCCTGATGTCATGAACCCTTAGACACAGGTCGTGAATCACGAGATAAAATTTTTCCTATGCGTTTTACCTCTGATTCAGCTGCAGAGGGCAGTTCAACACTATTAAAAAATAGTTAGCAGTTAAACCACTTACGATTTCTCTTTGATCTTAAATTATATAGAAAATAAAATGGTTTCATAAGGAAAGATGTGGGAAGCTTTGTTTTTGTAGGTGATTTCACAGCATTTCCTAAGGACCCATTTTGTATTCTGAGGTGACGACAGGCAAGCAGCATAACTGAAGACAATCACTGTGAGACTTAAATGCCACCAAAACTCATTATTGTGTTTTTTTTTTTTTTTTTTTTTAAGGAGCAGACCCAAATGCCTTCAAATGGTTCAGGAGCATATCTGAAATACTTATACACTGACACATGCAGCATGAGAAACAGGAAGAACTGGAATATTTGGTCAGTTCCCAGAACTGTGACATCACCAGCACTGATGAGACTTGGTGGAATGCATCCCATGATGAAGTGCTGGGATAGAGGGCTGCAGGCTGGGCAGGTGAGGTGGGGGGGTGACACTGTATGCTAGGGAGAAGTTTGGTTGTATAGCCTTGGCAGTTAGAGATGGTGTGGGTGGATGACCTGCTTATATGCATGCTAAAGGTGCTATGAAACAGTCCAGGCAGATTCTTACCTTTTTTAGTCCAGAGCCTTGAAACAGAAGTGATGGGATTGCAGACACACTGGGTGCTTGCCATGGGAGGACAATATCTTCTGTCATGGTCCATGTTTTCAAACTCCACTGCACCTACACTGGCAGTGTAACCAGGAGCAGTGCAGAATTATCCTGTGTTTCTGTGCTTGAAAAATGATTTAGTAGTAAAGTAGAGGGTTGCTGGGGGTGAGTCCATCTCGAGCTGTCTTTCCTGTTGTTTCCTTTAAGACTCTGCATGGTGCTCTCCTGACACCACCATGTTCTTTACAAGCCTTTTCTGAAGCAGAGTCTGAAAAGAAATCTGTCCCTTGCAAATATAAGGTGCTTTCAGAAGAAACGTAGCTTCACATTAAAAAAATTGAATTATTTGCTGAAGCTAAATTCATAGTGAAATAAATTCAGCAACTGAGGATTCTTTGTAATGCTTGTTTGGGATTTGCAGATGGCATCAGTAGACATGACCATATCTTTAAACTGCATCTTCATTAAGAGAAAAACCACTGTTATTTAAAAAGATTACCCGAAACTGAATTGATTCAAAATGTTGTGTATGTTATACCCCTGTGGTCCTCATGGAGCTAAAACGAGAAGCTTAAAAATGTCACACTCTTTAGAGCCTCAGCACATACCTAAATTATGGGTCTGATGTAAAGCTATTTAAGATTAATGTAAGTAGCTTTTTCTATTTGACGGCTATGAATTGGCTTCTTAATCTCCTTGGTGTAATTTGAGCTAAGTCTTTCTGTTGGAAATATCAAAACTGAGTCTGAAGCTTTCAGGCAGTGACTATCCCATAGCTGGGGTCATACAAAAAATTATAAAGTGAAGGTTTATAATAATTTGTATTATTGGTGCTTTAAATACCAATTTTTATTGTTACATGTCGAAAAGCATTAGTATGTCTTCAACATGACATCTGAGATTCTAAGCTAGCTGGTTTAAATGAATTGAAAACATAACAGACACCCTTAGTATTTCTAGTAATCAAAGAGTTTATTACAGCAAGCTAAGTGTATTGTTGATAAACTTGAATTTAATATGTGTATTCATCCTAAGTAGAACAAGTCCATTATTGCTTGAATTGTACCAATAGAAGAAAATCATAATAGTCCCATGAAATGAGAGAGAGATGGAAATAATTTAAGTATAGAAAATAAGCAAAGCAATTTCTTGGGACCACGGGTCACTTAATTTGGAATTTTGTTGCTTAATATAAAAAGAATAAGGAAGATATTTAGAGTGGCAAAGTAGTATTCTTTGTGTGAGAGATAATATAAATCATTGAATACCTGTCTTAAAAAAGAGCTAGTTAAGATTTCAAGTTGCACAATTAAATTAAGGTGCTTTGAAACATGAAACGCCTGTTCTTAGATTCTGCTGTGATTTATAGCATCACACAGAGCAGAACAATTTTTCAAAGATTTTCCATGTGGACTTACAATACCTATAAGCTTTGACACAGCCATAATATCTAGTTTTGATGCAAAATTCTCAAGCAACGAAGAATTAGCTACCCCAACACTTGCTTTTGTGTCTAATTACCTTAATTTTAACATGTGCTTTGTCCTTGCAATCCAAGTAATTTTTGGTGGGATATTTTGGTTAGAACATTTTGCCAAAAGTAGGTTTGTGTTAAAAAAAAAAAAAGTGATGTAAAAATAATAATATAATATTCTGTGAGACACAAACCCAAGCTTTCATGCCAAAGTACGGTGAGGAAAATGCAAAATGCTCTGATGCACAAAGATTAGCTCGGTGGCAGATGTTCCCCTTGGCTGGAGCCTCCACTCTCTCCATCCTCAGATTGCCCTGCCCTGCCATGGGATCCTGCTGAAGTATCCCATGACTTCTAATTCAGGATTTCCACATGAGAAATCTATTGTGCGTGGGAGAATTTGTTATTCCATATGTTGTCCTTATACGCTGTTCACCCCTGGCAAAAATGACCCCCGAACCTGAGAACTGAGAAATGTCATCAGGTGCTGTCCTCAGCTGTGGCTGTTATAGCACAGTGTTTTGGTCTGATTCTGCATTTCCTCAGTGGAATAGTACTCCATCCTTGCTCAGTAAAATCTGTCAAGGAAGTTTCATATTCTATATTTAATCTTGCTGCTTAACAGGGCTTGCTCACCACAATAAATCCATTTAAAATTTTTCGTCTTTCACGCTTGCAGAAAATGATCGCATCAGGCAGTGCTCAGGTCAAGGGATGTGGTCTGAAATAAAGAGCAAAATGGGAAGGTGCTTTTTACTATTAGAGGTTTTGTCACTAGGGGTAGTATTTAACAGTTCTAGCACTATGAGTTAGCGTCAGATATGAGAATAAAGCTGCAGTCAGGTAAGCAATAAAGAGTTCATCCATGTGAACTCTTTCTCCTTATTCTTTCCTTAATCTTTCCACTTATTCTGCCCTTACTGCATCCATGTACAGTTGCTAAGGCTTGGGAAGAAAAAAGGTGCTGCTCAAGAACAAAGGCTTCTTTTTACGGACTGTTTCTTGGCATCAAGGAAAGCCGTATGTTAAGATCGCAAAGGAAAAAACTCAGTGATAAAAAGGAATTGGATATCTTTATACAACATGACTTAGTTTTGCAGCACAATTGAGCTGTCATCTTAGTAATTTTTTTTACCTTTCATGCTACTGTTAAAATATCAGGATGGGAAAACTGTAATATTGTAGAGTGGCAACACCTGATAGCTTCTCCTACTGAACACTTCTACTTTTAAACTGCTCCATGACCTATTTTATTGGAATTTTCCTCAAACAAAGTCTTGGGAGACTCTATGTACTATCCATTTCCAGTACCATAAATGTCTGTTTATTTGAGTCTTGGATGAAGATTGAAATGAGTGTTTATCATTTCAGCCAACTGTGGATATGCATTTCAGTTTTGGAGAATGTATTTAACAGAGGAGACAAGTACTCCTGTCCAGTGCTCTGTCACAAGGAGGTGGCATGCATTGTGTATTAGTCCTTGAAGTAGTTCTGTTATTGTGTGGAAAACCTGTGTTTCAAGAGCCTGGAGAATAAGTCAGGTATTTCAGAGAGTTCAGTAGCTCTAAAAATCTGAAGTACATCATGCATGCTAAATATTTTTCTGCCTGTATTTCTTGGAGTAGTAAATTAGCCAAAACCTTTATAGACATGCAGATTTTCTGCTGTGCAACACAGCTTAAGCAACATAACAAAGTTTTATGATCATAGTAAGATGAATCTAGTGGTTATCCCATTTAAACCCAAAGGGTTTAAATGAATGGAATAGGTTGTTATTTTGTTCATTTTTTAAAATAACAATTGGGTTACAGAGAAGAATTAGAAAAACCCCAAACAACATAAAAAAATCCAACAAACCCAAAAAACACCCCACCTCCCCAGATAGTAAAATAATAAATTAGACAACATAGTTGCATTATAAGTGAAATAGTCTAACAAATTCAGACATCTTTTAGGAAACTTGTAAGGCTTTCGCTTTTCCTTAATAACTCTCTCTTCTGTTTGTGTGAATACTGATAAATCATAGAGTCATAGAATGGCCTGGGTTGAGAGCGACCTTAAAGATCGTCTTGTTCCAGCCCCCCTGCCATAGGCAGGGACACCTTCCACTAGACCAGGTTGCTCAGAGCCCCATCCAACCTGGCCTAAAACACTTCCAGCTCTTGGGGCATCCACAACTTCTCTGGGCAACATATTCCAGTGCCTCACCACCCTCACAGTGTATGTGCAGAGTATTTTTTTCTTGTCTTCTTAAAGTAAATTTTCCAGTTGGAGAGTTGATATAGTATAGGTTTAGCAGCATTAATGTTAAAGGAGTTTCTTATTTTAGTGATGGTGACTGTAGACATAATCCAGGTCCAAAGCAAAAAATATCACCATCAACATTACTGCATTGACTATAATTTTTCAGAGATAATGTATTTTTGATTTGCTTGCAGTTATTCTTAATGTCTCTTTTTGATTTCTATAGCTGTAGAATAATCTTGTCAATAGGTTTGACAAAAAGGATAAATAATACATTAACGTTTCAATACTATCTGTTAAAAAAAAAAAACCACCTCCAAACTGTGATAGTAAGTGCAGTGCTGTCTGGGTATTATTTTAGATACTTTTGAGAAAAAAATCCTCCTGTTTTGGGGATATAAGGACATTAGGCAAAACCTTGAGCAGACCAGGCCAAGTGCTATGTGTTATTTTTACATCAGTCGTCTCCGCAAGTTGCTAGTTCTGAGGAGTGGGAACATTAGGGACAGCATGTTTGTAGCCTGGGTTTCTCTCTCCACAAGGCAGTTTGGATAAAGCCTTTGAGCTACCTGTAGCAAGTGGTAAGAAAATCCAGGAGGTGAAAATGAGCTGCTGAATTTCATTATGGGAATGGTATTGATGAGAGCCTGTCACATCAGAAAGTGCTGGGAAAAAAGAGGATTTCAGGCTGAGTAAATGACTGCTGGTGAACCACCTTAGTATCCTGGGGGTTATCTTGGTCTGGGCTTGCTTATCAGAGTCAGTATGAAAAATTTTTATTGTTGAATGTGCTACAAAAAAAAATATGGACTCAAATAATTTGAAGCTGGAGAAACAATTCTGCTTCCCAGTGCTGATACACAATTTAAGAAAATATCTACCATGCCAGGTTTAGGTAAGGACAGAATTAATATAATTACATCACTAAAGTGTCACATTTTCACAAACAATATTCATATGATCACTGAGTATTTTTGTTTTAATATCTACCATATTTCAATTTATATAGAAAAATATTGCATATCAGGATGGCAAGAGCAGAAGGAAGATTTGAGTAAATTGACCAGATTTAAATTGTCAGTTTCCGTGCATAAATTCTTGTGTAGCATAGGTGTTTAAACATAGAAAACTCATTATCAGAGGGAGAACAGCTATATGTAAAACCCATGTACTTCCAGAAGTAGTAAAGTATGAGCCAGCATTCAAATCCTGAATATAAAAAGAAAAAAAACCCAAAAAACCTAGGCTGAGAGCAGTGAATGCAGTTTTAAAATGACCCTTAATAAGAATCTGCTATTCAAACATCTTGATTTAGCTAAAATTTTACAAACTTCCATTTTTCTGTGAATCACCATGGACCCTTCCATTAACTCACATGGCCTGTTGGAGCCTGAGCGGGATGCAGCACTGAAGAAACACCATTCTCTCTTCCTGTGATTTCTGAGGGATCCTTTCAAGACTAACAATAAGTGTCAGTAATTGTTTCTTATCCTATTTTACTACTGATATCTGTTTCTTCTATTTAAGGTGCTAATTTTGTCTCATGAGAGAGCAGAGATGAAGGGCAGAATCATGCCCCATATGAGCACAATTTTTTGAGTGGGGTAATGATGGTTGTTACAGAAAAGTGTGTCCTGGCTCATCCTGCATAAAATGTATATGGACTCTTCATTCTTGGACCAGGTACTGTCAGTGCCACCTGCAGGAAGAAAGAAACAACTAAATAATATTAGTAACAATTTTATAATTAATTATTATATATTAATTATTATATAATAAATTATATATAATAATATAATATAGTAATATAGTAATTAGATAATTAAATTATATTAATAGTGATGCCTCTGAACAGTTATCCATTAAGGCCCAATTAATCTGCAACATTCAAACACAAAATTCATGTCAGCAGGTAAAAACTTATGCTGTATTATATTTCTGAATATACTATAAAATTATGATGGCAGAAATGGCATGTAAATGCTGCAGTAAAAAAAAATCCAATGAAATAGGTGCAAATAGTCCAAGTTGATAAATGCTTAGTTTAAGAAAAAAAAAAAGGTCTTAAAATTGCAGAACTGGTACTAACACAGCAAATGGGAGTCCTGTGTGGTTAGGAGGAAGAAGAGATAGGAAACACCCAATATAAATAAAGGTAATTTAAATTTAAACTTTATGTACTTAGAGGAAGCTGTTTGGGAACTGGAGCGTATGCTTTTTCATGATAATCAGAAAATGTAGTCAGCTAATTAACTTTTGTCCTCATGCTACGTTGAAAAAAGTAGAAAACAAATTTTTTGTAAGCTCTAGAGTCGTAAGTAATTAAAAACCATGCTAGACCTCTCCAGTACCCTTTATAAGTAAAGATATAATATTGAATTCAAGAACCTCAGAACTGAATCTATTAGAGAGCAACAGCAATGTATTTTAGAGGCTTTCCTGTCAATAAATAGAATTATTAGGTTTTTTTAATGGCCTTTTTCTTAGTAAACTTACTCTAAATGCTGCTGGATATCAGCTTAGCTTGTTTCTTATATTCCTAGTCAGAAAAATGCATGCCACACCATGCACTTCCTAATGTTTGATGATGTTTGACACATCATCATCCATAGCAATGAACTTCCTAATTTCAACTCTTATACACAGGTCTGTTCAGGTTGCAGTCTGTAAACAAATTCTCTTTTTTACTGTCCCTTTTGATTAATTTTAAAGCTATGAATATTGCTCTGTGAGGTGTTTACTAGAGACTCCTTTCGATTTTTTACAAATTCAAAAATCTTTGCTTTGGTGGACTTTATATGGTTGCATAAAGGAAAACGATTTTCAATTTTTTTTGTGAGTCAGATTATTGCTATGGGGTCTTTTTGGTTTTTCTTCAGTTTAGTGTTAAATGACTAACCTTGCTACTCGTTGATTTTTTTGTTTTATTTCTTCATTAATCAGCTATTTGAACTCAATTCCCAGGGTATTTTTAAAAAACCTTAACTACTACATCTAGGGTCTACTCACAAGACTGATGCCCTACATGTTTATGGATCATTGACGAATCTACTGGTACCTTTGGAAAACAACCTGTTAACCAACATCTGTTTTTCATTGCTACCCTGTGAACTGAAAGCTGTGAGGATATGCATTTGGGGTTGGGTTGTACTTCATTACTGCTTATTACGAGGAGCTGAGAATCAAACTTCTCCAAAGACTTGAGACAATAATGTCATAGCTTTGTTTTCTTTCAGGCTCTGGTGAAACAATGGTCATATCTAAGCTTGAGAAGGATGTTAAAATAACATCCAACCTTCAAAAAATTAAAACTAAAGCTGTGGGTAGTCATACTCCACAGATTCATTCCAAAATTAGTATCCCAGGTTTGTTATTGGATGTTGCAAATACCAACAACTGCTGTATTTAATAGAGCCAGTTTGCTGTGCCTGGATGCAATAGCCGCCTGTCTTCTGTTGTGGCCAGCACAGAAATGGAAAGTTAACAACAGTTTTTGTTTTTTCTTCCATACTCTAAAAATGAAGTCTGTTGTGGCAAACTCAAATTTATCTTTTTCAGTGGGTGAGAAGTGGTGATTTTAATTTTTATGCCTATTGTAGTGCTGATATATTGAAAAGTAAGAAAATCACTTTGTTTCACTGAATTTTGTATATGCAAATCTTCCAACATAATCTGTTCCTGTGAGATTTTGCTCAAAGTAAGTCTCTCTAGAATCTTTTCACTCTGCAGCTTTGATCACTACTTGAGATTAGAAAGGTACCTTCTTCTTGAAAGAAAAATTTCCTTAAAATGGATGTTTTGGTTTAAGTCTAGCAAACTCAGTTTCAGATATGCTGTGCAAATCATTTTCTTTATTATGTTTTTCTAGACAGTGGATTCCCATATCTTTAAAAATCTTTAAGCCACCTTATTGAGGATGTGAAATAACAGCTTTTTTCTTCTACTGGCATAGTTTCCATCACAGAACAGGAGTCAAGAATTTTGTATATTCTTACTTTTTCAATATTTCTTTGCAAATAGCATTTTTTTCTGGAACAAGCTCCCCAGGGAAATGGTCACAGCACCAAACCAGTCTGAGTTCAAGAAGTATTTGGACAATGGTCTCAGGCACATGGTGTGACTTTTGGGGTATCCTTTGCAGGACCAGGAGTTGGACTCGATGATTGCTGTGGGTCCCTTCCATCTCAGGATACTTTATGATTCTCTGCAATCTTTATTGTCCTTTTCCTCATCTGCAGAATGCAATTCATTGCATCTATGTAGGATATTGGTTACACGTTTGTCGATGACTTATTGATACATCCTAGGAATTTTTAGAACAATTAGCTTTATACTTCACTGAATTACTCTTTTTGCCATCTTGCTATCAGTAAAGTGTTAAATTTTTGATGCTAAGTGTCTGCAGCATTAGGGGGCAATTCTAACGCCACCATCAGTGTGCTTTTCCACTTCAAGAAATTTAGAAAATTAGTGTGCTTACAGAGCTGTAAAATACTCAGATCTGCTCAATTTCACTTTCCTTTGACCCTAGAAGGCAGATTTTCTGCCAGAGCTCCCAGACTGCAAAGTTAAATTCCAATTAGAAGATATGCTTACATAGTAAGGCAATTATCTCGAGTATTTCAAAGAGTAAGTTTCAATTTCTGGTGTACAGGAGGGTATTTCTTGGTCTAGGTGTATTGATTTTTCTCAATATTCAGGTGTATTAATATTTAACAGGTAATGCTCCTTTGGCACTTCAAAAGGAAGTCTGGACTGTCAGAAATGTCTGTATTGTACGGCCAGTAAATGCAGCTCAGTTCTTTTCTGTATGATATGAACTCATAAGTAACAGTTCTGCTTTAGACACACCGAGTCTTTAGTGGTGTGCTGTGGACAGCATAGAAAAAACCTAGACACAGAAACTGTCACATGCTCTAGCAGTCCTATCTTAGGTGACTCCTCATAGTGCTGATGTTTTCTTTCCAGTTGCCACCTATTTTTAGAGACTAGGTTTTAAGAATGTATTCCATAAGTAGTTTATTAATGGTGTAGTGCGAAACTGGAATGTGGTGCAGCAGTATATGTTTACTTGACTGCAACATAGAAGGATAATTTAAATTGTGATCAGTGTAAGCGAGGCCACATATTTTATACCAAGAATGATACCCTGAATAACTGCTTGCATTTTACAACGTGGTGAAGAAAGGTATTTCTTTGCTATTAAGAAAACTTGAAGATTTTTTATGAAGCTTTACTCTGTGTACACGTGTCTTAAGGACGTGAAAGATAATCCTGTTTAATTAAGTCTTTACCTAAACTCCAATTGTGTTGGACTTTGAAAGCATAACAAACTTCAGAAATTATCAGACTCTGTGGACACAGTCTTCATGTTCAACTTAAGTAAAGATCTTTGTTTCACCTTAAGGCAGGTGCCAATCTTCTGCTTTAGAATAAGACAGATCAGACAGAATAATTCTTCTCTAATTCTCCAGTACCACCTTTCCATTCTGAACATCCTCATCTTTTAAGTTCTGCCAACTTGCTTCCAGTCATGTGCAAGTAAAACAAACAGGAATATGGTGGCTTACTCAAGCTCCTGGAGGTGGCTGGGAGACTTCCTGGGTGACGGGAGGGCACGAGCAGCCAGGCTGTCCTGGGAGAATGAGGAGTAGTTGGCCTGAAAGTAGGCCAAGAAGTGCTCTCGGGGGGCCCCATGTTGTTTCAGGAGCCGGACCTATTAATAAATAGTCATGGCACTCAGTACTAAGCAATGCTCAAGGTCTAACATGTAGATCCTGAGGCCAGTAAGTAGCTGGATCACCTCTTCAGAGATGTGCCCCAAGTAATTAAGAGTGGAGGGGAATCTATTCACCCACCATTCAAGCTTAATTAATAGTATTGATGGAAACAGGACTTGCTGCTTCCCATAATGCAGAACTGAAAATTGTTGTAGATCCTGCTCTAAAAAAAAAAAGTCTAAAACAAGGAGGTCAGGTCTCTACTGATCTGAATTAAAAATCATTGGAATTAGATCTTAAAATTAAAACACTAAAAGAAGGAGGTCAGGTCTCTACTATTATACAAAAAAAGAAAAGTAGAAAAATATTGCTGGCTAAACAAAGTTATTAATAGAAATAGGAAGGGAAGAAGGCACTTCAGCCCCATTTCTCAGTGGTATTTAAATATCTAGTTCTCACTAAAATTCTGTAAGTGTTATGCACCAATATAAAACACCAAAGAGGATATGGACAATATTCTTCAAATGATTTAGTATTTTTATGGTCCTTCTTCCTAAGACTTTCTTTAGAATGTAAAGGTTTTTCATTTTATCCTGTCTGTAGTACCCAGAAGACGAATATTTTGTCATGCTTTTATATGCCTCTGGAAAAACAAAAAACCACCCAAAAATTATTCCCAAACTTCTTTTTTCAGCTAGAAAACTGTAACAGGTTGCAGATTATTTTTCAACTACAGTACAATATTCACACAAATTCAATCTTTTTATAGGAGGATGATAGCAAGTAGTGCAGATGAATACCTGGAAATGTTTTACTTTTATCTGTTTTTCCACTCCCTTCATAATGTGACTTATTTTAAAAAATATTTGGTTCTTTTGAGAGAGGAAAAAAATGAATTGCACTAATGCTTTTTCTCAAAACACAATGAAAATACATTCACATTTGTCTCCTGGAAATAAGGGATGCCGAAACCCTTTCACAGCAGGTTTAAGGTATGATTTTGTCTTGAACCTCTATTCTTTGTGGAGTATTCTGGAATCAGAAAAATAATAATGTAACAGATTGTGAGAGCCTGTAATCAACAGGTCAGAAAGCCACTGGTAATAACAAGATTTAGAGTTGACATAAGCATTGTTTTGTCAGATAAACAGAGAACTTTTTGAGAAAAAAGTCCAGCTTGATTTTCTTTATTATTACTGATCTTTCATTAACACATAGGAAGACTTCTTACCATTTTAAAAGCTGAAAGAAACCGCAAATAATTTTTTGTGGTACGTGAATGGAATGCCTATAATAACCAAATTACCTAAAGCAAATTTCACTAATTCCACCTTACTTTTAGTTTGAACAGCAAAAGATAATGTGTGGTACAGACTTGGGTAATTGTTGAGAGTGCTTTTCTTGATTTTTCACTGTATTCTTCTGTTTCTATATATTTCACTCTTGATTGGAGCAAAGGGTGAGATTATAAATCATTAAAAAGTTGCTCTGGATTATCACCTTCCAATAGCAACTTGCTGGAGTTGAACAGGGGAAATAAAAGGATCTATGAGGTGGCTTTTATTTATTTGCTTCATAAAACACAACCCGTATTTTGATGAACCAGTCAGTTTGTAGCAGAATGAGCAATGAATGTAAGAGTTCTTAGAACAAATGAAGCTGAAATTACGGGGCCACAGAATTTCCATCCATGCAAATAAATGACATCAATATGTGTAATGTTTAATCACACATGACATTAAATTGCACAAGGTAAAAATTTGAAGATATCAAAAGATCTCTCCTATATTCAATACTGCTCCCACAAATGATTGGCTTCTCTGCCCACACAAAATCTTCCATTGCATTTTCTGGCCGGTAGAAGAGCAGGAAAGGGAAGATTAGTGAAAGAAACTTCAAGCTGATTGCAGTTCCTATAGGGTATTGAGAAGGGCATTGAGGAAGTCCTTTTGAATTCTCAGTAATGTCCTGAATCTGTTAATTCCTCTCTCTCCCTCTCTCACATACACTCATATTCATTGTTCATACCCAGAATTCACTGCCTGATATAACTGAATTTTTAATTAACCTTTTGCCCATTTTCCATTGTCATCTGTCTTTAGGGTAGACTTCTTGAAGCTTCTTCTAGTTAGGGTAGAAGACTAGACGTACACATGTCTAAGTAATAGAGACAAAGCAGAAGTACTTATCAAACATATTGGTTAATTTAGCTTGATTCTGTGTTTATGCGGGAGAAATGAATGTCTGGCCCTAAATTCTATGAATACATTTCTATGTAGAGTTGAGTTATAGTACCCATTTAATGATAGAATAAATGTTGTGTCTATTTTATTCTCCACAACAAAACAGTTAGGGTAGTTACAATTCTTAAAAAGGCATCAGTTTGTTGTACTGTGTTTATTCTCTGTGCCTGACAGAAACTAATGACAATGAAGTCATCAAGCCCACATAAAATCCCTCAGGCACAGTCTTTGTAATTTGTTATTATTTCTTCTAATGCTTTGCAATGAGTGATGAAATGGTTTGAAATAACACAAAAGAGGGCTCTGAATTATCTAAAACTGTCTAATGCATTTGGGGCTTAGTATTTAAAATTACCTCTTGAATCACTGGAGGCATTAAATGGGGTGCAAATGCATTTCATGTGCCTATAATTCTCATAAAGAAAATGTTAGAAGTAAAGCTGAGATGGTTTGGTAACTGCTTGGGAATCTGAAGGATTAAGGAGAAGATAATTTCTTGCATTATTTATCAAGTGTAAAATTGTGGAGAAAATCTTACTCCACAAAAAGGAATTGCATAGAGTATTTTTAAATAGCAGTAAGAAAGTGGTTTTGGAATGAAATGTTGATGCTTCTCAGAAGATTATTTTTTAAGGGAGAGAGTATGTTTTTATGAAACTGTTTTCTTTTTCTTCTAAATTGATTTAATTACATCGAGATTCTGTGTTCTGTTCCACTGAGTAAATTTCTCAAGGCCTTCAATTGCTGAGTAGAATGACTACTATGTGGCACGAAGAAATGGGCATGTTACATTTTCAGACTGTTGATTTGCAAGTAAGATCACAAAAGGAATGCATGTTTTTAGCACCATGCTTTTTAAATTCTGGATCCCCTCACTGTAGTTTTCAAGTGCATGTTATCAGTTCTTTTTTACTTGACTATACTCTGCCCTCAAGCAAAAGCAACTGAACCAGCAAACCTCTCAATTACTCTGCCGGACGCACCCCAGTTTCTTCTGTAGGTTTGCCAAAGTGTCTGCAGCATGGGTCACAGTGGATACAGGACTGTTGTGTCCTGCTGCTTCTCGGCAGGGAGTCATGATTCTGTCTAAAGCTGTAGAAGCCACTCAGACTGCCATTCTGCTGAATCCTAAAATCAAAGAGGAATGCAGGTGGTGTGTGTGCAGGTGGGGGGTGTACACACAACAAAAGAAAAACAATAGTAAAAAAACAAGGCTAAACTTCTGAGGATGCTTTCTTGTACACAGCCCTCATTAATAGGTGATGTTTCTTCAAGTATAGTATTTCATTTTAGATAATAAAAATAAAGATTAATTTATTTTTTCTATTTATTTTGCTTACGTTCTCTGAATATTATTACTGATATAATTCATACATCACAACAAATTGGGCTGCAACAAAAATTAGAAATCAAGAATTTGCTTGCGTTGTCATGTCAAATCTCTCCTTCATCCTGAAGATTAAAAAGAAAAACGGGAAAGCCTTATGATTTTTCTTTTGGCATTCTGCTTCCTGTACCTTCCCACACTTTGTTGTTTCTGGAAGGTAATACGCTATATATGCATTAAGAAATTATTCAGGGTGACTCATATCTTCATTCGTCATTAAATTATTTTTTTGTCCAGTTCTATCTAATATTTTGGCTGGGAAATACATAGCTTTAGTGGGTTTAGTATTATTTAATTATTTTTAATCAGAATTTTTAGACTATTAATATTGATCTCCGAATTCCCAAGCAGTAATTTCTGTGGATGAGAGAATCCATTGAATCCTTGGTTCTGATTTCAGCAACAGTTGTAAAAATGGTGTCATAACATAGAGCTAAAGCAAGGAAGTTGAAGGATGGAAGTTTAAGGTGTGATAAAGTATTATAAAAATTGCAATAGCACATTTCATACGTGTCACAGCATGGTGTTCCTTTTCCTTTTTCTGTGCTATCACCTCTAAAAAAAGTGACATTTGGTACTGAGCATCACAGCTTAGGAAATAGCATAGTTCACTGGGAGTTTTTGTATTTTTTTGTCTTTCTTCTCTTAATTTTTATTGTAGTTATTTTCTTTTGCTGGTCTATAAAACTTGCACATGTCCGAGTAACAGAGGCGGAACAGAAGTACGTATTTGTATTGTGACAAACACTGGGTCCAAAGGGACTTCCCTTACCCAAAGAACTGATAAGAGATTGGATCTTTTCAGATGGCAAAGCAATCTGTTGAGAATATTGTGTGATAACATTTACACTGAGAACTTGCTTCCTGAAGAGCCACGAGACTGCAAAATCCCTCATGTACTCAGGTGTCATGTATTTCCTAGTTTAACAATGTGATTTCCTGGATTTAGAAGTAACTGCTGACAGATATGTGGAGAAATTTGCTTTGGCAAGGCAAAGCAGTCACCAATTTATTTACTAGTGGAGCTAAAAAAATGTAAATTTATTTTATGGTAAGAAAAAGAACCCTCTAGTTAAAAAATTATGTGAAACTACTTGTTTTGCAACTGAGGAAAGAAATTGTTTTGCAATGTATATAGCAAAACTATTTTGAATTCTTCTGAATTATTTTCAAAAATTTCAGAAAATATTAAAGAAGGTTGGGTCATTTCTAATATAAGGTGTTATCTTCCAGCTAGCGTGGCACAATGGAATTCTGTACAGAGAAGGGAATTTTAAGGAATTTATAGGAATTTTTGTCTTTTTTTTTTTTAATTCTACTTTTCTGCCTGCTGTTCTGATTTGTTTACAGTTGCAGGCCCCTTAAGATGGTCTGTATCCAGTAGGAGTTCATATTAAATATGATATTTAAAAAAATTACTCAGAAGTTGTAGTTTTTATAAGCTATAAATAGAACTGTAAGCACAGATATATGGATGCATAGAAATATGGACAAGTACCTGAATTCTCACTAGGATGAAACAGCAAAGTGTGATCATGTGAAGTATCATATGTATATTTCTTTCGTATTTTTGTCAGATAATATTTCCAGGTACTTGTTCTTGTCACCATTCATATAAGATCTGTACAATGTTGCCAGTTATGCCTTATTTTCTTAGTGTAGAATAATCTTAATTTATCATCTAGCAGTGTTGTTCAGAAAAACTTTCCAAGTGACAAATATTTAAATGACTTTATAACTTGTTTATTTTAAATACTAGGCTTATTTACCCCACTTCTCAAGCTATTGGATTCAACGTTTTTGAGGTTTAGACAACCCTTAGAGAATTCTAAGACTGCACATTCTTCATGAAACTGTATGCTGTTAACTTTATTACTGCTTAATTAACTGATGATGTGTTAATAGAAGGAAATTATTAAAGCTTTCTCAGAGGACTGAAAAAGTGCTCTAGCCACTTATTCTGAGTTTAGTAACAATAGGTGATGTCAGAATAAAAATCAGCGCTCCCAAATGGATTTTTATTACTTGGGCAAAATTGAAAAGCTGTAATTAATTATACTTTTTTATTAGTAGTACAACATACATATGTGAATTATAAGTTGATAAAAACCTTTGTAAACCTTGAATGTCTTATCCTGCAGCCTTGCCAGAACCATACCAAAAAAAGGCAGGGGAAAATGTTGGTTTTTTTCTTTTTTTTTTGTAACGTAATACTGGAGCATCTTTCCCTTTACTCCTACTTACATTTAAACTCAGGGTGGTGGCACCTCAGATCCGTAGAGTCCAAGGACGTTCTGATAGCATCCTAAGACTCACAATGTTTTATTTATTGATGAAAGCTTGCCTTCCCTCTGGAGGAGAGCTTACTTTGGGAACAAAGCAGTTTTAGTGGCATTCTGGTTTTGAAAGTTCCATTTCCACTGTGGAAATCTTTTTGAGTTGCATGGGACAGTTGGCCACCACGGAATGATTGTGTAGGGTCTCATGACGTTCCCCCCTATGGTGCTGCCCACTGACCTACACACATTTGCTGTGTCCATCCTCCTGTGCGCTACAGGCAGTAAATTGCCCTGTCAAGGAACAGACACGGGCATACACCAAGCTTGCTGAGGTCTGGGATGCTGGGGTGGAAGGTCTTGAAGGTGAGCCAGAAGAGCCTCTAGTCTGTTCTTTTAGTATGGCTTACAGATGGTATTTGATGCAGCATCTCTTAAATTCATCTTTGCTGGGCCACTGAGGAGTCTTCCCACTCAGACTCAATCCGACCTCTACAATGTGGTAGTTGGTGGTCAATATATCATGTGGCAATGTACTGTGGTACTGGCCATGTGGTACCTTCCATGGCTTAAACACTTAGCCTGTATTTTAGTATGAACACAGCCTACCTCAGAGTATACCCCAAAACCCCTAGGCATTCTCAAGGTCTCTTTACCTCACTGTGAGCACGAACATATTTGAGAGTCAAATGTCATACCTGTTATACCTATTTCAGTTTTGGATGAAAAAAAAATAAATTCTTGGCATCAGCAAAAAGTTATTGTCTTTCATTGAGCTTGATAAAGAATCTCTCTAAAATATGAGAATTGGAAGAAGCCATTGCAGAGGTCTAAGAATTTGCTTTAATTAAATGTAATCTTAATTTTTAGTATGTGAAAATGAACTAGTCAGCCTTTAGACACCAATGATTTTTTTATCTTGATTTCTCCCTTTTATCTGCTCCTATCCAAAATATAATTTTCATGTTTTCTTTAGGCTGTAGCTTTTTCTTTCCGAGATACTTTTTGGTGAACTTTTTTGTAAGATATGCTGTGTTTGTGAGATGAAAATATTGGAAGTGAATTTTTTAAAATTTCTGTTAAAGTCCTGACTTTGATTTTTACCATAAGATTCATATTTTCCAGTTCCAAACAGAAAGCTTATCTAAGTATCAATGGCACCAAGAAAAGGTTCCGCTCAGTTTACCTCAGCTAGAAATGCTGCTCAATACTATCACTACTATGATTTTAAAAGTATTTGACATTTCCTTTACCGCTGTGTCATACTTTTAGCTGTTACAGATCCAACAGACAAAGTCTGCAAAAGTACACTGAGACTTAGTTCCGACTACCCCAAAGTCTTCATTTTAAGAGTGATTTTGCAACGCTTTTTTTAAAGTGGGTTAACACATACAATTGCATAGAAAATAAATTTCAATGTGCATGCAAAAGTAATGCTTTTTTTTCACGCTTTAGTAATGTTTATGGCAGTATAAGAGCTATTTTAAGATGAGATTCAATGTGATACGCGGGGGCAGAAAGGAAAAAAAGATGTTAATATGAACACCTCATGGCTAAAAAGGATAATATTATGAATAAATATTGTGAAAGATTTATGATTCAAAAATGGGAACTTTCAAATGAAAAACAAATCTAAAAAAGCTCCCAGCTCTCAATTTATGAAAGGTCTGTGGGATTGGAATTTAAAGGTAGTGAAAGCATATTAAAGATCAATGTTCCCTTCCTGCAACTTTTAAGTATGCCTCTTTGAGGACTGCCTCCATCCTTCAGTTTATGTGTGTAACAAAGCGTTTATCATTTTTTTTCCCCCAGGTCATCACTGAAATGGGGAATCTAATTTTACTGGAAGATACTCTGAGACTCCCATGCAATACTATGAAATGGATATATATATTATCACTGGGCTTCCACCATGTCCCCAAGGCAGACTTCTGACTATCTGCATTACAGGTTTCTGTTGCGTATTCTACTCTTGCTTCATGTTTGGAATTCCTAGGAATCTGCGCAGTTGATCACATTTCTACCCTAAATCTTGTGAGTGTTCCTGAATTTCAATAAATGATGGTAAAGGAAACTAAAACTGAAAGTTAATTTAATTCAATACAACAGCAGGCTATATAGACTGTCATATTTCTCTGTCACTACTGCAATATTTTACTGAAGCTGAACCATGAGCACTTGAGACACAAATTTATGTCAATTAAAATGTATTCCAAAACAGGTGTGAGAAACACCAAGGGAAGATTAAATAAATGTGCAACTAAGAGCCTAGGTGTTCCTGTTGGGTTTCTCTCTCTTTCCCTCTTTCTCTTTCATTCTCTCTTTTTCTTTCTCTCTCTCTCTTTCTCTCTCCTCTCTAGAGCTGTGCCTACTGCTTAATTTTAATATCAAGTGGAAATTCAAGGAACTGGAAATGAAAGTTGGTGGGTAATAATGAATAAAATCTTAAATATTTCTGTACTTTTATTCCTTGGAAATAAAGCTAACAATCAAAATTAGCTAAAAGATTTTCAACACGGTGAAAATGTCACGGGGCTCTAAAATGAGTCTGCAGATGTAGAGGGTTTTAAATCTGCAGTGGTCAACCAACTACTTTTGAAACATTATTTCTTCCGGTGAATTGCCCTAACACTTGTGTTTTAATTGTGCTGAAGTCTTTACCTTGAAATTTTTCAGCTAAAATATTTTTGATATGGCAGCATTTTTGTGTAATACAGCAATAACTAGGTTCAACTGTACTGGTGAGCTAGATATTGAATGAGTTCAGAGTAATAGATGCTGTTGTGTCTTGACAAGCACTACTTGAATGATTTTTGTGTCAAAGACATTTTAAAATTTTCTTTCTGGCTTGGTGTCTTCCAGCCTTGTGTAAAGCTTTCAGGCTTTGTGTGTTTGACTAAATGTGCCTGACTGAAAACAGAAGCCTTGACATTCCTTTAATAATAGTAGCCATCTATTAGGTTGAATTGCAAGCAGCAAAGGGTAATAATATCAATAAAAGTGCAATGGGAATTTATTTCTTAACAACTGTACACCTGTCTGAAAGGAAGAATTGTGTCAACAGCCACTGCTATTAGTCGTGTTCTCAGCTCAGTGATGTTCTCAGTTGAGCCTTGAACAGTGCTTGCTTTTTAGCAGCAAATGGGGCAGTTTTTTACCCAGAGAATGTCTCTAAATCATTCAAAAGACCTATTATCTCTGTAGTGGCATATATGAGTAACACCTGCTAATAACTGTGCCTATCCTCTTGAGTGCATTTTCCCAATTTTCACAATGTTAGAGAGGAAGGAAACAAATCTGTGCTTTTCACTTGAAGCTGAAATGTTCAAGGATGATTGAATAGCTCCTCTCTCTGTTAATGTAGTTTTCTCCCTCAATATGTAATTGAATGGGCAGGTATGAATGCAGCATAGATAAAACAAAAAGCTTTGGTTTAAAAGAAGATCAACTTTAAAAATATATCAACTTTAAAATTATATATTAATTTCAGCACTGGTCTAGGTGGTGGGGACTTTAGCTGAGCGTGTTTGTGGAAATCACTTTGAAGGCTCTGGTACCTCATCTGTATTCCTTTTAGTATCCAAGCTAGGATGGTTAAAGTTAGTTTGGGATTGCATGTAATATAGAGTTGTACCTTTGGAAAATATCCCAGATGTTAACTTTGACTTCTGGTATTCAGATTTCAGCATCTGAGAGACAGATTACACAGAAATTCTATTTTTCTCTAAGAAACAATCAAGAATTCAAAATACTCAAATCAAATGCTTTTTAAATTTCTATAAAACAATGTCCTATTAGATGATGATCTTTTAAATTTCATCTACAGTAATTTTTTTTTTTTTTTTTTGCTTAAAGCACAGGACTACACTCATATTTTTTAGTGCTGACACTTATACTGGGGGGTATTATAAATATTTACAGGGCTACAAGTGATGAATTGAGAAAAAACAGAGATTAAAATAAAAGTATTTCTGCATATCACAGCTAGGAAGGTATCTTTGAAAACTTAAGAAGTGTGCATTTTTCACCCTATGGAACCTTTTATAGATTCCAGCACAATAGATGAGCAAGGTCATGCAGTCACAAACAGAAGTTGAAATAAAATTCTAGATACAAGCATGAGAGTTTGGATAGAACAGATATATTCTGAAAGGTAAGGTTTTCACATATAACAACAATATTCGATAGTTTCTTGACTATTATAAAATTTGTTAAGTACTAGGCTAAGTCATTAGCAATAACTTAAAATACCACAATGTTTATCACTAGTAGCCTATTAAAGAATACTTCAACTAATACAGGTCTCTCACAACTGACTACTTTAGAAATTTGTCTTTGATTTTGCATAGTAATGTAACCTGTATTACTTTTCTTCCCCATATTTGTCATACAGGTTCTTAACCAAAGCTGAAGCAATTTTCACAGGTTCAGATTTCTCCCAGTTGGTGAAAATTTTACAGTGCCTATTCAAACTGGGAAAATTATCTCTGCTAGTAATGTATTTTCAGACTGCAGTTAAACATCTAACTAAATATCAATACTATTGCGTGATTAAAAATTCAATAATGCAAAGATCCCTTTAACATTCTTATGATTAGCTCTTTATTATGCAGATGTAATAAAAGACTTAAGAAAGATTATATCCTTACTTATTTCAATAAACTCACGATTGATAATTGCAGAACTCTGTTGCTATAGTTACCATTAAATGAGACTGAAAGCAACCTGTCGAAGACCAATTTACTGCAATCCTGGCTGTAGTAATTCCGCACTTAAAAACCAACACTGGATTTCGAAGTTATGCCATCTTAGAGAAAGATACCTAGTCTCTACTCCTCTAAGTGTTTAAGAAATTGAACAATTCTTGAGGGACTGAGTGTAAAAATATTCTTATGGCCCGAACAAAAGGAAAAGTAATACTTTGTCCTCTGCCTTCCCAATTTGAGCAGGTGGTTACTGAGGTTCAGACTTCTAATTATGTTTCAAACTTGGAGTTAAATTCAGGTTCACTTTGATCCCATTTAAATCATATAACTATGTTAGCGTAGGAACACATAATCACGGTATGATTATATGCAGGTGCTTTTATTGAAGAGCTCTGGGAATCAGGGGTACAGACCCAAATCTGACTCCAACATGGACTTGAGATGGATACATTTTTATACCCTTTCCCTACATAACTCTTGTATAACCATATGTTAATCCTTAACTTAATATTGTTCTATTGTGTATATTGATTTTACCCAAGCATGAGTTTTAAGCCCCCTTCCCACAACATTTCTCATGATTGTTGTTCCTTTCTCATGATTCTTGTTGCGATTAAACAATTATTTTTAATTATATTTAATTACTAACCAATCATCGCATTTAACTTTATCATCTACCATACAGGTGGGTACACAGGTGCAGGTTCACATGATTTTAGCAAAGACAATGCCCACTCCAGTTCCCAAGGCCTACTTTAGCTACCACGATTTTTAGAAACATTTTAACCCTATGCTTTCAACTATGCCTTGGCTTCAGAAGTACTACAGACTGTCTGGGCAAGATTTCCAACTGTGTTTAAAAATGACATTTAGTAGTGCAGGCCAAAAATCTCAGTTTGTCTCCTTAGAACTTGATAGTCTTCCGTTTTGATGTGACAAATGCTATGCTTTTGTCCCTGAATGATCTGAAGAGCAGCTAGATGTGCTATCAACAGAGTACAACTCAGTTGAGCCCAAAGCTCACAAATATTTGATTGTGTGCAACATTCCAGCCTTCCAGTATATTTTGTGACCAGGAGAGAATGTTGACAGGGTGAATAAAATGCTGAAAATTAATAAGCTCTAACTCACAAGCCTCATTATGAGTTTTTGGTTTTTATTTTTTTTTTTAAGTACCATTGGCAAGAATGAGCAGTATCATTGGGAACGAGTTGGTTGTATGTCATCACAAAGAGTCATGAGCCTTTCTTTTCTTTCCTTTTCCATAGCACAATTTCGATTTTTCTTCTTTCAAATGAGGACATCGGCCTCCTGCTTTCACTCTCCTCACTTTCCAGCCCCTCGACCTGCACCCTTGTATCATAGTCCCACTTTATTTTCTTGTCCTTTTCCCCGCATACCCGGTGCCCTCCTGCATTCACCTCGCCAAGAGTGGTGTTCACTGTCTTGCTTTCTTCTCTTTCTTCAGCAGTTGTTACCGATGGCATTTCTAGAGCAGGCACTAAGGAAAGAACAGCCTGGGGAAGGACTGAAAGAGTTATCTGACTCTCACAAGTGGTGAAAGAATTGAAAGAATCATCTGAAGCTGTTTACAGTCAGAATACTGAGGAAAAAAATACAGCTTTCATTAAGTTTGACTATGTTCCAAAATGTTCAAAATTGGGGTAAAAGAGCAGTATCTACAAAATACCAGCAGCCTCTATTAATGATTTATGATGGACGTTTCAACATTTTGGCTCTGAAGCACTAAAAGAGGCCAGGCACTTTTGATTGCAAAGCCCTGAAATATTTCAAGCAATATCTTTTTCAAGCACTGGCTTCTTGTTGATATATTTTAATGGAAAAAAGACTTGTGCAAAAGTCATTATATTCTTTCAGGAAAAAATATCTGAATGTAAACTCTGCTGTCTGGCTGCTCAAATACTTGGAAAACCCACTGAAGTAGGGCAATAACAATGAAAAGTAGGCAAGTACAGCCTGTGCAGATCAAGATTATAGAAATTCTTAGTTTATTTAGTTAATTTTTGCACAGAGTTGTTGATTCAAGAAAAAGTTGGCTACATAAGTAAGAAGAAAAAGAAAATGCAGAACAACAAACAAGGGATTTTGAATATTCACATTTATTGTGAGAACAGTTAAGTTGTACAAAACAAAGGAAGAGAGAGAAGTCAGGTAAATGCTAATAAATTCTATAGGCTTTTTATGACTCAGAAGTGCTCTGAGGAACATTAAATTGGTTGAGACTGATGATTGGCTTTTTAATGACATTTCACAAAATATAAAAAGGATAAATAATCATGTTGGTTTTTATAACTAAAAGAACTAAGCACAAAATATTAGAAAAAATAAAAACAACTGAAGTGTGATGGCTGAGTTTAAAAATCAAAGCATGTACTAAAAATGTGGAAAAAATAGAAAGGAAAGAAAGTGATATTATTTGCTCTATTAAAAGTGAAAAATTAAAGGAAGAGAATTTAAAAAACTGGAATGATAGAAAATAATAGAAATAACAAAGCAAGTAAAATGTTACCTTGTTTCTTGATCTGGAAACCTCTCCAGTTTTACAGATGAAATTTGATTTGTGATACTGAAGCAGTGCAGTTTTGTTTCACTTTTTTTTCTCCCTCATTCTCTGATGATGTCTATTTGTCAGATTTCTGTGATTTTCTTTTGTGCATTATTTTTTCTTTCATAATTTTTCTTTCTGATTTCTGCTTATGTTATTTTATATAGAGAAATATGATTTTATGTGTATTTCTAGATATATTCCTATTGTTATATATATTTCTGTAACTATTTTCTAAATGCACAGTACTTCTCTACAGACTCCATATGCTGATCACATACATTTTTCCATATACAGTTTCTCTGTATTTGTGGAACATAATGTAATATCATATTTGGAAATTAAATATTATTTTGTATATAGATATAATTCTCCTATACATATTGCATACACAGATATTTCAGCTGTAATTTGCAGTCATGTATCCAACCATATTTGACCCTAATCTGGCTCATTCTGAGACATTTCCGGGGCCACCATTTCCAATGAGTTACAATAAAACTGATATTTAGCTAGATCGTTGTAGCCTTTTCTTAGCCAAATAGACATTGTGATGTTTCTGTAGATATCAAGTGTGTAATGGATGTTGTTATAGGCAGATTAAAGTTCATCATGTGGATTTGCACAACTGTGATTTATTAGCTTCTCTATATTATTTGTAACTCCTTGGTCAAGAGATGGGAAATACATTTCATTCAAAAACTGCTTATTGATTTCTTAGTCTAATTCTGGACAGGAGAGTCCCAAATTCATGCAGGTATTTAAAAAATGTCTGGATTTATATGCGTTAACATTTTTTTTTATTTTTTGCTCTACAAATTTAGCAATCCCTAGGACATATTTGAGAACAATGAGGTCTCAAGGCTAGAATACAGTGTGAACTCAGAAGTGACAGATCAATAATTTATTTATGGCCTAATTGCAGGCACAAGCCGGGGCCCTGCAGCGGAAGGGCAGCATGAAGAAAAGCAGGCACTAATGGCCTTTGCCACCTGCTTTGCAGAGTGCGTACTGTGGCTGTCAATCAGCTCTCCACGTGGACTAGTCCGAAAAAGTCACCCAACTGAATTTCATCTGGTGGTTTTAGAAAACCTGCTGTGAGATTCTGTTCTTGCATGACAGAAATAAAAGCAGGACCCAGGGCATAAGCAGAAAGCAAACTGTATCCCTTGGCTTTTCTAGCTGCTTCTTCTGTTGACTTTTGGGGGAACCTTTAGCTAACTAATATTTTTAGAAGTCTTAACTCCTATGAAAGAAGAAGAGGTTTGTGATTGTTTTTGTTATAGAAACAATTAAAGTTGTTATGCACAAAACTTGCTTGTGGTTTAGCCATGTTATCCATTAATAAAACAATCCTCACCTAGAGAAATACACTCAAATTTTAAATAAAAATGGCAATATTTCACCTTTTAAAAAGCCTTCACATGTCACACTTTTAAAGGTGATAAACATTAAAAAATAATAAAGTCTAATCCTTGCTATTGTACAATTATTCTATTTACTTTATTATAAACATGTTAGAAACATAATTTTGCCTTACAAGCCTGAACTTAAATTGAGGAGGTTTATTCAGAGGGTTACCCATTCTGTGAAGTACTTTTGTCCTTGAATACGGCATGATTTAATGCCAGTCTTGCCCCAACGGGCCTCTTGGATCTTTGTTCTATTCATGATAAAACTGTATACTCAATATATTGATTTTTTTGTTTGAAAAATTAAAGCCATTGCTCATGTTGGATTTTGAGTTGGCTCTTTTAACCTGTGCTTTAACTACTAACAAAGGCACCTTGACAAATTTTTTGTGATTCATATATCCTTCAATGCACACAGTTTCCATGAGTGTATTTTGGAATACAGTCTTACACCTCCCAGTTAGAAGCACTAGGCAGTGTATTTGTTGTAGACAATGTGGTTCCCTTGATTTTGAGGGGAGCTCACTGGAAAAGAAAAGCACACCAGCTATCTATGAAATGTTCATTACCATACAAACCTTATCTCTGACTGACTCGACTTTTACTACTTCTGCGAGGCTGAACCACACAAATGACCAATGAAAACAACAATGATTTTTAATAATTACGCTTACTTCTGAAAAAGAAACCAGGTTGGACTCACAGGGACAGTGTCCACCCATCTTCTATTTCTTATTAGTCTTATTTCTGTTTTACTCATTATCATATTCCATTAAAAAATGGTGTATTTTAGTTGTCATTTAGTAATGTGCCAGCTTCTGGCACCAGGCCTTTTTTTATTATTCTTTTTCCTTTATCACCAACGGAATGTAAAATGAAGTGCCTTATTTTGATAGAGCTTTTTTATTTACTGTTTTCCTTTGGCAGATATGATTCGTGTAGCCTGCATGGTATATGAGGTGGCGATTCAAGGGAATGGGGCTTGCACTTGGAATAAGGTTTGTACTGTCTCAACTGTAATAGGGGAATTCATTCTGTTGTCTTGGCCCTCTCCTTGAGAAATTCTATCTCTTCTGCTTGAAAGGACTGTTATGTGTTAAGAGCCGAGTTATTAGTCATAGGCTCATGAGATTTTTAGCATATTTGTTTTTCTCCTTCTGCTCAGGATTAGGGAAAAGTAAGCCTTGCAGATATTTTCTGGTATATACATAATCAATATTCTGAAATGAACAAAAAATGTAATTATTTTTTTTTTTTACAGTGAAAAGAACTTTTTTACCTTAACTTGAAAAATCACTATGCTGAACTAACACAGGTGGAAAACTTGAGAACAAATTCATCCATATGTATGTTTACATTGTAAACTTTGAGTAAGGCATATATTCACCTTCCAAAAGTCAAAGGGGGCAGAATGGTGCTATCCATGTTATTGCAGATATGCATTCAATCTGTATTAAATGCAGATATGTATTGCTTGGTGTTTGAGTAGTCCTTAGGTATTACACACCAGACCTAACAGAAGGTTTGTTGCTGCAGTTACCTAGTGCAGCATTTTGTGCTTTGCCTCTTGCTCCTTTGGCTTTTCCTGGTTTAGGCTCCTCTTTGAGTTATACAGCCCAGACGACCAGGATGAAACAAGCCAGCTGAAATGTGGTCTGGTGCTCCAGGTTTCACCTCTAATATGTTCTGATTTTATAATGTGACATGGTATTTCAGGGAAGGTGCTTCCAGAGAGTAGAAGTTATGAACTGGGCACGAAAAGTGCCCACGCAGTTTGGAACTGTAAAAAAAAAAGTAATCTGCAAATGTAGGTGGTCTTGAACAATTATTAACTTTAATAGTGTCCTGATGGTTGTGTGTTTACTGATAATCTGTATTTCTGTCTATACAAGACAACTGAAATAATTATAAAATCACATCTGTTTTGCAGCATGTCCTGGTTGGTTTTTTCAGCTCTTTAAGCACTTGTCGTATCATAGACAACTTACATGTGTAATTTAATTACATTTCAAATAGTAGAAGTTATATTTGGGGCTGTGGTTATTTCTTTTATAGGAATTTGGTGGTTTTATAATAAAGAGAATAAGGAAAAACTTAATTTTCACAGCAAATGTATAAATTAATGTACTTTATTAAAAACCTGAAAATTCTTTCTACCCCAAACTTTTCCATTTTGCTATTTCTATATAACCTTATTTTTGGGGGGATTTTTTCCCTCCTGTTGGCTATATCAATAAAAGTAACATCAAGTTTAAAGAAGATATAAAGTACTTTTTACCAACTATGTTATGCACTTAAGCAGCTTTAGTACCCAGATTGCTTCTGTCAGATTCACAGATTTCAGACTGTGATTTAAAGTATATTTTCTGCAATTTTGACCTTGAGCAATAGTAAAAGTAAGTTCAATGTGAACAGAAATCTTCCCTGGACGGATTATGCAGAATTGCCAGAGGGATGTGGCTGCAAAAGGCAACATCCCTGCAGGTAATTTTTGGGAGCTTTGTAGAAAACAAAATGTTTGCTACATCATTTGCTTTTAACAACAGAAGCAAAGAGTGTAGGACTGGATAGGCCTTTTAGCTCACAGAACCCTGTACCTTTTTCTGCTTCAAATGTATTAGAAATGTACTTTAAGTTAGTTGGCTGTATTTTTGAGACCTGAGATTTTGAGTAGTAGCACACTTTCCTTTGGTTACAGGTAAGCAGCTTGGTGGCATTTCAAAGATGTAATGCTCTAATGAAACACCCTGGAAACAGATGAGCAGACTTGTACAACAACCCCTCCTTCCCCCAAGCACACGAGAAATTGCACACTACTTTGGAGAATTCAGTAGGCTTCCATGCTTGGGAAACAGCACGAAGGGAACTGGGTCCCACCACGTTATAGACGCAACATTTCAGTTTGGAAGACAAGCCATATAAAATTACTGTAGAAAACCTTTATTTTCTCTGATAACTGAAAAGTAAGTTTTTGAACGTGAAGCTGAACTTTTCTGATATATGTGGGTGGCAAAATGCTGTCCTCTGTGTAGCGGTGCACTGAATTAAAATGCAATGGATTTTATCATCCCCAAAACATCTTGCTAGCAGAGGTTAAGGCTGGTGGTAAATTCAACAGTTTGTGGAGCAAACTTTCTTGGCAGTGCTTTAGAGGCCTGTGCCAGAAAAGCACGATGAAAAAGGATATCAACTTTAAATGACGTATCACTGTTTTATTTGTTTGTGCTAATGTCTACTTTCACCAAACAATTCTCCAGAACCTGATGTTCAGCCCACATTCCCATAGTAGCACCATTACTCCATATTAGCTGGCCTGCATCTGGAATAGATGGGGGTCTTTTTTGGAGCCGCCTTCTACCCTACTTTATGAAGAGAAGTGTACCTAACATCAAAGACTTGTGTTGAATGAAGTTTTCTGTCAAATTCTAAGTTGTAATCAATGTTTCACATGCCAATATTTGGTATCAATAACTACTATAATAACCTAAGAGAGCCTGCTAATGGTGCTACAACGATAGCAGAGTCTCATGTGAAGAAGCAACTGTAGCTTTGTCATTTCTTTTGACAAAGAAGAATACAATCTAGGATTTGAGTAGTGGAAATATTTTATATTACTATTTTAAAATTGAAGAATGGAAAGAACTACACCTGTTTAGCTGTGAATTATTGTACTTTTAGAAATCTTTTGTCATGGATTAAATTTTCCAGGGAAAACTGAATCTTCAAAGCTTGCTGTCCTGGATATTTATTGTGCTTCTTAAGGGGAAGATAAAAAACAATTTGTAGAGCAGAAAAAGTTAAGACTGCTTACACATGCACATAGCTGTACTAAGACTCAAATTGCATTCTGTGCTTTCAAGGTTATTTGGACTGCAGGTTATTATGTTCAGTTTAGCTTTCACTGGTAGAACAATTATATTTTAGGCTTGATGTTTATTCTTGCTTTTAAAGGATTAAATGAAAGCTACAGTTGAAGGGATGAAAGTCACCTGGCTTTTTTCCCCCCCACATTTAATTAATTAAAATTGAACTTTGAGGTTAAAACCTATTAATGAAATGTAAAATGTAAAATTATGCCACCCTGGAAAAACAAATGTGCTGTGCCAAGAAGTCCATTAGTTGAGTTTCTTATTTTCTTCTGAAATCCTTGGTGTTTAAAGGACATTCAGAGAGAAGCAGACCTGGAGAGAGGACTTTGACTTACAAAACAATAGGAACTGTAATTTCCAGCTATCATCCTGTAGCCTCCTTCTTTTTTCACACAATTTGATTACATTTCCTTCAGTGTTTTTAAGGGACATTAAAGATGAGGTGAAGAAATAAACAAAGATACAAACCTGAGTCTTTAGATAAACAGTAGAGTATCCTAGTTTTTATTTTGATTTATGCTGTTCTTCTTTCAAGACAGTCACACATCAAGTGCTCCAAGATTCAGTACATCAGAATGCATAGCAGCATTAAGGTACAATAAATCTTAGTACACAGCACTGAGAAAAAGAGATACAATTTCCTCAGGCTAAGAATTTAAAATTTGAACTGCAGGTTTTCTCGGAATGGTGGACTTTAAAACTATTTCTTCTTCCTGTACAGCCTCTGAAGAATTTTTCCAGACAAAAGATATAATGTAGGAAGGTGATATTTCCTGTACACCTGGAGCAGCCTTGATAACTCAGATTAAAATATTGCTCTACATCCATATAGCTTTTAATTGTCTCCTTCACAATGTATGATATTTCATCCACAGTCATTGCAAAACCAATTTTGTTTTACATAATATACGTTTTTCTTTTGTAAGTTAAATTAAATTGAATTTATTGTACTTTCAACCACATTGTTGAATTAATTCTTTTTGGAATGGTTAAAAATACCAGGTGTTGTTTTTCTACCTAATCAGCTAATAATGTACATCTTTAAATTTAGTCTCTTGCATATTCATATCTTAAAAAACTTGAACCATACTAACTCAGTCTTTATCTCTGGTACAAAATGCTGTTCCTTTTTTTCATAATGCCATTTATCATTCTTTTTGCCTGGCTGGTGTGTGTGCCATCTGAAATCATACTTCTCATTGTATGGCTATTAATACTTCTTAAAACCTTTTTTCCAAGGACCCTGTCAAAAGGAATTTCAAGGTCCCAAGGAATTATATCTGCTCATTTCCTTTTGTGCATCTTGTCTTAGCGTTCTGCAAAAAGGACACATGTATTTATAGAATGCCTGCTCAATGACGCTCTTTTATGTCTATCGCCTGATATTTTCATGTTTTGCTGTGTGACTCCTGTTCACTTTCTTAGTATGAAGTAAGTAACTTTTACTAACTTTGAAACTCTTTAAATTCCTCTTAGACCATTTTGCAAATACCTGGAGAAAATACTCTGCACATTTGTCTGGAATTAGGGATGTGATGTCACACTGATTCTGCATAACCCATTTGCTGCTTCACTGCTGTTAAATTTTAACTTTGGAATAGTACTTTTCTACCAACAAAATCTTTCAAATTTATAAAAGATTTTTTTAAAACATTTATTTTCTTGTCTAACAAGCTTTGATCTCTTCTATCTCAATCTTTTATGTGTATTATTTCAAAAGCTAATTTCATGATATCAAATCTATTTATGGATACAGCTGTGTGATGCTTAGCTGCCTACTGAGGTTAAGCCACATGATGTGGAAATTCGATTTATTGGTACTGTAAGGCTTGTTTTACCGTGATAAGGGAAACTTTCGCTACATCTGCAGTGTTAGAAGGGCAGGCTTCCTTTATCATCCCAGCAACAGTCTTAGTCCTGGAGAGAGGTGTTGGCTTCTCTTGCAGATTAGCAGCTCTGTGTTTTGACCCAGGTGATTTTTGTCCTACGTTCACTATTCAGAAAAAAGTGTGATTGTGTAAAAGATTTAAGCAGGAGTCAATATATCTTTAGTGGTTTTTTGACACTTGTTGTCTTTAAATGATTTTCTTTAAAGCTGTTAACCAAGAGCTTTTCATATTTAGGGTCTGGTTTGATGTTGGTAATAGTCACCACGGAATCCACTGACCTAACTCGATGATTTTATGTCCTCTACTAACTCACTTCAAAAACCTTTGAAAAATTTCTGTGGGTTTGTTTTTTTTTTTCAGGGGTTTCAATCTGTGCTCTCAAAGCTAATAAAACTGAGATAGCTGGTACAGGGACTTTATCCAAGTCATGACAGCTGAAAACTGATGAGGGCCATCTGATTACATGTGTACCAAATCACGCCACCTAAATGCAGGAGGACCAAAAGGATCCTGAGTGCACTGTGGCTTTTGCATAGCTGAGTACCTAATTCAGAATTCCTTAAATCAAGCAATATCTACTGATTTTGGTAACCTGTAGTAAACTTCATTAGCAAAAAACCTGCTCTGCAGCATTTAAGAGAATTTGTGTTAAAACTTTAAACCATATATAACACAACTGAGAGTGCAAGACAATTGAAAAAGTGTTCCAAAGAAAGAAGGATGAAGTTTCAAAATTATGTGTAAATACACGGCTTGGATGAGAGACAGAAGTACAGCTTCATGTGCCAGAAGCTGCGGAGGAAGAGGTGTTTGCACCAACAGGGAGCAGATTGTGTGCACATACTGCTTTAGAAAAACAGAAACCGAGGACTCCCTCAAAGACCATTCTTTACAGGAACAAGCCTTCATTTGCGGCACAGGGGCTCTTGAGCTATCAGGCTTTTAATTTAACACGCGGTTATTAGGAGCAGTGTTAATTTTACATAATCTTGTCAAGTTTTAAACTGTATTGTTATTTCAGAGTCAGTGCCTGAAGGGTGTGTTATTTCTTAAACAGAAAACCAAAACAGCAACCCATCTGCTCACCTAGGTAAGATGAATCAACAGAGTGTTTTTATTCTCTGAGATAATTTGTGAACATGGTCCCTATTTATTTCTGCTGAGGTTTCAAAGTTAATTTTATTCCAATGTGTTTATAGCTGACATATTTTCCAAGCCATGGGATCACATTTTCTCCTATTTGCAGTTTAATTTTTTTTTTTGATTCACAGTTCTTCCACCAACTCCATTTATGTAGTACTGAGTAATCTGCATCCATTTTGAGGGAACTGCCTCACACCAAGATTATGGGCTGTGAGCAGAGGTGCAAAATCGGAGCTTAAAGCAGGAATAATTCAGGCAATAGCAGCTGCATGCAGATGAGCAGGCACAGCCTTTGAAAACATAAGAAAAAAAGAGGTTGTGTGGAGACAAGTAAGTAATCAAAAGCCTGCTGGTTCCATTCTGATATGACAAGTGCTAAAAGTTCATCACTGGTGCAGAGCTGATTTTTGTGTTGCTTCAAGGCATCACAATGTGTCACAATGAGGACAACTTGACTTTGTGCCTTGTTATTTTAGATGCCAGCAGGTTTATTTATTTCCCTATTCATTATGAGAGCGTAGAGAGAAAAGTTCATACTTTTCTGTAGTCTCTAGTCATACTTGAAGTGGTAGTTTCTACTAACAGCAGAAGTTTGTTCTTTTGTCAGCAGTTTTAAGACCCGGAAAAGTCTGCGCTCTTGCACTGAAACATTCTGTTTTATTTTTTAAAAGAAAAGGTATTAAACAGAAAGGGTCATAGGTTTTTGGTTTTTTTTTTTTTTTTTTTTTGCCTTTACATAGTAAGATGTGCAAAGAATAGAACAATTGAGCATTTTTCAAAGGAGAATGGCTCAGTAATTAAAATCTGACACTGGGTTGTAAAGCATGTGTAGACAGTAATACAGGCTTTTTTTAATAATGAAAAAATACTTGTTCCTCATCTTGATAAGGAGGTTACTAAGAATGAGAAATACTTCAAAGTGATGTTTTAGTGTTGGCATAGGCAGTATTAAAAGGGTCTGGAAAGATGATAAAGTATATTTGTTCTGAACAAACACTCCTCTGATGTAGTACAGAAGGAAAATCCAGCTAATTTTGAATAAAAAGTCTAAAGGAAAATATGCTTTAGGACAACTTGAGGAAAAAAAATATTACAGGTCATTAATAATAACGGTTAGGAACAGAAACCTCCAGAACAACTGGATTTGGTGTGTTTAAAAGTTTTAAGACTGTTTTCAATGCCTGTTTTTTTATTATCAGATTCTGCTAAACTGCATCCTACTGAAGGACCACTTACTGGAAAAGGCAGACCTCTGTCTCTAAGTGCTGCAATTGTACATCCATCTCATGGTTTACCATCAAAGGCTGAGAATGTGCAAAAGCATTTCTCGGAGCTGTTCTAGAGGTGACCACGTCACTTGTTATTGTCCTGTTTTAAGACTTTGTGCTACACTGCACTGTGTGTAAGCAGCTTCTTCTGTGCGTAAACAAAAATATAAGATCTAGATAGCAGCAGATTAAAAACTGATGACAAAAAATAATTAAGAATACTAGGTGCATGTTAAATCTAATTTGAATTAAATTTACATGAAAAAAAATGCATGTCAGTAATTGAAAATTTTCTAAATTTGATAAAAAATAAAGAGCCTAGAAGCTAATGATGGAGAAGTGAACAAAAAAAAGTCTTAGAAAAAATATTCTTTGATTATTTATCACCATGCTCTAACGTAAACTATTAGATTAATACAGAAGAACCTGGAATGCATGCTCAACAGAAAAAACACGACAGATTTCTTTCAAAGTACTGACTCCTGGGGAAAAATATTTATGGATTTTAATGAAGTCTAATTACATTTTCCGGATGTTTTATTGAAATACATTTGGATGTAAAATAAATCAGTAGGCTGTGTAATGAAATCAAGGTCTATAAAGCAAAAAAGAGAAAACCCATCTCTTCAACAGCACAGTTTCTAATGGTCTATTCTTTTTAAATTATAAATACACCAAATTTCAATATTTATAACCTTCATGTCTAAAAATAATTCCCTAGCCTTGCCTGTCATCTTGCTGATCTTTGTGGTAAAGACAGATACTCTTTGGCTTTATGACCCTCTTGATTATTTGTCCTGGGTAGAGGATAAAAGAACAAGTTACATCAGGGATGAGAGCCAGCTGTAGCTACAGTAGGAATACGGGGATCAAAGGCCTGGTGGCTGCAGTTTGCAATGGTTTAAAAAAGAATAGTTAAACCTCAGAACCCTCCTTTTAGGTAGGCAAAAAATCCAACCACCCTTCTCTCTGCTTTTCTCAGTTATAGCTACCACAATTTATTAGTGTCATATAAAGTAGGCCAAATTATGCTTACCTATTATTGCTGTCTCTGAGGCCATCAACAAAGTTGGTCCAGAGATCTGAATTATGTAATTTTCCTATGTTTATTTTATAATTAAGATTTCTACTTCATTCTGGTATTTGACTTCTACTTTGCAGCTCTATTCATCTTTATTTTCTAGGCATTTAGCACATTACCTTGTTAGAAAGGGCCAAACATTGAGTAGCTATGGGCATTCCCAGTACATCCAGGTCAACTTGAAAAATAGATTGGGCATATAGTAAGGTTCTGCGGTAGGACTCTAGATTTGTTCTCCTCCCAACTCCAGGTTGCAAAATTTTTGCAGTGTTGTTTAAAGTCGTGCTTTAATGCATGGTCCTCTCCCTTCTTGACTGAAAATGTTAGATTCAATCCTAACTACCATTCCTTCTACTCTTTGAACTGTTCAAAGAGGAAAATGTTAGAAACAAGGACCCAGCTGGGTCCCTTCTCTCATTCATGCCAGTAATGCTGGTCAAGCAGTAGGCCAAAGTGGTTGTATTATTTCAGAACATGCAGTCCATTTATAACTGGATAGATTGTTTTTCTGTAATATTTTAGCATCTTTGGAAAGGCAGTGATTGCAGACATAGATTAAGAAGAAAACAAGATTTTTAGACATAGCGTTGGTAGAAATCCGAACAACTGCTCATTTTGGGGATAAAGGAGCAGAATGCACTAAATAAAACATGTCAGGCTCAAGGCTGTGGAGCTGTGCAATAGCAGCAGCCTGGCCTTTCTTCTTTTAACTTTAGTTCTTACTACAACTGCACTGGTTACTTTTGCCTTTATTTAATCCCATTTTTAGAGCAGATCCTGTTGGTAAGCCTCAAGTTTTTGGATTTGGTTTTCTGTTTTTACTTCATTGATGTCTGTCTTCAACATATGCTAGCACATTTAAAATAAATATCTTTGACTTTAAAAAGAGAAAATACAATTACTTACCCACTGTAGAGAATTCTATACATTCCAAGTGTATTCCAATTGTATTCTAAGTATACCATAGAAAACTCTTGTCATATTTGACTTATTCTTTGAATTCAGAAATCATTTACAAAACTAGTGTTTGTAGAGATTAAATATCTCAAAAGCATGTTCTTAATTCTGTTCATTACTTATTATTTCAGGAATTTTTTCCCTCATCCTCCCTCTTGAAATACTCAGAGAATAATAAATTGTGCTCAAAGGAATTAGAAGTGTGTTGGCATAACTTCAGTAGCTTCACATTTAAAATACAGGAAAAGCGGTAGTTAGATGAGATCTCTGCATTACTTCATCACACTGTTCCTTAAATCACTCAATGAAAATTTAAAGACTCTACTGTAATAACCATTTACAGCCATTTTAGCAGTGTAATCTGCAAAACAGATCACTGCTTGATAATCCTGTGCCGTATAGTAACTGTAAGTTTTAGTAGTCAGGAATGTTAATACTTTATATTCTTTTGTCAACACTGTTGTTTCTTCAGTATTCATGGCAGCTTCAGGACAAGGTTAAAAGCCCCAGTGTGTAAGATTCTCTCCCCTCTCCTTTTCCTTTTTTCAGTTACTGCTGATATCAAGTTAACATTATTGGGTGGTAGGCCATAATAAGAAAATAAGAGTGAAGAAAACAAACCATAGCATTGAGCTGGACATTCCGCATCATTACTGGCCTGAAGAGGTCTGACACATGAATATCTAGGACCAAATTTTAAAATTTCTGTAGCAGTGAGGTGCTTTAGTACCACATGTGCTGTAAAACTGCTCCCTGTTGTGTGCAATGAACAAAGGCAATGGCTTGAATTAAGTGGTGATTATTCATCTCACACATCCAGGTACCTGAGCTAAGAACATGGCTCTTGGGATTCCTCAGCTCGACTTTCTGCATTACAAGGGTCATAAGAATACTGCTAGATTATCTTTACAGTCTGCTTTTGTGTTTAAATTAATTTTTATTTTTAGATAATAAATTAATTTTTTCATTTTGACATTTTAAAAGGAATTTACTAGTAGCCTATTTGTTCAGTGTATTCTTGGGGAGAAGGCAATGAATAGTTGTTATATTTTCTTATTGGAAAAGTTTTTAACCTTGTTAAAGGAGTACAGCTCTATTTCCAATCTTAATTCCAGTTTAAATAAGAATAGTTCTCTTTGTTGTTATTTTTTTTCCTCCTGTCAAATTATTTTCTAAAGAACTCAATAACTACACTGAAACTTCAGATCTGAAACTTTATATAGCTATTTTAAAGAGAAACTTATCTTTATTTTCTTTAAATTTTATTGGTAAAAGCTTGGATTTTGGCTAATAAAACCTCAGAGATTTATGTAACAGCATTAAAAAGGCATCCAGCATGAAAATGCAAGTGCTTACTCCCTTGAAATATAAAGCAATTTCTTTTTAATTTTGTTTCAAAATCTTGTCATTTTAGACATAAAATAATAAATGGAAAATAATTTTACTCCTTCACTTCTGAAGTTACGTGCCTCACCATCACAGAATTTTTTATTGTGGGGTTGAAAACCAGAAGGGACAAGCATTTGACAGAAATCAATTATGTCTTCACCTTGGCGTAGGATTATTTTGTTGGTTTCAAATTTTCTCATGCATGGAAAAATAAATATGAACACCCTGGGATCAAATACACAGCATGATTTTTATCAGGTTCATAAGAAATGGGGAAAGACAATAATCCTGGAAAAACATATTTCGATCACAATAAGTAGTGTAAAATACACATATATGAAATGAATTTAAATGTCTTGTGGATCTAATCCGTTACTTTTCCAGTATAGATCTTTTCAGAAGAGTATGGGTGTGTCTAACACATTGTTTCTCTAGTCTTTCCGGGGTTTATAGACCAGGTAAATATTCTCCTAGCATGTTATACTCCCTTATTTCATCTGGCATCCACATCGCCTCATTAGGAAAGGCATATTTTATTTAGATGGTGCCTGGTATTTTGCAATGACTAGTTCTTTCCCAGGTGAATGTGCTGAATGCAAAAACAAGCATTCACATCTGTGATTGTTTATCAATGTTGAACAGGAGATTTTTATTGCTTAAGGAGTCGTAACTTTCTCTTCAAATTGACAGGAAGGACAAATTTGATTAAAGTGACCATCTGTGATTTACTGTGCTTCTATCAGCCAAGAAGATCTCCTGAAAATCAGGTGTGCCTTCTGTCTGGTTTGTGTTTTCTTCAACCATAATTTATTGTCCATGTCAGAGTACGGTGTAAAAACAAGAAATGTGCAGAAAGCAGCACCACAACAGTGGCCCTGTACACTCACTTCTTTTTCATATTCACTGAATAAAAATGAACTTTGAGGCTAAACCATGTGCAATATATACATAGAATCTTCTACAGCCAAAGCCATGTCTACTCTCTATTTGTATATGCTCTAAATGAAGGAAAAACAGTTGCAGCTTTTATCTTAAAGCTGTGCCATGACCAAAGTTTTTCTCTTGCATTGACAGCAGAAAGGTTTTATTTGGCTGAAACAGAGGATTCAGAGCTACACTATATTTGTCTGATTGCAGAATAGTTTTATTTTTAAGCTGAACTCTAAGGAATATTTTCTTGTTTGATTTATGCCACAAAGGCAATAGTTGAGACTTGACTCAGATTTCTAAAAAAAGAAAATATTTGAATAATAATGAGCAATTATTCTTAGTTAAAATATCCAGCGCTTACAAATTAATTTTAAATTTCTTGATGTAGAAATCCTTTATCTATTTCTAATACCAAATATACCAAAATTTAATAACCCAATAGCACATTCATTGAATCCAAAATTCATAATATTTTAACATGACAGACTTTGGACTAGAATCAAAGAACATTAGTTACTTCGAAAACTTCATGTCAACTTACGAACAGGTAATTTAAATTTACATAAATATAAATTATGTATGTGCTTACATACATATTTATATTAAGAAGCATAACTTATGTTCTGCCACTGATAAGAAACAGATTCTATAATAGCTTACTTACCAGTAGTTCTTTGAGTAAATACTTCAACATTTCAAATTACTTTTAAAACAAGAAATCTCAGTCTCAAATACATTCTAGGACACGTGTTCTCATATAGGTCTCCAAAACAAATAAAAATTTTCTGAGTCAATTAATAACACAATATTGTAACAAGAAAGTATTTTTGAGCTGATGTGTGTGGGAAGCTGATTTCACTCTGTGGTGCTAAAACCACGCTGGAGTGAGTTAGCAGCGACCTTAGTGTCAGGGGCTGGTAAATGCATCTGCTTTCCACGCACTCAGCATTCCCTCTCGAGCTCTGAAACACTGCAGCAGCTTTTGCCAATATTCAGGATGCTGACAGTGCCAGGGGAAGCTTTAGTACAGGAGTAAGAAAATATGTGCTGGACCTATATCAGGGCAGGTGGTAGCTATTTGCAGATTTCCGTGAGACTTAATGTTGTCAGGTTAAGCATGTGGTTATGCAGACCTTTTTCGCAGTAGAGTTTTCTTGGCATAATCATTTGGCTCACAAACTGGAACCCTGGAAGTAGCTGAGGAGTGCAGATAGAGAGCGAGGGAGCTACTTGGGGCATCCCTGAGAGGCTCAGGAACTGCATTGGGAGGGCTGGTGGTGCTGCTACACTTGGGAAGGACTTGGTCTCACTTTCTGTGCAGCACAGATGATCAGAGAATGTGTTGTTATTGCAAAAACTGCCTGTGTTAAAAGTCTGCCTGATTGAAAATCTTTCCCACCAACATTTCCTCCTTATGTTTGCTTGCTTACATTGGCCAGAGAGAACCCTCTGTAGGCTCATAACACTGCACTTATCAGATTGACATGAGGCTGATGCTGCAGGCACTCTGCCTATGGAGGAAGTCAGCTGCAAAATATACCCTTGGTTGCAAAGCAACACTTCAGTCAGAGTCATTCTTCTAAATGAAAAGAAAGTTTCTACTTTTCAGCCACCCAGGTAGATAACTGACTATAGAAATAAAACATCATAATTCAAAGGCTGCTAATGCTTCCCAAGTTGTTCCAATTCTACCTGTCAATTTTAAAAGCAAAAAGAACTTAATAAGATAAATATCTGCTAATGGATATGAAGTGTTGAAGAATCTTATATTTCTATTTGTACCAATGTTTTAAGTGATTTTAGAGTCCACTTTTACAGTTACAAACTTATGAGTAAATCCTATAGAAAATCAATTCATTGTGCTTAAACCAGAGCAGCTTCTTGGAATCCAACTCACAGAGTCAGGAAATCATGTGAGATAATAATGCAGGTCATATGGTGCTTGAGTGACAGGAAAAAACTCCATGGATTCTTGCCTTACATGTCCAACATTGCAGGTGTTTCCTTTATAATTTTAGCTTTCTCATCCTTTCTTCTGATCCTCTACTTAACTTGTTTCTTCATTTTTTAAAGTCCTATGGTGTCTGTTGCTTGAAAGCTTTAGCTGTTAAATTTTTCAAATAATACTGGCTATAGAAGAAAATTCATATTTTAATTTTCTCAGGGAAACTGAAATTGCCTTTGAAATTGAAGTCGCTCTTTCTGTAGGCAAGTTCTTTCATTTGATACACATTCATACATATGCATATTGCATGTATGTGTAAACTGGTCACATTATTTTTGTCTGCATAATCCCACCCCATACAATCAACTTTATTTTCCAGATATTAATACAAATTGTGTAACAATTTCATTCTCATTGCAAAATGCTCTTCTGCAGTATGAGCAGTATCCAAATGGTGGTTTGATTCATATTCCCATTACTTAACCTCTTAGAGAGAAAAGCATAAAACTCCCAAATGCTAACAAGTTTTTGTAACTTGCAGCTAAATGGCCACTGTAATTGCTTTTTTTTTCCTATTAAAAATGTAAGTAAATCATAGTTCATTGTGTAACTGAAGGTCAATGCGACTGACTGATGGCTGCAAGCTATTGTGCTATACATTGCCACCATGAAAAGACAAGTACCAAATCTATGTTTGGACTTTTAAAGGTGGATTTGTATTAATAGGGACTTCATACTCAAGCTGGAGCTAGAGCAAAGAGCAAAGAATAGACAGATAAGCATCTGTTGAGGAGGCAGGGATCCTGCTTTTTAATAAGCACGTTCTAAAATAATTCCTTGAGCTGTTTATGAAGCTGAATACCCATTTCATGTGGCAGGGAGCAGCAGACATAGACTGCTTTGCAAGCAGTGACAAGCTGGGAGTGGAAGGTAACAGTAAGTCAGGTTGTTTTGCTTGAAATCTGTCTATTTTTAATGGTTCTTCACAGTAGTAATGAATAAGAGTCATCTAACTGCAAGAGAGTGTGAAGATTGCATATAAAATATTTTCTTGTCCAGTTTTGTTTTCTGTTTTAGCCTTTTGCTTTTCGTGGTGGCAATTCATGCTACTAACACAAGCAAGTTCCAGCAAGGCTTGTCACTGCAGAAATCACACACACCTGAAATTAGATGGTATTTCTGTTTGGGCATGTCATTTTTTACTTGAAAGGACACCCCATCAACCATAAATCATAGAATGGTTTGGGTTGAAAGGGACTTTAAAGATAATCTAGTTTTAATATCCCTGCCATAGGCAGGGACACCTTCCACTAGACCAGGTTGCACAGAAGTTAGACACATGACCTGCATGAAATGTTTTGTTTCTTTGTTTGTGGGTTTTGTGTGTGTTTTTTTCTTTTGCTTTAATATGATTTTTACCAGCATTTGGGAGAACTAGAGAACTTCATTGTAATCTAAAAGATTCTGCTTCTTATCTGTTATTTTATTGGTGACATATATTACTGCAACTTTAATCACGTTTGCTTGAAGGAATAAGGCTATTCTAATGTTATCCTTTATTTCAATGTGTCAAAATGTGCTTGATGGACAAATTTTGGTGGCTGAAAACATTCTTTAAGTAGATACATGTGCAGAGGAAGTAATTAGTATGAGATTAAATATTCATGTGTCTTTTGGTTATAGCTCCAGTGGATTAAAGGAAGATGAGACGACTAAGTATCCCATCATTAAAATGAAACTGCTCCCTTTCAAAGCTTATTTATTTCTTTAGAATCATATTTTTTCCCAAGATTTTATTGTGTGGTTTATTTGGCATTTTTTAATGATGGTTGATATTTTCCCCTCTCTTCTCCACTCCTCCGCCCCCTTCCTTGTCCTTCTCGGCCCTCACTTTGGGGGAGTGAGAGACTGGATATGCAACCACTTCTGTTTACCAAACCAGGTGATTTTTAGCTAACTTTTTTTGACATTTTTAATATGATATTATGGACATTTTTTCCTGTGATATTTCTGATATTGATTTGTTTTAGTTTGTGCTTGGTTAAAATATTTTACTAATTTTGAATGAAAATTAGTTTGTAGACAACCAAGAGGCAGCGTCCTCAAGGTGGACATACGCCAATTGCGAATAGGAGCAGAGTGAACATTTAGGAAAAGCACTGAAAAATCTTTGCTTTTATATCTGGGATATTCCTAGAGACTGTTAGAAACTGCCTTCTATCTATCAGCCTACTCTATGCATCACATATTGGTATGTCTGCTTCTTTCTAAAAAGTGACCTCTAGTAGTTATAGAAGCTTGTCATGGTGTTGTTTGTCAGCAGTCTTAAAGTCCACCAGAGATAGTCATGAAGTGTTTGCTCTGATAAAGCTGTTCTTTCAAATTACAGAAAACCAAAATAGTAACAAAAACACCAAAACCCCCAGACATTAAAAAAAAAAAAGCAGACCCGTGCCCAAGCAGTAAAAATGGTGTTCCTTTTAAAACCCTTCAGCATAATAGGTCATACATATACCACTTATCTTTCAAAAGGAGTGTCAGAGGAATGCTTCCTAAGAGAAATGCCTGAAGGAAAAAAAGCCTTTTTGTTTCAAGCTAGAAAATAGTATTTACGAAATGCAGTGGATCTGTCTATTCCCTAGTCAATAGTTGCCAGTAGAACCACATACCCTGTAAGTAATTCAGGTTCAAGAATTCTCTCCAGCTAAGTACAGCAAATTCACCTGTAAATCTGGATTTTCTAGGGAGTATTTTCTCTTAGAGGTAATATGGTTCTCATACGGGACTTCACTTTAGCATTCCTCTAGGGTGCAGTATTTTCAGCAGTATTATACTGGTGTAATATAAAAATAAGTTAGAGAGCTGCACATTAAATTCATAATTTTTCCACTAGAGCACCAGAATGTTTTTAGGGACCAGACTGTTAAAGTAACCATCCTAGCTATACCACTAGGGAGATTTCCCAAATTAACGATGTTTTGCCTTCTGGTAATATTCTTACGCTGTGTAAACTCGTAAGTTTCTCTAAATGGCTTCTTATGTTTTCCTTTCTTCCTTTTATTTTTTTTTTAATTTCTTTTCTCCCCAGTCGCTCTACAGAGTTATAGAATGCCATAGAATCAGAATAGTTTGAGTTGGAAGGGGCCTTAAATGTTACCAAGGTCAAACCCCCTGCAAATGAGCAGGGATATAATCAGCTATATCAGATTGCTCAGAGCCCCATTCAGCCTTGATCATTCCCAAGGATGGGGCATCCACCACCTCACTGGGCAACCTATGCTAGTGTTTCACCACTGTTATTGTAAAGAACTTCTTCCTTATAGCTGATCAAATCTATCCCCTTTATTTTAAGCCTTTACTCTTTGTTCTGTTGCAACAGGCCCTGGTGAATGTTGTTTCCATCCTTCTTTTACACCACCTTGAGGTACTGTAAGGCTGCCATGAGACTTCTTTTCACCAGGCTGCACAACTGAAGTTCTCTCAGACCAGCTTCCTAGGAGAGGTGTTCCAGCCTTCTGAGCATCTTCCTCTGGACATGCTCCAACAGGTTTGTCTCTTTTCTCCACATTCCTACCTATTCCTTGACTACTGTATAAGAAAGCATAGTTTGTGGAACAAAATTAACTATATTGACTGACCTAATAGGTTATTTCTGAGTAGCCAAAGGATCATTTATTGCCATCCTTTGTTAACAAACAGTAGCAGGAAGTCCAGTTTTAAATACCATTTTTTTTAAAGCCTAGGCAGAGAAGCAGAAGAAACAATGATTTTGAAGTTTTTCCTGAGTTATTACCAAGTGTGAACACCTTGATCTCACATCAGAATGCATTTCTACTTTAAAATACAGCATTTATCTATTGCAATATTCACATTATCCTATTAAACTCCTGGGATAAGCCTTTGTGGCAGTGGTACTAATTGAAAAGAAAGGGACTAAACTCAGGCTCTGAATCTTGTTTGCATTGCAAATGGATAGTTTTTGCCCACCTTGGTTTCGGGGTATTCCTGCTAGCTTTCTCCAGCAAGAACTCCTCCTGTTAATACTCTACCAGGTTTTTTGTTTTCTGCCTCCGACTGTCCCTCCCTACTCCCCTATATTCATATTTTGTTATCTGAAACCTTCTTTACACAATTCTGTCAAATCCCTGAGCATGAAGCTCATGAATACTGGCACTTTCTTGCCATAGAAAGACCACTCAGAGTTGCAACAGGGCTAACTCAAAGACTCAAAAATGAAACTCTCTTCCTTTTACAAACACACCAACAAGCATCTCTTAGGTATTCCTTAATGTATTTTTTATTCATTAAAATTTTTTAAAGGGTAGTAAGCATTTTAGTATAAGTGACTAATATTTAGTCTTCTCTATTGGAGAAAAAAGGTTTTTTTAAAGCATCTTTCTAAAAATAATGAAGGAGTTTGACAGTTATATAAAGCTTTTCAAAGCATGGGATTCCCAAGGAACCTTAACCTGAAACCAGAAGTACATTGAAAGAGACTTACTTTTGGAGTGCAGTGCCCTCTGCCAGCAGAAACTACAGCAGAGAAGCTGAACACATTTATAACCTACCAGGAAATGAAGACTATTCATCCAGCTAGAGCTACAAAGCAAGGCAGGTACACAAATAGATTTTCTTTGGGGCCACTGGGCACAGTAAGTCTACGGTTTTGAAAGAGTAATGACCAGTGATAAAGCAAATTACATTCTGTGGCCCAAATAATTGCGCTCAAATATAATTTTAATTAAAGTTTAGATTTCAACTTAGTGTTTCCTTGGAGATGTTATAGGCATCGTATCTAAGGTCAAAACACTTTAGTGTGTAGAAAATAATTTGTCTCATTTCTTCAATAAGATGTAAACATTTTGCCAATTTTGTGTTTCTGGAAAGGATGAAAAGACAGTAATTAAAGAGAAAAAGAAGCTCTTGATTGCCTCTCAAAGTAATAAGAGGAGAAAATGCCTCTTGTAAGCATTTAAAGGCTAACTGTTTATGTATAAAAGGACCATTAATTTTTAATTAGGCTTTTTTTTGGATTAAATCAAGTTTTTTTTAATCAAATATTAGAAATTAATTGTGTAGGGTAATGTTTAATTGTAAGCCAGCTCTAGATGGGTGCCTCTGGAGAGGTTCCCTGAACAAAGAAACCCCTGGGTCTTTTTACCCTCTTGGCATGTGCACCCAGTCATCATATGCCCTGCATGTGCCTCTTGGTATAATGGCGATTTGTGGTCTGGGGTCTTCCAACACCTCTTTGGATTCTTTATCCTTGTCCTCGTGGGCAGGCCATTAATTGTTCTTATGTTCCAGCTTGGGCCAGCCTTGGCCCAACCCTTGTCTGAAGATAACCAGTCTTTCTATGTTTACTCCTCAGCTCAGCCATTTGTGCTAACAAACTGAGTTCATTTCAAGTTCACCTACAACTTTGAGAAGGGCCCATTAACACTAAACTGTAAGCAAGTCACTGTTGCACTTAAACCTACTCAATTAATTTTTAATGTTTTGTAAGCAAACAATTTAATTCCCAGCATTCAGGTGTTTACTTTCTATGAAATGGTGTTTATGAATTGGTGAACTCTATTGGAAGCTCCTAGGTTTGGAAGTCAGATCAGAGAGGTTTATACATCTCTCAAAGACCAAACTTATGTACTAATTATGTAAACAAAGATAAGTTGATGTATTTTAATCAAAATTCCAATCTTAAAAATGCCAGACAGATTTGAAATATTTCAAAATGGAACCTAAACTGTATGGAAAGATACTTTATTTAAATGCTATGCAGAGGACTAACCTATAATTCCTCATAAATCCTGGTTATAGGATATCGGAATGAGAGGAGTCATATCAGACTTCCAGTGGCTTAAATATTTTGATTTTTAAAATATTTATAAATTCATTATTAGGAGAAAAAACATATATTAAATTTCTCTTGAAAACCTCCAATACTTGCAGGAGGTTCTTAGTATTTTTAATATGATTTTATTTCATCTCACACATAAGAATACTTCTGCCTTAACTGTCATCTTTAAAATTAATGAATGGGCTGAAATTTTCTCTCCAAGCCTAAAGAACTTTCATGACTTGTAAGAAATGTCCCGTGATTCTTGGTACCAAAATATGATGAAAGAGCTGGTTGATATATGTATCAGATAATTACAAAAATTGCTCATTTAATGGCAATGAAAATCTATACAGTGCTATTTCTTCAAGCAATCTTAGAATTTAAACATGATCTGAGTCACTTGGGCATGACTATTGATGTTTGCTTTAAAATTGGATTTTTATGCTTCTCCTTTTATTTCCCCTTTGGAGAATTACTGTCTCCGTCTTTCCTTATAATTCAATTTGATATCATATCTTAGACTAATCATATGTACATATGTGGCCCAGTTTGATATCACTCCAAGACAATATGTCATCTGAACATGGCCACAGAAACTGTATATGGATAATTTCCAAAAGATAAGCTTCCACATTTGTGTAAACTGAAAATAAATGATGCCATTAATCTACATATATTTATGAGATAACAGGGAACATAGTGATTTCAAGTAAGAAGTGTGAAAACCAGAATGAAGTGCAAGACGACTATTTTTCCTGGAATGGAAGGATGTTACATTTATTGCAATGGGTTTCAATTTATAAAATCAAAAATAATTCTGATCAGTAGATTTTAAAAGTGATAACACAATCTGATGTTTACTTGATTTGGTTCATCATTATTCAGATGAAGTATACTATTTGTAGACATTTGCAGAGGAACTGCCAACAGAGTTCACAGTTGCATTCTAAATGTGGAAGTTAATGCAGCTGCATTTTTTTTCATTAAACATCAGATATAACATCTCTCCCTTAGTTTGCTCAATCTGCTTTATTTGTTCAAAATACCAGTCCACAGACTTCCAGTTTTCATTAAGTGGTTTACTAATTCCTGCTGACGCCTTTTCCTGTTTACTAAATGAATTTCCCATCTCTTCCATTACGTGCAACTGTTCCTTCTAATTGATGTATATAGAAAAGTTTAAGGCCTAATGGAGGTGTGTTACTGACAAGTTAACCAAATTTCCTAGGGGCAAGCCAACCAAATTTCTCCAGATGTACCTTAATGAAATAGGAATTAGACTATTTTCTCTTACCTCACTCACCATTAGGGGGAATCTTTTATGAACTTGTTGAGGAAGGCCTGTCAGGAAACAGAAGATATGGCCTTGCCTAGTGACTGTCTCAAATGTCCAAAAGTCTCTAAAATGAAAGTTTTCCGAAAAGTCATTGACAGGAAACATTAACTGAATGTTCTATGCCAGCTGGTGTAAAGATCAGCCTTAAAGAAAAGAAGATAAAATACATTATATACTGTGTTATTTGTAGAATTTTCACTGATATGTAAAGGAAATGCATAACAATCAGAGTAAGAACTTTTTTTCCTCTTGGCATAGGAGAAAATAATCAGCATCTTCTGCTGATGTCTTCTTGATTCAATGGTGCATTTACTGTCCTTTTGACACAACTGTCTTGCAAATGGAAAGAGCCAGAGTAAGTGTTCCACTTTCTTTGTTTTATTTAATGGTCTCTGCAAGTGCCAAAAACATTTACTAATCAGATCTGGTAGATGCAAACACTGAAACCATTCTAATCAAACCAGCAAAAGTACAAACAAGACAGAAAAAAAGGAAAAATACTCATTGCAACAGGTAGAAGTACCTGTAAAGAATATTTCGCTCTACAGGTTAAAAGAAGATTTCTCATCTCCCTGAGCAGCATGTTACATTTTGCTGCTTAAGCTGCCAGCTCTGCAGTTCCCAACTGCTGCTACAGAGCATCAAATTCCTTTGTGCCTGATGCCACCTCATACTGTGGTACAACAGGCCCACACTGCATCTTCATAGTACAAAATCAGCAAAATCAATATTAATTCCCAAACAACCAGGGTTAAGAGTGGAAAACAACACGCTGCTGTAGTCTGTGATGTGGCTGGAACATTGAGAAGACACAGGCAACAAAAATTAGACATAAATTTGCAGTATGACCATGTACATTGACCATGTCATTGACCCAGTTCCTCCTGGCAATAGTGCAACTTAAGTTGAACTTAAATAAAGGCAGTGGAATTTGAAGCTGTGTTTGCTATATGTACTTAGTTGAGCTAGACCATCTGCTGCATTGGGGTACTGGGGGAGAGCAAATTTACCCTAAGTGAAGAAGAAGTGCTTGCATTAAGACCATTGTGAAGATTTTAAAGGTGAACTGCCATATGCTCCCTTTTGATGCTTGCAATGGGACAGATCATTTTGCTGGGTTTTTTGAAGCAGCAAAAATTCCTTTCAATGGGTGGGTTTCTTACAGGGTAAGGTTAAGCATATTAGCTTGAGGTATTTTGGCTAACAAAAACCAGTCAAAACTTCACTAGAAGAAAAGTGATAATCTGTAAATCCTGGTTCACCGAGGCTGAAATGGTTTACAGCAAAATCTTCAATTTGGCAAAGGATTTTTGGAATACAGTCAGTTCTGAGGGCAACCTGTCTTTCTTTTGAAGTCTTTTGTTTAGCTTCCTTTCCCTCTTGTTCTCCTCTCTGCTTTGAGGACTGCACAAGAACCCCGAAGTGGATAGGTTTGCCGGATGGGTTGAGGATCTCCCTTGAAATGGCTGCTGTAAGTACATATTTTTCTTCTGGGAACATTATGTCCCAGGTCTCAGCCCCTTTAGCCTCTTGATGTTCAGGCAGATCTGTAAAGTATCTGCTTTAAAACTATTCTGCTTTTAAAAGTACCAGTTGCTTCTCTTCCTAGGCACCTTTGTCTGAGGGGCTGAGGTTGCAATCCCAGGGTAACATAACAACCCTTTTCAGTTTATACGTGAAATGTGCACTGCCAGAATGAATAAGGTGGTGACAGGGCAAAGGGGGTGGTTCATGGGCTCTTTTCCGCTCAGTTTTCTCCGTCTCCTTATATTTCTTAAAATCCTTTTTCCTTCAGTATCAGAAATTCTCTACTAAAAGTGTGGTGAAGGCACTGGAAGAAGTTGCCCAGAGACAGGCATTGAGCAACCTGATCTAGTGAAAGGTGTCCCTGATCACAGCAGGGAGGTGGGACTAGATGAACTTGAAAGGTGTCCCTGATCACAGCAGGGAGGTGGGACTAGATGAATTTGAAAGGTCCCTTTCAAACCTTTTTGGATATTCTGCTTTATGGAAGACACTGTTATTTTAAAAGAGTTTCCCTGCTCATTGCAGGTAGTTCTGAACCCTTGAATTAACTTTTTCTTTCTTCTTTTGTTTTCTACTCTTTCTTCTATTGTTTTAAAATAGATGCACTCCTCAGGTTTACCCTAGCTGCTTCACAAAAATAGTATTTTTTTTACCAATTTCACTTATGAGCTCTCAGTACTTCTATGGACTGCCAAAGTTTCCTTGCGGTTATGAACCCTCAACTTTTAAACTAAACATTGATTGCTGCCTTGACTTCTTAGACTGACAAAGGAGCTGTGTTCAAAATTACAGAAATCAAGAGCTAGTCTTTAAAAAAAATTATTTGCAGAGTGCAATTTGTCATTGATTTTACATTTGACTTTGTTGAAAAGACAACTTGCAGTGTAAGTACAAAGTTACAGTAATGAATTATCTTAATAATGGTATTGTGGGCTGAGTAACAGTGCAGGGACTTAGAGAAAGAAAAGCATAATATTGTTAGTGTTACTCGAATCTCTGTAATGAGTGGCTCAGCCTTGCTTTTCCTTCTTCCATAGAATGTCCTAGAATATTTCAAAGTATAGATGGTAGGAGGTTGATTTTATTTGTGTCTAACCTCAACCTTCCTATGTCCTGGTGTATCTAAGAGAATAATCTACATCTATGTTTTATAGAACTTTAAAGGAAGGGAGCCTTCCAGAACATAAGATGATTAGATGAAAACTACTTTTACATGTTACAGGAGAATTTGATTAATTTGTCTGACTACTTATTTGCTTTTAAGCTTGCAGAAAAATTTTCAAAGGATTAAAACTAAATATTTGCCTATGTGTGGCTTTATGTACAGCAGATGCACATGAACTGTGTGCTTGTAGGGATTTTCTATACTGAGATGGATATCATTGAAGAGGTAATTAGGGGTTGGTCAAACACAGAGATCTCAAAGAGAAGTTGCTGCATAGAGGGAAACAAAAAGTTGTTGAGTTTCAGGTATGCAAGCTGTCTGTAGGTTTGCAAGAAACTTTTTTCAGCAAGTTTTTAGGATGGGTACTGCCCATTGTATTTCTTAGAAAATGAATTTCAAGGTGAACTGTAAAAAGCTGTGAAATAGCACACAGAAATTGTCATTGCCTTTTTTTTTTCCTCAAGTACTCTTCTACTGATGCATTTTTAATACGACTTTCAGAGTGAGAAAACACATTATATCAATGTGTTGTTAGCCTCAAGAAAATGCAAAATAATGAGACAAACTGTTTATTAATGACAGGCTAATGGCATGACTTACAATATTTTCCATCATTGCATCAGATTTATATTGAGTTGTCAATGACAACAACTAGCCTAGAAGAGGGTTTTTTTTGTTCTTTTTTCTCCTCTGCTGAAAGGTGTTAGCTCATAAATTACATGGATGTTTTGTGTAAAAGTCTTAGGATTGAAAAATGGAAACAAAAGTTCTGTTTTTCTGGATGCTTACTTCAGTGTCTATACTCCTTTACTTTTGTCTTTTTTTTTTTTCAAAGGAAGAAACCACATAGCTGGCAGGGCTTACTGAGTGAAAAATAAATTAGCTGTTGCCACTCTATGAATATGCAAAGTCTGGATTTTTTTTTTTTGTTTTCTACCTACTGCTGGTGTGGTTGGTTGGTGGGGGTTTTTTGTGGAATCTTTTAAATGAATTTCAGGGTTTTTTCTTATTTTTGTTTCCCATTTTATAAGATATATTCTCTTATAAGAGGTTTAAGAGGAGATCAAGTTCATGTTTCAATAAATCTATCACTAATAAAATAAACAAAACATTTTGTTAATACAGACATGGGCAAAAATTACTTCATCTGCATTTTAACATCTATGTCTTGTAATTTGTGCAGGAATAGTTAGAAAAGCTTTCAACAATTGATCATAAAGAGGAGCTGCTAGCATAATCATTCCTTAAGGAAAATAAACCTTAAGGTAAATCTAATTAGAGCTGAAAGGCTACGTGTAAGTAATTGCCTAGATCATCACTGTCCAGGCATGGTTGTCTCTAGAAGCAGTTGCACTCAGCACATCTGCTTCATTGAACTGCAGAGTTTGCTTCTGACTGATGAACTGCACTTCCAGTCACTGAGGTCTGGTTTTACAGCAGTTAATTGGTGGGAGGGATGGAAATGTTCGAAGGTGGTCACTGTCATGGCTGAGCATGGTCTTCTCCAAGTATCATTCAAGAGGCAAAGGCTACATTTCCTAGCGCTTCCTGTTGAACTGAGACAATCTTTGAGTTAAAAGAATTTGTTCTGACTGAAGAATAGGAGGGCAGTCAAGCCTGACTATTTTTCCAAGAAATATCACTTAGGCCTGAACTTTTCTGGAGGCTCTATTTAGCTGCCAAGTGAGGTGTGCATCACACATCTGGACACTAAACACTATTATTTTCATGATCATTTGCAAATGGCATGATTAGTCTAAATGCACAGATCCATATAGATCTGCATACAGTGCAAAGTTGCACATGAAAATTGGGAACTGAGTGAGGTTTTTCTTAAATATACCATGCCCCTAGTTTCTCCTCTAGTATGTTTGGGGTTTTTACCTCTTTTTGCAAAGTGACAGTTGATAGCTAATTTGTAAGGAAGTGTAAGCACAGCTGTAGGACTGTATTTCTTTATGATAATGTGTATACCGTTTTTGGCAGCCTTTTCAAAACCATATTTTCAGGAAGTCCTTGAAAGAGCTGCTTCCCTTCAAGCATCCTTGTCTAAGGCACTTCCAAGCATCTTCAGACTCATTCAAAACCCTATAGTCTTTTCTTCTGTCTGGGCTAAAACTTAACAGGGAAATGTATGTCAAAAGATGCTCCCACCATAATCTCTCCTTTGTATTCTGTGCTGAATGAAAGGATTTTAAATTATTTTGTCCATTAACTATAGGCTGCAGACTACTTATCTGAGCTAGTTATCTACCAGTCATAGTGGAAATATAATTAACACAGGCACGAATTATGATTGCTGATTCTTTTGGCAGTAAAATATTACTCATAATACACATTTATTGTGATTGCTATTACTAACCATATTGATTCCCAGCATGCTTAAGGAACACAGCAACAGGAAATATTGTGTGAGATGCCATGCAAAAATCATTGCAGAGACTCCAAACAGTGCTACAAATGTGCTGCCATTAAACAAGGCTGTGGTTATCTATGACAAAGATGATACTGTGGCTCATCTTTCTTAGTGGCAGGACAAGCAATAGTGATTATGTGCAATTTTTCTGGAGAATCTGTTGCTGTTTATCATTAATACTTCTCCTGTACCCTCACTTGTGGTGTGACGAGAGTGTTGGCAGTTTTGGTGATTTTCCCTGATTAGCCGTGTGGGTCACACAAGGCTTACCAGCACTTTTTTCCTTCATTTTTTCCTTCACTTTCATGTAAGAGCTTGAAAGTTCAACAGAATATTTTAAAACACACATGAAAACATATCTATTGACTGGTTTTAATCAAACTGGCTTGTGAACGTGTAGTAAGATTAAGCAAATGATTAACCAGATGAAAACATTGCAGAATGTTAGCAGGGGTCTATAGACATATTTAATTATTTAGGTCATTCTACACTTGGCTTCTCTTCATATCCCATGTGCTTAAAATAGAAACAGCGTAACAGTCTCTATCATCCCTTAACTTGCAAAAAACCAGTCAAAATAGTTTATGCAAAGTGATTCTCTTTGATTTATATATCAATTTACATTTGTTCCAGAAAGTGGATGTTTTCAGACTGATTGTCTGTAACAATAGCTATTGCATTAACTTTGTTCTTCAAGTCCTTTCCCAATATTTTTCTAGTTGTAGACAACATGGACTAAAGAAAAATTTTTAGTTTAACTTTGCAGTGTTGTTTTGAAAGGTCACGAACACAGAGTTTGAAACCCAATACAGACACTGTGAAACGAGCGCTGAACTGAGCCAAGTCCTTGTTCAGAGGAGAGCTACAGAACAATGTGTGCCTGGCGAGCTCTAAGGGCACACGTGTACTGAATTTTCTGTTTCTTCAGATTTTTTGGAAGGTGTGTTTCATACATAAAAGGAATTGCTATAGAGCTGCCATCTCTCCTTTCAGCAGCGGAGAGCAGACCTTCATTACTGATGTGAAGGACAATGAAGGGCACAAAGATGTTTTGGATGTTCACTTAGTAACACTGTTAGAGGACCAGGCTCTTCCCAATGAGGGAACCTTGTGCTCAGCCTGTTTAGATTATTCTGAATGGATTTACATACATTTATTCCAGTTCAGTTACTGGAATATGTATGTACCACCTAACAGGAAATAGATAATTTTTTTATATTGATAAACATTACCGAAGATTATTAAATACCTTTTACTGAACATTCACTTCTGCTCATTGATGCATAGGCATGATCTTAGGCTATGACAACATGTATTCAAAAGTGATAATGAATGCTTTTATCAGATGTATCTCTAAAGCTAAAGAACTTGTGAATTGTAGAAAGCTGAAGGCAAGAATTGATCCCAATCATGTAAAAATTTTTTGTTAAAATTATGCCTTATATGAGTACCTGCAAGCAGATCCACAATAGAAGCCAGGCTGTTGTGAGAAAAAAAGCTGTAGCTTATTCCTTTTAATTTTTTTTCCTCTGGAACCTAAATGTATTCTATATACACAGTTACAGAATGTGTAAACTACAGAAAGAATCAAGGACATGTATTTCATGATCAGGTTACTCACTTTATTTCTAATGTATTGATTTTCTTTAATTGATAGTTTAATAAAATAATTGTAGCAATGACTCTTAAACAACTTCAAATCCATCTGCCCTGTGTTATGTTGGAAATTTCATTTCAATTCCTGCTCTGAAAGAAACCCTGGAGTCAGACGCAATGCTTCCAGGACTTGAAATTATGTTAATATGAAAGAGTTGCTGGCATGTCTGAAGTATATTCTGACTTAATAATATGCATTTCTTAGGAAGATAATCATCATCCAGTTTGTCTAGGAGAAAATAAAATGTCATAGAAGCAGTTGAGATATGTACATCTATAAAGTTCCTCTGAGCCTCTTGTTCATCATTATATGTTGTCCTGATCTATAGTTGAAAATTTGTAATAATAGTGGTGTAGTACAAATGGAGATAATGTATTTCTCAGTATTATAGAGCCTAACTGTGAAAAGGCAGCAGAGTCTCACAAATTTATGGTCTAGGAATGCAGTAAAGACAGCAAAATATTCAGAGACATCTGTTATAAAGAATTAAAGAATTATTCAGAGACATCTGTTATAAAGAGTTACAAAGAATTATTAAAGAAATCTCTAACCCTTGAGATAAAGGTAATTTTTAAGAGTTGTTACTGCAAGAAACTGAACTAAAGCAGCAATTGTCAGCTGAGACTAGGATATTCAGAGCTTTCTATCTTCTGAGTTATTTCCTTTTTGCTGTCATCTACCCTTTCTTCTACTGGGGATAAGTTATTATGAAAAAAACTTAATAATTTGGCAATTCATTTATCTGTATTTTATACTTTCATGGTCATTTTCCTGATCATTTTGTATAGAATTATAGCTAGCTTTTCGTAGAAAACTTTGAAAACCTTCTCAAGTATCTAGAGACACTTTAGATATCCTTGGATGCTAAGCCAAGGCTAAACCCACAGACTGATCCTCCATTTTTTTTCTGTTATCTTATCAGAATTTGAGATTCTGATTTGATTAAAGACCTTGAAGCTCAGCTTTATTGCTGAATTATGAAAGAGGTTTGATTGTCAACCCTGAAGCACCTTCTAGGATGCTTTCAAGGTCTGAATACATGTGTTATTATCAATTCCATGCAAGATTGCAGAGATGAGATCAATATGTCAGTTATGTCTGAGACGTGCATTTTCTAAGAATTAGATGAAACTGACGTCTTAGTAAAAAACCAGAAAGTGTTAAGGTTTTGTTTTCAACAAGTTACAGATCATCTCATGGAGGTCTAGCATTTTTCCTTGGTCAAAATGATCTTCTCTTGTTAGAAAAGTACAGATTATGTTGATGGAAACATTTGTGTCAAGCAAAATATTTTGTGCGTTCGTGTCAACATTGCAAATTGCTTTGGCTGAAGAGAGATAAAAGCCTCCCCACACACCCAATTTATATTTTAGGAACCTTTAAATGAAAATGCCCTAACACTTCAATTCAAATGCTTTGTTCTGAAATATAATTTTCAGTACAGATTTTCCCCAAATTGAAAATGAACAGATTTTTTTTTTAGGTTGCATCAGTAATTTTATGACAACTTAGGAGGTTTATCAAAATGTCACTTTAATGAGCTTCATTTGTTAAAACTATACTTCTAAAGGACGCCAACAATAATTTTAGGTGTATTTGTTTTTGTGTCAATATTTCGGTTCTTGTTTCCCCCAGGAAACTGTTGAACTTCAGAAACATGTTGTTTCTCTGATTCTGTTTTTTTATTGCTCAGTTTCTTTCCACTAAGTCTAACTTTCATCAAGTTTATATTTGGTCTCTTTTTTGTCCATTTTAATCAATTTTTTTCATCTGGAAATCTACATAGTAGGTCTAAGTAATTTCTGCAAAATATATAGGCACATCTCTGCTATCTGTACTATCTGAAATGCCTCTAATTCAGATCATAATCTGTGTATGAGGTACTTGCTTGAAAGTCCGTTTTTAAAAAAAGGCTTGACTAAGATACATTTACGAGTTAAACTTGTAAATCTGTGATAATTGTCCAGGCACCTAATGCAGAACAGCTGAACCTTTGGCCTAAGACTGGGAAAAGGAGGTCCTCCATGAGAAAGATGAAGTCCGATGAAAGACTACGATGCTTATTAAATTTTCTATATCTTGGAATAGCTAAAGAACCATTGTGTTTCATTATCGTGCTCTTTTTGCATATATAACAAAAAGAACTTTGTAAGATAAAGTTCCTAAGCTGTTAATTCTTTCTTTCTTTTCAAAATTTACTTCCTATTGCCCTAGGCATTATGCAAGCAGGTTGCAATGTTTTTTATCTGTCTTTGTCACAGAAGCATCACTTAAGTTAGCATAGGTTATCGAATATTTTCTGGATACTGGGAGGAAAACTTCAGCCATTTGGCTGAGATTTCCTGAGGTGTTAAATAACACCTTGGACATCTTGGACATCTTGGACAAATAGCCACTTGGTATGTGCAGATGAGTTTTATACACAGATAAACCAGATCGCTGCAGCTATGATTGACTCTGCATGTGTTAGCTGGTGTGTGCACGTGTGGTAAGTCAGAGACATAAAGAATGTAGATTTTACTGCGTGGGAACAGTGAGTCATTAAGCTTGCTCTTCACAGCTGTAAATCAAAAAGCAAATAAGCATGCGTGTTTCCATGCACGCAGTAAAAGAAACAAAATAAAGGGAATAACAATACATGAATATTTAAGATTTACTATATTTTTTATTACTTTCAAAGCATCTTTTTATTTTATCTATACACAAAGTGCAGAGGTGTGCAAGATGGTACACAAGTTTGTTGAGCTGTGGGCTTTTTTCCCCAATAAGAGTAGGTAACATCTCAGTTGGAAAAGATGCAGAAACACTGTTAGCAAACCCCATGCACAGAAGTCACAGGAGCTGCAGGATCAGAATCAGCCTGTGGTTAGTTAAGCAGCTAATGCCATTGACTATCAACTTGAAGTGATATGAAGTAACTTGTCCTTTCTTTGGAAATATCACAAGATTGCTAATTTCTTACATTTATTTTGTGTTGCACATCCCATATTACTGCACTAGTGCTGCCTTCACAATGCATCAGTGTTACCCACAAATTGCTTGGACAAAGGAGTCTGAGCTAAGTCTGGCTTTTCCAGTGCCCGCTTTCTGACCGAAAAGTAATGGGAACCATTGCAATGGCATCGTAAGCCTGCAGCCCTCAGACATCACATGTAGTGTTTTAGTGAAAACAGGAATAGAGAGAGATGCCAAGGATAGAAGGAGTTGGATCCACATATACAATACTCTGCAAAGTGGAAATACACTGTCAAAGGGAAAATGGTTTGCCTCTGGAGAAGAGTATTACCCTAGAAACAAGAATGGTGTGGAAGAAGGGCAACTATCTGAGTCGAAAACATTTCTTGACAGGTTAGTACATAGCAACTAATCTCATGTAAAGCTCAAAGCACAGGCTTAATCTGGTTTATGAAATAATTGTTAGCCTGGTTTGTTTACTTGAGATATTCCTTTAGAATATTCAAAAGTCAAATCTGTTCTTATTGCACATAACGGCTGTGTTTTCAGTGTATGCATGTGGGTGTAAGTTTTTGAACTGTGTTTCCACATTGAAAGCTTTGAAACAAGAGTAACTGCAGATAGCCAACTATATTTGTTTAAATGAACTTCTGCTGTTATTACAGTATTTATAGAAACCTAAAGGGCTGCAGATGCAGTTTAGCAGATATTTGTTTACATTTTAAGGAGATAATTATGTGATGTCCACCAAGCTTGTGTGCAATCTATAATGGTAATTATCGTGCTTGTACAAAAATACAAATTACACTCCAAAATATGTATCCCATGGCAAATTCCCTTCTACATTTTTAAACTACTTAGAAGAATAATGCTCTTGTGCAGTATTACTGCTTGCACTGTTTTCACTCTAGTTTCTCTTACTTTTGTTTGATTACTGTTGATGTACTCTCACATTGCACAGCAGATTAACGTTTTCCTCCGGTTTACGTAAGCAGCCATCTCAAATGGAATCACTGATGCAAGAGGCAGCAGAGTCATCTCAATCTATGTACCCATCTACTACTGCTAGAAACCCATGAGACCTATTGACAGAAATGATATGCAGTTGCAGTACAGCTTCTCCAGTTCTATCATTTCCAGTTTTAAGATGACACTATATTGAATTTTGGAGCTCTAAGTGCTTTCATCCTGCTTCTTCACCCAGGCAAGCTACAAAATGTTCATTGCTTTTCAACACTTCAGCCTCTGTAAGTGAAAACTCAGATATATAGAAATTATTGTGGACTAAAAACTTTGCTGTGTCAGAATTCAACTTGACTCACAGAAAGAGAACTTTCTGGCACCTTTCTATCATTCTGATCTTGACTGGTAAGGCAACTGATTGGGATTAATCTGCTCTACCTTGAACTACAATAGTGCTGGGACAGCTCCTCCACAGCTAACCTAGTTGTATCAAATGCCAGTAGTTTGATGACAATGTTTGTTTAGTCTGTGGCAGAAATCTGAAGAGCCAAGAGTCTTTGCTAAGAGCGTAATCTAAGTGCAAACAAACTTGTTTTCCTGTGGCTATTTTAATCAAGACAGTGTGTCACTCTACAAAATTTAAGAAAAATGTCTTTATACCTTAAGTTTTGTGACTTAAAGTATTTACAGAACCATCTGATCCTTGCTTGCTTTCAAAAAGCCTGGAATGCTAAGGAGTGACCCATGCAAGGAGTTTCCAGAGGTATCTGATTGATCTGAGCAGAATTCACATGACGAGTGGGCACTGAAAGCCTGGAGCATGCAAATCTTTCGCATGGCAGATAATAAATACTTCTGTTCAGTGAATCCCCTAGAAGTGCACATTGGGAAAAAGTTACACTACGTATTAGAAATTGGTTGTTCTTTCACCATGTTGCGTTTCTATGCTTAGGAAATGCTACAACACCTCATAATAGAATAGGTTTATCCATGGGTTTCCTTAGTTATCTTTGGGAAAACGTGATTTTCCTCTTTCTTTTACATGAAAATAATTCCTGATTCTGGATGGCCTGAATAATGTGAATCCTTGTTCTCAAGTCTGGATTAGATTAGTTTTGTAAGGAAAAAAGTGAGTTGGGGCAAAACTGGCTGTGTACGGTTAGTGGGTTAATCTGACCATGGTGTTCACACATCTCAGGATGCAAATCAGAATTGCAACTGGCTGCCAGCTTGCTAGGATTCAGTGTAGCAAATACAGCAATCTAATAGCCACAGTCTCGAGTCTTTCTCTGCCTCATTGATACAAGGTCAGAAATGGTTGTACTTTTGCCCTTCACTGCAGGGCTTCTCCCAAGTATATTACTCAATTACACAAGTTCCCTATAACTCAGGCAGTAATTTCACATTGGCCAGACTAATAATTTTCTGATGATAGGAATATACTAAGAAAAGATAGTAGATCATCATGATCTTAAAGGGAGGATGATTTGCCTGATGAAATGTAGATGTCTGCACTTGAGCCAGATGTCTATGCTTCTGTTACAATCAGTGGAGAAAAACAGGGAAGAGTAGGACGCAACTCCACTCCTCTGACAGGGCTAAAACTGTGCAGATAAATTGTTTTTATAAATGCCAGTTTCGCTACCAACCATAAAAGGAGGCTTGGATGAATAATTTGGAAGTAGGCAGGCAAATCCTCTCCTCGGTGCTCAAAGCAGAATAAATCTTTCAAGTGGGACACAGATGAAGAAACACGGCCGATCAGACTAATAATTTGGAGCTCAATAATCTACCATTTTTGATGCACTTTGTTTCACGGGAAAATTTCTCTCTAACTCTGAACAAAACTGCTAACATTTCACTTTAGGGGGGACCATTCCAAAGGTGAGCTCTCCTGCCAGCCCCATTCAAACTAGAAGAGGTTTCCTATTTTCCCAGTAAGGGATTTTGCCTCCTCAAAAGCTGTGCTATTCGCCTTTTTAAATAGTGTCAGCTGTGTATAAAGATGCAAGACACAATTAGTGTCTCAGCCTTCAGCATGCAATGTGATTGTTTCTGCTACATTAATATTTCAGCTAATTCATCAAAACATATTATTCACCTCCAATAACCCCAGAGGCTCCATTCCTCCACAGAATTCTAACTGGTTTTGCATTTGGTAAAAGCAGTAAGAGAGGGAGAGGTTTTATATTTGTTATGTTGAAATTAATTAGAGTTCGGGGCAGAATTTTTTGTTAATATTGCAGAAAGACATAGAATTGGTTTTGTGTTTGGCAAATCTTCTGTTTCTGTCTAGTACCCTCTCAAGCCTTTCAAAAACCTTGTATTTTTTGTCTCCTCAGAAAAATATGACTTCTGAATAAATTTAGTATAAGAAAAATGATGAAATATTTGGATAAAAAGTACCTGTCATGCTTTTCTGAGAAAAAATATGAGCCTGAGGAAGGGGATAGGGCTTTTTTTTTCCCCCAAGCTTAAAATCATCCAGACCTGGGATTTGGGAAAGGACTCTTAGATCACCCAATATGGGGTAGCCTGACAGTTACAGAGCAGTCCAAGCTGGCATCACCCAGTGAGCATGTGAGAAACTTTACCTATGAACACAAATCTCTGTCATTGCTTCAGACTGTGCATAGCAGGTACTTCGAGGAAGCAACTTCTATATCTACTGCAGACTTGGATATCTTCATAACTTGCCCCAAATACTTCCTATTGATCTTGTGTCATATGAAACCTCCATTACCTAATACCACAAACATGAAAGTATTTTTGAAAAGAAAGAAAAGAAAGAAATAAAAATAGAACATGTATTTCCCCCTCCTCCAAAGTCCTTTCACATATATTTCTTGAACGCAAAAGTGTAGCATTTGATATACATCATTTTGTAGGGTTTTTCTGGCAGGAGAATATTTTAATCTAATAAGCACAGCTCCTGCCTGCTTCACACACTGGTTGCCTTAGTAACTGTGGCATAGTGCAGCTGAAGTGCGCTGATACCCTTGAAAGGGAGTTTGAAGGAAGCAGATGGGCTGTGATTATCATTGGTTGGATCAATTAGATGAGTAGAGTGTGAGACACTAAAAATAATACATTCAATTTCTTAAAAAAATAATTTTGCAAGAGGAACAGCATTTTCAATGCGACTATTTAAGATACATGTCATTGTATTTGCAATATTTTTGTTCAGTTTATATGCTGGGGAAAGACGCTACTTTCCTATCTTTTAGCAGAAGATGAACTTGAGAGCTTTATTTTTAGTGATTTCTTCATTTCCAGACAGTATCTGCTGGTATGAACAAAGTGTGCTAATATGCTAAAAAGTTAACTAATCCATAATAAACAAAACACTGAATTTATAAACTAGTTACCTATGTTAAGTTTGAAAACAAAGACAAGAAAGGCAATACTAAAATGTCATTACAAAAAAAAGACGAGGAAAGGAAAAAGCTGATACTTGCAACTTTGATATTTTTGCAGAATGTACGTTCTTTCCTAGATGAAAGCTGGGTTACATTGTATCAGGGAAAAAAAAACCACCCAAGCATATTTGGAAATAGTTTTGTAAATGATTGGCTTAACAGATTTACAGAGTGTAACTTTATTATCCTATTTTGATTTACCATAAATTTACTGCAAAGGGAAGTGAAGTGAGTGACAAGATTTCCACATTTTCAAATTTTAAGAGAAAAGTTCTCTTTATTTTTGCATAGGAAAATTGCAGGCTCAGTGTTAAATATTCTATAACATTTGCAGAAAATTGGCCACTAAATTAAAAATTACAAATAAGGAAACAGAACTAATATAGGACAAGCATTCTTCTGATATCCATAAGATCTTATAACTCTCCCCAGTTGTAAAAAACACATCTAGCTTAACAGGAATCGTATATGAGAAATGTGAGAGATGCAATCCCTTTATTGGATTTGAATCCTTTGTATAAAAAGTCTCCATTCTTTGTGTCTTAACTGTATCAGGTATCACAGACACTTTGCAATCACATTTGAACAAGTGAGGTACCTGGCTTAGTAGCAATAATGGATGCCCCTCGCACACCAGATCTTGAAAGCTACATTTCTCTAAGGAAGTTTGATATCTCAGGAGTTTCTGACGTGATCATCACATTGAAAAGGGCACAGGATCACTTTTCATTTTTCCTCAGATACAATTTTTGCGGAGTTTTCTATGAGTGTGTGCTAACCCCACTCCTCTGTCATATTTCTGCTGTCAAAGATGCTCTGATTACAGCTTATTTTCACTGCTGAGATGCCTGCCTGTTTGTAGCATCTCTTTCTATGGTCTCTAAGAAACTGGAAGTGTTGAGGGACTGGAGGCAAAGGATAGGCATGGAGTTAGAAAAAGACAAGGTGAGAGCAGGCACAGCTCCTGAGGGGCTACTTTTTTTTTCTGGATGAAATAGCTGTTGGAGAAGAAGATAACAAAATGCAATTACCAGGAAGAGTGTGCTGGTAAACTAAAAGGTGTTTAGTTTAACTAATTCAGTCAAACTGAAGAGATATTTACAACTTCTGTTTTATCTTTTATATATACACCTATCGGTGCCTGAAGCTCAATGGGCTCTCTGATAATTCTCCCTCACACTTCAAGTAACGTAACTTTCTGAGGAAGATGTGTTTTGCTTTGCTGTAGGCCCACATGGGAAGTGGGGGTTGGGGAATTTACTGAATTCCAGATACTCTTTGAGACCAGACAAAATTTTTATTAACATCTCAAAATCTCTGCAGCAGCGAATGCCAGTAAAGACCAGTCACAAAACCTGGAGGCTGAGGAAGGTGCTCGCAGAAATGTGGACTCCTCAGTGACATTCTCCAAGTTTGATCTGCTGTGAAGACAGACAAATAGAAAGCATGTGAAATTACGTCATGTTGTTTCTCTTGTCCATGGGCTGGGGAATCTGGAACTAGGTGAGAAGTTTTTATGTTTTCCTCTTTTTTCCATTTATGCAGCTCAGTCCAGCTGAATACGTGATTTACCACGTGTCAACCACTCATGCACTGTTACTTCTTCACTAAATTTGAGTCCCAGAGAAATGTTCAAGGATTCCGGGCTGTTATAGGGGTCAGCAGCTCTCATTGCCTCTTTTATGGTGTTGGTTTTGACATGCTTTTACCAATTAGCTGATTGATCAGCTGATGAGATGAGCAGAGCGAAACAGGGCATTATAGTGTGTGCAGAATTTAGATGAGCAAGTTACGAAAGTAAACCATCATAGGACTTTTAATTTTGGACAACTTAGTTGGCTACATTTCAGTCCTGGATGTATTCAGGATAGCTAACACCGCCACAGTACACATGACAAGATGAGTGACATAAGCAAGATGAATCACTTCTTAAGGTTTCACTGCCTCACTTGATTAGAGAGGTATCCATGGCTGTAATTCAACAGTGATGGACACTGTAACAAATCCTAAAAACAGAAAATCAGAAAAATACTATTAATATATACAGAATAGCAGATACAGCTTCAAATTATTTGTGTTCCCATATGTGTAACAGAGCATATAGGAAAAAGGACTTCACACAACAAATAAATTGGGGAACACTGGAAATTAAGCTTATTGTGGAAATTTTAATTGCAAGCCTTTTAAGGATTAGGTTTTGGCTTTAGTCTGTTCCCTTTTTTTCCCTAGTGTTTAAGAGAAAATTTAATAAAAATGGTCCGATTTGGCACTGTCAAGTAACTTCTTTTAATTTGCAGTTGACGACATGAGCTCCCAGGGAGTTTTTTGATGAAATACTTCAAATATGTAGCAAAACAAGAAAAAAATTCTTCAAAGAACTTGTTGGATTTAAAGTGTCACTAAATTAAACTTAACTGAACATTGACCAGTTTTTTTAAAGGCAGTAAGTTGAAAGACTTCGCTTATCAAGACAAAACTGCTTGGAGGTTGACTTACTGTAAATTATTTTGTTAATTATAGAAAAGTTCTTACAGAGATCACCATGAACTCCCCTGTAGCATGCTACCTCATTTTGTATGTTTGCTGAAACACATAGTTACCCTTAATGTCTCCATGATTTCAGAAGAGATCTGTTTCTCGTGCTCTTGTGTGCTAGCAACAGCTTTTTTTTTCTCAGACCTTTCCTTCTGTTGCCACTGACTCTAATTACATCAGTAGCTAGCAGTATTACCTTAATTTCAGGAGCACCTGGCAATTCAATCACAAGTGCTTGAGAGGCAGATCTGCAATTATCCACATCATGTGTTCAAATCAGCCCTTGGTCCTCTCCCCTCAGCACTTCAGACCATTGGTCCTGACTCAGCATCTACTGCTCAGTTGCCTTTGATGGAAACCCAGGTGAGCTTAAGAAGAGTAAAGACAGTCTCATCTGCCATGCAAAGAAGATTTCCACTTGTTGGCACTTTATTTATGTTTTTGTGTTGCTATTAAGAAGATTCTATTAGCAATAGAGAATTAGTTAAGTCAACAGCTTTCAAGCCAAAAGCAAAAATGTATGTTTAATGGGACTGGTAAAACAAAGCAGTTATTCTGGGTCAAGAAGGCTATAAGGAGAAAAATATCATGGAGAACATTCATCTATTCCACTATTCCACAATAATATCATATATATTTTCATGCATAAAAATTTCAGAAAGAAAAAAAGATGTCAGTTAAACTAGTACTCATCAAAAGCCAGGAAATGAGTGCTATAAAGAATGGGTTGGAAGCAAATTACACACACTGTCAAAATGAAATATCTTCACAAGATACTCTGAATTTTGGAATTTGTTCTGGCCTGTGAGGTATTCTGTAAAACTCCCACAGGAATATCAATGTACCTTTGAAGTAAAGAAATTCAAACACAAACTAACAATCATTTTTCCTTCTAGTTCATGGACTTTAGAATAATCCTCAATATTTTCTGTAGGCTCCCTGTCTACTTCCTTCCTTTACAATGCTTTCTGAGTTTACTTTTTTTCTCTTTATTGCATTAAAAGTAATTTAGCATGAAAGCACATCCTGAGATTTTCTGCTGCATGTCCTTTTGTGTGTGGATATGCATATGTACACGTCTAGTGGTTGGTGGCGTTTTTTTAGTACCTGCATCCTGTTGGAGAAGAAACTTTTGTAGCTAGACATACTGCTACCATTTCTGCTCTTTTAGGGGAAAGCCAAAGGTCTGCACATTTTAAGGTCACAAAGTAACTCTATAATAATATTTTCTGACTGATATAGCAAAATTTCTGCTGCAAAGTTCAAATTGTGATCCCGAAAAAATTAAACTCATCTTTTAGAAAGATACTCCGTCCCATCTTAAAGGCTTTTCACAAGGACTCTATGTTCAAGAGATTTTGTTCTGGCATCCAACTCCTTATTAGGAGTCTTTGTCTAATCTCAACCTTGCTTGCTATTTTAGAGGATCCTCTGCCATCCATCAAGTCATTTATGTTCAACCCTTCCCCATGTGTGCTCTGTACCTCTATGCCCTGTGCTCTATGTGAGTGGTAGGAGAATGACATCTGTGGTATTAATGGTATGGAAAAATGCACCATAGAATTTTCTGTCTTTTGCAGTTTCATAGCACTGTTATGTTATCCCAGATAAATGAACCTGTGTTACTCAGGTTTTCATAGCAGAAAATTCAGACAACTTTTCACTGTGCCGAAATTAACATTCTGATCAACAGCAACCAACCCATTGCTGAGTGGTGGTAAGTGATCCCTTCCACCTTCACGTGTATCTAAACCACAGAAAAAGCATTTGAAGATACTTTGTAGGGTAGATGTATTATTTATTTTTTGTTACTGCTTTTTATACTACAAACAAGATGTATACAGATGAATACCTCTGTTGGTTTTGTGCTAAACACTTATGTACAAATTCAGAGAGTCCTAAGCCAGTTCATTCAAGTTTATACAGAACTGGAACTCATTTACAAAGTATTTCTGAGATCTGATCATATAAGCTATATGAATATGTATGTCTTCAAATTTCAAAAAGAGAAAACCTAATAAGATCTGACTTTCCAGTTAAAAATCCCAGGGTCAGGTTAGATTTGTCCCCCCAGAGCCTGACAAAGCAAGGTCAGTGTCGCTGTTTTCTCCACAGACGAGTAGAGAAACGACACGAAGTCCAGGCTCAGGGATAAATGGATGATGATTTAATGAATTCTCAGAAGACTTTTATATGTTAGTTTGCAAAGTGTATTAAGTGGCATAAGGTAATTGGTTTTTGCCATCCACCCCCTAAGGGGATTGGTCAAGTTCTAAGACACACATCTCTGAGTGTTTTTTCGGTTAGAACCATAACAATTCTACTAAAACAAATCGCTGCTTGTAAACAAGAAGTTTACAAAACGGTAACATTGTTTTGTCTTACTTGCACGGGAAAGAACTCTCACAAAATGCTGCAGAAAGCCGGAAAATCTCTCTGCTAAAGCTTTTCAGTGTCCACAGGTCAGAATAAAATATCTACCTTGAAAAAGGAACAAAACCTCAGAACTAACGCTGATGATATCAGAAGTCTGTCTTTGGGAGGGATATGTGATGAGTTAAAACTGACTTCATATCCCATATGACTTCTGAACCAGCTTTTAAGTTTGGGCTGACAATGGAAATGTAAAACAAATGAACAAATAAAAAAACCCAGAAAGAACACCAAATCCCATAAAATTATCTCACCTTTTGTGTCTTCAAGAAGTATGTTCAGTTTTTTCTTTTTAAAATTTTTTGCTTGGTCAGGATATTTTTGCTTATATAAATTTCAGTTGGAAGCTTTAAGTCATAATCTGATTTTATGAGGTACATGCAAATTATATAATATATCTGCTCAGAAAGAAAAGGTTTTTGGCAGCCTACTTCAGGGAAAAGTCAGTGAAAGGTTGATGCAGATGGAAAACTGATGGACAGCTACATTAAGGCTGTTAAATGCTTTGTAACTCTCAGCAGTGCTGAGTTCACAAGGATGCTGAAGTTCCTCTAGCCAGCTCTAACTATTTAGTTGTAACAGCTCAGTTCTAGACATTTTCATTTTGGGTATAGGCAGATCTGCACAAGCAGACCATAATTCTAACAAGCGTCTAAAATTGTAGGATATCATAAAAGCAGGGGAAATGAATGTGAATGAAGAAAGCTATGGAGAAGAGAAAATGAAGAATCAGTTCTCTCGGTGCTTTGTACGTGATGTTAAAGGTGCCAAGGCATTGTCAAAATTAATATGATGGAAAAGACAGTAAGACTTTTCAGCAAATTTGTTCAATCCTTATGATAGTCCATAAAATACCTTAAATAAATATTTTGTCTGGTATTTTGAAGGATAGTTTTCCACAGACCCTGCCTTTTGGAGGGCTCATTGTCTAGTTTATCTCTTGTGTTCCTTTCCAGACCCTGGACTTTGTCATTCATAGAATACAGTAACAACATACTGACATTTGAAACTTCACAGTAATTAGTAAAGAAAAAAGTAAAAGTAAAAAAAGAAAAAAGTAAATAAGAAAAAAATATCAAGTGAATGCTACAAAAATGTTTTATTTAAAATGTCCTGGATAAGAAATCAGAAGTACTTCAGAAAAACATCTAAGCACTTAAAATGCTTCTTCAGGAGGGGAAGAGGAGGGACAGGCACTGATCTCTTCCCTCTGGTGACCAGTGATAGGATCCTAGGGAATGGCCTGAAGCTGTGTCAGGGGAGGTTTAGGGTATTAGGAAAAGGTTCTCTGAGAGTGGCTGGGCCCTGGAAGAGGCTCCCCTAGAGAAGAGGTCGCAGCACCAAGATGGACAGAGTCAAAGAAGCACTTGGACAAGGCTCTCAGGCACGTAGTGTGATTCTTGTGGCTGTCCTGTGCCGGGCCAAGAGTCAGACTTGATGATTTCTGTAGGTTCCTTCCAACTCAGGATGTTCTGTGATTCCATAAGGTAAAATGTGCTCTAACATTGGAAATTACTTGTGGGATTTCTTCTGTATCACCACATTTCTTGAAAAATATACTCTGGGAGGGCATAGTTTTGAATCAAGAATTGATGCTGAATGATGTTTAATGACAGTTCATTGGCTCATTCTGCTGATTGCCTGACTCTTGAGTTGTCTGATTAGCTATTACCTTCCTGAATCTGCAGAATTTTTTTTCGCTTATCCCCAGACTGAATATTTCTTTATCAGAATGGAGCAGAACTAGTTCCAAATTCTTTCCCATAGTTCAGTCTGGTAGAAAAAGAAAGGGACTAATGAAATATTTGAATCTGTAAAAAATTGAGAAGTCTTAGATATTCATATACAGCACTGAGATACTGCTCATGAAATCTATAATTTTTAAAGAATGTTGACAAATTGGGGCAGATGAAGAAAAAGCTATTGACGTGTTCCTAAGATTAGAAAGTCTCTTGCTGTGAGGAACTGAGTTCAATCTGTTTACTTAATCTGAAATAACATTAGGATGTCACTCGATTGCAACATATGAGTATATAGTGGTTAATAAAAAGCATTTAAATTCAGCAGAGAAAGACATAATTAGAGCCTAGTAGCTGAGCCACAGATACTTTCATCAGAAATTTGGGACCACTTTTTAACAATGACGATAATTAAATGATGGAAAAAATTACTATACGGTTGCTAAATTTACCATCTTTAAAGTCCTCGGCATGGCTGGAAAGAGTCATAATGTAGGATATTCTGCACTTTTTCCAGCTGAAATCCTGCTGGTTGGGGGAGGAGGAGGATGCTACTGTTTCCCTCATACTTCTCGTAATAAATGTGCCAAAGCCAAATTGGATTGTTTTCTCAAAATTTTCCCTTAATTAAACACCAATTACTGCGGTTGAACACAGGGATACATGATTGAGATCTAATGACTTGTGATATGGAGCATGACAAACTAAATCAGTGAGCTTTTGTCTTTTGATTTGCAAATCTGCAGACTTCATGCAGAGTTTTGCAATCTGGGGGAGCCATGTAACTCTACTGACTGTGGACTTGGGTTTTTTTCTCCCCATTTTGTGAGAGTTGCCTGCCTTAAACAATATTAAAGTTGATGTTGTTCATAACCTGCATGTTTCTGGGTTAGATCTACCAGCACCCCAAGTCCTTTTTGGCAAGCATGCTCTTGATCTGTTCATCCCCCGGTCTGAGTTGATACTGGGAGTTACTTGGTTATAGTTCTCTAACATTCCTGGTCACGTTTATATAACTTCTGGAAAATAAACGTACCTGCCACTACACTACAGGTTTTCATCCCTTTAAAGTGCAAAATTGTCATGGCAGCCCAAATACCAGAATTTCAGAAGGCACGAACTCTGCTCTCACTTGTTCTCTGTGCAGGCTTTAATGAAATGAGATAGGATAGACAAAGATGAGTAAAAATCACACAAAAGCAGTTTTATGTATCTGAGGTCTCCCATATCCAAATGTCCTATGCTGTTGATTAGCTATATGATACACCAGTCAGTGTGTTCTTCCAAAACAAAATCGATCAAACATGACAATTCCTAACTTGTAAAGATCAAATTAGTGTGGTATTCCAAATAGCAACGCATGATTTTATAACTGGCATTAACGCAGTAATTTGAGTTATCATAGCTCTGCATTGTAATTTCTTGCTACCTATGGAAAATAAATGTGCATTTCCTCGTGCCCAGTACCATGAATAAAAATATAACGGACCCTAAAAATCAGGATAAATTAAAAAAAATTATTTCATTCCATTGTGACAGAAAAAGACTCACTTTAGAAATTTTAAATATCATATTTTGAAATTACGCTTTTGAAATATTTTGTTTCAGTGAGGAGCACATAATTTATGACACGTCATTAGAAATAGAAATTATTTTGATTTTTTTTAATACAAGACATTATATAAGCATGCTTGAAATAGGAAGGCAAAATAAACACAGACAAATCAATTAAATAAGTCCTCTTGACCTGCTAATATAAAATGCTTTGATGATCTATTGAAATGTAAAAGGAAGTTTATGTTTTTCTATTAGTTTACCTTAAACACAAAGAGAGAGTAGTAATATAAATTTATATGAAATCTAGCTGTTATCACATATTTCGCTCTACAACACAAAGACCATTAAAATGGTCTGTCGGAAAACAGCTGTGGTAATTTAGTTCTGTCAAGAAAAAGCCACTCTGCATCATTTTGGGAGGCAGATTCTCATTTGTTTCCTACAGCCTTTTGGGGCATAAAATATGATAATGGTCCATTTTGATGGGTACTTAATTGCTTTTGCATGCATTCCTGCTGTATGAATTCATGGTGGTTTCTATTAAAGGTTCTGTGTCAATAAATCAGGCCAAACGAGTCTCTCTTCAGGAAGGCAGTTATGCAAATGCTAAAGCCTTATTGAGGTTCTATAGCATACCAAAACTGGAAAAAAAGGAATGCCCAGTGAATGAGAATAAATATATAGATAGGAACATTTATTCAAGGAGGTGTACTTTTGGCATGATTAATCACCAGAAGCTTTTTTAACTTTAATCAGTGGATTGACAAATAAATAGTAACTGTTATTTAGTAAAAGTACCTTTTTTAAAAAAAATTATTCTTTGGTTCTCCAAATTGTAGTCTCATGTTTGACAGTTGGTTTGTTTCTCATATCATTCATTGAACTGTATATTTGGGAAACTGTCCCTGGAGTGCTTCTTAGTGCTACAAATAAGCATGATTGTAAAGATCTGGCAAAGGGCAATTTATGGTCTCTCTCCATAAGTTATAATACTGGGGTATAATTTTTTCTTTTTTTTTGTTTGAATAAAACATACCCACTATTAAGAACTTTCTTTTTCAAGATCTGTCATGTAAAATACACTCAATTAGTTTTAAAGCATATATGCACTAAACAGTCGAGATTTGTTTCTACATACTTACTGGACTTGATATATGGTTTTAACTGAGTGAATCGAAAAGAATCATATTCTTTATTACTGTGTAAAATTTCATGTAATTTAGGTGTTGATGATGAGTAGGAGATAGGTCTGTGTCAATTTCCAAATAGCCTGGTCACATTTTTGAAAAGAAATAGTAACAATTGTGGTTGGTTTTTTTTTACAGTGTATTTTAAATGGTTGTTAGGGTAGGTCTGCTCTTTTTCTCTGCCTCTGTGCAAGGGTGAGCCATCAACTGATATCAGTCTTGGAAGATATAAAGTTCTTTTCCTATAGACACTGAATATATTGTATCATCAGATATGACATTTTTACAATCATCAGGTATGATTTTTCAGCATGTATGAAGCATGATGACATAATCAATAACCTGTTCTGATTTTAAAGACTATTCTTAAAGTGGCTTAGTGTCAGATTTTATCTCAAGCCTTACCACAGAACGAAAGATGTGAAGAGGAAAACAAGAAATGAAGAATGAAGGTTATAGCCACCTACTGGGAACATTTTTATAAAGTGCTTTAGGACATTAGCCAGCATTAAAATATAGTCATCACACACATCTGATTTCTACAGGATCTGGATTCATAAAGTAAAATCCTAATTTCTTTGAAGTCAGTTGCAAAATTCTCATTAACTGTCATTAAAATATTCCCATTAGTAAGGTCAGGACGTAGGAGCCAAAACTGAAATGAATTACTGCTGAGCATTGTGATTATTAGCAAGTGCAACATTTGAAATTATCCTCCTCTTCAATGTGAGGATATTTTTCCATTTATATGAGTTTGTTAGCCTGCTTTGTGTGTTTAGAATCCAAACTCTTGAGGACAGAAATTAGTTTAGGATTATTTTGTACAGTCTCTTAACAAAAGGGCTGGTGATTTCAATTTGAGCATCTGGGTGCTATCAGAATGCAATGGTTTCATAATAACTGCATGCAAAACAGCTAGGAGGAAAATTGCATACAGAAAGGCAATTATCTGGAATATGATAATACAGGCTGCCACCTACGCTGGCTTTTCTTCATAATGGCTGTTGAAAAAGACTGAGCACCTTTGTTAAGCATTTCGAAGACAGAACAGTGACAGGTGCTATACAGAATTCAAGAGCTATTGTTTAAACTTAAGCAATATTGACTAAAACTCTGATTTCACCCTAGGAAGCCAGTTAATTATAGCTGAGGCTTTATTCAAAAGCTGACATGACATAGCTGACAGAATTACGGAGGAAACCGAGTTAGTCATTGACATCAATGATAGAAAGTACCCTGGTGCTTCTTACCTCATATGAGGGAATAGTTACAAATTGCTGGTATGGTTGATGATGCACAGCGGCTAATGACATATCCAGTGCGTTTACGATGGGAAAAAAATAAGAAGATTCAGATCTAATTTATATGTGTTTGACAGTCTCAAGGCTTTCACAGATGACGGTGCTGTCCTGAATGGAAATAGGGAATTAAATGATAATTGAACGGTTACATCCTTTTCTGCAAGGTGGGCCTGAAGTAATACGGGTGCGGGGGGGGGTGGTGTGTTATTTGCTGCATTTTGATAAATTTTAAAGTTGTTTTTCCTATTTTTATGTGTTAGAAATTAATATTTTTTTCTACTCTATAAAGAGGTAAAAACTAAATGCAAAGGGAAATACAGTGCGTTTGCATTTCTTGAAAGATTGGGAGGCAAAAGAATTCTGGTTCTCATAGAAGATATTTTATCTAAACTCCCGTCCCTCTAAGTCAAGAGTATTTGGATGCTATTGTTTCAGAAAATACAAAATGAGTTGAAGTCTTATAACAGGAAGTCTTATATCTAAAGCTAAAGGTCTTATAACAGGAAAACAGATGGGACAGGAAAAGGATAAAGAATGGATATGTAAAGGACTAGATATTACAGGTGAGGAGAATACATGGCTACATTCAAAACTGGTAAACTAGCTAAGCCTGACAAAATAATTAAGAGCAAGAAGTTCCCAATCCTCAATATAAAATGGATTGCCAAACTCCAGGTAGTACTGTGACCTATATTCCCAGGACACAATTAGTAGTTCAGCATCAAAACTCTTGGTTGTTTAAAAAAGCAAACCCCCTAAAACTCCCTGTAGTGTTGCCTTATTACTTAACCACTTCTGAGACATGAAGGCTTACTTTCCTGGACTTTGAACCCATATCTCCTATTTATAGGAATGAACACTAATGCTGAATTAAATGACATCCTGGGACAAGGCTGGGTATTCCACTGTTCTTCATGAGGAAACTGCTTCTTTCTGCACAGATCAAGTAAATTCAAGAATTAGCAAGAAACCCACATCTAGTAATTGGGATATTCATCTGGAGAAGTGGACTAAGATTTTTCATGGTCCTGTTCTGGTGAATATTTAATATATTAATTTAATACTTGATCTACTGGATGATTGGAAGACCAATGTGTTTATATGATAGTCTCCAGAGGGGTTTCTATCCTCAGAAAGGGCTGTTTGTTAAACTCACATATGGGAATCAGGACCTCCTACAGGACATGCTAATGTTTATTTTAGCAAGACATCATTGTATGGATATGGTCTTGGTCAGCTTTTTCAGCTAGATCTGTAAAGCAGATATTGGCTCAGATAGTCCATTGTATCTGGCAGATCTATCCCCAGTCAGTTCCCAGACTGTAATCCCAACAGCAGTGAGAGTCAAGCGAGTCCAATTTGCATCTTTTGCTCCTTGGGTTAGAAAAACGTTTGGCAGAGCCCCATAACATATGGCCCTGCTCAGAAACTACTACTGAGAAAAAGACGGGGAGACAAGCAGACAATTCCATTTGCAGGCTTCTCTTCTCGATTCTCCACAGCTCTCTGCAGACTCCCTGTGCTCTTTGCATAACTACAGGTCTGAACAGGTGCCAAAGCTTCTGGTGCGTTTTACAAATTGGCTCTGCTGCCATCCAGACAAATTACGCCCTGGTCCAACCTGTACTTTATCAAAGGGCTTGGTAGTTGCCACTGGGGATGTTTTTCATTATCTCACCTTCAGCGAGAGATCAATAGAAACAACAGTGTTAGCAGACACTAGAGCCTAAAAGATGTCAAAAATCTAAATCATTTTTATTTTTTTGATTTTGTAGGCCCTTAAGTACAACATAAAATCTTGGCTACAAAATACGGCTTATGACTCACTGATTAATTTTATTTAGGATTATATCCCTGTAGAGAGGTTAGTGTGTGGTCAGACTGTGCTGCTAATTACTTACTTTGAACATTACCTCACATTCAACAGGCCCATAAAGCAATATTTATGAATGTGGGCAGGAAATGTCTAGTGGAACAGTATCCAAAAATGTTTCAGAGTGTTTTGGAGGCTTTAGATTCTGTTAAATATATTAATATTAAGGAAAATGCTACTATATGGACCATTATATCAGAGCTGAGATAATAAAATATATCTGAGATTTGAGAAATATTCAATCTAATTGATATCAAGAAGGCAACCAAGCAAACTTTATTAAAGTGGGCAAGAGCAACCCTAACTAAGGCAAAATAATGAAAACTGGAGGCAAACAATAAAAACCAGACCGTATTTATTCACTATCAGATAATGTCTTATTGTGAATATTCCTGAAAGTATAAAATTTAAGTGATGCATTAAAATCAGAGGAAATGTCCTCTTGACAGTAAAACTGCAGGTAGTAAATTTATCAGTGATACAAAAGTATAACTAGCCTGGAAGAGCAGCAGTCATAACCTCCTTCCATAGTCCTTGCATTGTTTACATGCATCTTTTAAATACAGACTTTGTAAAATATAATCTTAGTTTAAAATCCATTTATAGTTTTAAGACAACTTTTACTACCGGTACTGTTCACAGTTTTGCCTCATTTTACTGTTACTATAGTGTTTCACTATTTGTTTTTGCAGTTTTCAGTCATTGATATCTTACAGTTCTTTTGTTGGTGGGTCAGGAAAGAAGAACACTGTGAATTGATATACAGAAGATGCTCTTAGGGAATCATGCAATTGTTCAGCTATCTCAGCAATACTTTTTTTTCCCCCAGTATATAGTGGTCTTTCTCTTTGGTGCACATAATATGAGTACATTAGGCTTAAGTCAGGTGTTCACCACACCCCATTCTGGGTATGTGATATCTCTGTGAGCTGGTGTGCTGAATATTTACAAAATAAATAGAATTCACTTTGCTAAACCCTGAAAATTGTTATGACAAATACTCTTGACATTATCCCATTTATTTGCTCTTTTAATAGAAAACAATTCAAGTAGAATTTCTTGAGGTATCAGTCTTGAGAGAAGGCGGCAAATGGCTTTTCCCTGATGTCCATTACTTTACAAGAAAAAGAGAGGTCTGTTGTTTGATATATGACTGATATATATTCCTGGAAGAAATAAACCTGGAAGAAATGTTGCAGGAAATTATTTTTTTCAATAGAGACTTTTAAAAAAGGCTTTTATAAAAAGAAACATTTTCATGACTTAATACCCATTAGAGGTATTGGCTCTTTCCATGTTTAAGACAGTCATTTCCTTAATGGAAACAGTTACTTCACAGAAAATTGACTAATTTTCGAGGAGTTTAGGTTAGAAACTCACATATGCAGGCTTTTTAGGAATTATGACTAGGTTAACGACCCACATCATTTCTAAAAGAATAGTTCTTTGTTTAGTTTAATAGCATGATGATCCATTTTTTATTTTAAAGGATAATCCTTATTTTCTTTTCTTTCTGAAATGAAAGTGGCTGAATAAGGTCACTGTGAAGGAACACAGAGTATGTATGTTATTGAACTCAAGTTCATTTTCAGTGGAAGGACAGCAGTAAGTCCACTTATTTTGGCAGCACCTGAGGAAGGACCTTTCCCAAACTCTGTGGAAGTGTTTTTGTGGAATCCATGTAGTGCCAGTAGCTCAGTGTGCAGCTGCAGTACCAGCTGCAGATTGAGCCCTGGGTGGCAGGAGCAGAACTGCTGCCCCTTTGCACAGCAAAGGGCACGGGAGCCTGTGGGCCAGCCCAGTGACTGCACACTCAGAGACACAGCAGGAGCTGGGGACCCCCAGATTTTCCTGTGCTTAGACCACGAGGGTATAAAAGCCCAGGGGTTCCTTTGTTTGGGGTCCCTTCTTGAAGGCACCCAGCTTGAGCTGTTATTTTGTTATTGCACCAAGATTAAATTACATTGGGGTAGACACCTTTGATACTCTGCTGTGGGGCTGAGCTGGTGAGGAACCCTGGTGTGACTGTGTGAGTGTGGGGGTGTAGATGGGAAGGGGCCTTGGTCCCAGCTCGGGTGGTGCCAGAGTGGCTCCTGGATGGTCAGACAGAGAGTTTTCCTTAGCAGTGTCCGTGCAGGCTCAGCATACTTTAAGTACAGGAGTCTCTGGTGTTTCTGGGACTTGCCCACAGTATCCTACTGATGTGTTCAGTGTCGCTGAAAGCCGTGTGGAACGAAGGCTTTAGACACCTGTGGTAGAACTTGCTCAAGGAATGGATTCTCTGTTTGCCTAGGGGAAGGAATGCAAACGTAAGAGATAAATCAGGATCACTGCTTGAAAAATAAAGATCTTGTCTGGAGTAAAGCAAGAAACACAAAATGAATAGCTTATACTCATCAGCACCACAGAAGATTGATGAAGAGTGCTTGAGCTGAATTTTTTTTTAAAACATATGTTTATTCAGTCATTTGTCTTATATCCTCTGTATAGATCAGAAGTCTGAGAGTAAGGTCATAGAATTCCATTTAGAAAACTGTTTATAGGGTTGGCTTGGATGTGCTTAACTTTCTTTATAGCTACTTGTAAGGTCCTGTGCTTTAGATCAGTGGCTAAAATAGTGTTGACTCAGGAAAAAAATCTTAGCAAATCCTCTAAGGAAATAACACCTGAAATATCCTTGCTTTGATTATGACTGACAGTCCCATCCTATATCTATATGTTGGTCTATCTTTGTGTGGCAAAAGCCTTGTGTTATTACTAAGAATATGATAGATTATTTTTCAGAAAAAAAAATTGAAAACTTGGTCTCATAAAAGGTATGCTTTTCTATATGCCTACTCGCTGCAGATCGGGGACCTATCCAGGTGTAAAAAAAAAATGCACTTTTTGACTTATTTTCAAGAAGTGCAAATACATTACCTTAAGAAAAATTATTCTCCAGTCACATGGTTTGAGCTTTGATAATGTATCGTCTGAGAGTAATGAAAAAACCTTAATCTTTTGGAACTTGAAAAATTAATATGAGAAAGAAGAAAGGAAAATTGTTGTATACAGCACATTTGGTAATTAATAAGGCAATTTGTGTGTCAAGGAAGTCATAATTGGCTCAAAAGTTTTCAATCATCTTATTCATCTCCCAAAGCATTACAAAAGTAAGTATTTTAACAGTTTCTGGAACCTGTCCTTACCAAACATTTGTCTTTCCACCTGCAATTAGATTTTTTAGGAAGTAATTTTCTTAATTAAGAAAGTACTCTTTTTATAGTCTCATTTTATTATTCACAGAGGATAAAATGGAGAAGATAAAAGCTGTTTTGATTATTTTATAAATAGTTGGAAACAATTCACTTGATAGTTTAGAAAAGTAAATACAAACTGTGTAAAGACTATTATATATGAAAGAAACCAGTGTGAATATATGTTCAAGGAATTGCATATGGTATATTGTGCTGTCTTCAAATCTTATTTTCTCTATTCCTTAAGAAAAAAATTCTTCTTACTTGATAAGCTAAATACAGGACTAATATGGATTCCAGAAAACAATGCAGTACTGACTTGGTTAAACTTGAATTTTCTTTAAAATTAAATTACTTGAACTGGCTTTCATGCAAATGTGCAGTAACCCAGTCTTAAAAGTATTTTAATATATGCTTCCAGATCTGCATCCAAAGGAGTACAAGTGCTAGACGAGTGGTAGTTAGAAAGGGGATTTGGTAAGGGGAAATCAGCTTAACCTGGGTGAGAATAAAACTTGATAATAACTATTTATTTTTGAAAAGCAAGTGATTATTCTCATAGACTATGAAATCTAGAATAGCCTAATTGTTTTAAGTAGTATGCCTAGTGAGATTAAAATGCCTCACTCCATATTTTTGTTCAAATAATAATAATACAAAAAAAAATTTAAATCCAGACATAAAGGTGAGAAATTTCAGGACATGCTCTGCTCCTGGGTATGTGGAGTTGTGATAAGACGCTTGTTCTCTTCATGGAAGTTGACAGATCTCTATATCCACTCCTCCCGCCCCTCCTCCCCCCCCACAAAAGAAAAACCCCAACAAAAACAACAACAAGCAAACAAGTTTTTTGTTCTTGCAAATGTTCCACTTCTTACCGGTTTTGAATGATACATTATTGCAGTGGCTTAGGACCACTTCATGAATGCTTCCAAACTCTTGCTTTTAAGGTGTTGATGATTAAAACAACACATAATTTTGTTTTTAGTAATGAACTGCAGTAATGCACTAAAAAGTCTTTAATACAGATGAATAGTAAAATTTCTAGTTAAGGCATATGTAAAATTTCTTAATCTAAATACAGTACTCTGAAAGTTTAGTAAAATGGAATGCATATTTTATAGTTTCAATTTTTTTCATGTACTTCTGCTCTTTGATCTTTTCAGATTTTTTTTTTTTCTTTAATCTTTTTTTAATGTCTTTCACTTAGGAAGCTATTTTGTTTGAATAGTAAAACGTTTCTTTTTAAATTAATATTCTGCATTCTAAATTCAGGAAAGGACTCCCAAGATTAATACATGGTTAATGCATGATTTGTAGTTCTAGATTTAAAGTCGTGTTTATGTGTTTGGAATCATCTTGAAGACAAAATAATAAATTATTATTCTTGGCTGTCACATGAAAACAAAGAATGGCACAGTTTCATGAAGACAAACAATCTCATTAATCCCACAGCCAAGATAACTCTTAGTAAACTTTTACAAAACACATGAAAATCCCAAAATATTTAGAAGGTTTTAATGACATTATTAACAATTGCTTATTTATTCACTAGTCAATTAATGCAGACAAGTGTGACCCTTCTCCTCTCAGTTTCTTATTCTTTAATGATATCAGTTTCAGCCAGTCACTGGAAAATGTGTATTTCTCTAAAATGCCAGATTAGAAATCAATGTAGCTCTCTGCAAGTTAGAATGAATCTGACCTTCCACACTTTGGAGTAAAAGAATTTGTGACAAAACAAAAAAACCCAAAGAAACCAACTAAAACCAAACCCAGAAATACATCACAGTATTTTGATTGCTGCCTACAACTTCAACATTATGCAGAGGGCACAGGTTGGTGCTGATTTCTTTCTGCTGTCTGGTGATAAGATGCAAGGGAAAGGCTTAAATACATCAGGGAAATTTCAGACTGGATATTAGGAAAAAGTTCTTCACTGGGACAGTGGTCGAGCACTGGAACAAGTTCCCCATGGAAGTGGTCATGGCACCGAATGAGTGTTCAATAAGTGTCTGGATGATGGTCTTCGATATATGGTTTAACTTCCTCTGTGTGCAGTCTGCAGCTGGACTCTGATCTTCATGGGTTATTGCCAATTCAGACTCTTTTATGATTCTATTCTGTATTTCTGGTTAGTTATTAGCAGGCATTACTATACATATTTTCTTAATTCCTACTGACTTCAGCAAAATTTCTTCCTTGAAACCTCCTCATCTCTTGTTCATAAAATAATGTTTAATCATAACATAATTCACAAAATAAAAATGCATGTATAGGTAAAAATAAAAGGACTGTGGGAAGCTTATTCCCAGATAGCCATGAAAGTGGGAAGACACCTTTTAACTGCTTCTACTTTAAATTTGCTGCGTTAAACTCTGTCACTTCATTATCTGAACAGCTTCTGTGGCATTCTCTCACTCATCAAAGTGACTAAAACACATCTTAGAAACTGTCCTGTACCTTCTACCTAAGCGAAAAAAACTGTACAGTTGAATATTTCTTTTGAGTGTGTATGTGTGTGTTTTGGGGGTGAATGTATTGGTTTTTGGTTGGGTTTTTTTGTTGTTGTTGTTTCCTTGTTTATTTTATATTATTTTTGACCCCTGACATTCACAACAATTTCTGTTAAACAACAATTTCTGTAAAGAGAAAAATTCAAAGAAACATACTTCACACCTGGAGCAGCCAGACTAAGGTTTCATAATCCTTTTTATCTAAGAGAGTATGTCTTGCAGTACTAGATGACTACTTTATATACCTGTATTTCTGTGATATATATTTTATAACCTATAAACCCATGCTGCCTTTGACAATGAGGTTATGTTAGGAAGAAAAGAGGGGAAGGGCAGTACAGCAGGAGAACTGAGTGATGGGAAGAAGGGCAATCTTTTTGGAGATAGTGGAAAAAATGCTACAATCATCAAGAATTTAGAGAACAAGTAAATATAAAGTCAGTGTATTTTCAGAACAAAAGTTTGGAAGAGGGGGAAGTTCAATTTTCAAAGCTTCTTTCCACAGGAATTTAGGAAGTCTTAAAAATCTTATGATCGTGTTATCACCATCATCATCAGTACCTTGCTGTAATGAGAAATTTTCTCTCTCTTTCTTCTCTTTTTCCAAGTCCAGACTTCAGGATGTTCATTATGAAAACACTTAGCAGAGCAATAGCTAGCTGAATGGAGATGGAAAGGATTCTGCTCCCAATTGCATTTCTCCCTTGGCTGACTTCCAATAGAAAAGTTTTTCTTGTGATGTCAGAAAAAGTACTGATGCAAGAAGTACAAAAAAAATTCAGACTTGCATTGTTATGAAAAGCTTTCAGAAAGTAGCTGGGAAAAAGATAACAGACAAAACTTCAATATATATGCAAAAGTAAGTATCTTAAACATTTGAAGAACTTTAAATTGTACATTCTCCTAGAAATATGTCCTTCAGAGTAACAAATTCATAATACAAGTGTGGTTTATGATAAATATGTATTTAAATTTTAGATGAGAAACACATGAATACTAATGAAAATTCTTTACTAGTAGAGTAATACTCAGTGTTGACAATGGTAATCCAGTTTTACTGCATAAGATTTATTCTTATATTTGGTCAATTTCCATAACCAAGTAAAAGACAGTTAGAGTTACTTTCACACCCTTGTGTTTATGTATATAAAAATATACATATTTTTAGCTTTGATCAGGTATTTCATTAACTGTTCAGACTGTTTGGAAAAGTATGTAAGTAAATTCGCTGGGTAGAATGGAGAAAACAGCAATTTATGCATATTTTAGATAAATGTTTTAACCTGATTTGCTTTAAAAATTTGTGCTATGCTTATCCTTCTGTACCTTGGAAAATGTATACAGGTCAAACTTTTATTTTTTTAGTTTTCTGATGTGGTTGTTCTAAGTTGTAAGTAGCATATATAGCTAATGTAAGGAAAATAGTTCAAAAAGAACAATATACATTTTGCAGGTGAAAAATCAGTATAACTGAATATAATATACCAGTTAGTATATAGAGAAAATTGCTTTTTGGTGTGCGCAAAATAATTACTTTTTGGAAAGATAATGATATTAAAAAGTTATGTGAAAGAATGTGTTGGCACATTTAAGTTTATTTAGGAGTTAGGAGTGATCACCCTGTGGAAAATACTAAATTTTACAGTATTCTCCTTTTCCTGTTTTAAGAACTTAAGGAGTAACACCAGTTTTAAAAGTATTTTGTTTCCATTTTTTTTTTCATTTTTTTAAAGAAAGAACCTGAAATTCAAAATGAGTAGTTAAGAAACAAAATAGCAGTCTGTGAAAGCAGTGCAAAGAGGTTTTTTAAAGGATATGTTTTCAGAATATAGCTGTATCAAAGGTATGCTGCATTTCTCATATCAATTTATGGGATATATTTTACAGAGTTATCATTTCCCACTGACTCAGGGCTAATTCCTCAACAGCTCTTTAGCTTTACAATAAAGATCTTAATGCTGAGTAGTTCTTATATTTGGAGTGCTGTGTAAGTAGTACTTTTCCTGGACTCACTTCTAATCTCATAAATTCAGTATTACTCATCATTCTGATGCTCATGCAAAAAGGAACAGGACCTCAAGTGCATTCTGGACATTTAAAGTATCCATGAGCTGACTTGAAGCATTAGAAATGTATATTAAAAATCTGTGAAACTGGATTTTAAAGCTAGGAATTACATTTTTCCAGTATACTTGTATTCTGTATTCATGGCTATTCCTGTAACTCAATGCCAAACAACTCTATTTTCAACGGAATCAGAATGCAACCCCTGATTTAGAAGGTGTATAAATTTCTTCTCTTTTTAAACAATGAAACAAAAAAGTTTAGTAAAAATAATTATTTTTAATAACACAAAAATTATTAATATTTTTATTTGTGTTCTTTACTAAGCATAAATCTCTATTTTTGCTGTGAAGACTTATTAAAAATATGCATTCATGGATGTTAAATGGAACATTAATTTCACTTGACTGTATTATGCAGGTTATAGGAGAATGCTGGTTTATGCAGATGGTGGTCAAGGAAAAATATGTGTTAAGGAGAATTTGAATTCTTGATTTTACAGTTTTGATGGTTTTAAAATCCTTAGTGTGAGATTTATTAATCTATGATCTGTGCCAGCAAACCATACAGATTTTGTTTTCCAAAATCCCTGGAGGAAAATAGGGGGTTTTGATTGAAATTCCAAGATCAAGGTAAGCATTCCTCTTTATTGCATTTTTTTCCCCTAACAACAGCTTAGGAGGTGCTGCAAGCAACCCTGTCATCTCTAGAGCTTTACTACAGCTGCTTGTTTCAGGTAGTTAATATGCATTTCATAGCATGCTTCCTGTAATTTAATTTTTATAGTAAGTGTTTGGAAAATGTGTCAATAAAAGTACTGGTGTTGATAATGACAATTATTCATCAATTTACACATAGAGTTACACTGTCCTTATTTAGGACCCTGGTGATTGGACTTTAGCATTTTTGAAATACTAAGCAAACTTTTTTCATAAATAGGTTGTCTGAGGACTTTAAAGGATCTGTGTACAATGAACACAGTTTTTAGGAAGGTGATTGCTTCCCTCCCTCTGAATCAAAGCTGAAGAAGTAAGTTGGCTGGCATTTCATTTTTTTAGAGGGAACCTCTAACATGAGTAAGCTAAAGTATGAAGGAATCCACAGAGGGCTTCACTTTACTTTAGGAAAGTCTACTTTTGAATCACCTGTTGCATTGATAAACATCTCTGTCACACAATAAAAATCTTTTTCACTTAAAGGGCAGTCAGGAATTTATTGTAGCAGGGATAACTCCATCTTCAAGTCAAGACAGCCATTTAGGAAGGCAATTTAACAGAATCAGTGATGTACTTTCTTCTGATAGGAATTATAGCTCTGGAAGTGTTGATAAAACTAACTATAGATTTGACTAGAAAATTTCTTGAAGCAACAGAAATATGGATGCATCTGTTTATTTTTTTTGCTATTTTCATTGTTTTTCTGAGGTGATTGTTAGCTTAAAACATATTTATGTTGTCTGAAATATTTTGTAACCCATACAAAGAGGATGTCTTGGTGACTCACATTTGAACTCTATCACTAGACAGAATGAGTTTGGTATTGGCTTTTTTTGAGTGAGTTTTTCTCTCCATCAGTCCTACTCATATTTGAACTCTACCACTAGATAGAATGAGTTTGGTATTGGCTTTTATTGAGTGAGTTCTTCTCTACATCAGCCCTTTCGCTCCGAGATCTTTCGGAAATCCTGTTGTCTCTGCATTCTGAAATCTTAATAAAAGGGTTATTGGATAAAGTATATTTTTCAGCTGTGCTTGTCTTAAAGAAAATAGTTTCCATCAGCTGTTCCAAACTGCATTCTTTAAACTTTTAACGATGCCAGCCACATATGTATTTTCTGCCAAAAATAAAAAAAAAGAAGCAAAAGAGACTTGATAATCTGGGCACTGACGCTTTAATGATACAGTTCTCTGTAATCACGCAAATAACTATTTGGCTGATTATTTTGGATGAAGTAGCTTGTTCTCCACCTGCTAAATGGTAAGCCAGCATGGCACAAAAAAGGAATTCTTCCTACTTTGTGTCACCAGTTGTTCAGTGGAAATACTGTGTCACTGGTGTTTGCATTTTGCCTTACTGATACTCAGTGGTCTTTTTTTCAACTAAGCTTTCTGCTACAACAAAAATGCCTATCAGAACATTCACTTTTTTTTCAAAGATAAGGTAATACTAATGTAAGAGTATAAAATTACTGACTCTCTTTGATGTGTCTCAGAGCAGCAACTATAATTGCTCTAGTTTAATAGTCAAATGATAGAGGAGACAATCCCTTAGGATTCCACACTTATGAGGAATATCTTAAACCATGTTGTACATTGAATTTTCATTATAATCTATATCATAAGGCTGGTGAAATGTTTTGGGCTCTATACATTAGCTTTCAAGAAACCCCTATGAGATTTTATTTTAGTCAACACTTCCACAACAGGAATGCCATTCTGCTAGTACGTTTAACTTTTCCTATTTCAGACAGTTTTTGACAATGTAGGAAAAAAAAAATATACATATATATTCAGCTGTAGGGGTCTTTTGCTAACATTGCTTAGCTATGATTTATGGCTTGATATGACCTATGCTACATTCACTTTTGTGGGTTTTTTTTCCTTAATTAATCAAGTCTTGTTTATTAGAAATTACTAGTAACTTTGGAGAGCTATTCTTTTCTAATCCAAAACAGTTACTTAAATGATTTTACTCCATTAGCACCTCTCTCACTATCCCAGTTAAAGAGTATTTTTGAAAGCTATAGGCATACCAAACGCATATCCACGATAACTGTAGCAAAACACAGCAAGTTATCTTTTGTTTTGCACTCTAATAACCATCCAGCTGCCGTTACTTTCAGACTACAGCAGACCCTGATTAAAAACCTAAAGCTTACGTATATTTCAAACAGTTTACTCCAAGTTTATCTTAGCACTTCCACTGCGGTTACAAACTTGGGAGTGTGTTCCTGGAAGACCGGTGCCATCTGCCCCCAGGGGTAGCGGTGCCTGCCGGAGTGCTGCTCTGCTGCCTTCTGTCTATCCTCTCTCTAGCCTGCTATGTAGACCAGCAATCTGTAGAGCAGGCAACAAGCTGTGACAGCCACTTACTGTCCTGGTGCTGCTTCAGTTCTCTCTTATTTTTTGGAGATAATGGAACTACTGTCCAAGAAAATAGAGGTTTTTAGGCAATTCTCACTTCAGAAAGGTGAGTGTTATTTTGGCCAGGCTGCCAGGAAGCTTCTCAAGCAGCCTAAGTATGTACTGCTGCTGAAAGAAGCACTTATTAGTTTAGTCCCACTTCTGTGCCATCACTTTTCTTTTGTTGGCACAAGCTTTTGAGCAGCTGTTTGTGGCAATGAGTTGGGCCACAAATCCCGGTTAAAGTTAACACAATCAAGGAAACAAACTGAAATAGTTACTTTAAAATCCAGCTGACAGGTCAGGCCTGATAATACTTACAAATGCTGTGATCAGAGCCTTTCCAAAGGAGAATTATTCAGTAGCATACATCATACGCGTTTTCAAGATGAGACCTTGTTAGGATGCCAGGTCTCATGATAGATTGCTTAGATCCTAAGTAGTGTTTGTGAAATGAATGATAAGCCTCCAGTGGATGTAAAATCTATTAAATATTAAAGGGTATATTCAGCACCAGATTTAAAGAACAGATTTTAGGAGAACCACGAACACTGAACAACCTGTTTTTATGTTAATTCATGTACATTGTTCCTTTCTGAAATCACATTCACAAAGAAAAAACAACCTTTTACAACTTAAGGGGAAAAAGAGTTAAAAGCCTTGGAGCACTTCATAGGCTAATTGTTTGAAGCATTTCACACTGTAGTTCCACCTTTTTATTCCCTGTGAATCAAAAAATGTGATTTAAAGGATGTGTTTCCTTCTTTGTAGTATTTTCAGCACTGAAACACAAGCCAGATATTTGGTCATATACAAATACATCTTTTTTATAAAGAAATGTTTTTGTATTAGTTTTGGATCTAATTTTACAAGCGAATACTCCTTGTACTGTCAAGACCTCAGTCCAACGTCAGTTAATAGTCAACTCTATATGAGGCAGATATCCTATATTTACCTCATATGTATATTGCTATAAACCCAAACCAATGAATAGTTTATACACATCAAGCACCAAATAAATAATTCAGAAGATTTCTTAGAGTGTCACCTTTTACTGTGCCGTTTGTGTTGTACACATCACAGTGGGGTGGGTTCTCCATGCTGTGTATAGTAATGAGAAAGATGGAATGAGAAAAAGGCATCCTTTGGTATTTTCCAGACAGAATATTGAGTTACCTGAAAAGATTTTAATGCCCCTTTTAGATTGGCTGCTCTGCACCATCACACAGGAGTAAGATGGTCACTGAATAGGTGTTTTGATTCACAAAGTCCTGTGAGGAGTTTATAATTGTTTACACCTCGCTGTCTCATATCCAGCCAGCTGTAAGCTGTAATGGCCTGTTTCAAAGCAGCAGATTTATGTGTCATGAATGCACCTATGAGAGAAGAAAACTCTGACCGTGTATTTGGTTGAATTATTCCTTTTGTCATCTGCAGGGTTTTTCATTAACAGTGATCTTCAAGACAGGACTTACTGTTATTTTCTTCTGACTCACAGAATCACAGAATATTCTGAGTTGGAAGGGACACACAAGGATTATTGAGTCCATCTCTTAAGTGAACAGCTGATATAGGAATCAAAACCACAACCTTGGCATCACTAGGACTCTGCCCTAACGAGCCGAGCTCATCTCAGGATTGAGTGATTCGCGAGTGATGACAGGAATAGGGGCCAAAAGGTCTTGATCACCCATGTTTTCTGAAGTGAGGAAAATATTCAGACATGAGTTGTGTAGTCATGATCTTCTTGTTTATTTTTTTTTAAAAATTGATCGTGAATTGTTTTAATTATTTATATGTATCCCAACCAAACAAGTATCATATTTTGTTTTTTAAATAGCTGTAAGTTCCTCTGTATAAAAATAGTATTCCACAATCAAGAGACTTGTGTCATTCAGAATTCTCAAGCCTGAAACGTCTCTGTTTTTCCAAAAAGCCAAGATTATTAATAGAACCTATTGGCATGATTTTGTGATTTGCTGGACTAAGATTACTGAAATTTGCTTTCAGTAAAGATTTTATTTTTGGAGACTGTAATTAATTCACTTGCTACAGTGGCTGTATTTCAGTGAAACAGGATTTCAAATGGCTTTCATTACTTTATTAATCATCTGAGAATGAAGATAGCAGAGACTGTTTTTCAAGACTGAAGAAAAACTACTGATGTTGTTCAGCTGGTGATATTGGGATGGATTACATATCATTAAATTGTCTTTTTAAAATGAAAGATACTAATGCCATTTTAGATACTACCCTGAATTTCTGTCTCATTTGAGTTTTCAACATTAATTAATGCCATCAAGGCACACACTGACAAGTAGTGCTAGGAGGTAAGGAGACTTGTTAATATTTACCAGGTACTGATGTGTCTTGACTAGAAGTTTTGTGACCTTTCTTTCAAGTTTATAACTGGTAACAAGTTCAGACTGCCAAAATTACTGGGAGTTCTTTGACACTGGTGATTAATTGCTGATTCTACAGGATTGTGCACTTGTGTGATTTTGAAGAGTTTTACCTTCAATTTAGTGTCACAACAATATGGTGACTAATTTAAATAAATTTACCAAGCTACACCATGGACACCTCTTGTTTCACAGCATCATTCCAAGAGCTGGCACGAAGCGCTTCTGGGCAGTTGTCTTATGCTACCTGCCTTTCCTAAGTGAGTTATTTCAGTGTGATCAGACACCTGCTGGCATCTCAGATACGAATAGGAAGGTCTCGAATGGCCTTTCAAGAACAACACATCTGCAGAAAAGCCCTATAGCTACCTCATGTTTTTTTTGAGACTGTGTGGTTCCCAATATTTTTAAGAAGGAGAAGTTCATTATAGAACTTTACTTGGGAAGAGCCATAACATTGGAGACAGTAAAAATGTACTTCACTAGTGGTTCTCTAAAACTTTCCCTTCCAGAAAAAACTGTGAGGCATCTCAATTAGTTCTTGCCTCTCCAGAGTGCTGGTGTTTGATATTGCAGTTTCTCACAATACGAAGTGCACTTTTTTGTTTTTCATTAAGCGTTATACAAACGTAACAAAGAAAAGCACCTCTGATGACCAGTCATGCATTTCACTTGTTACTGGGCTTAGGATTTCTGGTAGAAATGCTTTGATTCTTCTTATTTTGTTCTTGATTGCTGCGATGTGCTGTTTTAAACAACAACTGAAATATGTCATTTGGATGCAGATCGTGGTAAAGTCCAGATTAACTTTATATACCTGGGTCTGGATGCAGGAAAACTCCTCTGGGAAGCTGTGAAGTAGAATGCAAAAGGGAGAGAACTGCAGCTGCGTAGTGCAGTGATCTCCTCCTCTCTGTGAGCTTAGTAAGCTGTACCTTGCTCTGTTACATCGTGCAACTTCTTGTCTCCTCCTGTGCTAGAATGTGGGGAGAGATAAGATAGAGTAGCGATGCGGGCTGCGGGACGCGCCTGCAGAATTATGTGGCATCACAAAGCAGCACACGGCAGCACAAAGGAGCACATGGCAGCACGAAGGAGCACATGGCAGCATGAAGGAGCACATGGCAGCACAGAGAAGCTTGTCTTCACCAGACCCTGGGGGGAGGAGGTGTCACACGGCAGACCCCTACGGAGAGGAGCCTGCCGGGAGCTGACGGACGGGTGAACAGCGAGGGACCGCCCCATAGAAGGACATTTAGAAAGCGTGTTGCTGATGTGGCAACATGGGTTACGTCACATAGTGAGAATTACCATGTAAGGAAATACTGTGCCTTGGAAAAGTGTATAAAAGCAGCTCGTTTCTTTTCCATAAACGAGTCAGATTCTCTGCTCGTCTGGGTCTGCCCGTCTGGGTCTGCATGACTGGGTCTGTGTCTTGGTTACTAACACTAGAAGAAGGTTACTAACACTAGGAGAAAGCTGCACGCATTGGAGGCAAAGGTGAGGTGAAAAGAGCAGGACATGCTCCTGATGCAACTGGCAGTTCTGTCCACTTCTTACTATTTAAGAGTGGCCTAAGAATTAATGAGGTGAATTTCTCATTACAACTCATAAAACGTCGCTGACTTCAAGGCTGGCAGATTAGTGATCAGCATACCACTCCAAAAAAATACTATGTGTGCTTTTTTCCTTCTCACATCTCTTAGTTGACTGTGCAGACATAGAAATGAAGTAAATGTGGTTCTGAGTGCTTGCAGAGTTAGCTATGCCATGCTCTTGTAGAATTTGAGCATTATAGATTGAATTCCACATCATTACTGAGCTTTTTTTAAAATACAGAAATTCAGCCGTGGTGAAATTGTAAACCTTCATTTAATAATCTAAGGTTTTTTCCTGAGACAGTTTTTCAGTGCCTTCAGTTTTTCAGGGATCCATGTATGTAAAAATTTTTAGCTTTGATATGACATAACTAAGGAATGAACACTGATTTATATATAAACTTGGTCTGAAATCCCAGAAAAACGTAATCCAGTAGGAAAGGTATTGCTAGGAATTTTGTCATGGAATCATGGAATGACCTGGGTTGGAAGGGACCTTAAAGACCATCTAGTTTCAAGCCCCCTGCTGTGGGCAGGGACAACTTCTACTAGACCAGGTTGCTCAGAGCTCCATCCAACAAAGTCTTAAACACTTGCAGGGATGGGGCATCCAGAACTTTTCTGGGCAATCTGTTTCTGTGCCTCACCACCCTCACAATAAAGAATTTTTTCCTCATATATTATCTAAACTTACTCTCTTTCTGTTTGAAGCCATTCCTCCTTGTCTTTTCCCTGCATGCTCTTGTAAAAAGTCCTTCTCTGTCTTTCTTACAGTATTCATCATCGTGTGGCATTTAAAATTCACATCATTAACTACAGCTCTCATTATAAGACATGACATTTCATGTTTGTACACATAATAAATTACTGGTGTGTGTTTTAATTGTGATAATGACTGTTTGGTTGCTCTCTCTCCTGCTGCTTAAGTTTGCACCAGTATGGGAGAAGTGTAATTAGGAAATTACTAAGTCTTAGTTAGCAAACTATATTTCTGAAACAATTAACACTTTATAGAGCAGAGTAATTTAATATAGAAACCCAAAACTCAGCGTGAGACCTGTCAGAAGTGGTTTTGTCTCAAACTGCTGACTCTTGCTGCAGACAATGAAATCTAAAGATTGGATGCCTGGCTTATCTTCTCTGCTGGTTTTCTTTATAGCTTCAAACTGTTCCTATTTTTGTCCTCCTCTTCTGAATACATGTAGATGTGTATCAGCTTTTCTTTCTCACAGTTTGGTGCTACAGACTTTCATTTTAATAGTGGATTTAGAGTGGGCCATTTCTAGTGCCTAGTTATCAGCAACGTTTTTTGCTGGTTTCTGAATCACAGGCACAGTTGCTTGCGCTGTCAGCCTGAGAGCTGTCTTTAAAATCATACATCCTTGACATATATGATTAACTAGCTTGGAGGAAGATGGTTGACTGAAAGCTGCACAGGCTCAGGAAAAAAGCCCATTAGCTGGCACATACTCAACCTAATTGACCTAAAAAAGCAGGAGAAATTAATCATGCTCCCAGCTGCTTCTCCTACCCTCTGTGTCTCCCCTTTTAACTGGGTTTAGTGGTTTCAGTTTTCCCACACAAGTGTCAAATACCTTTCTGCTGAAGGTCTGTCTGCTTTTTTTTGACAGTATGTAGTTGTCCACCAGGAATGAAGGATAAGAGGACCAGCTTTCGGTAGGTGGAAAATAGATAGAGGAGTTTCAACAATGGTGTTGACAATGGATCTGCAGAAGCGCGTGTAGCAGATGACATTCTTAGAAGGGAAAAAAAAAACCCCTAAAATATTCAGAAGGAGAAATATCACTCCAAGCAATATTAGGCGTCTGAATTGGCCCTTTATTGATTGAAAATCACTAATAATATTAATTTATTTTAATTCAAATATTAATCTGTGTTTTGGCAACCACAGATATTTTAAAACATTGAATCCAATCCTTGATTTAAGATTTTGTTTTTAAGTAGATCATGTAAGTCATGAGCTGGGAAAGTTTATACGGTAGTAAATAACTTGGGAAATGCTTCAAATAAACTTCTTGGAACTTGGTACGACTTGAATAACTAAAGTATTGCTACCCTAATTTTGTTGTTTAGAAATGGTGTTCCCCAAATTAGTACTACGAGTAAAAAACCCACCAGCCCCTCTGCTCCTCTGACAGAAGGCACAAAAGGCAGAGATCATGGGTTGAGGTAAGAACAATTTACTAGAAACAGAAATGAGATACAACAAAGAGTAACAGCATTATTAATAACAGAAGTATATAAAAAGAGAGGGTGATTCACATGCAAAAATGCTCACTGCAGACCTCATGTGACAATGAACAATGGCAAAGAGCTTCCCCCTCCTGCCATGGCCTTCTCAGAACTAAGTGCGCCTTGCCCCCACCCCTGGATTGACTTGAGGTGGTAAAAAAGAACAACCTGGCCATGTCCACATGGCTCCTGGCTCTGCCCCCTCATGGCTAGTACAAAAAACTCACTCTGTCCTGGCTGGAACCAGGACAACTAAGTATATTTCTTCTGTTTGGAAACTGGATATATTGTAGTGCAAAAAAGAACTTTAGCCTTCATAGATGCATGTATGTAAATTACTTTTCGGAAATATTTTCACAGATTCACAAAATACTCTTGAGTTGGCCACTATATTATCATGTATTCTAATATCATACAAACAGCACTGGCTGTTCCTGTTTTCATAACCCTTCTTCATGTGAGAAAATAAAATGTGATGGATCTGTTCTACATCTTCACATCTGGAGACATGTAGTGAGACTGGAAAAGTGGCTGGAGAAATAAACTTGGAATTGATAAAGGCATTTAGTGCACATTTCTGTTGAAGGTGTTCTTGTAAGTTACTGGATAAATTCTTTGAATCCCAGGGTAGAACTGAGGAAAAAAAGTAACAGGATTCATTACTTCAGTCTTCCAATGTAATTAAGTGAAAGAAATGTTCATGGTTGAAAGAAGCTACTTCCAATTTGTTCTTTGCTTTTTACTTCAGGCCAGATACAAAAACAGTAACTCACTCTTGCAAAATCTGTTATTATACTTTGAATCTACAAAGCAATATATGCAATAATTTATTAGGAAAAAAATGAAGTAAAATTCTCATTTCTTTATCTTGTCTTGAGCACAACACTTCAGCTTCAGATGGATGTATAGTTGCTTTAAGGCAGATTTCTAGTAATAGTTGCTGTATTAAAATATTTTTAAAATTTGATTTTTATATTTCCTTATAAGTATGAATTGTTCTCTACAAAGCATTTCATGAAAATATAAAGCATTTTCTTTAGTTATTTTCATTAAAATTTGTGTTCTCATTTATAAGGAGTCAGTTTGATGTCTTGCATACCAAGAGGATGTACTATAATACAAGAGTGTCATCTAGTGAATGATTTGGGTGAAGGACAAATGCCTCAGTAGTAGTCAGATTATGAGTCATACTATAAGTACAGCTGCTTAGACAGCAGGAATACTCAGAACACTTTAAAACTTTCCTTCAGATAACACTGAACACTAAAAAAGAATTATTTAAAAACTGCTGTTAACAGGAAAAGGATAATTTGACATTTACTGCTTCAACATGATACATATACTTCCTTAAGACCTTCTAATCCCATGTACTGAAACAGTTCAAACTTCCAGAACTCATGGAATAAATGTGGAGTAAATGACAGTAGAAAGTCAATTGGAAGCTTTCTTCTTCTAAAACAAGCTTAACCCTTATTTGAGTTGTTGAAAACCTTAGACATTAGTTTGCTTTACTTAGGAAAAAATAAACAACTGTTTTCTGCAGAAAGGTCTGGAAAAAACCCAAAAACATGGAGAGTATTTTTGTTATAGGATCTTTATGCTTTTACAAAACTTAGTTAAATTCTGCAGTAGTCTATTTTAATAACTATGCCAATATGTTATACCTGCAGTGGGATAAAAGATTTAAGGTGAATGTGATTTATATATCTTCTCATTGTTTGATATTCAATATATCAGTGATTTATCACGAAAGATAATCAGGAAATACTTACAAAATTCTAACTGTGAATTACTACTCCTGCTAAACAGACAATTTAGTTGGGAGAATGAGGTATTCAGCTGCATGTGAAGAACAAAAATCTATACTGGGCAGTGATTGTTGATAATTTCTATCCTACAGGTAGCTAAAGATTAGAGCTGGGGGGGGGTATAGGGGTGGAAAAAGGATATTTTGAGTGTCATGCCTTTATTTTTAATTACACGAAAAGAAAACATTTTAGGTTTTGATTTTACATGTGCATATAAAAAGTACCAATAAAAAGAACTCTAAAAAAGAGCACTTGTCTCTGTTCTCCCCACAGACGAGAAGAAACGACACGAAGTCCAGGCTCAGAGATAGATGGAAGCGCTTTAATGAACTCTCAGAAGGCTTTTATATGTTAGTTCACAAAAGTGTGTTAAATGGCATAAGGTAATTGGTTTTTTGCCATCCACCCCTTAAGGGGATTGGTCAAGTTCTAAGACACCCATCTCTGAATGTTTTTCTAGTTAGAACCATAACAATCCTGCAAAACAGCCTGCAGCTGCAAGAAGTTTACAAAACTGTAACATTGTTTTGAGTTACTTGCATGGGAAAGACAGAACTCTCACAAAATTGCTGCAGAGAGATGAAGAAATTCTCTGCTGGAGCTTTTTCAGCATCCATAAGCACTCACTGAAATTTATTAGACTTCTAATATGAAAAATTAAATAAAATTTAATTGTAATCAAATTAAATCTTCAGCTGATACATCTCAACTGATAGCAAATCCTATTATTATCCTGACCATGAGAATGGTTTATCTGATTAATTTCAGCTGTTCCCTTATGTTCTTATTTGTAATCATTCCCTGTCCCTTCCTCTAGATTTCTTCCAGTTATAGATTCCTCTTTTAAACTCAGTCATATTTTTTTCCCAATTCTGTTTGCCTTGTCTATTTTTTATAAGCTACCCTTTCATTTTCAAAGCCACCTGCTTTTCTTATCTTTCCTTTCAGCCCCTAAGCACCACTTTTTAAAATTACTGTTGAAGGGGAAAATAGCAGCAAAATACAGTAGCAGTTGTGGAAATAAAAGCTGTTAAAGAAGAGAAATGGGTCTCAGTAAATGCTTCACTCCTAGCTGACTTTCTGGTGTGGGTTTATTGATACCAGTTACAGGTTCAACACTGTTCTGATCACCTGAAGTATGGAAATACTATGCTTTGAAAGTCTACGGGCTTGAGAATATGCAGAAAACAGAAAACTACACTTTTCTGATAATCATAATGATCCTGTTTTTTAAAATCTTTCAGCTTGTCTTCAGTTCATGTGTGCTGATTCTGATTCTTTCCTTTCAGAGTATTGTCAAACTATTTCACTAATTATCCAAACAGTGGATGGTATTCTGTTATAATAAAAAGTCATATTCTATTCTCTGTGTGATATATGGCTCTAAACTTGAGCCCTAACTTGTTGAAGCTGGAAACAGCCTTTCATAATTCAAGATATGAAAATTCTTTTATTCTTTCTTACTTTATTCATGAAGGAACATTTTTTCTAATTATGATCATTAAGGATCATCCCTCCAGAGAGAGGGTCACTCTTGGGCAATGCTGACAGCAGCTTGTCCTCTGCTATTTGTCAGACAATTTTCACCCCCTGCTTCTTATTGCAATGGCTTATAAGTATAGTCATAATCTCCTTTAGAGAATGTATCTCTCTTCAAATGTAGGAGGCAAACACTGTGCAGTCATACAGTCAAGTCTGCCTAGAATTAAAAAGGAAGATTTTAAATTCTACTATTAAACTCATGCATAAAACATAGAAACCCAGCTCTAAACCAAAATACACTCTGAGGACACTGTCAGAGGCACTGTAGCAAGATCTATCACGCTACACTGCCAACATGGCAGATTTCATTCCTCTTCCTAAATGAAAACCTGTGTAGCTTCTCTGAGTTTTGAATGTGCATTCTTTTCCCTTAGTATGTTGTAAATAAACTTGGAATATTTTACGTGTATCACTCTGAAAATTGCATCTGCTTCCACCCAATTTTCTTGCCATCTGCCATATAGATTTCCATCTCTTTTAGAACAATAGCAATCTATTTACTAGTTTCTTTCTTATGGTGCTAAGTTTCCAACTATATTTTCTTTTATATGCTGGCAGCGTGCTCAGAGCTGCACTTCCTGCCTGTTAACAATTTTAGAAGATGAGGAGTTCTCTGGCACTACACTGAGACCGTTCAGACATCTGTGTAAAAAATTCAGCAAGGCAGTACAGTTCCAGATGTGATGTGTTCCTGGAAGTCCTGCAGTGCTAGGGACCACAAGGCCACCATGCAAGTAGACAGCCCTCAGCAAGAGCCAAATGATGAGGAGAAGCACCTAAATTACTGTGACGCAAAGACTTTGCCAAAACAATGGGAATAGAACAAAAAAAACCCCCCATTTGGAACCATTTTGATGGGCTTCCATGTGTGAGTATTAAATCATTAGCTGCCAGATTCAGTCTGCTAGATTCTCTCCTAACTTTTTCCGCCCAGCCATCAACTGCCCTGTTAGCCCATCTCTGGGACAAAGAACTACCAGGCTTTCAGAATTAGGAGCCAGGTTCTCTTTCACCATCCATCCCAAACCCTCCTATTTACACAGCTGTCAGTATTTATGGCAGCCTCTTCCCAGGTGCTTGTGGTGGTAGTTGCAGATAAAGGAGATTTCTTTGAAGCATTTGGGTTGCTGTAGTGTTCTAGTAATTTAGGCTCTGGCTTGTTTAATCCTCATGGAGAGGTAGGCAGCCAAGGCTCTTCTGGAAAGATTTGAGAAGGTTAAAAACAACTTAAAGCTACTTGGAGACTGAGGAGAGAGAAGTAGGATAGCTTCCATTAAGAGGCCAGTGCCTGTTCTTCCTCAACTGTACCCAAAGGTCGTGCTTGTGTGATCAAGTCACCATTAGCAGCAACTTTCCTCTCGGTAAGCGCCACCCATCCCAGTGAGAGGGGACACGCTTGTTCAGGGAGTTTGTTTTTCCCAGAGAAGTAACTCCTGCTCAGTTCTTGAAATAGTCATTGGTTTTAAGTGTGTGTGAATAATCTTGGCTAGTTCGTGAAAGTAAGAAAAATGTGTTAAATTTCGCTTCTTTTCAATTCTGTAGAGTCAATTGCTTTTAAACAACACTCCAGATGAGGTAGCTCCTCGTGTTGAGCTTACCTTCACATTTATATCTGTTTCTAGGAAACTGAGATGATAGAAACATTAAAACAGATTGGATTCAGAATAAAATTAAAATATCATCATAAAAAAAAAATCTTGCAGAGTAGATGATATTTCAATGACAGTGTCATTCCATTGCTATTTTATTTCTTTTTTCTACTAAAGTGGACTGAAAATGCCCCCCGGTACGATGATGATGCAAAACAATACAAGAAAACATGAAGAAATAGTAAAAATATAAGGGCTTTTAATGAGAAAATTTAATTAAAAACTTCTAGTTATAATACTTGAATTCTGTGGTGTTTCCAAACATCTAAAATGCTACAGATTTGAGAAAAATATTAATTTCCTAGAAATAAATTATGTGTAATTCTTTGAACTACACTCCTATTTGAAGGATACTTTGCTCTGTTACTTTTTAAGCATAGAAAAAGAGAACTGTAAATCATTTTCCCATTTTTTGGACTAAGTGTTAACGAGGCTGGCACTTTCATGGCTTCACTCTTTCCTTTGGTGACTAGTTTGTTTAAAAACACCTGGGCTCAGATAATTAGTCTACTTAAGAGAAGTGTGCAATATATGCACAATGGGAAGTCTTGTAAGAAGAGCAGTTGCTGACTTGAATAAATGCGTCTTTTAAAATACCTAATTTTCTCCTCTGATACGCACGTAACTTTTCAAAATGAAAAATTAAAATACCTGTATATGCATAAAGTATTATGGAGGTTTTTTTTAAGGAATAGAAAATTATGCTGGTAAACTACATAATACCTTGGAACTGCATCTTAGGAGCTGGAATAAAGAGCAGTTCAACTGCAGCAACACTGCCAGAATTAAGTTTCATACGGGGGACTGTATAAGATACTTGGAAGTTTGAGGCCCTTTAAGACTCATGCCTTTCCCTTACAGTTGCGTAAGTTGTGTATAAATATGTACTGTTCTCAATTTTAGCTGGACTGATTCCCTTTCTTTTGAAGCTTTAGTGAAAAGCACACAGAATTATGTTAAAAATGTCCAGGTTCCTATTTTTTTCTCCCCTGCTCCTTTTACCTGTAGAGTGACTTCCCCTCTTAAGACTTGTGAGTGGTCTTAGTGCCACTATTGCTGTTCTTGGTGTAGATATGTAGCTGCAGAACAAGCTTTAAGCTGAAGACCTGTTCCTCTTAGGACATGTATCTGCAGCTGAGTTTTGAATACTGCCAATATCCTTACAGGAAGGTATGCTGTCATGCGCTCTACTTTAAGTATTTTTAAGTATGTGTTGAACATAAGTTTGGAGTAGAGGTCTCCTGAGCTCTTTCCAACCTTGATTATCCTGTGATCTGAGGAATGTTGCTTCTGAGGAAAAGAATTTCACACTTTATAAAATACTTGTATTTTTCACAGTCTTGAAAATCTGTAGGTTGCTTAATTTTTTTATTTTAATTTCTAATAAAACCACATTTATTAAAATGCTCCATACATTTCAGTTTATTTGGTCAGAGAAACTATTTTTCATCATTGTTTTTTATTTAACGAATTTCATAAAATTAAGTACATTTTGGTTGGTTTTATTTTTAATCCATAAAGGAAACTAGATGTGATTGAATACTCAGTTTGGGAGTTTTTTGCCACATCAATTAGCTTTAGCCTAGTCGTTTTAAACTTTGTATTTAGACATTTTACTAGTCTAATATGGGAGGATCTGCACTCAAAGAGTTCATGTCCATCAAAATGCTTCATATAGAGGTCTGAAGGAAAGCATGTTTTTCTCCAAGAATCTAGATGTCTGTGAGGAATTTATATAATTCAGATTACACTGAAATATGCATTAGTGCATCTGAAATGGGTCTCAGTATGTATTTCTCACATAAACTTTTTTCTTGTTCCATATTTTATTGTCTCTTCTTAGTTCTCAGGTGAAATATGACATATTTTTTTATGTCTGTTTAAAACCTTTGGGTTATCCTTAACTAATAGCCTGAAATATTGAACATCCATATCAAAACTAAAAGGTCTCAAAGTTTGTCTTGTTTTTCAACATGTAACATTTCAAATAGGTAGCCTTACTGAATCAAAACTGATCTCATGAGAAATCCTTCAAACAATCATCTTCAAACTGACTTAAGCAAGAAACACAAAGAAGATAATTTAAATCATAGAATGATTTCAGTTGAATGAAATCTCCAGGGGTCTTTTGGTCCAGAGCCAAATTTAAATCCAACTTTTTTGGTAAAGGAATTTGAGCCTGACATTTATTGTTGAATCTAAGCAGCAGACTATTCCATCAGTTCAAAATAATCTCCAAAATGTAACATAACTTACTACTTATCAAGTATATATTGATTTACACAAGCTGAGAATGATGACTTGTGCTTTTTATTTTTTTTTTAACTGCGGACGGACTTTAACTCAATAGCAATTGTTCAAGAAAATTACTTTTTACAGCTTGTGATAAAGACAGACATCTAATTTACAAAGATAACGGGATCATGCCTGGCTCATATGCCCTAAGTACTGTTCTGTAGCAGTTCCAAGCACTGGTAGATTCAGGGGTTTTTGAGTTTGTTGCTAACTTTAGAAGCTCTGCATTTTAAGATATTCCAATTCTCCAAGTGGTTATTTTTCTTCAACTGAAAAAAAAAAGTCCGAGCTATGCTATCTTTCTTCTAAAAGATGATCATTTTGATTAAGCTAATTCTTTATATTTTTAGGCTTTTTTCATAAACATCTTAGTGGGAGGAAAGGTAGATTTTTTTTTTTTTGATTGTATTAAGAAATCATGGGGATTTTTGGTGTTGTCTTGCCCACGTAAATAGTTAATACAATCTAGATAAATAAATCAGCCACAATAGAAAAGAAACAAAGGCATTCTCTCTTTCAATATAAATTCTCTTTTGTACCAGAAAAAGATCGGGCTCCAAGTATAACTCTTCTCTCTTTCTGTTCTTCTGGGAAGGGAAAAAAGGGTTTTCCTGGTAGTGTGCCATTCTTATTAGTTGTGATAAACCTTAGGAGCACCTCAATGTGATGTCTTTTCCTTTCACAAACTACCTAAAAAAGTTAGTCTGAGCATCCTGTCTTATTACTAAACTCAGATACTAAATGTTGGGAATTTACAGAGAGTGCTGAATTTTCTAAGGCATGAATGTTGCAGGTGTAGATCATTGAAAATGACTGTGACAGAGTGATAGAAAATAGATATTTCTCAAAGAAATGAGGAAGGAAATGAGAGAAACAGGATTTGAATGGAAAAGGTATACATAGGCCAAGCATAGCCAGAAATTTTAAGTTTTGATCGATGAGGCTCTACTTATAGACTGCAAAACAGAAGTTGACTTTCAACTATATCAGTAATTTTGGTGGTTTTGGCGTGTTGTTTGCAACTTGTGTTCTGTTTTAATTTATATGTGTACAAATAAATAAGTCATATGTCTGAGAGTAATTTTAATTGAAAGAAAAGATGAGTATTGCCCCTGAAAATCAAAAGAATGCTGATATTATGTTTGCTAAGTCAAACTGGTATCATAATGTACCTTTAAGATAGGTTACTGTGGTTTTGGAAAAATGAATAGATTTAAAAGGACAGACTTCCATAAAACTTTTTTCCTGAGTTAAGAGTAATCATCTCTTCTATAAAGAAACAAAGAAAGCAACAAACCCAGAAAGTTTTCGTAATTAAGAAAGCTGATCTTTCAGAATGCTTTCTGCAAATTGAGTGTTCTCACCTCACAGTGAGAGCCTGCCCACCTCTGGATTCCCCCTCAGCCTAAAGATTTCAGTAGTTAACACATGCCTCTGTATTTTGTTGAATTGAGACATTAGGTTATACAAGGAGTGTTATTTGCATAAGTGCCCTCATAGATGGTTTAGAAAATAGTAATTAAAGATAGAAATATCCTGTGGATTTTACATTAAGTAGTGGTGCTTTCCATAATGCACATGTAAATGGGTTAGAGTAAACAAATGAGAAACAGTTGTTTAGTGGCTCCCAATGGATTTAAAGTCTGCGAGTGCAACTAACGACTCTCAAGACAACAGTCTATGGTATCTGCAAGTACTTTGATGTGATTGGGTAAATATTAGTTTTCTGTGAGTAAGACCAACAGCAGCCTCAGAGGTGACAGAAAACCTCTTTTCTTAGAGGCCTAAAGAATATGGTCCTGAGTGTGTCTTTTGGATTCAAAAATACAATGAAAGTGGCTACACAGATGGCCAGCTGTAGAAAGGACATATTCTGGAAGAAAATGGTGATTAAGGGGGATTTGTGTACAAAGAACCTTACATTATACTTGTTCTGAGTTGGCTGCAAAGTTGTTTGCCAGAAATGTGAGGGCTGTTGAACACCACTCTAGCCATACTTTTTGGTGGTAATGATGTGCTGTCCTTATCAAAAAAGTGTTACAGTGGGCTGCTCAACTTGCTGCTTGTTAGTTGCTGCATTTGTGCTTCTTTCTGCTGGCTTAACTCCCATTTCCACTTCTGAGGAAGTGTCCCGTCTTGCACCAGATTTGTCAGCTCTTTCCTTAGAATCTGCCTTCCTTGAGCCCAAACATAGCCCCTAAAATGTAATGTAATTCCTGGCTTCTCAAGCTTTTTGAATGACTGGCTTGGCTCCTGTGGTGGTGCATTTTCCACTACCCTCAGGTGCTCTATGATCTGAGAAGATCTAGAGAACCTTGGCCTTGATGAACTGCACCTGGGCAAGCCCCTCAGGAGCTTCTCAGAAACACTGTCTGTTCCCAGGAACTAGTGCTGTCTAATGAGCACCTGGATTTTCACAGACCACCTTGGAAACTTTTTCTTCTTGCCTGAATAACACCCCAAGTAGGATAATACTTTCATTATCAAATTTTCAAAAAAAGTTCCTGACATGAGTTGTGGCCAGGATGGAAGATTACTACAACTAAAGCCACCTCTCTTGTGGTCCTAAAAACAGCAGCCCGAAGTGAGACGCTCTGAGCTCTCCCAGACCACGGCAGCTGTGACCAGTGACCTCCCTCAGCCTGGGACATGTCTCAGAGCCAGTGAGCTCTCGAGTTTGCTCTACGGAGGATTGCTGAACGATGAGGATGGATCCTGGGCTGATACTCCAACCCCTTGTGACTCAACCCTGCGCCTGTTGAGAAGATGCAAAGGCATCTGAAGCATGACCTGAAGGTGCTGTTAGAAAGAGGGTGTAGACAGCCCTTCATAGGTTTGACAAGAGTCCATCAGACCTGCTTTGTATGGGAAGCAAGACTGAAGAAGTGTTTTTAAAGTGACCCCTAGTCGGATACCCCTAGTTCCTTGCTTGCCTTGTTTTGAAGAGTCATGGTTTCTAACTAATGTATCCAAAAGTCCATATTCTCAATGTAAAAGGGAAAATATTAAGTTTAAGACTATGCAAAAATAAAAATGGAATCGAATGTTCAGTGGCTGTTGTACAGTTGTTCAGATGAAGATGATGTTGGGGATTTTCTCAAGGTAATGCAGTCATTCTCAAGGGCCTTACTTATTGAGAAGCAGGAATGATGATCATTAACAATTTTTACAGGTTCTCAATATCTGTATAAGGTAAGGGGTAGAGAGATTGTTCCCTGGTTGCCTGCAGCTGCTGTTCTGTTGAAATTTCTGTTTTCTTTTTTAAATTTGGACTAATAGTTATATGCAGTAACAAGTTTAACTGAAGCTGGCAGTGTTCTACTTAAGTTGTGAAAGTACCACAGTTTTCTTCTGCAATAAAATAACAAACTATTATAATATATTCTGGGATTGTAATGCTGTAGTTAAATTGCACTGCTAAAGAGGCAGTTTGTTTAGAAAGAGCCCTGCTGTGAAAAAGATTCATGTTATTGCTCTGCAATAACTTTATTAGTATATTTTTAGACTCAAAAGCTTATGAGGCTTTGGTTTTTTAGGGTGAACGTTTATATATCTGTGTGTCTGTTGGTAAAACTAAAATGCTATGACTTTTGACCTTTCCAGTTCCTGCTGATTTAACAGGGACTACATAAACTTATAGTATGCTATATTGGAATTTTTCTCATAGTTTAGATGAATCTATAGCTGTTTCATCACATAGGAATGAGAAAGCTGTCAACTTGAACTTGGAAGAGTTCTTACTGAGCTTTTCTCAGTGAGACTTGCAGAAACTGGGACATGTTTAAATAAATTCAATCTATTCAAGCTCTAGTTGAAATGATTTTATATGAGTTTGCCACATCCTGGTTTTACTATAGCAGTTCATAAATTTTGCTAGCAACTTCTTACTGCTCTAGATTAAAAAAGTGTTAAAATTTGTATACAAAATGTACCTCTATGTGCTTATTATTGAAATGTGTGTACGCATATCTGATGTGGACAAAGGTCAAGGATGTGTTGATATTTTTGAATTTCAAAGTAACACTGGATTTGTTTCCTGTTCACTGTAAAGTTCCGAGATTGCAGAAAAAAAAAAGAAACTGAAAACACAGATGCTCCTGAAAATAGGAAATGCTTTATTTAGGCACTTCTCAGCAGGGCAGCCTTTTGCTTTTGGTGTCTGAGGAGAACAGGGGCAGAAAGAGACCCCCAGGGAAGCGGAGGACAAGTTGAGTTTGCTGCTGGATTTGCAGAAGCAACAAGAGAAGGAATGGTGTAATATCCGGAGTTGTGACCTCTCCAGAAAGTATTTCTATTTAGCCAGTTTTGCAATACACCATCTTTAAAGCAGTCTAACAGAAATCAAAGTAATTGTGGTTAATGTTGGTTCTTGACACTACTGTCCACAAAACCATTTGTATTTTACTCTTGTTTAATTTACTGTTATAAAATACAGCGTTATCAGGCAGAGCAAGAGGGAATTTTATAGTGTGAGTGCTGAATAAAGAGTTAAAGATGGTTTTTTCAGATAGCAGAAAAACTTTGAATATGCTTTGCAAATACTGCCACCAAATGACTAAAAAGAATATGTAAGGACTGTGGTATTTAAGGCATTTAAAATATTCCAAAACATGAGTTTTTCTTTTAAGTATTCTTGATACGATTACTTCTGCAATGTCCCAAAACTTTCATTGATGTGATAAGCAGAGATTGCTACATGGTGCATTTTTGTCAATAAACATCTGGTTAGACAGAATACTCAGAATATTTTGAAATATAGAGAGGCCAAGTTATAGAAGCATGCTGTTTAGGGAAGCCATGTCCAGTGTTGTTGAGAGCTATGCATTTTTCAGCAATAATTGGCTTAACTGGGCTTTACTTGGGAAAGGACTGTGTGAAAAAGAAATACTTAAGAAATACGGAAAATATTAATTCATAGATTTGCCTGATTTTGGCAGACTGAAAAGCACCAAAAACCCTGGTTGCATCCTGCTCTGGAGTGAGAAATATCCTGTAAACACATTCTTTTATATATCTTTTCCTTGTTCTTATGGGAATTGAGATACAGTAACAGGGACTGCAACAGCTAGCGTGAAAATCCTTCTCATGCTTGAAATTTATAAAGTTTATCCAATCTATAATAGCTATAGAAGGATCTTTATTAATTAATTAAATATTATGAATATAATTATCGACTGCAGTCAAACAGTAGGTAACCATTCGTTCAGGAACTGCATTCATTCATCAGTTATGCCCAAGCTCAAGCAAAACAGGAGGACAAGGAATGATTTCCTGCTTTTCATGAATAAGCAGCTCTGTTTTGAATGCAAATCTGTTTGTCATAGTGAAAGGCATAAAAATAGCTCATTTTAACAAATATTTTAGGCAGTTCTAAGTTTTAGGAATGCTGGGCTATATCTGTGAGCTGGTCAGAAAGATCAGTGAACAGCAGTGTTTTTTTTATGAACTGTTTAAAACATCTTTGACCTACAGTAAGTAAAATTTTTGTAGCAGTACAATTGCTATGCAGAGATGTAGGAGAGTACAGGACTTGCATCGAGTCAGATATTAATTTAAAGCTGTGAAATCGTTAATACACTGTTCTCACCTGGGCTGAGATAAGAAAGGAGAGATCCAGTTACTGTTGAATCTATCACTAATCATATTAATCTTATTTAAGTTATTATCCTATATTTGATTTTATTATTTTAGAACAATATTTTATTACTATATTTATGATTATAACAATAGTAATCAAATATTAATTGTATTTCCTTTTATTATAAGATTGCAGACTTGGGAATTTAGGAGATTCAGGTTGGGATGTACTTGCATTTAATTTCTCCTCCTGCTTCCACATAGCCTGAGTATTTTTCCCTCCTCTCTGTTCCTTTGCTTTTATGCTCTGATATTCATCAGGCTTTGATCAGTTTGCTCTTCTTTTCAAACACTGTTCAGAGATAAACCCCCTATGCAGATTTCCCATAGAGAATACTGGCATCTGTAATCCTTGCTGTCCCTGATAAACACCATATACTTCAATATGAACAAACCCAGTGTTTGAGCCCCAGAGATAACAGGATCAGAGTAGGGTAGAAGAAGTAGCAAATTTTTGGGTTTTTCATGAATTAGAGTCTTTAAATTTCTATTGCTTTTGGGGCTGCTGATATAGGTGAGCAAATAACCAATTACTGGTGAGAAAGGAGTGAAGGATTGGCCAAATCTTCCCGGGGAAAAATGGAAAAAAGGTCCGATTTGTATGTCTTTTACCTCTGTGATACCTGCTATAAATATTTTAGTTTCCTACATGCAGAAAATAGTGTTGACTATTGTATCAAACTAAAGCAATGTCTTGAGTATGTTCAGAAAATAATTATTGCCTTAGAAAGGCATTCGTGTCAGGCTGTGATATCCAGCTGTCAATATAAGTAAGATTTTAAGGCTAGATATAGCACTTCCTTTTCCTCCATGGAGTTTAGGTGTAAACAATTACAGCAAATCAAATTATCTGCAGAATATACTTTTGAGAATTCCAGTCTTCTACAATTCCTCAGAGTGTGTGATGGAAGTACTTTTACATTCAATCAAGTCATATTTATGTTCTTTCACACTTTAATTCAGCTTGAAGATATAGGAGTTACTAATGGGTTAATGCTTTTGAAAAACCTCAGGCTAAAATAATAACAGTTGGAAAGAAATTTCACTTTGTCAAGTAAAAAATGTCATCCAATATTGTTCGTTATTAAAATCAGTGCATAATTCAGCCTTTTAGTTCTTTTTATGAAAAGAACAAGAAAAAAATCTTTTAGGCCTAATTTGTTTCCAGGATCCACATCTGTGCACTTGGAGTACATTCTTTGTCATAATAGCAGCTGATGAGACAACTGATGTTTACTCTAAACTGGGCTGGAAATTTTAAAAATTGAGATGATTTTTCCCCTTACCCTAAATTTCACATGCTCAAGAATGCTGTTAAGTACTACTTGGCCTAAAGCAATAGCTACTCGACATTAAGCAAATGCAAAAGTTGTATTTATAATCAAAAGCTAAGAGTGTGAGAACATGTGGTTTTGAGATGTGTGAAGAATGGCTCAAGCACTTGAAATTTAATGGAGGGCTTGCTACGAATTGAACAGGATATCTTTGCTCACATCTTCAGTCTGTCTGTACACCTTTGTTTTCCAGTCTCTCTTTTGCTTCTATCCTGGTGCAATTTCTCATGAATATCTACCTTTCAAACATACTTTGCTGACCCAGAAAAAAAGCAGTCTTTTTGGGTGTTAAGCACCCAGCAGCCACCTCACCCAAAAGTTGACACTGTGGGTTTCCCCCTCTTCTGCCTTTAGTGGAATATTGCTGGGGTCAAAATAATGGAAAAGACATTTTTTGTAATGATGCCCTGCTCTTCCACATAATAGGTAGCTGGCAGTGTGAAACAGTGATGTATGCAAGCACAGCACCAATTCTGCTTAAGTTTTTGAGAGGTTTTGGGGGGGCATTCTCCAATATTGACTTACCAACCACAGATCTTCACCTATCCATCCTATTTTGTTAATCCTCTTCAAGCATTTGTACTCATTCTGGTTGTACTGTAAATAAACACAGAGAACTGAGGACATTTTTTTTCCCCTTGAATTGTTATAATTATGGAAGCAGGTATTTTTTGCTTCCTGAGAAACCAGAAAATAAGCAGTATAGTAACTTCCTGTTCTTCACAGTGAGAAAAGAATCTGCTGTCTCTTTGAATCTGTCCATAATTTAATCAATTTGCTCTATACTAAATGAAAGAATGTTGCTGCAGGTGGAAGGAGGAGCACCTGCACCACATCTCCCACCCCAGTTTATTACACTGTAAGGCTGGGTAGGAGATAAAACTTTGTCACATCATACTGCTGTACTCATTTTCATTAATGAACTCGGGGACACCTAGAGTGGCCTGGTGATGTGCCAAGTAGCCAGGGAATCCAAAGGAAAGAGACTGTTGAGCATAGCAGACACTCGAGGAGGAAAAACAGACATTAAAAATCAGCACAGTTCTACCAGCTGAGCATCTTCTAACCTGTATGAACTGAATGTGGGAAGGTCTCCTGGAGCTTGTGAAAAGTCTGTCTATGACACAATAATCATGTAGTGTTCACTGACCATATGGTGGAGAGTCTCAAATGCTCAAGGGGTTTTGAGCTCTGAATCTGAGTTTTGTGAGAAAAGTCAGAGAAATTCCAGCTAAGCAGGTACATTTTCCATCAGATTGCTGAACCTCTCGAGAACTATTCGTGTTGCTCTGTGTTATGCTGAATATCAGTTTGTTGACCCTTTGCTTAATTTTGTGGCTTGCTTTGATGCTTTCCATAGTATGGGGACTTTTTTACATCTGCTAAGCCTTTGTTGTCACTGCCCTTTCATGTAGTCCTGGTGTGAATCTTGGCAGTTACAATGGCTTTGGCACAGAGATAAATGATCCTCTTGTACATACTCATTCCACTGAGGATCATATTCTATTCAGATTTAAAAGACTGGTTTTTTCCCTTTAAACGTTGCATTTCTTAGTTTATACATTAGAAAGGTAAGACAAGCTGGTGATTATTACTATTACCATTTAATTTTTTTTTTATATATAGATCTAAAGCATCTTTTAATGAGCTATCAAAATAGAGCTTGAACTGATTAATGGAGTGTACAACATATTGTTACGTAAAGCAATTTCTAAAAAAAATACTTATCCTGGAAAAACCACTTGACTACAAATTGAAATGCAACATAGCCCCTGTTACAAAGAGAGATTTTCACCCTCATCCCCACCCCCAAAACTGAGGTTAGAATTTGAATGTTCAGTCATTGGGGGAGAAACTGAACAGAAATATAGTGACAGTCTAATTTTTAAAAGCTGCCATATCTTTCCAGGTAGCACAATTGGATAATATTTTAGCTAGGGAACTTCAGGAAGCTTAAACCTGACAGATATGCAAATGCAGTAAATCAACAGAAAGCTTCCTTCTCTTGGATCTCACATCTAAGTGGGTTGCCTTGAGTTTTGTTTGGAAAATATTGAATTTCTTCTTTCTTTTTTTGATTCCCTTCCTTTGCTATATTATTTAATCTTACATTGTAGCCTCTATAGCATATTAGCTTCAGTAAAATGAGAGTAAGACAGATTTTGTTTTCAGTGACTTGTGACTTCTCAGTTGGCATTTTCTTTTAGCGTAACTCACCAGGAGGTTCATGTTCCTTTCACAAAATTGCATGAAAAGGTTAGACAACTCAGCACTGGAATAGTGATTCTTACACATCATAACATTTTAAATTCTTTTCTTAACAAAAAAGCAGACTATATGAAAAATCCCATAGTTACTTATCAATTGCATAGAACAATTTTCAAGAATCAATATTGTAAAAAAAATTCAACATTGATATAGTTTGGGGTTTTTTTCCTAGCATTTGTAGTCAACTTCTTTGTAAAAAACATTGAATTTTGCTTTAAGAAGCCAGAAAGATTCTGGTAAATCTGTGGAAGGACTCGGAAAAAACCAAAAGAGGAAGAAAAATTTTAGTGATTTAAGTCTTACATAATTAGAAATTATTGGCATTTCCACAGCATCCATCTTGAAGTACAGCTGTCAATTTTTTTTTGTGAAGGAGGAGGCTAACTAAACACACATCATGTTCACAGAATGTTCATTATCCCTTCAAACAAGTACTGACTGATCTACTTAAAAGAACCCAGTAAGAATATTGTTAATAGTTTGCACATCTGAAAAAGTAGAATTCTGTCCTCTCTGTTCTCATATTTCTCATAATTTTTGTGTGTTTAGTTATGCTAGTTGAAGTGAACCCCATCTTTCCTGTTCTTTATTTCCCCAGCAGGAAAGAAGAGTCATGTGTGTTTGGGTGTTATGCCTTCATTTAATAAAGGTAAAATTAATGGAGAGCTGAATGCTATGAGAATTTCTTGGCTTCTTTTGCTTCCTAACCTTTCCCTTCCTTCTTCTACTTTCCACTGTTTTTGTGAACAAATAATTTTCAGCTAAAGAAGAGAGACCCACAGTGGTAACACAAGTTATCCTCCTCTCACACTGCAACTTTGTCATTTCGCGTTATAACTTTGCCATGACCCTTGCTTTGTTAATGTTATTATGCTAAACCCTGTGGCTTCTATAAAGGACTAGGGAAAATGCCATTCCTTCTGCTTGCCCAGGGATGTCTATGTGATAATTTGATTATAAAATATATTCTTTGCATCCTAGAAAAAAGAAGTATGGAAAAGTTGTTTGTGCAAGCTCATTTGTGATTGCTTGATTAGAAGCACTTATTTAATAACAGGCTGACAAAGGCTCCCAAGCGATGGCATTTGGTGAAAAAGAGATAATGTGCTGAGAAACAGGATACAATTATTCTGCATGCCAGCTTGCTGGGGACTATTAATGCACCATTTTCTGCAGAGTTTCTGCTCTGAGTGACAGTTTACAGCACAAAATCAATATTTGTTCAAGCAGAAATTATCTGAGTGTGTATATATACATATATACATACACACACATCTAGAGCTGGAACATTTGAAGAAAGAGATCAGCTTTATTTGGTTACCACAGAACAACGTAGTGGAAGTTTTCTTAATGGAGGCTCCCTATTTCTTCTACAGACTAATTAAAGCACTCCATGCTTTATGGACTTTGCCTCCAAATAATTAATATGATTAATCATTATCTTTCCTGCTTTCTCTTCCACTGCTGCCTCATCTTGCTAGCAAGTATTAGACTATATATTAAGACTTGATGTTCAGCAGTTACTGGTTTACAGCATAATGTGCACTTTGAAGATAAGAAGTCTAAAGGCTTTGTAAGTCTAACTGTAAGAAAACAAAATTCTTTTGATTTTTTTCTAGTATCAGCTGTGTGTAAAGCATCAGTGAAAGATGGTTTGCCATATCCTTCCCTACAGGTATAATATAAACGTGGAGTGCTTGCCTTCTCAGGCTCAGAGGCATGTGCCAGGTCTACCGGCTTTCCCCTGGCACACAAGCCATTTCCCACCTGGAAGGCATTAATATGGCACTGTACTGGTGTTCTGGAAGTCCAGTGTAAAGCCAGGCTCTATCACTGTCCACACTGCTGTCTGCTGATGTGGCTAAATGGCTTCTTGGCTCACATCTCCTCAAGGGCATATCAGCAGTAATCATAAAGGAATATTCACCAACAGTCTCACCTCGATAACAAGTGCACTAGAGCAAGGGATAGCACTTCTGTTTTTTCATATTTTATCATGTGTTTTCATATATTTATTTGAGAGGGGGATTTTGTGTGTGTGTGTGATTTCAAGGTATTTCTTCATGAATAAGTGAGAAATCTGGAACTTGGAACTGCTGAACTTAATCAGTTGTTTACCTAGACAGAGCATTATAAATCATACTTTTCTTTTAAACCTGACAGTCTTTGAAGTGTGCATAGATAAAAGCTTTCCCAACAGACATCTTTTTATTTATCAGCTATGTATATAAGGAACCAAGAACAACATGCTTACATTAAAATAAAAATAACATGGAGAATTTCCAGAAATTCTTCCATTGTCACCTATTTTCAAATACTGTATTTCTTCTTCTTTTTTTTTTTTTTTTTTCTTGTCATGGTATGCCTTATGTATAGCATTTACATCTGACCCAGAACTGTATTGGCCAAGATTTCCAGTAATTGCTTTTTTTGTATCTGGATGTGAAAGGGGAGTTTCATCCAAAAGACCAGCATGTGGTCAGGCCATAATCTACTTTTCAAATGGAGCACAAGATTATTTTTCTCTGGCACTGAGGGTGACAAACAGGAGCTGTGTAAAGGCTGTTGACTGAATGAAGCAGGTTTTGGGAGCCCCCTCCTGAGCTGGCACACAGCTTTACTAACAACAGAACTGCTGGGCTAACAGCAGGCTACTTCAGAAATGAAACTGGTATGTTTTTTAGGGGGTAGTTTTTTGATTCTGTTTGTAGCATGGTGTCACCCACCAGGTCATTCCATGCATCTCAATTATATGGGAAGCATAATAATAGTTTTCCATAATACGAAAGTCTTCGGAGCTTTTGTGCAATGGCCAGCCATGTTGGTTGATTGGCAGAGGTGATTTGATCCACACAACTTTTTGTTCCTGTTAAGGAACATCAAGAAGTGGCTTAGATTTCTAGCTCATGTCAATCAACCTGTTAGCAGACCAAGTGGCTGGCAACATCATCTAATTGGTTTCAGCCTGATTCTGTGATATGGAAATAGTTGGGAATGAGGTGCATGGAAAAGCAGAAAGTAAATTTTTAAAATATATGAGCATGAAATTGGAATAGCAATTTATCTGTTGCAAAATTCTGCAAGAATATGCCTACTTTGCAGTGCTTGCAAGCAGCTGCAGCCAAAATAATCAAAAGTTGTTTTGTCAGTACTTCCATGCTAATGTGGTGCTCTGTTGACTTTTCTAGGCACCGAGTGGGAAATGGCACAGTAAAGCATCCTTGTGCAATATATGCCCCTTCAAGATACTTGTCTAAATTATGTTGAATAATTCATGGTAAGATAATTTGTTAATTAGAGCTCCATTCCAGTGGAACTTGTGCTGTCTCTGAATTTGAGTTTCTATCTACGTGCTCTCACGGCACATCCTGAGAAAAATGACAATAGAAGTCTTATCTCTTGCATCTAAATTATTTCCCTACAGCATTTTTCTCTGTTCACAAGAAACATTTCCATTATCTGCCCTATTTTTGTGTCTCATTTTGTATCTCCTGCTGCATCTATAACAAAAATTCTGCAGGTGAAATGCAGTGTAATGCATCCTAGCACAGCAGGATTCAGGATGTTGAGAGTGGTAGCTAAGGGTAAACTACTGCAGGAATACAGGGATATAAGCAGTAGAAATTGATGCTGTCGCTCTGGACTATGGTACTTTACAGGCACCTAAATGTAACACTCAGCTAAAGCAGATCGCAATATCTGACGTTGTACACTTACAGTTCCCTAATTTTAAGCAGATTTTAGCATTTAGAGTTTTTTGCAGCACTCTGACATCCTGTTTAAAGTATTGCCATGTAACCAGAGCTCAGCTTGGCTCCCTGCTTTAAGGGCCAGAGATGAAGCTTAGCAGATACACGAGGTTTGGAAGATGCCAAAAAAAGCATCTTATTTATGGGTATGCACAGGATGAAATGAGCACACACACTTTTCACACCTCAATTTTTCCTCACTGTTCCTCATGTATGTACCAAAAGAGGGGGTTTTTTGCTTTTTTTGGATTTTTTTTTGTTTTCCTGGACTTCTCCTTTCCTCCTTACAATTAGAAACTGAAATTTTTCTCCTTCAAAATTTCAAAATACAGCGATGAGTTTTGTTTTTTTGGTAAGTTCTACTCCCTTGCTCTGATGTTTTTTCTTCAGCAAAAACATTTTTCAAAATTAAAAGCAGAAATGTTGGAACCAAAAATAGTGGTTTAGTCTACAACATAGCCAAGCCTTTGTCTGTGCAGACATCCATGAGATACCATGACCAACAAGATCTAGCAGTCCTTTATGATAAACTTGATTCTTATCACACTTAGGTCTTCACACAGAGTGGAAAGGGTGAATAGCAAAAAGCAACGATAATAAGCAGATTAGAATTATTTGAAAATAATACTTAGAGATATTTTATTTCTACAGATTCAAAATCTGGAAAAGAAACTAAAATTTTTAAAATTGGCTATCTCTGATTTGGAAGTGCATGTGGTAGGAATTAAGAACACATGCCCACTGTTTTACGTTAGTATAGAAAAAAGTGGGAGATCATTGCATAATGATGGGCAGGGTCATTTTGCATGGTCAGTTTTGACATCCATGAGTTAATACCATCTCCTGAAATTGCATCCTTGTCATGCCCAGTTTTGTGCTGTCAGACAGGTTTCAGCTGGAGGTTGGCAAATCTTGGCAGACGCAACAGAGAGGAGTTTCTTTTGGTGCCCCTCTGGCTGGTTTGTTCCACTGCAAAAATAAGGAAGCCTGTTTGTTCTTACAGAAAGACAATCCATCCAATTCGTCAGTACCACTTTAGGCTGACAACTAAAGTCAAGGTCTTGCATCACAAATGTCTGGGAAGCGGTCATGTAGTCAAACACAGATTCTTTACAAAGTCACTGAGCCGTGGTGTCTGTGAGTGCTTCTCTCCTTAGGTAAAGTGAAACGGTCTGTCTTAAACAACTAGCGGGTGAAGGCTACCCAGGGTCTGAATGGAGTAGATCCTGCTTGCTCACCTGGTCACCACCTCAGGAATACGGGGTGGAAGTCAGTGACCGACAGTAAGATCAAGTGCTTCTGTATTCTCTGTCAGTGACACCTTGCTTTGCTACTGACTTCAAACACAATTTTCTATGATAAATGATAAAGTCCTGTAAGAAAAAAAAAGAAAAAGACAGTGTTGAGAAAGCTGTGTTTTCGCTCTTCTAGGTTACCAACTCCTCAGTACCCAGCTAGGAGGCAGTGTGCTTTAGACAGTAGCTGATCAGTCATGGGCAGAGGGTAAAGTCTTGGCATTCAAGGCAATGATAGAAAAAAGGTTCCTCTTTAGAGGGGATAGCAGAGCAAGCGGTGGAACTTTCATCAGTCCATCACACCATGCTGAGTCTCAAACTAAGAATGGTTCTAGAAAAGAGCAGAAATGAGAAATGTCACATGGATTATAATACATAGGATGTGCAGGATCCATGTTCTTTTTCCAGGCCTGCCTGTTGCTCACCATAACTTGCCACAGCATGGGAAGAAGACAGGGCACGTGAAGAGGAAGTTGTTTACAACTAATTGTTGTTTTGGAAGTTCTTGTAAAGAACTTTTTTTTAGTGCTACTGCGTTTAGCAGGTGGGGATAATAATAGGAGAATGTGCTATCAGAAGAGCCGCTTTCCTTGGTAGTCCTTACATCTTTTTGCAGGATTGCATCACTGATCAAAAAAAATAAGGTAACTATGGAAACACAGAAACATCTCTCAGAGTTTTCTTCACTATGTTTATTTTTAACACTATTGAATCTTATGAATGGTTCTTCACATGTTGAAAAAAAGTTTTCTGCATGTCCTTTCTTATTGTGTAAAAATACATATAGGATTTGACATAAACCTTCAGTGATTTAGAATATTTTTTTCTAAGGATATATAAGGAACACAAGATATTTCTAATGCATGAAATTTTTGCCAAACTTTGTGAAAATTCAGTCTTTGTTGAATTTTTCAGAAAGCATCAATGGCTGAATCAGTGAAATGAGGAAAAGATGGTTGTGGATTTCAGTGCAAGAAACACTCAGAGTTTAGGGGTTTTGAGTCCCTGAGCATGTTATTGCACTCTTACATAGACAATCATAATTTTTACAAGTGTCAGCAACCGAAGTTTGTAAAAACTGCTTGATTTCTATTCCTTGGGAATTATAGTTGCATACTTAGATTCCTAAATGATGTTTTAGAAGATGAATATTATAAATCAATCTTTAATGCCTTTGTCAACTGCTTTATCTAAAATCTAAACACATCCTATGAGAAAAATTGTCCATCTTTTTATTGGGCTCTGTAAATTCATGCTGTTGGTGAAATGCAAAGATGCTATCAAAATGCCATAGTTGTGAGATTTGGTATTAGCAGAGGCACATAAATAGTGATCAATGCCATCAGTAAAAGTGAAGACGTAATCTTTAAAAAGGCAAACATTTTCTGTCTCTGTCACTTAAAGAAATGAAACTGTACTCCCTCACTTTACCTCTCCTCCTTGCCTTTCTTCCCTACCCTTCCAAATTTTCCCAACAGTGAACTTCATTTCACTGGTAACCTACATGTAATTTGAATCCAGCAGAATTTTTTAAGTGAAACTTGACAGAATGAGGACACACATTTAGAAGGAAAAAATAAGAAGGCATACATCATTCTTTATGTTTCCCCTCTAAAAACATCGCTATTTTAAATGAAAGTAGATGATACTTTGCATATTCATATGCCCTGAATATGAGTTCTTGTCACAATCATCTTTCTCTAAAGCACATCCATTGCAGCTCTCAGAGCCTCATGTCAGTTGCCTGCAAAGTAGGATCTAGTGCAATCTCTAACAGTCTCCTGATTTCTGCTGTACAATTATTATTTTTTAGAAAAACAAACATTTTCCTTTTGCAGACTTGCCACCAACTTGCCATGCTTCTTTGTTTTGAAATTGAAATTACTCCTGTAACTTTTGTGGATTGGGCCTTTCAGGTTCCACAGAAGAATATATCCAATATCCTAAGTCAAACACCTTTGATTGTTACCAAATTAATGTGCATTGCTCATGATACAATATTCATAAATTCTTCCCAATTGTTAAAACAGTAGACAAGCTAAGAACTGTATTCAAATAATTTACTGTTACAAAAAAAACCCCCTGGAAATAGAACTAGGAACACTGTTTGCATACGGGTAAGTCTCTTATCCCTCCGTCAGAGCTCTGAAACCATGGTGAACAATTAGTTCAGTGACATTCAGCAGCACTCCTGCACAAGAGGAACCTTCAGGCCTTGCCATAGTCATAATCATCCACATTTTCCTTTCCCAGTCAACCCTTTCTCACTGCTGCAAAAGTTTTGAAGAGCTGGTATGAGATTTCTTTAAGACAAGCTTTTTCTGGAGAAGACAAAATAATGAATGATGTTTTAAGACAGTCTGTTGTACCAGTTTAGGAAAGCAACTCTATTTATTGGCTTTGCCTTAATGTCTTTCTGAAGGGACCTAAATTACAAATCCTTTAACGTCTCTATAGGGAGTAATATTGAATTTCAAGTTATAAAAAAAAAAAGCTTATGAACAGTAGTTTGCAGGTGTGCTTGTTTTGGTTGGGATAGAATTAATTTTCTTCACTGGAGCTGGTATGAGCTCTGTTTTGAATTCGTGCTGAATACAGGGTTGATAAGAGCTGTTTTAGTTACTGCCTTTTCTGCTTCAACCCACCCTACAAGCAAGCAGGCTGAGGAAGCATAAGATGTTGGGAGGTGACACAGCTGGGAGAGCTGACGCCAACTGACCAAAGGGATATTCCATACCTTAAGGAATTATTCTCAACATATATGAAGCCAGGGAAAGTTGGCTGTGGGCCACAGCTCAGGAACTGGCTGGGAGTCAGTCAAATGGTGGTCAGCAATTGTTTTTCATTTACATAATTTGCCTTTCCAAGGTTTTATTTTCCTTTTCATTGCACCTTTTTTCAATTATTGAACTTCTCAACCCACAAGGCTTCTGAGTCTTGCCCTTTTAATTTTCTTTGCCCCCATCCTGAGGGAGAGTGAGAGACTGTGTGCTATGCATAAGTTGCCAGCTGGGGTTAAATCAGACAACAGAAAAAAAAATTAGCTTTTTTTTAAAAAAAAAGTTTAGTGATTACGTTTGAATTATGGAGCATTTATTGGCTTAAGCAATCAATATTTTACTCCCAAAAGCAAGTTTTTATTCTCAGATTGGAGTACTAAATCTTTTTCCACTTTATTCAATATCACTTTTCTATTTACTAGAACATTTCAAATACAGAACATTAAACACAATGCTACCAACGAATAGAAACATTTTGCTTTAACAGTGAATATAAGAATACACAAAGAGAGATACACAGCTTATCCTAACCCCAAAAAATGAAGCCTAACCTAATGAATAATGTCTTTTTCCACTACAGCAGTTGTGAATGACATTTTTCAATTTAAGTAGTAGTGCAAAACATGCTAAATGCTAAGTCTTCTCTCCCAAAGACAGTTGAAGATTTTTGAGATGCAGTTTTCTTTGGCTTTCACATTGTCTTAGGAGAAGTCCATGTTTTTTAAGCTCTTTTAAGAGCACCTTTAGGCGAGATGGAAATTAAATCACTGTGGTAACTCTTTGAGATGACAGAAATTAATTAAAATATCATCCGGCATTGTAATGGCAAAGGTTCCACAGACCCTTTAATATCTCTGGCAAAGGGCTTCAATACCAAATTATTGATATTCTTTGAATGTTTTGTCTCAGTGTTTCCATCTGAAGCTGCTCTATTTGTGTGAACCCACAATGTGATCCTGACTTCCACATCCATGTGATTCTTCTGATTATTACTACAACTGGTTTTGGGGAATAATCTACTTAGCCCATTGATTGTTTAAAAAATAGCAGTTCTATTCTCCTAATAATGCTTTAGGAATTACCTCTGAAGGATTACTACTGGTTATGTGATTACAACCTTCACCTGTGATGTGCTGAAACTCGCGTTCCTGTGTGGGACCCTAAGGCTTTCCTTCCCTGATCTTGACCAGAATGTTTTCCCTGAAGAAAAAAACCCTTTTTCTAAGGAGGAGTGTCATTGAATCAATTACGTTTTGGCAAATATTTTTTCCTAGTCAGTCAAGAAATAGTATAAAAAAATATCTGACAGACCCTGTTATCAAGGTAAAAAAAAATAATTTATTTCCCTGTATTGATATTAATACTTATTTTTTTCTTTTGAATATCATTTACTTATTAATTTGTAACTTAGCCCTTGATATCTTTCAAGATTTTCTCTCTTAACTCTGATTTGAAATGAGGCAAAAAGAAAAAAAAAACCCTTTATATACTAAGAAAGAATGAGAAGCAATTGTATATGGGAATGCCTGAAATTAGTTTTCTTGATGAGTTTGTGTGTCTAACTACAGCTTTGTGGGTAAGAAAAAAAATGAAATAAATCTATGTCTAATTACATTCTATGTGTATGTTCCATCTAATTACCAGTGAGAATAACTTAATTTATGAGAGAATGAGGAGCAGAATGTAGATGAGGAACATGGTATTTTTTGTCTGGCAATACCAGTATATCATATTGGTATGTTAATGTGACATATTGTGGCAAATTTTACCTAGGCATTATCAGTTTCTCTGTGTAACTAGCAGTGCAGAGAAGTGGAAGAGAAATAATAATTAATGTCCTGTGTTCTAGCAAGTTTTTTTCTTTCTCTTTTGTAAAGAGCATAAGCAGGGGTATAGTGACTTCATAAGTAGAATAAATAATAGTATGAAGTCAATGTACATTACTTTGCTGGCCTATTTATTTTGTTGAAACAGACCATTGCAGACCAGGCTTGTCCCAGACCTTGCTTTTCCTGTGTAGGTTTCCATTAAATTCTCTACCTGCCATCATTATTTCCTATTAACACACAGCATATGCTTTGTAGTTTCTTGAGAAATGTTGAGTGGTCTTTAAGGAAGACAGAAAGCTTTAAAAAAGAGGTAATTCAAGGTATTGGATCTCCATTTTCATGAAGGATCTGAGAAACAGCAGGGAGCACAGCAGATTGCCAGATTATCCCCTGCTAATTAATGGAGAAGGTAGAAGAAATCTTGCAGGAAAGGCTAGGGACCTGTTGTCACTGTGCCACTTGGCAGAGTGCTGAATTTTTTTCTCATGTAGAAAGCTGACAGGGCTATCAGTTTGCGGTTTGTTTTGTCGTTTGGTTTTCTTTTTTTTTTCATCAGTGACCCCAGCTTTGAAGGAGGATCAGAAGTGTTGCAGGTATATCAGATGAAAATATCAAAACTCTTAATTATTAACTCCTGTTTCCAGAGGGAGAGCTGGCCCTTAAATGGGAATAAAAGCAAATTTTTACCCAAGGATATTCAGAGGCTTTTTAGTGGATAGGACGAAGGACAAATTTGTTTTGAGACTTTACTTCAATATAATGTATTGGTAGATAATACTGAAATATCTGATTAAATGTTGATTTATTTTGTTAAAAAAGGAAAAAAATAATGACTACTAGAATAGACTAAATCTAAGACTACAAAAAGGGTTTAAACGTGTGCCAGAAAAGACATCTGAAGGAAAGTGTCACTCCTGTCTCTGTATTAGGCTTCAATTAATTCTAGAAAATATAACTTTTTTATGGTTTCAGAAAATTTAGAAATTAATTGCATGATTTCTAGAGGAAACTTGTGTTCTTAAGAAAATTGTGCTGGCATTAAAGCATGAAGCCAAGCTGAGCTTGTAATCATTCTCTTGTGTTTTGCTTTTGAATACAAGGCTGAGAGTGCAGGATTTCTTTTCTCTTTAGTAATTGTTCTTACTGGTCAGCAGCACTAACTGGAGGCCAGTGTAGTGAACATCTAAGAACTACTTCAAAAATATATGTGTGTTTGCAAAATACTTTGAGAAGCTTTCATGGAAAGTGCACTAGAATAAGTGAAAAATGGTGACCTTACTGAAACTGTTCATTTTAGCTGCTTGGTGTTAATTGGTAATGTTTTGGAGATACTCCTAAAATATTTCTTCATGGGGTATTTTGACAGGCACTACAGGAGATTTGTGTTACACAATTCTGAATTTTTTTGTTATAATTCAGAGTGCCTTGCTAAGATAATGAGATCTTAATTATGCCTAATTATTCTTTTCTCATTTTTAATTTCTCTCATGGAATTCACCTTATTTTTACCAAAACTCTAGCAAAATAAATTAGCTTATAACTGCATAATTTAATTTTTATTTCTGATACCCAGCTGCTTATCTTGTTGAGCTTTATCAAGCACATTTTAAATCAACATGTTTAATTATCACAGTGATCATTAAAAGTCAATCTAAGTAGCCTTAATTTCCCAGCTTCTTGGAGGATCTTAATCTCAGCCTTCCATGGAAAGAGTTTGCATTAAATTTTTTGTGACCATTTCCCTCATGTAATGATCTAAAGTAAAACAACTGGCTGATTCCCTAAGGACATTTGAACAGAAAGCAAAACCCACAGAGGTTTGCAGAGGCTGAATTAGCCCTTTAAGCAGTATGTTCCCACATTTCTGATGCCATTTTTTTTTTCTTGGGTAGGGCATCCCTCTCTAGCCAGCGTTATCTCATCCCAGGCAGATATTTGCTGCTGCAGATTCCAGCAGAAGAGAGCTGCTGTGGAAAGAGGTAGGGGTAGTGAAGATATTTCCTCTGGCTTAGTATTTTCCCCATGTAATATAATGTATCTTAAGGAAATTTTTAAGAGTAATAAATCTGTCCAGCTTCATTCTGTTTGTCGTGCTCTTAATGTTTCTGGGAAGATATGTTACTGAATATATGTGCAGGTGGGTGGAAGTGTGCCTTCCACATAATGAATGCCATGTCTAAATATACACCTTTTGAGCAGTATTTCTAAACTTGAACCCATCTGTTTTTCTAACCAGTTATGCAATCAGATCAGGAAATACTGAGTAGGTTGAGGTGACAATGACAGAAGAAAACCATTGTAACTTTACCTTAATCTTGTGTCTGAAAAAGCATTCTCCAGCTTGAAAAAGAAAGTAGGAAAGCTTTAAACAAAAATATAAATACAACATTTTAATCACATGGTTTGTGCAGTAGATTAAGTACATCTATTGCAATAAAAATCTGGTTAGCATTCTTAGAGATAATGGTATTTGAAGTCCCAGCTGCAAGTGAGGCTTTAGACCAATGGGCGTGATGGTCAGGAGAAGGGAAAAAGTGTAAGGAGAATGTTATGCACCCGAATTGAGTGAAATTGTGAGCTATCTAAAGAAAGCAGTTATTTCACTTGTCTGGGGGGCTCTATGGCTAGAGTGACTGCATGGCACATTAAAGGTCATTCACTACTCACTCACTACATATATTTTGTTCTTAGTTAAATAGGATAATAAAGAAGGCAATTACTATGGAAAAAAAGAGATTTTCATTATAAAAATAACCATATCTGATATACAGAACGGATATTGAAAAATAAGAGAATAATACCTTGGTCGTGTGATTTGTGCCAGCTCAAGTTGCTTAGAGGTTCAGTGACAATCTAGGCTTTTAAGTGCTTTTGGTTTCTCATATCCTGAAAACCTAAATGCTTTTCTTGGTTTGAGGAAGCCTGTATGAAAATAAAATATTTGTTTTCAAGTCTAAAGTAGAATTTAAGAACATGTTTCAGTTTTCAGAACATTATTGGAACTTGCAAATAGTTTTAAATAATTTGAAAGGCAGTGACATTTTTATGCTTTTTTTTTTTAAAATATATGCGTATTATGGGTATATTTTCCCCTATAGCGTGTGCTGGGGTGAAAATACATATCAAAATGTGTTGTGGAAATTGTAGGCTGACTTCATCTTCTAATTTTGTTCCTTCTTAAGTGTCTCTTTGGACTTTTTTGATGATGTTTTGCAGTGTTGTGTGCTATAATTGAGGCCAGAGCACTCTTTTCGTGTCTGAGTGTCAGGTATTTTTGCAGCAAATTATCTTGTCAGTTAATACTAAAAAATACAGTGTTGAGATGACTGACAGTGTATTCTAGTTTAGACTGGATTTCAGAAATATGGGCAGCAAATTGTGAAGCTAAATTAAGGGCAAAATAAATACTTGAAACTCTTCATTTTGAAGTTCCATCTCAGATAGCATAGTCCAGGTCTGCCAGTGTCAGATGTCCTCTCTAATGTGTTCCAGTGTTGTAATTGTGCCACGCTAGGTCAGTGCTCCCACAGCTCAGTGCTTGTGTACCAATGTCTTAAAGTTGGGCACAAATCCCCTTTCTGATCCATTTGGAGCAGCAGGATTTCCTTAGTTTTGATTGAGACAGAAGACAGTTACTTTATAAACCCTTTGTGACAGCTTTTGTTTCTGTTAAAAGGAGAAGAAACACTACAGGGCTGTGGGACTACAGCTGTATACCCACAGAATGGGAGAGTTAGACAGAAAATTGTATGAAATTTGGAAAATGACAATTTCACACAATGTTCCTGCATACAGAGGAGGGATTTGACTTCTTTTTACAATGTAAACCCTCTTTCTGCTCTGATGGAGTAGAATTATAATTATGGATTTTTTCCCCACTATTCTCTCCATGAAGATTTCAGAACAGTTTTTCAAGGATTCATTTGCATCTGTGAGAACTGTACAACTTGTGGGTTTTGATTTGGATTTTTCCTGGTTTTATAAAGAGGTATAGTAGTAGCAATGTTTTTTAATGACAGTAGGAGAATAACCAATGTAGGAATTGGCTTTACAAACAACAAAAAATAAAACCTGTCCTCCTAATTCTGTTCCTGTGTGATAGAAAAGTCTGTGAAATGTGATGATTCAGTATTCTGTATTGTTGAGGTGAGCAATACAATGGAGTTGGGTGTGCAGTACTCTGACATTTATTGCATAAGTATCAGGACAGAATTCTGTTTCCTGGACTGTATACAGGCTTATTTGTTTGTTTTGCTGAATTTACAGTTGAGGAAAGGAGACATTTTATCTCTTTCTCCCCCCTGCCCTTCTCTAGTATATCTGTACAGCATTTGCAAATGATATTATTTATTAGGCTTAATGGTTTAAAAACAATTATATGTTCTCTTTCTCTTTTCCAACTTGTGCATCTGCACAATAGGATGTATGCTTAGGTAGGTGCTCTAGTAATTTTTGGTTGTTGTGATTTAACCTGGGAGGCAGCTGAGCACTGCACAGCCCCTTGCTTGCTGCCTCTGCCTGGTCCACTCCATCTCCCCAGTCCTGTAGTGGGACAGGAGAGAGAATCAGGGAGAAAAACAAAAGGCAAAATCTGTGGCTTGAGAACAATATAATAGGTCAGAAAAGGAAGGGGAAATAATAATAATAATAATGCTGATGATGAGCAAGACAAAAGAATTAGAATATAGAAAGCAAGTGATACACAATGCAATTGCTTGGCAGAAAGCAGCAGCCCTGAGCCAGCTTTTCCCTTAGTGTATGTGGTGAGCATGGTGCCATATTGTACAGAATATTCCTTTGGTCAGTGTCAGCTGTGCCCGCTGTTCCCCTCCCAGCTTCTTGCGCACCCCCAGCCTCCTCACTGGTGGGGTGAGGAGCAGAAAAGGCTTTGATTCTGTGTAAACACTGCTTAGCAACAATTAAAGCATTATTGTTAAATTGAATTAATTAGTAACAATTAAAACAGCAACATTATTCTCACCATAAATCAAAAGTACGGCACTGTGCCAGGTACTAGGAAGAAAATTAACTCTATCCTAGCTGAAACCATGTCACTGATTATGGCTCTCCGGGATTTTGACAGAAGTCCTTCTAGCAGGAGCAAAAAGTACACACAGCCTTTTAAAATGTTTTGAAGGATTACTTAAAAGCACATGCAAGTTTACTAATCCATGCTTTAATCTTTTATATTTTGATTGACACGTGTCAACTTCCAGAGGTGCTGTTCTGGGCAGCTATTGTCCTCCCCTGACTGTTTTGTGAGCCTCATTGTACACTTCTTGAGCAGAATTTAGCATAAATTCTGGCAGGTTTCTCAATTTTGTTATTTGTTAAGATGAGCAGATGTACACTACATTGTCATACTGTATTTTCTGATGTGTACTCAGGAGAATAGACAGCTGGCCAGATTTCCCGTTGCATATAAGGCCACTACTGACGCAACAACAAGCCTTGCTCCTCTATCTTACCCTTGATTACTAACACACGTAGCTACTTGATTTTCTGAAGATATATTCTCTTTGTTAAATCAGGAAAGGAAAAGGCAGGATACTACTTTTTAAAGATAATTCTCTGGGGAATCTCCAAAGTTTCTGGTTTTCCATGAAGCCTTAATAATGAAACCAACAAATCACAAAATTGTATTAAAACTAATTTGCTTACAGGCTTTGAATGTCAGGACTTCAGAGTGTTTTGTCTCTGGATAGCCTTGTTTGATTTAATGCGTACCTTGTTTTGTTATAGTTTAATTATGAGGTCTTGGTCCTCCTTTGGGGTGAGACCTGACTGCATAAGCCTTCCCACTCCATAGTCTCCACCCTTCTGAGGGCTGGAAGGAAACCTAGGTGCAACCTAGGAGCCAGGAAAATCATTGGTTACCTTCTGCTGTAAAGTGTCTTGTCTTCCGTGTGAATGGAGCCGAAGACTACCCTGGCTGTGGATTTAGGAATGCCTTTTTTTTTTTTCCCCTCCATTCTTCTTAACAAACACAACAATAAAAAACAAAAAGACTCTCTCTGACGAAAGTTGGATTTTTTTTATTTGGTTTTGGGGGCTGTTTAATCATCAGGAGAAGCTAACAGAGTTGCATGTCCTTTTAAAAAGCAGTTTTCCACAGAATTACGTGTGAAATCATGTTGCTCTGAGCACAGTATGAATTGATAAAGATAGACACTTCAAGCTGTTAGTAGAGAAAATTTCAGCCAGTGCTCAGTGTAAAACATGCTTCTGGGATTATCTGTGTTAAGTTAATAAGGAAACAATCAGGTCTGAGCCCCTGATTCTTTGTTGTGTCTGTTTCCATGGTGTTCTTTGCTGCTTTCTACCCTCTTTTGTCTTGAGACACACATGCACACATGCTCAAGATGTGGGAGGGAGGGAAACAAAAAGAGACAGCATTGGCAGTCCCTGCTTTACCTCTGTAGGTCTTGCATACCCTTTCATTTTGGCTGATAAGGAGTGCCTGCATTTGCTTGAACCGTAACCTCCTGGAGAGTCAGGACAGTAGAGAGGTACCTGAGGCTTTGCTGTATCTACCCTGACAGGTTGTGGTGGCAGGCATGTTAAGTATTAACCATACTGCATGTGGCAATTAGAAAACAAGACATGTAAAGAACAGAAAATTCAGTGTTAAGGTGCATGGAACAAGAATTTCAGTCACAAAGTTGTTTGCACCTCCCTGCACCGATGCTTCACGCACATCTCTGGAATATTTAGCATTATTCTCATCATCATAATAAGTTAGGGATAATGAGTTAAATAACCTACAAAATACTGGACAACATTTCTGTAATGGGACTAGTTTTGGACAGAAATCCAATATCCTAATTTGTGGCTTTATAATTTCATATCTGGAAATCCTATCTCGAATTTACATGGCTCTTTTTAATTTTGGAGCTAATATCAACAGTTAAGGGCATTTCTCATTCCTACTTGATTCTCCTGAATCTACAGACAAAACTTTGTTTCTCCCTCCTGCTCCTTGTTGCAAGACCCTTGAAAAGGATGGGGTGTTACCTAATTCTATCCATATATACAGCAGACAATAATAATTAAACAAAGCAAATGTTGAATTGTGAATCACAGAGAAAATTTGAATTCAACATCTCTTTCTAAACCTGCAGAAAAGAGTGAAATATTCCTACTCATACTAGTAAAGACAGGTAGGGTTTGGGTTTTTTCCCTGTTTTGTGCTTGAGGTTTTTGGGGGTTCATGTTTTTGTGTTGTTGTTTACTGACATAGTGTGACATAAACATAAATTTTTCCTAGAAACTGAGTTACTACTAGAGGAAAAAAAGATTCAAGAAACACCATCTGTATCCCTTTTAGTGCCCTTGATGTATAAAATCTTATTTCCTTGGAAACTTGTATTTTCACAGATAGAAGCATTTCATGGGTTTTGGCTAGATTTCTGTAAAGAAAGTTTGTTGGTGTTTGGGTGGTTTTGTTTGAGTTTTTTTGATCCAAGGTGAAGTATGAAGGAAAGTTGGCACTCCCCTCCTTATTAAGCATTTCTGGAAGCATTGTATATGAACCCATCTTACTTGCCAGGGAACATGTAAGAATCAGGCTATGTTCCAGCATGAAATAAACTATTAAAAAAAAAATAAAGTCAGTAATAGATGAAGTCAGAGGCTCTAATGGGGGAATTGTTCTAACATTTGTGAGCCATTTTTTTACTTTGTTGAGTATAACACCTGTCTGCACTCACACACTCTTCCAAGGCTGGCACAATGTTGAGAAACTTTATAGCAGATTCTTGTCCTTGTTTTTTTCCTCTGGAAATTGGAGTAAGAGAAACACCTTCCTGACAATCTTTTGTTTGTTTGTTTCAAAATGGCCTCACAATGAGCCTATTTTGTCTTCCTTTCCAGCAGAGGAGAAGACCTTCTTTAGACTTAAAATTTAAATTTAAAATTGGACCAAACATTTAAAATTTATATCCTTTAATCTGGCATGTTCTAGCTCCTAAATACCTAATATACTTTCAGAAGTACAAAGTCTATAGGAATGTATTACAGGGATATCTTTCCTCAGTCATATAATGGATGTGGGCTGTTCAAAGGTTGGTAAATGGATTGCCATAACAATTACATGTGTGGTTGAAATTATATGAATAGTGAGTTCTGAAGTGGCCTGTTACGTAACTTACACAGAAATTCTAGACTTCTGATGGTATGAAATGCTATGTAGTTTTTTGCAGCTATGGTGATTTAAATGTTCTTTTTCAATGCAATGTCCTCTGGATAAAAACTAACATATTCCCCCGCTATGTGTCTTGAACCTAATTTAAAGCTGTTTCAGAAATGATGATAAAATGAGTGCATTGGTACATGAGAACTTTCAACATCACTAAAAAAATGAAGAGATCTTCAGATTTAAAAAAAATCCTTATTTAAAGAAGATTTTGAACTGTCAGTTTTGGAATTTTTTTTTTTCCTGCTGGGTGCTGAATGTGGGGGTTTATAATAGCATGGAAGATAGAATTTGGATAGAAAAATGGCATCACATTTATATGCAATTTTTTTTTAAGGGAGCACAATTTAATGCATAAGATTAAATAACTTCTGTAAGAAAATAGTGACAACAGCATTAGAATGACCATGACTGAGTAGCAAGAACACCCACCACCCTGCTGCTATGTGAAGACTGTGACATTTTGTTGTTACTGGTTTTTATTTTTTGTTTTTTGTTTTGGGGTGTTTTGTTTTGGTTTTTTTTTTTTTGCTTTTCCTGGAGTCTGTTGCTGTAACTCTTGATATGAAAGGGAAATATCTAGTGGCAGTGCAGGTCTATTACTTTAGTATTATGAGTAGTTCACAGGAGGTAGTAGAAATTCATGCACTTGTCCCTTCTTTCTTCAAGTTATTGTTTTTGCCAACATATTTTTAATAGAAAAAATACATTTCTAAACCTTGCTTTTCAGTGCAGACTCCTTTTCCCACTCTTACAACCACATGCCAGTATGTTACTAAAAAACCAAATGCAATTTGGAGAAACTGTGTTCATGCACTTTTTAAAAGGTTCAGTATTAAGTCTTTGAAGTGCTTTAATTCCTGCCAGCACAGAGTATATGAATTTCTTTATTAAAACCATCCTTTTGTTCTTTCTCAGCAGCTACACTTGAATTCTTAATAGTTGTAAATTAATTTCACCACAATTTGCAGGGTTTGTAATGTTTTACCATTAGTAGCACCTTTCAACACTGAGTAATGTTAAAAAGGAGAAAAAAACGCACCCTAAAACCAATAGTCAACCAAACAAAAAACACACCCAAAAGCTCCAAACAAAAATGTATTTACAGATTAATAAGCCAATCTATGGAGGAAATGGTTGGCTTCCTATTGCTTGAAAAGCATATTAAAAGCCTAATAAATTTAGAGCTTTGGTGGTTGTCTACTTCTGGAGCTTTCCCAAGAGAATTTCAGGTTGATGTTGTTGCTATCCTTCTGAATTCTCTCTCAGCTACAGCCAAATTTTTCTAACAAAATTCAGTGATTTTGGACTTCATAAGCATCTGCTTTTTGTAGTTAACTAGACAAAATTATTCATCATATTACCTATTTTGCTGAAACAGAAAGGAATATAAACTGTTTTACTTCCCAAAGAATTAATAAACACTTCATTGCCATATGTTTTTTGAATGACTAATTTGTATGCTATAATGAACTGTAATTATTATTTCATAAGAGACTATTATTTTATTATTGTATAATAAGGGCTATTTAAGGCTCTCTGACTCCAAAAACTAAAGACAGTTTCCTATGTGTAGCCCACTAAAACATGTGGACCATTTACAATGTAGACTAAACCTGTATTGGCTTTTTGCATGTGCTTGGATCTTGATGTACATGAGGGTACTGGCTAATGCTGAAGGGGTCTTTTTGTGGAGACCAGTCTCACACAGATTTCTCATGTTTGAGCATTTAGTGGAGTTGTGAACTGAACCACTGCCATCCCATTTTTATAGTAGGAACTGTCAAAGAAATATCTTAGGATTTTAAGAATTTTGAAGAAAAATGGCAAATTTTTTATTCCTGTGAACTATTGAATATGAAATTCAAACTGAAACAAATCAACAAAACAACAGCATGTTACAAAAAACTAGCTGGGTTGGTTGAACACAGGAAACAAATTTGTTTGCTGAACTTGAGTAGACCATTACATGAGCATTCAAAATTTATAAACAGTAACCAGAGAGACAAAATACTAAAACTAACTGCTCCTAGGGTGATACAGGGCTACATGAGATGAGTTGCATTCTGATCATTAAAACTAAAGGGTTGCAGAATTGCCACAAACAAGGTCAAATTCAGTTGCTTGAAATGTAAATTGACAAAGCAGCACAGCAATAAGTAGTCATTCTCTGATGTAACAAACATGAAGGGCTAAGTCCATAAAGTTGTTGGTTTGGTGTTGCTCTTATCAGTAGATACTCTAAAAATTTCTTGTCCTCTGGAGATTCTTTAAATCCCACAGATTTGACTGAAGATGCAGATAACTCCCCAGGTTCTGCTGCGGCAGAGGCTGATTCCTTAATGCACCCAGCATGAGTAATGCTACATATTCTATATGTGAAAGATACATACTCTAGCAGCCTTCAGGGAAAGCAATTTCTGTAGGCAGATTTTTAGACACAAACACAAGCTGTGTCTTGCAAAAGTATCAGCATTCACTTCCCGGAAGCTTCCTTTAAACAAATGCTCTTGGCTTGAATAAATCCAGGTTTAAATTCCTCCTTCTGCTCAATTGATATGAAAATTATTGCAGTGTTGGACTGTAGCAGCCTACTGAAAATATTGTAATTATACCCACGTTTCTTGACAAGCTGCAAAGATTAGATTTCTTCATATTGGGAAAATGTGAAGGAATTTCCCTATACTTGTGATGAATATCCAAAGTACTGTAAAGATTTCTTTTAATTTTTTTTTGGGGTGTTGCTTTTTTAATGTTTTGTTTCATCAAGCTTTTGAAAATTAATTGTTCAAACTCTAAAACAAAAGTTAGAGCTTTGACTTTTTCTCTCCTCTTTTACCAGTTAGATCATGGTTTGGCAGATAACCTTCCTTCTGCATTGAACACATCAGAAACAATTAACATGAGATTGAGATTACAAGAATTTTGGTCCAGCGCCCAAAGACATGTTACATTTGTTTAAATGTTGCATAGTTTGATCCTAATCCACTGAGACTAAAATATTATCCATACTGTAAGCTTTGGATTCTGTTTCTGCAACAGAATTTGTGTTTCAGCTTTGATTTGAAGTGTAAATAGTGCAGATGATTTTTAAACAGCAATATAAAATACCAATCCGTCTCAGGATTTTGGCTATTTAGGAAAAAGTTTTTTACAGAAAGAGTGATAAAATATTGGAATGGTCTACCCGGGGAGGTGGTGGAATCACCATCCCTGGATGTGTATAAAAAGAGATTGGATGTGGCGCTCAGTGCCATGGTTTAGTTTAGTTGAGGTATTGGGGCATGGGTTGGACTCGATGATCTTGAAGGTCTCTTCCAACCTGGTGATTCTGTGATTCTGAAGGACTTCTGGCGAATGATGGTGAAGTCCGAGGAGACAGAAGTTTCAATGGTACAGTATTACTTATATAATCTTGCCACATCACATATGTAGCACAGCTGGGAAAAGACACAGCTGTAACGGTATACAGAAAATTGTTACAGGGCCTATACTAATCTTGCTCCAAAAAGATGCTTTCTTTACCTATTTTTCTGAATGCCTCATGTGCTTTTTACGTGTAGCTGTCAGTCTTTTTCAGTGCGGGTATGCTGTATATATTTGATTGTGACAAATACACCTACCTACTTCCTCCAGAGCTCCCAAATGGGCACTCCATAGTAACTATTGGTCATTGCTCCAAAACTGAATCACTGCTTAGTAGCTATTACTGGAATGCTTAACCAGCGCAGCAATAGTTCTAAGAGGTTCTGATCTTAGTCACGGCCCTGTTGTTTAAATATCTCCTCTCTCCTGAATAAGTTCATATTCAGAGAGGGGAGTCAGCAAAAAATGGTACACAAGAAACTTGAAGATATCTCCATTTTTAAGAGAATTTTTAGCATCTTGAGATGCACTGTTGATTATAGATCTACGTTGCCAACAGATCAGTTTCCTAAAAACAAGGTTATATTTTAAGATGCTCAGTACTGACATGTTTTGCTGGAAATTGCTGGGTGTTAGCTTCAATTGCTTAAAGCATTTGGTTTCCATAATAAACACAGAAACACTGTATTTAGTAGAGGGTAATTCTGCAGAAACTGAATTATGTCACTGATACTGATTGAAATGCTTGTTAGGATGAGGTGAATTTAAATATTTTCATTGCTCAGTATGGTGCCTTTTTTTTTCCTTTGTGTGTATGTAAATGTATGTGTCTGTATATATATATATATATATATAAATTCATGTATTTATTAAAATATGCTATCTCTACTGGGTATGGTTTGGCCTAGAGCTTGATTGCTGTTGCACTGAATTGCTCTGGGCATCTCAGGACAAACCAGTCCATGGTGGACACAGGCAAGCTTGGCGGAGAAGTTTTTCCAGTCAGCACAAAGAAGGCAAGAGTGAGAATGACAGGGAGGAGAGATTAAGATAAATTAAGATTCTGAGAAGTCAAAGGAACTTGGTAATTGAGACGATCCTCTTCTAATCTCACTTCTCACCTCACTTCAGGGAATAAGTTTATTTGGGAAGCATGTCACATTTGCCTCTCAGTGGGGCAAGGTTCCTGGTGATGCCATAATGATTTTTGTCTTTTCTTTTATACCCCTGTTATACCTTTTTACAGCTTCTGTATTCTTAGTGTTTTTTAGCCTACATTCTTGGACTTGTTTGTTAAGCTAGGAGACCAAACATCTTAGAAGCCTCGTAGTTAGGGATCAGAAAGCCCCAGACCCCAAGGTCCTCTCCAGAACACATTTTGTAAACTAAGATAGAACCATCCAGGGAAAGGTTCCTTGGGGAGGGGGGCTCACTCAAGCCTCTCATTGGGGAATTTATGATAGATATGTTAATTAGTAAGACCTATAATGATATACCAGATCTTTTGTGGGGGTGCATGTGGTGTGCATGCAGGTGCATTCCACCTGGACATGGTGCACCTAAGGATCCTTAAAATAAATACACAGGTAAAACCCCTTTTTCCCTTCTAACTGTGTTTGACTCTTGATTTTAAGACCAGGAAAAGGCATCACTGGCAGCTCACTAGCTGCAGTCTGGCTGACAATGGTTATGAGCCCATAAATGTAGTGCCAGTTTTCAGTGTCTAGAAGACTTCCTCAGATGTGCAAAAGTGCAGCACTAATAGATGTTCTTCCTTCTGACCCTCTCACAGGGATTTGAATTAATTTTACCCAAGATAAACACTGCTGCTGATCTTTTTAATTTTTTGTGGTGAAAAATTCTGTAGATTCTGAGTTTTTGAAAGCTTAAATTTAGCAAGACATTAGGAAAGGAAGTTTGTATGAGACCACAATGAAGAGGAATATTTTAACAGTTTGACAAAAATACTTAATTCTCGTCCTGATGTCACCCACTTCCACTTTTTCCAGCTTTTGAGATTTCAGAATAAGAGAGGTGTGAAAGATTGCACTCAATCTTCTAATCTCACTTCTTAAACTGTATATCTGCAACTCAGTACACATTAATTTATTCTCCATGTAATTAGTATGAAGTGGTTAAGGTTGGGTAACAGTTTTTCCTAAATTGCTTCCAGAAAGTATGTAGAATGTTTGATATATTTTTATTGTTTTATTTCATTTTGTCAAGATAATATATTCTACTGTCTTGCTCTGCCTAGGTATAAACTGGGCTGAGGACTGTGTGCTAAATTTAAAAGCATGTTTTAAGAAAACCAATAGGAAAGCTCAACCTGCACAACTTATTTGTGCTGGTCTAGATAACAAACAAAACAAGGAAACAAAAATAGACTTATCTCATGGAAGTTGTCAAAAAATTGTATCTTATAGCAACACAGAATAGTAAAAGAAGAATAGTACTTGTCTTTGTTCATGTCCAGAACTTAATCGAATGGCATGAAGAAACAAGAATTTTAGCAATAAACCAGGCAAAGTTCTTATTGATATAAATTCCTAACTAACCTATTGAGTATTCTAGAGGAGGAAAAGCATTCCATTTTTTATTTAAGCAAAGTATTCCTGTTTTGATAACTTAAAAAAAATGGAAAAATAAATATCTATTTGGAAATTTGCTTAATAAAGGGGAGAAAGTTGGCAATAACCTCACAAAGCAACAGCAAATGCAATATTCTATCTGGTCTGAGATTCTTTTTCTCATGGTTCAGACAGTACAATGTAAAATCCATTATTCACACAGCTCAGCTCTGCAGTAGGCTCTAATACAAAAATACACCACATCAGAAATGTGACAAATTGAGACAGAAACATTAAAATGATAAAGCAGATCCACACCAGAGGATGGCACCTTGAAATTTATATCAAACAATACCTGAATTTGTGGGGATTTCTTTGCTTATTAATCCTGTTCTAAATCACACATGTACACTCAAAATTCTGGGTTTACTTTTTCTAATTCTAGCTCTGTATAAAAGCACCACTCATTTTCTGTTTTGGGGTTTTTTTTTTCATTGGCTTTATATGCAGAACTTACAAAATACATAATTTTCCACTGTGGGTGCACAGCATTATTCTAAGGAAGGCCTGTGAAAAGCTGCTTCTGTGGGGGGAGCCCAGCAGTATTTCTAGCACTGCAGCTCAAACAGAAGGCTGCAAACACTTTTTGAGATATTTTGACAGGGTTTTTCAATCAATATCAACAGAAATCAAATCCTTTGTGTTCTTGTGTGGTTTAAAGGGGAAAATACAGGCATGAAAACCATCCTGAAGTGTTTAAAAGCTGAATAATGACATATTGAGAAAGCATAGGTTTATTTCCTGTCTTTTTCCTACAGAAGAATGCCTTTTTGCTGGGTTATAACTTAAGTGCGTCTCTTTCCTTGTAAAATGTTGGGGTGCTTTTTTTTGGTGTGTGGTTTTGTTGGTTTGGTTTTTTTTTTTCCTCCCCAGAATTAATTTGTTTCTGAAAAAACTTTAAGTTTTAAGAAACCCACTTTTCTAACTAAAAATAACTCTGACAAATCCTCCAGCCAGCCTCCGCCAAGGAATAGCATTCCACCTGGTTTTAAAAGTCAATTTAATATTCAATGCATGGTTTGTTTTTTTAGTGCACTTTGCTACAAAGCAATAAATATCAAAGGACCATAAATTAACACTTTTTATAGGTGGTATACTGACACCTTTCTTACCAATGACAGGAATATTAAAATTTTTGCAAGTTTTAAAATTATTAGGTTGTGCTAGTTGCGCTAGCAAGGTAAAAGGAGCAGAACATGGGAGTGTTAGTAATTATTATCTGGAACTAGAGTATGATAGAAATGTCTTAAAGCCATGTTGTTGACTTCCAGTGAAGGACTTGACGTATTAATTGTTTGATGAAATACGAGGAGATATCTGTTTTTGTAGGGGTTCTAGATGACTCAGCCCAAGAACTGGAATCCTGAGTGCATCTGGCTTGCAGCTTTAAGGTTTGAGTTATTTCAGTACTTCAGAAGCTGTTTGTGAAGAAATGAATAAATAAGTTTTTGCAGATTTGCTGGTAAACTTGAAAGTGTTGGCCTTATAATAAAGGTCAGAGTCACAGGAAGCTAAAATTGTGACAGTGAAATCATGAAAGTCTATGCTGATGGAGAGAGGGAGAAGGAGGACAAAGAAATACTGGTGTATTTGGGGAGGTTGTGTGTTTGTTTGTTTGTTTGTTTGTTTTAATCAATATGAACTCTGAGTGTCTAAGACCTGTGAGGAAATATTGAGACTCTAAATATGGAGTGTTATGATAACATCTGTTACCACTGATCCCTAATCAAAAAGTAATTTGTTCATTCTGTTACTACAGCCAGTTTTTGCATCATTACACTAATTATATCATGAAAGAACACAGGGAAGCATAGATTTAAAAGTGGCTTTGGCATTCTCTGGCATCCAGCAGTGTCCTGGGAAACAGGTTCTTTCCAGTTGGGCAGATCTGCAATAGGCAGAAAATATGTGCCTTTGACAAATGTGAGCCTGGTCATTCTTGAGGATATGAAAGGTGGCCTGGTGTTTTGAAGAACTGACAGTAGGCTTTGGATGCATTACCTAAGACAGGCTAAGGGAATAGAAAGTGCAGGGAATATAGTTCTAAGGGAAAAAAAAAACAAGAGAGAAAAATCTTGGACTCTTTCCAGATTCTACAGTTACTGTGAACTGTATCATGAGAAGATTGTAGGGTCATGGTTGATGTGGAGCTGCTGGGTGATATGTTTAGTGAGAAAGGATGCCAATAACTGCCAAAGCCCAGAGATCTCCCACAATGTATTTTATTACTGTTTCATTTTCACTTCCAATACTCAGTAGCATTTACTGGGAAAAAAACTGCTCAAACTAACCAAACAAAAAACCTAACCAAACAAACCAAAAATCACTTTCTGTTTTAGCTGAGCATTTCTTCAACGTTCTTACAACATTTTGGCTAGTATTTTTTTATAGACCCAGAAAGGAGAGAACAAAACAGCAAGTCCCTTCCAAGATTTTCCTACAGGCTAGTTCCACATGTAACTTTTTATTTCTTTTACAAATTCTTGGGAGATATATTTCTCAGAATGTCTTTAAATGTGTCACTGAAAGAAATTAATACAGAGAATTTTATTAGAAAAACTATGGTGATGTGCGCACTGGGAAGAAATTTCAACACTTGCTGATAGCACTAAATACAAAGAAAGCAAACCATCTTCTATAAAAATATGCATATGACATAAACCACCACTTTGTTATTTTTAAAGGGAGACCGAAAGTACAGGAGTTTGTGTCTGAGGTTCTGTTAGCTTGTGTGTGTAGTTTGTGTCTCAAAATGCATTAAATGTCAGTGCTAGGCTGATCAATTTTTTTATGTTTTGAAGCAGAATGCATGGAGTTCTTGTGAGGGAAACAAAAAGTCTTTTTATTTGGCAGAATGAGAATTTCACATTGCAGAAAAAAATATGCAGCCTGGTATGACAGATGGTGAGGACTACAAAGCTGCCATTGGTATTAAAATTGAATTTAAAATGTCCTAGTGTTATAGGTTTATCTCTATATGAATGGATGGCACATATAAATTGAGTTGAATAGCATTTGCCTGATGCAGATGCTCTCATTTGCTTGGACGGAGCCATTGGAAATGACCCGGTTCTGGTTCTGGGACAAATGCAGGTACATGTTTAAAAGCCTGCCTTCTGTCTCAGAAAGGATTTGCTTTTTCAATGCACTTGAGAAATGTTTCTGGTTTATGCTTGCATTCATAAAACAATGGGTTTGTTAGGCTATGTAAGTAATGCTGCGTTGGGGCACTTTCTAACATCCGTTTTAATTGTAGTGGAGGGGCGTATCTGAGAGTAAACAGGATTTATTTCTCTAGGTGAAAGGACAAAATAAATACTTTAACCATGTATTTTAAAAAGGCTAACCAGAAATTTAATTGTTGGATGCCTGTACTTAAACTTGTAAGTGAAAGCTTACATAGTTTGTTTTTGTTTTTTGGGGTTTTTTTCCCACAGTATTCAGCACTTCTCATAATTTCTAAAGGGTACACTATGTGCTGAGTGCCCTTTAAAATTCTGACTCTTTTCATTTAAAAACCACTAGTGAGATGAGAAGGTTAAACTAGCCTGACTTCTAGCTCTAAAAATTCTCATTTCATTTTCTAATCCTTGCTACACAAAATATCAGATACGGTTTTGCAACTTTAATTGAATGAGTTTGTTGGTGTATTCACATTATGGGCTTTATCCACAACAGAAGGGCACCAAGAGAAAGATAAAGCCTCAGTTCTGTTAAAGCAGACCATTCTCTAAGGGAGAATTCTACGCACAGGGATCTGGCTCAGCACTGAGGAGGGTTGATGTGAACCACACCTAGGTGAATGGCAAAAGCTAGACATGGCAAGATCCTTCAGAAGATTGGTATAGAATTTATTTAAGCGAGGCTAGTCTGGCTCAAGCTATAATGACTGAAAATTGTGACCACTTGCTAGCTGCTCAGTAAAAAAATGTCGGTGGTGCTACAATTACATCTCCCATTTTAGTTTTAATACAGCAATTGATAGAAACCTAACAATTTATATTCTTTTGAAAGCTGGTCATATAGTGACTAAGGCAATAGGAATGTTTTGGAAAATTTGCATAGTTATGCATAATTGTCTTCATCTCTGGGGTCACATTATTCAGGTATATTCAAGCAAACACCTGAATGTCAATTTTTAATTTGTGCTCTCAAACCCAGCAGTTTCAATTTTCGCTTTCAATATGCAGTTTTGCAATAATAAGATAAGTTGAAAACATCAGGAAGATTCTTTTAATTTCAGAGACGTATTTATTCATGCATTTTTATTTCATTCTAAAAGTGTATTCCAATCTAAAAAAGAAAAAAAAAGTATTTTAGAAAGCTGTTGATGTGGAACTTTTTGGGGAGAGCTAGAAAAATAACACATGTATGAGGCCATATGTTCCTAAGATGTTACAACACCTTCGAATTTGCTGACTTTCTGGAACTTCGGGATCTATTTTTCTCTAAACCCAAATTGTGGCAATGTTAGAGAGTTCAAAATCTAATACCTTGTCTGGATTTAAGTATTTCATGAAAGAAAGCTGAACAGAATGAATGAGAACAACAACCAGCTTCTCATTTTCAACAGCTGTCTGATAGCAATACAGCTGCTAAAATGTGGTAACTGTGTGTGTGGAGTGAGAAGTAAAATGGATGATTTTTAGTTGGGTTTTCTTACCTAATTTACGTAACCTGCCCTGCATGATTTCTTCAGCGATGCCTACTCCTGTTTCGTAAAATATACCAGGAAGTTAGACTTGCTAAGAAATCAATCCTCTATTCCAGACAGTGTTCCAGTTGCTGAATTTCACACAGGAAATGAGATGTATTACCCATTTACCTTCAGAACAAGTCTTTAGTTGTGCCAGATTAAGTTTAAATGAACTATTTGAATGCAACATTCAAATTGACACCACATTTATATTTCTTTATAAAAGACATCAGTGAAGAAAAGCAGGGTTTTGGTTCTAGAATTTAATTGGCATGGATAATGGACTTACTTGGAGATTCTGTCCTTCAGTGTATCTTATCTCAGACCATGCCCTGAGGGAGAGCCATTTCTTATCCTGGTTTATGCATGCTGGATTTTATAGGAAAAGCTTCCTTGGAAACCTTAAAAAAAGTCCAGGAAAAGACATCCATTTCGATATATATTTACAGCTAAATATTTCAGAAAAGAATTTGGCATCCTTTTAATGAGCTGAGGAATGTGTCACCCACCTGGAACTATAAGAAAGACTTTGAGAGAATTTGGGATCTCTCCGGGCAACAACTTCTTGGTTTGACAAAGAGAAAAACTGTTTCCTAATGCTCAGGAGAATTGTTAATGGTAAAATGTCTTGCTGTGTGAACTTTCTGTTGTATATGAAATTGTACATGATCAGACATGCTAAATGCAAACACCTATATACAAGAATGTAACTCATGATTGATTCTTGCTTTAGACTAACTGTGAAGTGAATTTACTGCTCTCTGATCCCAACAAGTTTGAGAGGATAAGTGTTGGAGAATTGAGCTCTTGGGGGACAGAGAGAGAAGTGCAATATTCGTAATTCCTTTAATGAGTTAGGGGGTTCTCAGCCCCTTATGGGCATGAGAGATTAATATAATTTGGTTACCTAAAGGACAACTAACTTGCTAAGTTTATGACCCTCACTGGTTATTTCAACCACTTCCTTCCATTTGAAATATATGCTACAATTCAGAGCAAGACAAATATTAGGAGAAAACAGTTCTAAGTAAATAATTTAGCTAACAGCAGTGAAAACTTCTTCAATAATGTATTAATCAAAAACCTTTCAGCTACCCCTACCATGAATAATATATATTGAGTAGTTGTCATGAAAAAGGTTCCTAACATACTGCAGACAAAAATTATTCAAGTTGCTGTAGGAAGACCCAAAGTAAAAGCCTTTATTCCCTTATGGTTTGAGTTCAAAATTTGCACAAAATTTCAGCAAGACAAAACTGAATGGTAAATAAGTTTAGGTTAAATCCCTGTACATTTTGTACCCATATTACGTGAATAGAGGATTTCCATACTTTCCATAATTTTTCATAGTTTTGTGGACACTGAAAAAGATGAACTTATGTGACTGTCTGAAACATAATTGTATAAGGCTCACAACCTTTTCTGAATTTTCAAGAAAAATGAAAAACATACAGAAGAGTTACATTTCATCAGTTATTAGAAATGCTTATAAGATACTTCACATACTTTTTATCTTGATAATTTCACTGTGCATGTCATCAGTGAAGCATTTCAATTGGCATACAGTGGAAACAGGAATGAAAAAGAATACTGAGAACCCTGTTCCATCCTGTCTCCAACAAGTCTTGGATGCTTTTTTTTTATCACACAGACATTATTTTAACACTCTTTACCTGGTACCAAGTAGACATTAAATTTTGGACAAAAGTTACCATAAAGACATATGTTTCAGAATAAACAACAGCTGGAATACAAGAAAAATGCCATTTTTTGGCTTTGTCTCTGGTCTGTCATGATTTGTTTGCAGACCCATTTTTATTTGGAAGATCAGATTTGTTTGCTTGCTTGACAAGGATGCTTCTCTTTGCCACCTGTGCTGTCACCATAATAGCTTTGATACTACCTATCTGTGAAACCACTTGGAAAACTGAAGTTGCTGAAGAAATAGCCTATTATCAAAACCTCATTGCTGCAAGTTAATATATATATATATATACACACTTTTGGTATATCTGCAGCAGTTTCTGAAGGAAGCTTCATGTATTACTGTGATTTACGTCCTACCTGTGGAAGAGAGGTTTTTAAAATTAAGTATATCCAGTTTATTTATATTCAGTTTAAATATATTCAGTTTCTCAACATCACACTGTATGGCTATATACATCTATATTAGTAACAAAAATCTATGGCATATTATGTATCTTTACATCTCAAAATCTTCATCATTGCCACCAAATTTGTTTTCTTATCTTTAACACAACAGCCATGAGTGGATAATGACCTCAGAAAAGGATTCACATTGGTACTGCAAGCTAGGTAGTGCACACAATATTAAAAGTTAGAAATTGATTTACCAACCAATCATAGACCATAAAATAAACAAATAAATCCATGATCTTAGGCTTCTAAAGTAGTCAGCAGACTTTGAGCACTTTTAGTATCAACACCATGTCAAGAATATTTTTCTCTCTTTAATTTTTTTTTAATGCAGATGCTGGCACTTTTTCTTGTTTTAGTCAATGAATTCCTGTTATTTACTGCTGCTGTCTACCTTCATGTAAATGAGTCAATGTTATGACACAACTTATGAGGAAAAATTGTTTTGACTGAAGTAATGAGAGCAACAGCAAATGTACTAAGAAGTTTCATTTGAAAAGAACTAGAAAATATTCTGCCCTCTCCTATCAAAAATAATATTATTTCATGTAGACAGAAGACCATGCTTAACAAAAGTTACCTACGATAACAGAGTTGGTAAACTGAAGAAACTCATTTAATACTGTAGATATTTCTGAAACTTTATATTAGATGGTAGTCTGATGGGGAGTATCTGCCATCTGGTGTCTAAATGTGCAGTGCAATTGAAAGGTGAAGAATTGGATGTTCAGATGTCCAGAGTTGCCTTCATTGCCTGCAAGCAAGTGCTGTTAAGTGGGGACAAAAAATATCCCTGTTTCTATGAGGTCCAAAAGGCTCATCTAATTTTGTTTAAACAGAATAGCTGGTATCGGTTACAGCAGATATAATACTAACAAATGCAAATTGGGAGGTGGAGGAAGACAGAAATACATCAAAATGCAGCAATAAGCATGCTCGGTTTGGTCAGTCCAGACCACTAAAAAGTGGTGATCTTGGCCTACTGAACAGTGATGATGATATCTTAGCTAGGCTGCCAAACACAAAGAATGGCAAAAACTAAATGTTTGCCAAGAAAAGGAGGACTGCAGCTGAATGTCTGGTTGAAATCGCACCCAGATATAATGACATAGCTTTCTTTCCTGCCTGATTAATACGTAATTTACATCAAATTAGACATCCTTCCATTTGCACATGTATGTAATTAGGCTGTGAGGGATACATCAAATTTTTGAGCTCGTGTTTATTTCTTCCCTCTGTTCCTCTGCTCTGTGGCCTTTAGTGGTTACTTTTTAAACCTTTCTTTTTATCCTTTACTGCTATCTGGTGGTGTGTGCTGGAAAACCTTGTTGAGTGCTCTCTTTTCTCACTTTTAATGAAAAAGTTTAAAGAATGCTTTAAAGAAAAGAATAGCAATTAATTTTGATTTACATAGGCCTCCACTAATGCTTACTTTGTATTTAAACATTTCTCTGCTTTTATGGTACAAGTGACCTTTGAACACCACTAAGATACATTTAAATCCAAAAATTGGTCTCATTTTCTTGTCATGGAAAATGCAGTTCTGAAAACTACCTACCTGTGGCACAACAGTCTGAGGAACAAGACCCTTCAGGGGCTAGCATGGGAGAATTTTAAGTTTATATCCTGCACAGTGCTGTTTATTTATATAATTCATATTATACCTTTCACTTTCAGCAAATTAGGATCTTCCCATCTGCTGTGGGGAAACCTGGGGTTAAACCAGTAAGGAAGCCTGGTCTGGCTGGGTGAGTGTGAGGGGAGTCCAGCGGGGCCCCGTGGGCTCTCTGGAGCTGCCCGCTGTGAAGGGCCTTTGGTCCCAGCAGTGAGAATCTCTTGAGTGGGGAGAGTGACTGCCAGGGAGTCTTGTGAAGTTTCCTTAACGCACCGACATGTTTAAGAGCCATTTCTTAAATTCTGAGGTAGACTGTGACATCGCCATCTTTCTAAAAGGTAGAGCACACAAAAGGTAGAGGTAAGTCCAAGTCAGGGGGTCTGGAAGAGTAAATGGGAAAGATGAGTAGAAATCTAAACTGTATCAAAGTTCAGGATGGACACAAGAAATGAAATTGCTGGAAGCAGTGGTTTATCAACTGCTTTTAGTTGTATTTAAGATGGTCACAGGATTTTACAACAACCTTTATTGTTGAAAAGGGACTTTTCTAGAATCCACTTTTTCCCACTGTATATTTTCTTTAAAGAAAAACCAGTTTTGCAGAGTACATTCGAGAAATAGACAACAAATGCAGTTTTCTTTTGTTGTTGCCATTTTTAGTGATAAATACCAAAATTTTCCTATTTCTACCATTTCTACCCATCCAGAGAGTTCTACTATTGAGTTTCCATTCCTTTCTCTTTAGTCTGTATAGAACTTATCTAGCTCTTCAGCTTTAGTAATCAACAAAAACAATATAATATTTGCCCTTCTGCTCTTCATTTCCCATATCTTTTATATGCAATCCAAGTTTCTCTTTTCTGTTTTCTGAATTTCCTCTTCCTTCTGCTTAGTTTTTGAAGCTGTGTGTTTATATGAGACTGTTAAATGAATTTACCACATCAAAGATGATTGCTGTAAGTCCTACAAATCCGTACAACACTTATTACATTTGATTGGTTTCCCTGAAACTACTTCCTTATTCTGGTTTGTAGTAAAGACCTTCCTATAAAAATTAGGAAACCAAAACCAGTAGCCTAAACATGTCCCCATCAGCCTTTTTCCTCCCTGTCCTCATCTTCTGCCTACCTAATGCCCTGTCCAGGCAAGATTCATTGACAGTAGAAAGAAAAAGATGACTAGTAGCTTTCATGTGAAGCCTCGTGGTTTTGGTAGATCTTTCAGATTCTTAATTTACACTAAATAATGCAGAAATTGAAATAGTGATTATTTCTTTTTACACACTACTTAGATGTGTCCACAAAACTATGTACTTCCATTAGCTCCAGTGATATTACTGTTTCTGCATTAATTTTGGCTTAATATGAGTACTTTCTAGAATTTGTTGTTTTAATCAAGGCTGGTCACCATGAACTAAGTTTAATGAGAGCTCATGTGGCTTCAGAAATGCAGAGTACAGTAGTGAGCTTTCATGTCCACTTTTTTTCCTAAGCATTTATCACTATTTGAAAAGAAGTGTTAAAATCACTGGCTGAAAAATCCACTAATAATAGAGATTCAAAACTCTTAGTCATATACAGAGATGAGCCAAATGTAAATTTAGTCAAACAGTTGTTATAACAAGACTATTCTTGTGTAAAACTAAGTCATTTAGCAGAAAGGTTAATGTACTTAATATGTGAAAAACCCATGCAGTTCTAATCAGGTACTGAATAAATTATATGCTATTTTGTTCAGCAATGACTAAGAGTTAAATTTGCTATTTTTTAAGCCAGTACATGATTACAATGTTCATTGATATCAGTAATAGGTCACAAATCTTTAGGTCTGTTCTGCTTTGTGTGTGTAAGCTTAGTCTATTAAAATTATTAATTTGCCTGCTGAATGTGCATAGTTCAGACCAAAATATTAAAACATTAGTGACCCTCTTTACTTCTTTCAGTAAACCTGCTGTGTCACATGTCAGTTCTACTGTCCTTTTCCTAGAAAGTATCTTGGGCTGCATAAAGTGGTGGGAACACCCATTAACAGCTGTCTGTAAGATGCCTCTGCTGAAGTTTGCTGCTCCTTGCCTGCCAGTATTAGCAATTTATGCAACAGATATTGCTTTTGTTGCTATTATACTGACTTTGGTCATTTTCTTGGCCTGCTTAATACCGGAAAAAAGGTGCCCATGCATTGCAACCAGCCTAATGTTGTTATTGCAATGAGTCAGATGACCCAGAGTGTGTATGACTTACTCTTCCTTCCCCTTCAGGCCCCTTGAAATGTTGGCCAATATGCCCCAAATCTTCAGTGTGAACCAAAGGAAGAATACTTTGGTATTGTATGTACTCCCTCAGTACAATTCTCCTGGGCTTGATCAGAGCCTTCTCTAGGTGCAGAGAAATTATCGGGAACCCTGCCACTAACCCCCAGGAAGTCCCAACAGGTCACTGCAGACTTTGGTCTCACCTCTTCTCATTACAGTTTGGAGCAAGATGATCTATATGGACATCCACTCCTGTCTAAATGGGAATGAAAAATGCATTTTATATGCCCAAATGTCCTATAAAAAGAATTGTCAACAAAAGGAATGGTGAGTTGGGTGTGGGGGATGGGGAGTAGCAGAATAGCACAATTTAAACCAGTCTTGGGAATGTTTTAGTAAGTAAAAGCCAATGTTTTAATGTACACAGAGGAAAGAAGTCATGCAAACAATAAAAGCAAACTGCTGGAAATTGAATGAAAGAATTCTGACATCCAATGTATATGTAGTAATGGTTAAAGAAATGGTACATCTGATGATTTTTCTTGTGTGCACAGACATTTGTCAAATTTATAGAAGAAGCTGTCCAATGACTGAAAAATACTGGGAAAAACTATAAAACGTAAGCTCAAGGTATAAAACAGTGAGAATACATACATATGTAAATGAAAAGAAGACGCATGAGAGATGTACAGAAAAAGTTTTAAAATACAAATATAAAATTTTTTACAATAATGATGATAACTTTTTTCAAGCAAGATATAAAATGGTTATATTAACAGCAGGGTAGTTCAGCTAGCAAAATTTTGTGGTAGATGATGTCAAATAAACCCACCATCTGGGCATGGGACACCTTGTATCATCTGAAAAATATTTTCTTTGTACTTGTAGCAGAAAAGGTTATCCCAAATAGTGGATTTGTCATATCAGGTTACATCACCACACAACAAGATTTCTCTTTAACTGCAGTAAAATGGATCAACTCTACAAAGGTTTCAGACTACCATTTTGCTTGTTGTTTTCCACAGTTACTTTTCTGAAGCTCTTTCAGGAAACTACTTCTAGGCTGTTTGATTGCTTCTACTTTGACAAACCATGAAATTATCAGTTATACCCAGTGGGACATGTCATTTTCTATAATGCATATAATTAACATTCCTGGGGGAGTTCAGTGTCTGAATGAACATTACCTCCCTGAAACAGAGTGTGCTTGGGTGTAGATATCCCATAAGGGAAGATTCTCCAAGATGTATCTGATGAACATCATCACCCAGACAGTAGAAGTGGTCGTCTCCAAGTTTGTTGTTTGTATGAGTCCTGTCTAACTCACCACTACAAACAGTCTGTCAACTGGAACATAAACATACTGCTAGGATACAGGCAATGATGTAATTCCTCCTTGTATTTCCAAGTGTGTCGAACAAATTTTACATGTGTACCAAATCAAAATTCCTCTCGTCTAACAATTAGCTAAGTCAGTGTTACAGGGTTATTGGGCTTTGGTCTTCATATTTTTTTTTTCTACTGCCATCTAAGTTAAAGACTCCTTTACTTGAATAACTTACTTGTCCTAAATAGCGTGGCAGGAGGATATTTTCATGTGCAAATTCTTGGTTACAATATCTTAGAGCAAAAATGCTATACCCAAAGGGAGACGAGATTTATATCAGGATATGAATGTAAAGATAGGAAAGAAACAAATTAAATGAAACACAGAATGAAATGTTTGGAATGCAAAATCCAGAAGCGCCAAATGTATTTAAAACAAAAGGGAAGCTGGTCACATATACTTATATTGATGATTCCGATGATAACTGTACAATCCTTATGGATTTAGAAAAGTGAAATGGTGCCGTTCTAGGGAAGGCAAAGTATAGGAGTGCAGAAGGGAGCATGTGGCCAGAGATATGGCTAATGCAATGATATGGGACTGGTATAGGTTAAAATGTTGATATAGGTTAAGGCGTTGGTATAGAAGCACGGAAGTCCTCTGGGCAGTAGAGGGTTTCTGCAGGCTTTGAAAGTCTATATTCCTTCTGGGTCTTGGCCAAGCAGCTGCACCTTCAGAGTTTCTCCATTCCAGTTCCAGTATTTCTTGGCAGAACATTCTCTGTCATACTCTTCAGGGTGTTACCTTCTTCACACCTTCCTAGCTCTTGGATGCTGGAAAGTGGTCCTGGAAGACATTCCTTGGTGGGGGAAGAACGGGGGTCTTGGTGTTGAGGGATAGAGAGGGAAGATATTTTAAAACAGTTGAATCAACATTGACTTAGATCAAAAGAGCTGTGCCATTTCAAAAGATTGCAGAAACTCTTCTAAGCAGCATGTTTTCCTTGACTTTTTATTAGCCAGGGATCTCCTACAAAACCGGAGATTGGCTCAGTTGGGAGCATGGTGCTAATAAAGCAAAGTTTGGTGATTCAATCCCCACATAAGCCATTCACTTGGGAGTTGGACTTGGTGATCCTTGTGGGTCTCTTCCAACTCAGAATATTCTGTGATTCTGTGAAGTGCCAGTTTGATCAAACGCAGGACCTGTGTTAGAGCTAATCGATAGAAGAAAGTAGCTCTCTATTTTTTAGAAGTAGGCACCGCCTTATGACTATATTATATATTTCCTCTTTTACTAGATATCGGGCTAGTCTCTTATTCTTGTTTTAAAAATATTAGAAATCTTTTTTGTTGAACCACTACTCAGTATTTTTCAGACCTTTAATCTGGTCTGAAAGATTAAGAGTATGTGCAAAAATTGTTAGCTACCAATGTTTTAAGCATGTTTTTCTAAATGTGATTAAATGTCCCTGGGTAATACCTTGCACTATTCCAGATTATGTGGTTTATTTTTTGGGGGTTTTTTTTGTATTTTTTGTTTTGTTTGTTTGGGGTTTTTTTCACTTAAATAGGTCTGTGCAAACACGATAGAAAAGAAGTGGGGAGTTAATGTACAAGACCTGTGAGGCAGTTTTTTGAAAATGACAGTGTTTTCCTCTGGCAAACTGCTTTACATTTGTTATTGTTTATCTTCCCAGTAGATTTTTGTGTCTTTGATTTAAGAGGTGTTAGAAATGGCTTCTCAACAGCAGGACAGATACATATTTGGTTCCTAATGAAAATAATTTATCATTGGCTTGCTATTTGTATTTGCCATTAAATTTTAGCTGTCTGTGGTCGAAAACTATCTTACAAATTTTTTTGCTCCTGTAAAATGTATTCCAGGTAATGAAGATATTGTTCATTTCAGGTCACTGAAACTATGGTGTCATTCTCAGTCTTTTTCTTTTGAAATAAGTTCCTTTTCTGATCTGATTTTTTTTCTTTCTATTTTAGTTTATTCAGAAATGTCCCATGGCAAACTTACTATTTTCTGCTTTCTTCCAAACCAGGATTAAACAAATTTAAATATATGCTGTGTGAAAAACATTATAGTAGTCACAAGAAATCAGAAAATTGAACCAAATTGATTACATAATTTCTTTATTATGGGTTACTTTCCAAAATAAGGAAAAAGTGTTTCTCCTCTTATGCAATGTTTGCTGAAGTGTTTCAAATAATAGGAAGTTTAAGAAACCTCACATATTTCCCAAAATGCCTCACCTTCCCTGATGTCAAAACAGTCTGTCTCTCTTTTGACTTGAAAAGTGATATTCTACAGAATAGAGAATGAGAAGAAACAGAAGAGGACAGAAGCAAATGTAATTGGTTCTGAGCTAGCAGCTTCTAAGAAAAGAATATGAGCTTGAAATCCTTCTGTACTGCCACTTTCTGGCAGAGTCTGTAGAGATTCATTTTAAAAAACGATGATGCGCCTCATAAGCATCCCTCCATGTCTTATTGCTGCTATAACTGAAGCGTTGAGAAAAGATACTGTTTATTGCAATGACGTACTGTGCTGTTGGCCAAATGGCATCAATTGTTGATTGATAATAGCCAATTCCACTGTCTAGTTATGGTCACTGTTTTCTGAATCACAGGTTGCTAGTAATTTGAATGCTATCAGTATTTTAGGCAATCCACAAAGACCTGAATTGTGCAATACATAATTTTCTTACTGGTTTTGAGTCCATTACATATTTTGGTATGTTTTTTGAAGAATATATGATAGTCTTCAGTTAACAGGGGCTTACAGATAAGGTTGTTGTGCTTTGGGTTTTTTTTTTTTGTTTGCTTTTTTAAAAATCTGATTACAAATAAGGGTATGTACTCTCTGTGCTTTTGTACATTTGCTGGCTTTCCAAAAGCAAAATATAAAAACCTCCCTCAGTACCAGCTGACACTTTTCCATGGATCATGTGATTGTAATTTAGAGTCTCCTTTGTGTTCTGAACATGGTGAACTGAATCACAGACGTCAAAAGCCTTGGCACTTGTTGCCTGTAACAGAGTGGAGCCTCCACCTATCTCTTTCCTCCTAATATCACATCTTTCCAAGTAAATGGAGAAAGAATGCTGCTTCTTTCAGCTCCTTGCCATGTGCTTTTTCCATCCAAATGGTTGATGCATTTTTTGCAATTGACTTTTTCCTGTTCTGATATAATATGCTCAGGAGGTTTTCTTAGTTCACTGGCTTTTCTGGTTGGGATATTGCCCATACTAATAGTATGGGCTGCCTGTGTTTCTGGCTCTTAAAACACAGACTGGCCTATGGTTGTAAACTGCAACATCTATATGCTTCAGGGGGGGAATCTCTACAATAAAACCAGCAGTCCTATTGGGATAACTTTTCAGAGTCTACAGCATTTATAGTTGTTCTATGCATTCCAAATTAGTAATGATAGAATGTCATGGTTTGTAAAGTACACAAAATGTTGTGCACAGAGGTGAGGAAGGGTTTGATAGTTTGGTGAGGGCAGTAGTATTCTCTCTTGCATAGTACCTGTGGGGGACATAAAATTCAAACAGAACCTTCTGTATACACAAAATCCTCCTCAACCAGCCAAACAAATAAAAAGAAACCCAGAGGAAAAGGAGAAGGCAGAGTTTGGGAAAAAAATGGCAATGAGGCAAAGGGAAGAATCATTATATGGAGAAAGATGTTAAAATTCCTCCAAAGTATCGAGGTAGAGGCTTTTAGCCAAGAGTGAAAACTGAAGCAGGATTCCTCAGGTCAATGCATGGGATTAGCCTCTTGGCATCAGTAAAACATCCAATTAGTAAGAAGTGTCATGAATGAAATGAAGAAAAGATAATATATTGGACTACATGGAAAGTAGAAGTTTTAGAGAACTGTAGTAGATGGGATGGATTTTGGATTTTAATTTACTTATTTTAAAGGTTTATGAGTATGATTGGCATGACAGTTTCTGTGTTCTTACTCATATAGTAAAAAATTATTTTCTTGAATTGTCAAAGAAAACGAGCAGTTAATAAGTCTATCTTATTCATTATAATTGAAAAGGTGTAGTAGTAGTAGTAGATCAGAACAACAAACGCCAATATCCCCATTCTATGAACAGTAAGTGCTTAGTGAAGTCCAGTGATTTTACTACTACACAATAACTTTGAGAAATGGCATTAACTACAGGCACACACTTGTTTTCTGGAACATGTTATGACTGTAGATTACTGTATAATAAAAGCTTTTATTCTTTGTACACCAACAGATTGTAAATAGGGAAAGTGAGAAGAGCAGAAAAGAGTGGATAGGTTGGAAAGGTGGTGTACACAACATTGGAACAATACTATTGAAATTATTTTGTTTCTTAATCACAGTTACAAAGATATTTCCCCTTAAAAGTAGTCTACACTTACAGCAGTGCTACAGAGCATCCTCTGTGAGATTGTAAGTCTCACAGAAACTGGAAAAAATGACACTACAGTAATAAGCGTGAGAAGTTATTTCATTTACTCTGAAATCTATACTAAAGTTTGTAGGTAGACCTGTGTCCAGCTCCCAAAATTATGTGAAAGGGTCTATGAGAGACAGCAAACGGCCAGGAAAGGTGAATTCTAGTTTTTAACAAATATTCATAAACGGTAATTAGATTCTACATTAAAATGATAGCCAAATATTAAGCTGAAGGGCTTAAATGAATGTAATACAAGTAGAAAACCTCCGAATGTATTGTTCTTTCACAATGAACAAAGAATGTGCTGTCTAAACTCCTTCAGACTGCCACTAGATGGTGACAGTGACCTTTAAACAGCGTGGACTTGGTCAGCTATGTTGAAAGTTGCTTTGCAGACTGGTATATACAGTCTGGAAGCAATAATATCTGCCACCTCTGTAAAATTGGGGAAACATGTAACCCTTTTTTATTTCAAAATAATTTTGAGAGACATTGCTTATTAAAGACCTAAAGTCCTGTTCTACCTTAACGTCTTACCGGAGTTTAAGCATAACTGAAGGCTTTTGATCTACTAATAGATTTAATAGAAAATTTAATAGGCTGCCCAATTCCCTCTCTTAGGGCCATGCAATCAAATGCACGCCCATACCCTTAATTTACCTGAGTTCCAAAGCCCCTTTTTTACATTAGAGTTGACTCTGTTCCTGTTAGTTGTATTTACCTATCCAGAAGTATTAACGTGTAACTGTCTCTCTTAGCATTTGTCACTGAGTCTTCCAGCATTTATTTTCCTTATCCAAAGAGAAAATTATCCATATTCTTCAATGTGGTAGGCCCTTAAATTGTAAATTTAAGACATGATGAATTCAAATTGAAAGTCTTGTCAGAATCACTGGCAGCAAGACATGTCTCAGGTTTGCTCAATTTTCAAATTGATATTTGTAGATATGTAAAACTGAGAGTCAGGCAATTAATATCTATCTGATACGGATTACTAGATGACTATGGCTTTCAGAATTAGCTACCCTGTACTATGAATGAAAACATTTTGTTTGTTTCTGATTATATGTTGAAAGTTTACTTCCCCTAGGGTAATGTTCCCCATTCCTTTATGAATCTCAAAATCACTAGCATGATTGTTATCCCTTAACAAATCTGCTTGAATTCCACCTTATGAAAAGACCAATATATCTGGCAGCATTTCAGTGTGATGAGCATCAGTAGTTCAGGCTGGAACAGAAGTCCCACGAACAGCCCAATTGTCCTGCTTTCTGTGCTTTGGTTGATGTTGCGGAGAAGCCTCTTAGCATTTGAACTTCATTCCTCTCAGACAAAACTAAATTACAGATGCTTTCCAGGAGTGTGCTAAATGCACATCAGCCTTCAGTGGGCATTTGGTCCCTTGAGCCAGAGTGGAGCTAGTTGAAATAACTTACAAAATTTGTAAAGTATGGGTAGTAAGTTCTCAACCTATTTATTCAGAGTTGTTGGTCTCTTATTTGTCTATGCTTACTGCTAAAACACATGGTCTTATAGTATCAAAATCAAAAGATTTTTGCCTATTCATGAAGTTGTGTGTTTGGTGGGCTTTTGGGGTTTTCTTTTTGGTGGTGGTGGTAGTAATACCAAATCCCTTAAATTTGCTAGGCAATGCAATAGGAGCTGTGGGGGCATAATTATAATCTTAATGGCTAAATAAAAATGTTCCTACTGCCCAATAAACCATATATTCAAAGGTATAGTTAGGAACTGGCAAGAGTGGGGTGCTATAGTCATAAAGTCACTTCTTTAAATTATGAATGCTATTAAAAGAAGACCAGATATCCCACTGAGCTGATTTTGCTCCCAGTATTTTTCCTGTAGGTACTATAAGAAGTAATTATTCTGGCTTCAAAATAATGAAGTCAGCTTGGAGGGGCAAGTTTTCAATAAACATGCCAAATATTACCACTTTTGTAAGTGCTGTTTCTTAGAGTTAGCTGTGGAAAGTATTATTTGTTGTTTATTTCTTTGTAAGAAAGTCATTCCAGCTAACTAACTAGTTTGTCAAGATTATTGACCCTGAGAAAACAGCGCTCGTTATAGAAATGGAGCTACAGTACAAGCTTTAGATAATTTGATGTGAACACTCTTCATAATTCATGATACTGAAAATTATTTATGCCAATAAATATGCTGACATGCCCCTACTTCATTTATCAAGTCTGGCTATGCACTGGTGGTGGGAGTTATCAAGTCAATATTTCACAATGTGAAACAAGGAATGGGCCAAATTACAAATACCTTCCAATTTTTAATATAATATATATATGTATGTTTTTAGCTCACTTTGCAAAATATCATGAAACATAATATCTTATCATTTTTTTGAAAGGCATCCGAATTGAAAAATCTGAATCACGAAGTATAAATACTTGGTTTCTACCTTCTACAGGTTTCTGTATTTCTGCACTGTTCCATTATGGTCCCACTGCATGTGTTCTCATAAATTCTAGAGGTTTTCCCATACAAGATTTAATTTCTGCTCTTTACTTTCAGTCAACTGTTGCATTTACTCAGAACTAAAGTATTTCTTAGTAAGCTACCTAAAGGTTTGCAAGTTAGCACTCCTTTGTTTACTTAACATTTATATCTGCTAAGCAGAATGTTTCCAACAGGGAAGCCTGCAGGAATTCCTAGAAACATCAGTAATTCGAATCATCAGATAATGTGACAAAAAATATAATAGACTCTTTTTTGCCCTAAAATGTGTCTGTTTGCTCCTATTGATGCAGAAAGACCATTGTCATGTCTTTTATACAGTGCTGGAAAAGCTGTTTGTATGGCCATGGATGATGCTGTTGATGGATGTTTTGCACTGTATGCACTTCCCTTGCTGTTAGAAAAATGTTTTACTGGAACCATAAAGTCTGAGAACTGAAGTTATTTGTTTTAGTAAGGGAAGAATGTACGAACTTTGTGATCATAGAAACCATTAACAATAAAAGACAGGCCTATTTTACTTTAAAATAACAACAAAACACCCAACAACCACCCTGAAACTTTTCCTGTTAACTTTATTTATCATACCCTATGGAGTTTATTTCTCCCTAAGCATCTACTATTTATTGTTTAAGAGATGTTTTCAAAAGACATTAAAGGAAGAGAGAAATTCAATGCTGAAAAAAGGAATTGACATCCTATTACTATATGGTAGGAATTACAGAGAGTAATTATTCAGAATGGTGCTGAACAAGTGAGAAATAATGCTATCCATGTATATTACATTTGAAGTATTGCCTGCTCCAGTTGCTTAGGAAAAATAAGCTGATAATAAATCAAGCTCCTCTAGTTAGCAATTGCATTTTTTTTTTAGCCAATGAGGCTTACATACTTAAGTTTTCCTCCAACATCATATGTAATTTCTTGAAAATGGGGAGGATTATAACAAATATAAGACAAACATTATTACATGAGTCAAATTAATTTCAACACAGGGACAAAAAACAGGGGGGAAAGATCCATAAAGTTTAATAAGTCCTTTCAGAAATATATAAAATCTCTAAGGTGTGGTTGCAGAGAACAATTCTGGCGTTCAGTAGGATGACAGAGAAAAAATTAACCTTGTGTATGCTGGCATGTTATGTTGACATGTAAGATACAGCAGTCGTCCAGCCTTGCGACAGTTCAATGCTAATGCTGGTAAATTGTCCTGAAGTAGTTATTCATGGCCTATATTGCCAGTAAGTTGAGTCCTACAGCATTGCATTTCATTTCATGTTTTACACTGGGCTGCATAAAATATGGTCCAGTTGTAAAACGTCTTTTACCCACAAGAGAAAATTTTGCAGGCTCATATATAAAATATTTTCAGGTCTTTCTGCCTAGACCATTACATGCACATGTGATACATAAAGAATTTTCTGTTGTGTGAGGAGATATAACAGAAAGACAAGAGGAAATATAAAAGTAGCATAATGGGTTATTGCACAGACTCGGAGAAAAAGAAGGATTACCTAGTGAATGTTGCAAATTATGCTGCCATCTTTTGAAAACTGTGCTGTATTTGAAGAACGCATTCAAAGAAGGGAATAACTATCATGTTGCCTGATGAGTCTTCACCAGGCAATGGGTGAAATTTAGAGCAATAGAGCTTATTTTATGTTTTTTTGATCCAGACAGATCCAACTTACAGATTGAACAATAACTCTACGAAAAGCCTAGCAGGAAAGAGGCATACTAACTTTCATGAAACATTGCCTGTGACATGCATGAAAATAAAGGAACCCCCCTTAAATCTCTGTGGAAAAACAGGAAGGATTGCAGTAGCCAGCAGCAAGTGATTTTTGTTTCTCTACTATTAGCATTAGAAATAGATGTTCACCTGATCTAGATGTTTTTACCTTACTGGTGGATGAATGATGAAAAGGAAAAGAATAATGTGGGACTTTTTTAAACAAGGGAGACAAGACCACCTGCATGCAAAATACTGCCTTTCTCATTGCCAATACACACACATGTGAACCCCAGGTGCATTTCAGAAATTTATGTAAGCTTAGAATTTATGAGTTCCCTCATCTAATTCTCTTTGCAGAGCCCAAGAGAGTGGATACCACTGCAAAATATGTCCATTTTATTTAAGACGATACACCTGTCCTCTGCATTTGCTGATCTTGGTAAGTAGAAGGTAGTGGGGTCACATTTGTTTTTAGGGATGGAATATCCATATTAATTTGTAATGCAGTTGCATTCAGGGTACACTGCAAAACTGTGGTAATTGGAGACATGTCATGTCCTAAATATGATGCTGCCAGACATAAAGTAGATCTAAGTATGGGTCAGATTCAAGTCTGTAGTATGTGCAAGTATCATATCTGACAGCTTCATCTCCAAAAGATATTCCACTTTCATAACACTGCACAGTCAGTCTACCTATATTCCTCCCGGGTCACTTGTCCCTGTTTCTACCTCCTATACTCTTCATTTTTACATCAATTTTTTTATCAAGACCTACTTGTTCATCCATGCAGTTCCTCTGCCACCTTTCCTTGATTTCCTGCTCATCAGAACGGACTATTCTTGAGCTTGGATGAGGTGATCCTTGAAAATTAACTAAGTCTCCTGATCCTCTCTCTTTAAGACAGTCTCCCATGAGATTCTTTCAACCAGGTGCCTGAAGAGGTCAAAATTTCCTTTTCTAAAGGCCAGAGTTATGATCTTGCTGTCTGCTTTATTTTCTCTTCTCAGAACTCTGATCTTTGTCATTTTGTTATCACTGCAGCCAAGACTACTCCCAAACCCTATATTCCCAAGCAGTCCTTTCTTGTTTATAAGTATGAAGTCTAGCAAAACCCATCTCCTCATATTGACTTGTGTATTACTTGTGGCAGGGAACTTGTGCCCTTGCCTATGTCTGTTGTGTTGCCTCTCTCAAGGACAGTGGTGGTTCAAGTCCCACATGAGAGCAAGTGCCTGTGAATATTAGACTTCTTCCAATTGTTTAAAAAGGCATCATCTAATTCTTCATCCTGATCAGACAGCCTGTAGCAGACACCCACCACAAGGTTGTCCATGTACACCTACCAGTCCTGACCCATTAGCTCTTAGCCAGCTCATGGTTTCAGCTTGTTATTCTTTGATTGTTCCTTCATCGTTTAAGATCATATTCTTACCTGCTTGATCAGACCTGCCTGGGCTTCATTATGGTAACTGTGATTACTGAGGAACTAAGAGCAGGTTAAGGCAGAAAGCCATTCAAAGCCAAGTCCTAAGTGCCACAAGACCATAACTGCTACAATTGACTTATTTCCAACTCTTCTTTTTCTTCGAGGCAAAAAGGGTAGCATTCACTTTTCTTTTATTCTTTTGACGTAGCATCACCAAGAGTTCAGTGATGTGACACAAAATTTTGTACTTTGTAGTTTCTTCATTTTGGTTATTGTGGAAAATAAGTTTCATATCCTTTAAATTTTCGTTATGATTAGCTCTTAGAATTTGCAATATATATTACACAAATCTTGTTTGGGCAGTCGTCGTTTACATGTTCTACACAAGGAAACAATGTGTCTTGCTAGACACTGACTTCCTTCTCTGTCTGCAGAACACACTTGAAATATGTTCTAACATAAATGTAGCTACTGTGCCTAAAAGCTTTTTAAAAGCCATATAAAACTACTTGAGACAGAAATAATGGCCCTTCCTTCAGGAGAAGTGAGAACAGAATGTGCAGTCAACAGCAATACAGTAAAAACAGGGGGGAAAAAAATCAAGAACATTACTAGATTAATTTCTCATACTGTCAATCACATTGTATTACCTGAGCTTTCAGGAAATGAGTGTCCCTAAAGGATTTTGTGATATGTCAATAATATTGCAAAGTTTTTTAATATTCTGTTTTTGTTAAACAAGTAAGAAAAGTCAGCTATCTTGTGATGTGTAATATAATTATAAGCATAATCCTAATTCAGAAGTGTAGTGATTCTGTCCTGAACAGGCAGAAGCTGTACAGAAACATTCTTCTGCTTCTCTAAGTCTCCTTTTCCAACTGGTAACTGTTGAGAGAAAGTAAAATGTCCATGTATAGATATTAACAAAAAAATCCACTATTATTTTTTAGTTAAAGAATGTTACTTTGTAGCAGGCTGAGGTATTGTTGCTATAATAGGGGTGTATCCTGCTTTTAATTTTTCTTCTTTTCTTTTGTTAAGAAAAAACCTCATGAAAAGATGCTGAGAGATTCAGGTGACTGTGAATGCTAAAAGCCTGGCTGCAGAGAGATTTCTCAGTTTTCTGACAGTGTCTGTGTGAAAGCCTTGCTTTCTCACAGATGCTATGGGAAAACAGTTGAGAGATTTTGTAAACTATGGTATTGTTATGATACCAAGGAGAAAATATCTGAAGTAAGTGTTGTTGGGTTCAGCCAATCCCTCTGGGGGGTGGTTGGTCAGTGAACCAATAACCTTATGTCAGTCCAGCATGTTAAGGTATATAAGTGAATTTGTAAATTAATAAAGAGTCAGTTTCTTCTTGTCCTAAACCGTCCATGTCGCTTTCTTCCTCGGTCTCTGCTCGCTAGCGACAGGTGACGGAAGTGTTTCTCTGTGTATAGATACAGAACAGAACTGAGGCAATGCAGGAATACTGTACTCTGAGAACCTCTAGGTTTTGGATTATTAGATAGCCACTTGGAATTTGAACCTTTTGCACCTTTTCTTTTTCAGAGTACGTATGGAGGAGTGAACTTTCAGTGACATTCCTGACTCTAATGAGAGTTATTAATATGGCCACACTCCTGTGCATCTGGTACTTGAGCAGGAAAGCAGAAGTAACTGGCTTAGCCATGCATCTAAAGAGTGCAATGAACTGTATTATAGCTCAGGTTAAGGTTTGACTTACATAAGCAAGAAGAGAAGATATTTGAATTGAGGGGAAAACACTTGGCTTGTATTTATTCTTTGATATAATTTTTAAATGTCTCTTAAAGCAGAATGTATTATTGGGCTAATCTGTAAGTCTGTAATTGCAGATGGCCAACAAATGCTGAGCTGTTCTGGTATCATAAATGAATATTCATGTATATGCTAATATGATAGGACAAACTTATTCATTGGGTCTATTTAAATTAGAGCATTTATTATGACAGAAATTATTAAAAATTTTATTTATGACATTGAATATTTAAACAAAGTTTGTTCTTATTCTGCTGGGACTTCCACAATTCTATAGTTTAAATTAAGATAAGAATCTGAAGGAAGAAAAAGAAGGAAAAAAGTTCTTTTGACAGATAGGGTAGGAAAGGAGTGTGAAACTGTTGGAGAGTACTTAGACTGTGACAATGTTTTCTTGTATTTCTTTTTTTTTTTTTTTTTCTTTCTTATTTTTGGGTGCTTTGAGGGTATAACAAAGCCAGCTTCAATAGGTGTCCTATCAAATAAGCGCCTGCATGAATTACAGATGTGGCTCTTGCTGGGGCATGTTTTTATCTCCGTGCCACACACATCTTTAGTTTAAGACGCTTGCCATTCCACTGTGCAGCCTTGAGCATTTGTTTTGTTTTTTCTCTCCTGTGGTGCCAAGCAAACAACTTCTTAGCTCCCCTGTCTGTATTTCTGCATCTGCTGTGTCTTTGCATGTAGCATATGCCTGGCTGCCTTGCTGGAGTGAAAATGATTCTGGTTAAGCAGAAGAAATATCATATAACAGGCCTCCATAAGTCCCAATCCAAGGTTTCTAACCAGATTTCTGGATTATACTTTCATTTCTAGTTCCAGGATACCTTTTCTTCTCCCCATTCTTCCAGAACAAAGTGGATTTAAATTATTTGTGAATGTTAACTTGGTTTGCCCCAGTCTTTCTGAATAACCAGGAGACAGGAGAGATATCCAAATTGACTTGCCATGTTTTTTTTTGTAAAATCACCAATCACGTGCTCAGTGTATCTCTGTAGAAGTACTGACTGTCTTTGTTTTGCGTTTTGGTTTGTTTTCTTGTTTTTAATTCTCATTTCCTTAGAACATCTCAAAAAAATCATGCTAATTCTATTAGTGCCTTACAAACATGTGCAATAAAATTCTCCACTTTTCTAGATGGCAAAAATGAATTGGAGAAAAAGGGAATAGAGTTGCTTTGCCTGTTGTCACTGAAGGCAACTTTGAATTTCATTTTCCTCTGGTAAGACCAATTTTTTTCCAGAGGGACTGGGCTCTGTGTCATGATAATAAACATGTGGAAAAAAAACCCTCAACAATCCTGATTTCAACTGTATAGGAAATTATTACTTCATCCTGGTAACTCGTCTTTCTGAAGAGATACTGAAGGGTTTTAAATCTCTTCTTGTGCAAGTGGCTTTTGTCCACTTGTATTGATAATGGACACATTCTTCTAAAACATTCTCAAAACACCCGAATATCTTTGTTTAGGTTCACGGATAATCCTAGAACAACATTCTATAGACAGAATGACGTTTTAATTTCTGTATGTTATAAAGTCTCAACTGAAGTTATATGTTCATAGTTAAGGATATTTCGTGTGTTTAGGACATCGAACTCATGTACGTTTTGAAAGGGTCCTTTTAAGTATATGCAAACGTTTTTGCCCTAAAACTTGATTAAGCTAGCGTAATATCTTTTGTAGTTCAATTTATTGCTGCTTGTTAGAATCTTGATAAACTTCAATCAAATATTACTAGAGGCAAAGATACCTCCAGGTATTTTGAGTTTTTTGTGGATTATTTTTGTGGGGGATTTTTTGTTCGTTTTTGAGAGGGGTTGGATAGGTTTGCTTGGGGCTTTTTCCTGATGCTTGATTTCAAGGATTAATCGGGACAAATAGTAACAGGGGCTAATAGTAATAGGGGCAAAAATTGCTCCTTATTGAAGAAATTTTCCTGTTCTGATAGAATGTGAGGTATGCGGTTCCTTCTTTTATTTAAAAGAAAGTAAAGGATGCAGCTACCATACCAGATCAAGGCACGCCAGACACTGAGGTAATCAGGGACAGCAAGGAAGGAATCTTTGAGTTGAGCCCAGATGTTCCTCAAAATTAAGTCCAAGTGACTCTGCCTGGTTAACCAAGAGGTGTAGTTTCTGTTGGATTCTGAGGGACTCAGTGATACTCACTAAATGAGTTAATTAGTAATGCAAGTACAGAGAAGAATAATTGTCTTATAACAGCAATTGTTTTTAACAGTCTGTTTAACCAGAAGTAGTGTTTCTGGTTGGAAAGATCTGTGCTTATAAATAAGGTAATTAAATGGCAGTATGCAATATACTCTAATTATAGTTTTATATTCCTAAATATAACAGAGAATGTTGGGTTTATTCAGACATAACTATATTTTTAACCACATACTACCTTGGGATATATGTAATGGTGAGACTTCTGTAGTAGCAATTCTTTCAAAGAATGTGATGATAAAGTTAGTGCTGAGAAGTAAACATAATTAAATATAAAGTATTTATAAATTAATTCTTATATCAAATTTTCCTGGGGCTTTTTCTAAGATGCTATTGTTTAAGGTAGAAGATAATTTTTGAGTCACCTCTGATGGTGACCACATTTAGTCTGTGGGTTTTTTACAAAAAGCAATAGAAAACCATGTTACCAGTCCCTTAATTTAAATGCATATTTTATTCCAAGAACAATTAAATATTAATTTGTTTTGCCAGCTACAGCTAAGGATTAGAAATATTTATATATAGGGAATTCAGACATGGTGCTTGAAATTATTCCCTGGCTTGCACAGATAGCAGTGTTTAATAATGCTTTTGATAATTGTATCCAACTGCATGCATATTGTGGCACTGAGCAATTTCTTATATGTGTCTATTGTCAAATTCTACAGTATGCTTCTCAGTACAGAAAAATATCAGGATCTGAAATTTTAAAGTTCTCAGGAAAACTTTTGTCTATGAAGTTGGACATAAATGGACATGAGTGGAATGATCATTCTAACCTTAAATTGAGATTTAGAATTTGCTATTTGTTCAGTTGACATGTTCATATGTCTCAATTTACTGCGATGAAGCAGTAAAGGAAAAGGGATTTCTAAAGAGTAATGTGCGCTGCTTATTTAGACATGCTAAACAGATTGTGTGGCAAAATAGTAGTGTTTCATTTTTACCAGTTCACTACTATAGCATATGCTCCTTCATGAAATACCTGAAAGGTCAGTCAAAAGCATGAGGATTTTCCTCTGGTTCTGTATATGTAGTTAAGCTCTGAACAATTCTTTTTTTTTTTAACTGCTCTATCCATTTTTTTTTTCTGCTTGAAGCATTTGGTTGCTGAGGACAGAAAAATATTTTTATTCATACTAGAAACTAGTTTGTGGTTATGAGTGCCAGTGGGTGAAAACCAGGCAATCCTGTTAAGAAATAGTAGGACGAGGTTTTTGGGTTTTGGGAAGTATTTCTACTTACTAGTGTCAAGCAAACCTTCTCAGCAGAGATCACAGTATCTCAGAGTTTATGCTCAATGGCACTTCTAGTGAGAGGATCCACTAAGATCAAGAAAAACCTATGAAAAAATCAAGACAAACACGAGGAAGATAAGATGATTTACGACTAACATTAGAAGGCCATGATAATCTGAATGTTTCTGGAAGTCTAAGATACACCTCTGCTAAAAAATCATTAGCTAGTACAAGTTACGCGTAAACTCTTCACTTCTATTCCATGGAGAAAGAGATGTCTCTAGCTGTTTTGTTGGTGAAAGCCTACTCAGATTTTCTTCTGGAGTGAAAAGATGTGCATGACCAATGAAAGGAAAATTTAAAATGCTTCCCACACTTTTTTCGTTATGTGCAGGCAACAAAAGTTATTAGGAGGACACTCGCTACTTCTGTATTGTCAGATTCACCACAGGGCTACCTTCATTATCCCAGAGGTAATTACGTGATTAATGATCAGAGTCTTGGCTCCTGGCTGGAATCAAATGAATCTTAAACATCTTCCTAGCGGCTGTTGAGCTGACCTCAGTTTTACGTTTCTAAATATTTGCTTTTATTTCATATTCTGAGGTCATCTGGAAGAAAATAATATCTCCTTTTTTTTTTTTTTTCATTTTGTGGGGAAGGGAGAGAAAGCTGAACAAGAACAACAGACTTGTATTAAATCTATCCAGAAGAAGCCATAGTTTTTTCTTCATGCTTAAATGAACTATATCATTCCCACTTCTACTATATTTATTATTATACCATCTAAGCGGAAATTAAACTTGCTGATTTAAAGATTAAAAGAATTAAACTGATGCCTTTTTATCTTACTCCACACTACATACTGAAATGGATTTACTAGACGATTTTATTTAGTTTCCCACATTATGATGCAAGTTATATATGTTGCCTTGAGTTTTGGTCTTTTTTAATGCAACATTGGTCAGCTCAAAAAGAGATCATGGATGATTCTTGTACAATAATTTTAATATATGCATCTTTGTGCATTTTTTTTCCTCATGCTTTGAAATATTTGTAAAAATTATTGTAATTATGTCATGCATATGTCGTGCATTGAACTCAGGTGTATTGTGACTGATGAACAAAAATTTAGGAAAAAAAAAAGAGTTTGGCTCAATGATCCTTATGGGTCCTTTCTAGCTCAGTCTATTTTATGATTCTATGGCTGTGTTGAGACCCTGGGACACCCTGAGAAAAGCATGAAAAACTTATTCTGAAAAATTTTAGATTAAGTAGATTCCCTCTCAGTGTGTCATTATGTGAAGGAATAAAAAAAAGGAAAAAGAATCTACTTAATGTTTGAATAGGATTGCTTTTTTTTTTTGCTAATTAGCCTTTATTTCTACTGTCACAACAGTACTTAGCTGCAGAGAAGGCAGGTTGACAGAATGACTTTAAGTCTTTTGTTGACTGAAAATTAAACCCCAAATCACTAAGATACTGACATTGCTGATCAGCAGCTTCCTGGGTGCACATCTTCAGGCTCTTACTGAATACAGTGCCTTTTGCACAGAATGCTGCACCAGCTGAAGATCATTACAGCTTTAATCTCCAACCTAACAACTCTGTGTTATTACAGAGGAGGATGAATATAGCTGGGATGAATATTGGTCTTGCATTTGTGCATCAGAGTACATACCTCTCTAGCTCTGCAGGAACATCTCTAGAACAAATGACCTCTGAACTGTAGAAATGAAAGAAGCTCCTTTAACCCTGAGGTCTTGTTTCTTAGCCACATGGACTAGTCAGGGTCAGATGCATTGGAACAGCACTGTCTGCTTGGATTTGCTTGGAGAAGGAGAGGTGCAATGCTGACTGCACAGCTGCTACATCAGTGTCTGCAAACTAGCAGTGATGCAAAAACATCCCAGTGATCATGTATGGAAAACAGACAACAGACAAATCAACAGAAGTAACTTCACTTCCGGTAAAGTGCCAAAAACTTATAAATCTGAAGAAAGGTTGTCTACCCCAAGCTACTGTATATATTGTAGCTGTGAATGAGGAAAGTCAGCTCTATGGCTTGGCCACCTGTCCCAAAATGAGTTAATCTGTGAAATTTTCCTTTATTGATGGAATGGTTTAATTCTTTGTGTTTCTTGAAGAAAAAGAAGGGCAAAAGATAATTAAACAAAGATGAAATTAAGTTTTTTATTCTTCAAGAAACCTTCTTAATACTTTGGATTCTCTTGTACCTTTTAGTCACAGAGTGTATATGTACTCCAACACTTAATTTGGAGCCCAAATTTGACTGCAATTTGCTTCAAATCCATACTAAAATGGATTTTATAAACTAGTCTTGGAAATTTTTCTATGCCCTGGTTTACAGCAAATAAACACACCAGTCTTGATCCTCAAATGGAAGAAATGACTAGTCAAAATATCAAAGTGCCTTAGGAAACAATCTGTGCTTTGAAAAGATGCCAACTAGAAATAATGAGGCTATTCTGTTTCTCAGAAATTGTGTGATGAAAGGATCCTAAAGTCAGTCTTTTGTCTTAGCTGAATCTCTGTCTTACACCTGAGAGCTGAAGCATTTCTTTCCTCTCTATTTCCAATGATACGCAGGTTAATTTAAGCCATTGTGAGAGCAGAGCAGGAGCTCTCAGATAATTGTCTTGTTTGCTGCTGGGTATTGTTTGCTAATGAGTTCTGTGGCTCTTTATTGCAGTCTGAGATCCTTCCCTGTCTATGGACAAAATAGCAGTGATGTCCAGAGAAGTTCTGATGTGTTATCTGGAAGAAAATAAAATGATTCATCCATTACAGTTTACTTTGAATTAAACACTAGCAACAGGTTGGAATAATGAGAAAAAACAGGTTCCTGTCAAGCAAACCTAGCTGCACTCATATCTCTGCAATGGGAGTTTCCACTGAGAACCTTGTTGTAAATAGTAGGGATTTTGTTAAGGTTGAATTACCATGGATGCTTGTTTTCTTTCCTTTTTTTGTTCCCTCAGATCTCTTTGCTACATATCTCATTAATCTAGTTTCCCCTCTAACAATCACCTCACCTCTATTATCTCCTGCTTTACTCTTCCTGGCAATCCCTAGGGCTGGCACCAATCTGCTTTATACAGCTCTCTCAGCTACAACCTCTTGCCTTCCTATCCCTGCTTCGAGGCTTTGAGCTCTGAAATGAAGGTTGCCATTAGGTAGGGAAAGACAGTAACAAAACAGTAAGGGAAGTAATGTCTTACAGAGAGGTCACTTCAAGCTCAGATACTTCTTATTCACCTCAATCACAGCTTTGTGCAACCTAATCGATATATCTTCTGTTCTGAAAGATCTTTGCCATTGTATCATCCAATATTTCAGAGTTGCTGTCACATCAAGTTTGTCAATATCCCATATAGGACCTCTTTTCTAAGGTGTGTTTGTAGTTCAAATGTTCACCTGACTCAGTGAAGGGTGGGAAAGAAAGACATCATCAGCATCGAAGAAAGTAGACCCATTTCTATTGCTGCAAGAAATGAAAACTTGCTCATCCAAGACTACCTAAACTTTCATCTGACAATCAAAGTATGAGTTTCTTCATAAGCACCACAAAATTACAGAATAAGCCCTAAGGTAAACAGAAACAAATTTATTGATACAGGAACTAATAAAAGAGTATTTTCACAAATGGTGGGCTGATGTTTTTTCATGTAGCATGTTTTGTCTCAGATTTTTAAAATTTTTTTTAAGAGAAAACAGTTCTTACTTCTTTGTCAAGTCATATGACAGTTTAGTCTGTTCTACACAGTATCTGGAGTGATGTATCAAATCCAGGGACCATTGCATTACATCCCCTTTTTCAGATCCCCAGGATTAATTTCAGCCCAAAAACCAAGGAGTGAGGAGTCATTAATACAGGAAATTTATTTCTAGGTAAGGGCTGACATGCTCCTTCAGAATAATTCACAGACCTTCACTTTCATGTATCATCCTGTATTTGCTCTTTTGGAATCTGAGAACCTAGCTTCTGTCACTACAAGCATGCAAGTACTCAATAAAATTATTGAAATTAGAGGGAGAACATGGAAAAAGGAGGAGGATTACTTCCTTCTAATTTCATCTACCACTGAATAATATAATCTGGAAAGAAATTGAGAGTGTTATTCATTAGAGTTATCAGCCTGAAACTTTTCTTTAGCTATAAACACCTTTCAAAGATGTAAGAGAAAAATACTTCTGATTTGGAGAAAATTTATTGATGAAAGGTTCTTTGGTTTAATGTGAAAGACATATTTCAAGAGGTTAAATTACACGTCACACTTTGCCTTCATTGAGATAAAATTGTAACTTTCATGATTTTTAGTGACAGGAGATTATCTGCAGTTTTGAAACTATAAGTGAAAAAATTTGGATTGATTTGCAAATTAAAGGTACTTGTTAATTGCCAGTTATTGAGGCGACTCTTTCTTGCATGAAGATAGACTACAAGGAGAAGAAAATTCCCAGAATAAGCATGTCAGAACAAGGAACAGATTAAATTTTCTGTGACAAAAACATACAACAGAAAAATATTCTTCTAAATTAAAGATGAGGCACAATGTCTTGCTTTGATCAGTGACCAGGGTGGCAGAACTATTTCTTAGTGGATGGCATGGCCTCTGAACAAGGGATACAAACATTCCAGTCTATGTTAGAGATGGTCTTATTATACTGCTTTAGGTAACTTACTTACAGAAAAATTCCCCCACACACACATTACATAGGATTTAACACTTTGGAGAGAATTGCCAGTTTTAAAATTTCTGTTTTGTTTTTAACTTCATGAAACCTGGAAGTAAAGAGTTGTTAATGCGCTTTGCTTTCTTCTTTGAGGACATCTTTAGGAAACATATATCACTCAATCTAAGCTATAATTTTGAACAAAAATCAGTTTATTAGTAGTAGTTATGTGGAACAGAGTTAATAACTGCTTAATTCATTCAATTGAACACCAACAATATTTGAAAGTGAAGCTGATCAAAAACTAAAAGACTTCACAAAACAGTAACTGCAAAAGAAATGCTGCTTTACCAGCCTCTTTATAGCAATTATGTGGCTCTTCAAGGTTACTTGTATTAAGAAGGCATATGTTTGATCTTTGTTCTTCATCTGAAACAGTTTACAATTATCAAAATCTGATTTCTTGAATACGTAAATGCAATCTCAGAATCAAATAATCAGAGAGGGAAGGGCTATTTATTTTGGTTACATATGTGTTCCCTCTTGGGAAGTTTCTCTTCTTAGACAATTTCAGCAAAATGCTAAAAGTTGAAAATCAGATACTTCAATTTTCATACACATTTGATTTCATTTGAACAAGCCTATGGCTCCACAGAGTTTTTTGTTTGTTTTTTATAATGCAAACAGAACAGTCAACATGTACTAGGTTTCTTGTCGAAATACTAACAGAGAGCAACAAAACTGGAAAAGAGATTTGAACTAATTGATCTTAAATTGCAGAATTTAGGCTGTTAGTAATTTTCATGGGTAGATTTAAAAGACCCCAAAACAACACTTTGTACATGCTAAAATACATGCTGATGTTATTCTACAGTTAAGTAATTTGTCTTGGCAATTATGCATAGTAGAAAAAAGATAACAAGTCATTTAATAACTGTCTTACTTCCTTATAAGGTACACAAAACCTCATTATTGTAATTTATTAGTTATTATGTTTGAAGAAATTACTCAATATATTTTTTGTAGTACTCACTTGAAGGACAGAAATAAATGGTTCCACAAGAGACAGATGGCAAAATAATTACATGCTGAATTTATTAATATTGAATAGAAAGAGCTACAACATCAGCAGGTGTGAAAGATGCTGTCATGGCCAGCCTTTCCTTTGTTGTAACTCATGCATGCAGCTTTGAAAATGTATCACTCAACAACTGAGATAGCTGTAGAGTGAATTCCAACTTCTTTGACTTTCTAAAAAACAAGTCAGTCACTGTGTGACTTATTAACATAATTAGTTGTCATAAAGATGCAGGCCTAAAGATGTACTTGCTAATGAGCCATCTGAAATCTGATGTTTCTTCCCCTTTCCCTCCTTTGCCTTTTAATGTACTTTTTTGGGGGTTTTTGTTTGTTTAGGTTTTTTGTTGTTGTTTCATTTGTTTTTTCCATTTGTTTTTGTTTGTTTGTTTTGGTGTTTTGTTTGTTTGGGGGTTTTTTTTGAGAAGTGAGGATTGCATCATTACTTCTCAAATGACTGACTCTGATCTTTCATCCTGAAGCATCTGACCTGGGGGATCCAGATACAGTGGAAAATTTCATATTACAGAAATTTTGTTTGTGAATTCTGTGGAAAGTGGAATTTTTCAAGTTTTTACATTAGTCTTTTCACACTGTTGAAAAGATATGTTAAAATCTCAATAAAAGGTTAGAAGCCATGCTCTTGCTTTCACTTTATACATTACAGAAGGCTTTCTCATGGTCAGATGAGTATTATAATATTTCTGTCATCTTGTGCTAAAGCCTGTAAAAGAAATAATTTATTCTGCTGCCAGTTTTGCACTATATGAAGGAAACATATACTCAGTTAAGTGCGGAACTCCCAGTGAAATCAATGGGAATGTCATGCTTTAGGTGCCTATGAAAATTCCCTGGTACCTAAGTGAATCCCAATGACACAACCACCTTCAAATCTCTGGCTTTTAAGGAATGCTTTCGTATTTCTGCATAGAGGCAGGGAAGGCAGTCAAATGTTCAGGATAACTAACAGGGATTTCCTTTACAGCTGAGTGCTTTGATTGCTGCTACCTTTTTCTCTTTCAGTCTTTCCTGCTATTCCTTCTAAAATTCATTTACATACTGACATACTTTTTAGTATAAACTCCCAAACATTGGTGTAAAAATTTACATATGTGGTGTAACACTTCTTGTGATAGGAATAACATTGTGGAATTTGAAACAAAGATTTTGATTGCTAGAGCAATCTGGAGTTCCAGATGTTTGTTTTACCTAGCTCTAAATATTGGGGAAGGAACAAACTGTGATCCAGTAATGCATATTTATAGTTATCTGTTCCTAATTAGCTGAAATAGAGCCAGAAATTACAAAATAGGCTTCTGCTTGAGAAAGGTGTCTCATGAGGACAACCCCAAACTTCTCCTTATTAACTGCATATTGTTATAGTGCATATGGCTAGAATTTTTGTTTAACTTATATCCATTACACTATATTGTATCAATTATATATGTTTATTTTAAATGCTGCAGTCACCATCTTTTACATCACAACTTCATGCAGAACTCGGGTGGCAAGCAGTAAATTTGAGGTTAACCATTTTTTTGCTGGAAGCTTTAAACCCGTGTCTCCCAGGAAAGTATTATAATAGCCTAATTAAAAGCCGAAGTAGACTCTGCTGGCCTCTGCAACTGTGTAATTTTCGTCAAACAGGAGCAAACAAAAAGGAAAGGAATTGTAGGATGGTCTTGCTCCTTCTTCTTGATTCCAGAATTCTTTTTACATTTTACAGTTTAAAATCAAAGAGATGAAAATTTCAGAGATAGAAATTAGAGTTTCAAATCCTCACTTTGAAGTGCATAGACTTCAGGTCTCTTTGCTCTATGTTATTTTGGTTGCATTAATATCTCTCTCAAAGAGGAAGCTGGGGGCCAGAACTGTGTGATTTGCATATACCTTGCTGATTAGGGCTCTTTTGCCTGTTAAGAAATGGGGATTCTTGGAGTATTCTATATGCCAAAGGGTCTGGCAAATTTTCCCGACTGCTCAGACTACAGATGTTCTGTGACACAAAAATAACATACCCAGAACATTTTTGAGTTGAATCAAGAACTGTCCTGCAAATTAAAGCACCCCACAGACTGGGATACAAATGTTGAGCAGGGGTTTGTGGATTTATTCTGGGATTTATGTAATAAAATACTGAGGAACCTAAATCGTGACTTGGTTTTAAGTGCTGGTGTACACAGACACAATGCCAATGAAGTTTACACCAGCATTTTACACTTGCTTGGAGGAGAAATGGTTGACAGGATGTACAAATTGTATTTGAGGAACACATTCATTTAAAAAAGAAAAAAAAACCAAGAAAAGACCCACAAACCCCCATGTAAACAATGTACAATGTTGTCCTTGGCTATTCTTAGCAAGAAATGTGGAATGAAGATTTAACAATGAAAGTAATTATGAAATTTGATTAGAAGAAGCACACCGACCTAACAAAAGTGAAAATAAGATTTGATTGGTATATATCATAGAAAATCAAGAAAGTTCTGCAAGAGGATTAATAATTACCTGATTACATCCTTCTGGATTTAATCAAAAAAGTTGAAGTGCATATGAAACTGTACCACCCAGAATAACTACGGCAAGTGAATTACACGTGTTTCTGCTAAAAGGAGAGAAATTTTACAAACTAGTTTCTGAGGTTTCAAAAAGCTGGCAAAAATCTCCCAGCTGGCAGCTCCCCCTCACAAAATTGAAATGGATTTGGATTTTTGTTGCCATTAGAAAATTCAGCAGTGATAAGAGCATGGAATATAAACATCATCGGAAGTTGCAATTAACATTTAAAGAGATTCACATGTACCGAGATGAATAGCACATATTCCATACACTATATTTCCCAAACACTGAACTCATGTTTTTTTAATTGATGCGGGGTGTATTAGTAAATCAAATTAATTAGGCTCATGCCCCTAAACCATTACAATATCAGCAGAAAACTGGATGCTTAAAATTACTGACATTCCTGATCCTTCAAACTAGAAGCTATGCTTGGAAGAGAACTCTCTGCTCTGCATCATGTCTTGCTTCTTTGTACACTCACTACAGGTCAGTTTTCAGTGTGCTGTCTGCTTTGTTTTGCTATTTTCAAAGTAGATTATGCTTTCAGATCCATTAAGACAATAGTTGTCTCCTAGCTAACTATTTAATTAAACCAGTTATTAGCAATTAAAGTGTACATTTTAATTTTAATATCATCTCATCTCAGATTAAGCTAGAAAGTTTTAACTGAATTTGCAATGATAGAACATTGAGTTTGCTAATTTCAAGATTATAACTTTGCAGTCATTTTTAATGTGGTTGTAAAATTAGAAATTCTGATCACAAGTCTACCATGGTAAGAAAGAAAAGAGATTTCCTTAAATATCTTACAGTATTTTTCAAGATTTTAAAAAAAGTTTGTGGGGGTTTTTTTGTCTAATTCTGGATTTTTTTGTTCTTACGTTAACACGCTCAGAAATGATTCCAAGTTTTATTCTATAATCATAATATAGAAGAGTTTACACTAAAATAAATTTAAAGAGGGAACTTGTAAAGATATTAAGAAAAATACAGAAGAAAAAGAAGTGATGCAGCATTTCTATTTCTCTGTTTAATATTATGCACATAAATTTCTCTGCTAGAGTTAATTTCTCTGAAGTTAATAGTAATCTTTCAATTGCAGTTTTTCAATAGAAATTTTTCTATGTTGTGGTTTAGGCTCTGAGGCTACTATTTCACAGAGTCATGAAATGGCTTGGGTTGAAAGGGGCCCCTGAAGGTCATCCAGTCCCAACCCCCCTGCCATGGGTAGGGACACCCCCAACTCAACCAGGTTGCTCAGAGCCCCACCCAGCCTGGCCTTGAACATCTCCAGGGATGGGGCATCCACAGCTTATCTGGGCACACTGTTCCAGCTTTGTAAAGATTTTGTTACCTAACGATGTAGATGAGTCACTAATGCAGGTGTTTTTGAAAAACCCAATACACTGATACAGCTTCAAAAACGTGCACATATTTACTGTATGAAAACTTAACGCCACTGAAGGTGTTTTGCATTGAGTTGCCGTGATTATCGTCTGTGGAGACCAGCAGGCAGCAACTCATCTTAACTATGTAGCCCTCCCAAAGAAACATAATTAAAAAAGTAATTTGCCCCTTTGCATGAAATGAGTATTAATGTGAATGCTTCAGTAAACAAATCTACCTATATAATTAAAGGAACATAACAAAATCTATTTAAAGCTCAGAGAAGGAGAAATATAATATAAGGTCAGCTCAGTGTTTCATCCTACAATCATTTTCATTGCCAATTAGACACAGGTGTGTGCTGCATAAGAAAAACTATGAGTGTGATGGATATGATCATTATTCATCTCAAACATCCTTTTTCTTTTTTCCTCCCTGTTCTAATTAGATGGTTTCCAGCTGTTCAACATGTGCTGCTGAGATATGCCATTGGAAAATCCCATTGAAAACACAACACAACCATTCTGAATGCAGCATTCTCTTAAAATAGTGTTAGAAATGTTAAGGTAAACATTTAAACAGACAAAAAAATCAGTACTGCAATAAAAGCAGTGAAGAGAAAAATGTGCTTTGACTTAAAATGTAAAGACAGAATGAAAGCCAGAGGTACAGTGAGGGGAGAATGCAAGGTCTCTTGGAAAAAGTAGATGACTTTATGTGAATGAAAATTACTCAGGTATAATTCTGTAATGGTAGAAATTGTTAATCGTCATCAACTAGGAAGATCTTAGCTGCATCTTTCCACTGATCAGCTAGTTGAACCTAACATTCCCAGAAATTGTCTGGACTCTTAAAGAAGTCAAACTGGAAAAATGGTAGTGAAGTGCAGATTTGCATATTTAGGCTTGTCTGTTTCATAGTCTGATGTGATTCCGAATGGTGTGAAGGACAAATATTGCTACCAGCTCTCTAGGGCAGTTAATGAAAATTAATGAAAAACCAAAAATCACAGGCAATCAAAGTGGACTAGAGAAATATACCTACCCACAGAGCCATTGTTAGTCTACTTAGTTAGGAACAGGGAGTTGTTGAACAAGGAGTGTATGATTTGGAGGGTTTCTTCTTCCTCATTCTTGGGTGAAGCTGTGTTTTTATGTTTATGCATCTTCTAACACAGTTTGCTTACTTAGTTTTTCTTCATTGGTCTGAAAATGTGTCTGAGTCTGATAATTTGTGGGATGTTTCATCTTCGGGTGGATAAATTCCCTTTTGTATCTGTTACCCTGAAAGTATTTTCTTCCCTGCTACCAAGGTTGCATCCCTTCAGGAACATCTGGAGAGCCTTAAAGTTTTGTGATCGTCGTGTGCCTGTACTGCTGGGGTCTCCTATTAAGGTGATGTTTTATTTTCTTCAGTGGTCAAGCTGTAAAGTCCTGGTAATGTAAAAAGCATTTTATTGCCACAGCCTGTTTGCACATATTTCACACTTATTTCTGTCCTAGAGTTGTTGATTGAGTAATTGACTCTATAAAGAGAGACTAGATGCCATTAGGAGATACACATATCTATAAATATATATATATTAAAAATACTTTCAGGACTAGTTGTTAAGAAGTTGTTTTGCAACATGAGTAATAAATTGCTTTCATTGTTTCATTTGTCTTAAAAATCTGGGGAAGGCATCATACATGGTAGGCCAGTGTGTGGCAATTTTATTCAGCTTTCCTTGAACTTCTGGTTTCATTTCTGCATTTAAATACACGGGGCAGTCTGAAGATGCATTTTTGGAGGCCCTCAGGAAGAAACATGAGTATGTGGCATCATGAGCTTCTTTGTCACTCTCGGGCTACATGTTCTGTCAGCCCCCTGTGTGCTGGCACTGAGGTGTGTGCACGGGGGGCATCCAGGTAGGGTGGCAGGAGGCCCTGCAGCAGCAGCCCATGGGCTATAAAAACACGGGGCTCTCCTCTGGAGGGCATGGATGTGGCTGCACAGGCTGCCTGCAGCCAGAGAGTTAACACTGAGTAGTTAACTGCTGGAGCAGTCCCTGATGAGCTCAGAACCTGCTAATTAGTGTTAGAGGCACCTGCTGCTGCCCCTCCCCATTGCCTTCACCCAATCAAGAAAGCAAGTTTCTTCTCCCAGGGCACAATATGCCCCTGTTTTGTTAAATCCCTGATGTTTTTCCAAAGGATCAACAGGATTTTAATAGTGTTCTCCTTGAGCTTCTTACAGCTGTACAATTTGTGAGTACCCAGCCAAACATTGCTGTTTTGTTGAGCACCAGTAAATACATACAGACTTGCAACTTGGGAAGTCATCAGTAAGTGCTGAGGTTTTACTTATTAATGAATGAAATCCTCTCAGAGTTTCAGCTACACAGTTTGAGAAACTAATGTAAGCTTTGAAATACTTTTCTGCTTTCTGTAATTAGACAAAGATAGTTTAAACACTTAAAGATATATTGATAAGGAAGATGTGCAGGAAAATTTAAAGTATACACTTGGAGAATGCAAAGAAAGGTAAAGAATAAATTCAAAGGTATTGCTGCTGTTGCAAGAAGTTTTCCCAATTCTGGAGTAACTTGTGATGAAATACTTTTGGCTTTTTAATATTGTTTTCTTTGTTAATCACTTAAGATTTTTTGTGATTTTCTATCTACGCTTTTTTCTTTTCTTACTAACTGTGGATGAGTATGAAAATTTTAAGTTCTAAGTTTTAAAATTTTGCTTGCTTCTTCTATTGTTTAGTTTTTTTTCTGATAAGAAGCTGCTTCTTTCTTTAAACACTTGGTTTGTCATATAAACTTACATACTCTAACTGTTAATTTTGTATTTTATGTTCTTAAGAGACTTTTCACTAGGAGTATAATATGCCAGTTAAAATGCTATTACTTTTGACAAAATTAACTACTATCCAAACTTAAGGGAGAAAAAAAAATGCAAGGGAAGACTTCAGATGACAAAAGAATGCCTTTTATAATTTCCAAGGTTTTTCAGGTTTCTGCTATTTATGGAGGTCAGGGGGTGGGGCATGACTCTATATCCTACTAAAGTTCTGTGGAGGAATTATTACTCTTTCTATTACATGTCTGAAATTCCAAATGTTTATCAGATGGAAGCAAGAAATGGAAACAATTTAGGGTAATGTTTTCAGATATTTCTATGCCCCCTCCCCCTTTATGCATTTATGTTCAAATTGGAGTTTGATATCTTTCCCTTTGCTTATGGCTACAGGTTCATGTGTCTTTCAACTTAATCTTTTGTTGTGGCCTGATCTTTATACTATTTTCTTTCTGTTTTCCCTTGCCTATAAGCTAATGCTCGTCTGTCCTCTCAGCTTTTCCTATTTCATACTGTCTTAAGAACTATATTAGCTCCTAGACAAGCTTGAGAATTAAAAAAAAAAATTGGATAACTGTTAGTTTAAGAAATGTTTATGTTATACTTGGTGATTGCAGACATGAAGCTACTCTAACATTCCAGGGAATCACATACAACAGCCACACATTTGGTGAGTGTTTTCAAAAGCCCACATTCTTGGCAACAGTATTTTATCTGTGCACAGCTCATTCCCTATAATGACAGTTGTTTTGGCTTTGAAACAAAGCAGATTGTGGAAAAGCAGTGACAGAAATTTAGAAGTGCTAGCATTCAGGCAAAATCATGACTGCTGTCTTTTATTTGAATTAATTTTTCATCTAAAGATGGTCTATGCATACATGCACTGCAATTTTCTAAATTGCTCTCTCTATCTTCATTGGTAGCAAGAATGAACAGTCAGAAATCAAAAACCATGGTAATGGGAGGGGCAAACATGATCACTTGTGGTGTTTCTAAAGTAGAAAATAAAGGATTTAGCTCTACTGACGTCATTAATAAGGGATAGGATTAAGACTCTCATCCCATCCCTCCAAAACAGGGAATATCAAATGAGATTTTTTTAGCAGCTCAGAGTTGGGTTAATATCTTGTGTAAAAACTGTTGCTTTTATTTATTCATATAGAGTGATAAAACCATTTGCTAAGAGTTGCAGAAATAGAGTTGAACATCCCTGCTTGCAGAGACTTCAATGCGACAAAAACGCATTTGTAGTTGAGGTGATAAAATGCAGCATACTCTGGCATATTTTACGAATGTTTTAGGATAAATGGTTCAGTTCAGAACTTAGGGTCCCACTGACTTGTTGGAAGAGAACTTTCAGGGCTGGAGGTGGGTAGGTTAAACAGAATACTAATCTGCCCCATGAAAAAGACTGGGGGAAAACCCCCTTAATTTTATTTATTTATTCTTAAAAATAAAATTTATATTGGTTAACATAATGCGTGGAAATGCTGGGAAAAAAGCACGAAAGTTTCTTGATCCTGCTTCTGTGGACAAAAAGGATTAGCTTGGATGTGTAAACCTAAAGCAATCTGTAAGATGTGCTAAGGTGCTGCTTCCCACATACAAAGGTGTGTAAGTGTCCTGTGTTGTAAACTGTGTACACGTCCACATGTGCCCTATGTGCGTGTGCCTACTGGGAACAGGTGCTTAGTCTTGCTGCAGGTTGGAACTGGGGGCATGGACCTTTGCTGGACTAACAGATCTGGCCCTATTCCTCTGAGAAAGAGGTTTCTAGACAGAGATGGTTAACTGCTTTTTTTATCTAACACAATGTTTGGCTAGTCTTTGTACTGGAAATGAAACGATGTTTCTGCCATGACCATTTAGGTTTTGTGTTTGAGGAGGAATCACAGAGTATTTTCAAATGAGAATAACTATATGGGGCCTGACCAAAATTTTTGCTGAATCAGGTGTCTTGTCTTTGACAGTGGTGGGCAGCTTGTGTCTAGGAAACGGCATCAATTCTGAAGGTGGTGTGGTGCTTAAATAGAATGCTCCCCTCCCTACAGCACTTGAGGTTAATGGAAAACCTAGGGACAGATAAATTCTTCGTAAAATTTTACACTAAGTAGGCCTCTTGAAAGAATGTAAGTCGGAGAGTAGCTGTGTATTAACATGGGTGATTTTGATTTAACCATGGCTCAGCACAAGATACGTGTTTCGCTGAAGAGAGGATTGTAAAATACCAGCTCTATTCTGTGGAAGTTAAATTTGTGTCTGTTATGTCTCAGTGATGCTGAGAATCTTGAGGGTTTTTTGGTTTACTTAAGCATCTCTAATCTTCATAATTCTATGGTATAGGCTTCACACTTAGAGTTAAATAAAGAATGGTATGGCTATTCACCATCTCAAGAGGTTGCTATCATACAACTGCACGTAGGAAAAATATGAGCAAGGTCCCCTCTTCCTCCATTAGTTTCTGTTGTGATTTTGTCTATTCGTTATTTGCCTTGAATTGTACTAATGGGAGATTGGGGGTGTGTGATTTTCAGTTTTCTTTCAAATGCTACTCTGGCCACGCACAGGAGAGCTTCTCTAGGGGAAGCACTTGTGCAGGAGTACAGTACTTCCACAGGGCTTACCGAGGGGATCAGAAGTGCTATAACTCTGTTTCAAAATTGTTTCTTATCTTCTCAGAGTTTAGATTTGCTGAGGGCCAAGAAGGAATAAATCCTGCTAATGCTTTAATAGGTCTGTCATGTCTTAAGCCCAGCTGGAGATGAAACACCACACAGCCGCTCACTCAGCCCCTGTCTCCCCACGCCCCAATCCGGTTGAACGGGGAGGAGAATCACAGTAAAACTTGTAGGTTGAGATAAGAACAGTTTAACAATTGAAAAGAAAGTAAAAATACAGTAATAATGGTAAATTATAGTAATAATGACAATAATAAGGCAAAAACCCCAACAAGTGCTGCACAATGCAATTGCTGACCATCGAACCTAAATCAGCCCCTGCTTTCAGGTAACTCCCCGAGTTTATACACCAGGCACGATGTTCTGTGGTGTGGAATATGCCTTTGGTCAGTTCGGGTCACCTGTCCCAGCTGTGCTCCCTCCCAGCTTGTTTTTTTTTGCATTCCTCCTCACTGGCAGAACATGAGACAAGGAAAAAATATTTGACTTAGGATAAATGGACTTAACAAAAACCCAAAACATCAGTGTATTATCAACACTGTTCTTTTTCTGAATCCAAAACACAGCACTGTAATAGCTACTGAGAAAAAATTACCTCTATCCTAGCTGAAACCAGGACAAGGCCTATCACAGAAAGAAATTATAATCCTATTTGAACTACAACTATGTTTTTCTGACTACTTCCATCACCTTTAGGATGCTAGTCACTGTCTGAAATAAAAGTTGTTAAAAAGATGAAGATCTATTCACTGTTTTCACTCTGCTTAGTTTATTGGTAAGGGTGAAGGCCAAGAGCTTGTATCCTTCCTATTCTATTACCTGTACACCTTTTTTTTTTTTTGATCAGTTATGGGATAATTTACCTTTCAATTATTAATATTTATCCTTTTAAATGGCTCTCTCTAGTTCATCTGTAGTATGTATCTGCTGTTAATATCTTTTTACATACTGGTTTTTTTCTGTTTACTCTTCTAAAAGTACTCTTACTTTTCCACATCTGACCCATTTCCTGTCAAACAGTACAAGTCTTGTTCATTGTATTGCTTTTATGAATACGTTTTTAAAGTTTGTTTTTTTCTAAGATCTGGGAATATATTTCAGTGTGTTTTTTCTTATACATCTGAAGATACATCAACCTTTAAGGAATTTCTATGAATTCTTACAAGCTTTTATTCATTATCTAGAAAGAAGTTCATTAGTGTAATGATATGATAAATGTTGTTGAACTTCTCTGCAGAATTCCTGGCAGTTTCATTAAAAATGAATAATTTAGTGGTCTTTTAATTAAACTTTCATGCACTGTTCATGAGCATGAAAATCCTAATATGTAACTCTAATTAACACAAAATATAGTAATATTTGTTGCAATGAAGAGGCCTATTTTTTAAAGACAGACTCTCTTCGGTTTAAATGTCAAAATACCATAGTCTTGAGACTAGGAAGAAGCAAGCTGATGTCATCTGTTTAACTACCTCATTCTTATGAATATCTTTCACAAATATCTTAGAATTACTGTTCTTTTTCTCATTATCTTAGTGAACACCTTCTTCTTTACTGTCTTGCAAACAGTTGAATCTAACAAATAATTCTTATCATGCTCTTATTTTTTAGCATCCTTGTAAGGACTTAGAGAAATCGTGTATGCAGTTTTTTTCCGTTTATGTATAACACAATATTTGTCTTTGCTAACACCTAACTCAAACTAACAGTTATCTGTATCTTGAAGACTAAAATTGGCTGATTTCTGTATGGTCTAATTACATGAACATTTTAAGAGGTTATTATTTTTGAAACCCTATATAAGTAAAGGAAGAAGGAGCCGTCATATGTCTACCTGTGCATTAAATTTTCCAAACAAGAGTTTGAACTTGAAGTTACTTCCACAAGATTTCTCATTAGCTAAGCTGTCTCATTTATTTATAATTTTTACAAGGGCATATATGTCGCAGGAACTGAGCTGCATGCTTCTACGTGTCTTGCTTCTAGCAGCATAGTTGAGGTGAAGGGCTGAAAATAATCTCAGTGACAGAACTTAAAAACAGATTCATAAGGAGATTAAATTTCTGAATTGAGTATAAAATTTTGCACCCTTTATGCATTCATATTTTAGGCGATCTTAGCTACTGGGTAATGACACGTATTTGTTTTGGTTTAGTGTCCTAGCTAGCAGATGTAATGCTAGATGAGAAATGTTATTCCAAATCCAAAGCAACAAAATAACAGTTTTAAATGCTTGCATGTTTTTCATAGTTCACTTTTGTTGTTTTACTTCTTTTTTTCTGTCCCTCAAAAAAAGTTTGTGCACGGTCAGTCAAACACTACAACCAGCAACCTGTGCCTTACTAAGGCTGCCAGTGCAGTTTGACCGGGGAATAACGAAATGAAAAAGGATCTGCATTTAATTTTTTTTTTTTTGCTTCTGTGCACATTGTATTATTTCAAGTGTCTGAGTCACAGACTGATTTGCTGAGTAGGTTATTGAATCACTTTTCAGTCATATTCTGATTTTGCCCACAACGCTTTGTGGCCAGTGTTGTGGAATCGCCTCACACACTGAGATCTGCTTGGCCTCTGTCAGCCTGATAGTCTGTGAAACCTGAGTCACTGATCTGAGCACAGTGGATATACTGGCATACAACATTCAGAGAACTAGCTGCAAATGTATTATTACAAGAACCTCAGTTAATCAATGATTTTTGTCTTATTTTTAACACATCTTTTTAGCTGTATTTGCTCCTGATTAATATAAAAAAAATGGAGAGAGAGTGTAATTGTTTACAGTCTGAACAAATCATGGAAATGTTTGGTGAAATAAAATCTAAAGATCTGGCAAACAGTTGCACTGTTTTTATACACTTATTATATAAAACAATGTTTACACACTCATAAAAAAGATGAAAAAGAAAATGCTATTTAAATTTCAAATTTTCCCTAGTTTAAGGATTGTCATAATTACCTTGGCAATAAAACCTTCATTTAAAGGCACATGTGCTCTGTCACCACAGTATCTGGAAGAAGTAACAACCGACCTCTGTGGTTTTGCCTAAAAGGGCATGAAAACTGTCCTGTGCTGTTTGCTCATGGGCTCTTCCCTGCCCTGCAATACTGCTGTGGTGGTGTGTGGCATTTCAATGTCCTAAGCATGCATCTGCTGTCATGCTGCTACTGTGGATTTTATACTTCTTTCCCAACTCCAGGAACAGGACTTTAATGTTCGCTGACGAAGGGGAGAGAGGACCTGTCGTACTCCAAATTGTTACATTAGTAACTGCAGTAACAATGTACACAAAAAGTTGAAAGTTTCACTCTACGAAACCCCGGATCACAGAATGGGTCAGTTTGGAAGAGACCAGAGTGGGTCATCTGGTCCAATCTCCCTGCTTGAGAAGGGTTGTCCCAGAACACATTGCACAAGATTCTGGGTAACTGGGTAACTTTTTTCAATGACAGGAATGTCACTCAAAAGTGGGATTGCAGAGAAGTACCTATACTTAAACAAACATTGTTACCAGTTTAGAAAAATAATTTCCTAGTATTTTGAGAAGTCATTCTGTTTGCAACACTGAAACCTGGAAAATGTATCGATAAATGTAAAAGGACTATACTTAGTAGGGTTATAGAGGACAATAGTTTTAAGATCTCCTGATATGTGCTTATGAAATTATAATGACCATCTTTAGATTTTTCCTCTTTTGCTTGGTTTGAACCTCTGCTTTTTTACCCTGTTTAATCACCTCTTGCTCTGCTCTCTAATTTGTAATTTAATTTGAAATTTGTAAAGTAGTGTTGGCAAGCTCACAGAACAGGAGAGGAGAAGGGAAAATGAATGCTGAATACAGCAAACAATATAAATTTTGAGGAAAGGGAATGAAGTCACCAACCCTTCTCATTCTACCGAAATTGATATTTGACTAATGCAAGTGATTAATAGTAACGATTTAGAGTCAGAATGAGCTGCATTGTTTGATTTATTAAATATTGTCCATATTTTATTACTGTGATCTCTTTGCTGTCCGAAGTGCAGAGGACTGATCAGATCTCTGCATTCCTTTCAGTGTATGTGCCCTCTTGGTACCCCTTCCACTCCTCCTCTTTTGAACAAATTCACATAGTTGAGAGATGGATATCAATGGAGATACTCTGGTTCAGCAACAATATTTTAACCACAGGCTGGCATAATAGCAATTTTAAAAGTTAATCAGGTTACCAGCCTGTTAAAAAAGAAAGAAAACACCAAAAAGGCCCCAGACAAAACTAGACCAACTCTAGCTTGATCCATTTTTTTTCAAATTTAGTTGATAATATTTTGTGCCTGTCAGGACATTGTCAGCATATTGCTAATCATAGACAGTAAAGGAACTGTTGTTTGAAGGTGTGAGTGCATATTGTAAATATTGCTGGGATAAGAAGCCGTAAAGCTGTAATTGTATAATTGCTGTAGAGCAGCTCTGTATTATATGTTCCGTGTTCATCTCTGAGTTACTAAAAAGTTATGCAAGTCAATGTACAGGCATCATTTTATGTTAAAGAGCTGGCATGTCTTCACTGAAGCCTGGATGCCTCATTCAGTGCATTCCCAAGCAAGGAAGGGGAGTCTGAGGGAGAGGTGGGTGGAAGCCGAGGTTGTTTCCTGGACCACTGCGTCAGAGTAGGAGCATTGAGCACATTTGGACATCCACGCCATTGGTCTGAGGGAAGCAGAGCCCTTTCTAGGCAATAGTGGATGCACCTCACTTCCAGGAGTAAGGGCAGCCCAGTGAACACAGCAGTGAATGGAAATTTTGGATGCAGTCACCGGCTACGATCACATGTATTTGTTTCCCGAGTGCCATGAGCTAGAAACCTGGCTGTAATCAGTAATTTCTAGTAAAGGTATAACGTACACAGTGTTCCTATTTCTGAAGGAAACTCTCATTTAAAAATTCCTATTTTGAAATTGCCTATTTTTTTCTTCTATTTGGAATTATTCTAGCAGAATAATAAGCTAAGTAGGTAAGAGGGGTTTTGGTTTTTTTAATTGTTCGTAGCAGAAATTGAATCAATCTTTTAGTTTTTGTATTTGGTGGGGATTTTCAAATCCATATATATGGGGATTTTTCAAATCCATATATATGTGAAACCCATACAAATAACCTGATTTTCCAGACAGTGGGAATAAACTTTGATTTCTGTTGCTTGGCACGTTTGAAAAGATTGAGCCGTGTGTTTTTGTGTGATTATAAAATTTTTGGCTTTTTGTTTGTCTCAGACTAAGATTTTTTTTTTTCCCCACAAGGATCATTGAGTGCAAATCTTAAGTGATGTGGGGATTAAACCCACAATCATGGCATTATTAGCACCATGCTCTAACCAACTGAGCTAATGTCAGGGGAGAGTGCAATTTCAACAGAAATTTAAAGGTAAAAAGTATTTCTCTCAAGAGGGGGAAAAAAAGTATGTGTGGTATTGGTAAAAGTTTTATTTACCGAAAAATTACAGAATTCTTTCTAGTTCAAAAGGATAATGCTAAAACTGAAATGTAAATGGTTCTCAAGGGTAATTCAAAAGGTTCTTGAGCATTTTTTTAATGCATATTATATTCTTTTTGTGACTGAGTCACATTGCCTGCAAAAAAATAATTCTTCCTATAGAAGAGAGTATCATAAAGACTGATATCTTTGGTACCTTAAAAGATATTAAGGCAATGAAAAAATAACCCATATAGTACAAAAATAATAGGGAATTATTCTTCTTCTTCTGACATAAATTTTTCTCATGCCTTCTGAGAGTGGTGGTGCTGATGTTCTGCAAAGTTCTCTTCTTGTGGTGACAGGGCAATGACTTTAACTACTGTAGCCAAAAAGGAAGTATTGAGCAATTATCACCAGAAGAAGAGTGACTGGAATATGGAGGAAAGGGAGGGAATGCTGTCACTGTCTAACTTTTCCATGAACCTAAAATTAAAATCTCAGCAGCTGAGGAAAAAAGATATCCAAGATGAAAGTAATGCTAATTTAAAATATTCAAGTACTGCTGACTTCAGGAAGTATTTCATGAGCTTGATACCGGACATGAAAGTTATAATCTCAGCAATAACAACAAAACAACCTTTTCCACTCTCTCAAACATAGTTTGAGGATTTACTACAGAAAACCTTCTTTGAGAAAGATTTCCTTGAACAACCATTTCATGGAACTTGCATAAAAAATCTGGCTAGACAAAGTATTATAAGTAGTAGGGGATTAAAGACTTTGACCAGAAAGCAATTTCCTAATGAGGTGTAATGTAAACAGCCTGTAAATTACAGGCTAATGTAGATATCTTTTTACATGGTTGGATGGATGCTTAACTTTTAGTTACTCTGGTCTAAAGCAAGTTTTACATCATTAAGCAAGACTGGTTACATTGTTAAGAGAGGATGTGGAATCTCTGTCTCTGGACATACTAAAAAAAAACCAAACAAAAAGCACATCAGTGTATAAGATAGAATCTACTTGACAGCAGTTGGGGTGGGAAACAAAGGTCTCTAACAAGCAGTGGCTCCACATCTAAGGATAGTGCTCATGTGGTTTATGAAATTGATTTTATAGGTCCTTACCAGATGCTACTGCATAGTAGATTGCAAATTCTGTCTTGTCTCTTTGTCTTGTTGTTTTGCATCTCTCCCCTTTTCTCTTGGCTGCTGCTTGGCTGGCTGCTGGGTCCTTGATCTCTTCCCAGGCTGTCCCTGGCCCAGCGCCAGGGTGTGTGTTATCTTCAGGAGTAGGGATCTTGCACTTACTTAGCACCTTGGGGACAGCTGAGGGAAAGAGAGGAGAGCTATAATTTTCCTCAGTATTTCAGATCTATAACTTTCTATTCATAAAGACAGAGCTCCCCTTTGTTTTTAGCTATTAATACTAGAGTAGTCCATCCATTCAGGGGAAATATGTTTTTTCCCCAGTAAGCCAGATTTTTCTGTGTTCCTTCATTTCTATTAACTATAATAGCCTAAATTTCTCTGTGTTATACAACTTGGTTTTCATTACTTTTTCTAAGACATTTCCATTCCTCATCTTGAAGAGTAAAATCACTTAGTCCTTAGCTGAGACCGTTTTCTTTAGAGAGAAAGCAGAAACAAGGCAAAATGTTCTGCAGTTGTGTAGGAATACGTGTCGTCTTTATTGCAGTATTTCAACTTATCCCTGTTGTTACCTTAGATCAAACATTTTAATGGAGTTTGTGCCTTGCCTTGTGGGACATACGTGTCACATTTAATAAGAGGCAATAAATGAAGCCAGCGGTTTTAGATATGCAGTTATAAGTGTTTGGGAGTTTTCAGTGATTACTGATCTTTCAGTGACATGTAAAGCTATCTATTAATATTTTATATATTATTTTTATGGTGTGTTTTCAGATAAACTTCAATATCTGTTTCAGCTTATTACTGTTTTCAGTGAATACAGCAGAAAGAATCTGATTAAATTGTGTAGAAAAATGATTCATAAGCAATTAAGGAAGCCTTATTTATATCCCATATTTTTGCATAAAATAATTCCAAATACAAACTAAACATATACTGCAATTTGCTGGAGGATGGTTGTTTTGTTTTGTTTGGGGATTTTGGAGTGTGTGTGTTTGGTTTTTTTTTCCCCCAGAGAAAATGTCAACAGTGATATTTGTCAGTGCCAGGCCAAATTATTATTATTTACATTACAGTATACAAGGGGTATCAAGTGTTCAGATGCAAGGTAAACCATAAAATAAACAGTGCTTTCTATATTTTATTAGTAGATACCTTGCTTTTAAAACTAAAGATTTCTTTATTTCTTTCTTCACCTCTTCCAGGTGCTTTTATATCTAATGTGATCTTATTCAAAGCGTATTAGGGCTCAGAATAATAATTATTATTATAATTTTTGTACATAGAGTAATATTTTGCTTGCAGCTATTTAATTTGACTATAGGCAGTTTTGTGTAGTGAAGCCTCTTGGGTCCATTCTGTATACCAGCTTCATTAAGAATTGCTCTGTACAGAACAATTTATCATCTTGGAAACGATCCGCACAGAGGTGCAGCTGGATTATTCCTGCTCCCTGGTTTGTCTGCTTCTCTCAGATTGCATCCTGGTGTAGACTCAGCCCAGGTATTAGCAGCTTTCAGTGTACCTGTAGAATCAAGCCCACTAACTAGGCCAGTGGAACGTGTCTAGGTAATTTATCTGAAATTGCTACTGTCTGAAACCATATCTGTGCTGTCTGAGCTTATGCGAGGGTCTTCATCAAATGCTTCTAGCTTGGAGCTTTGCACCCGTCAGAACAGATACATGAAATTGTATTTGAGCCTTTTTGAACTCTCTGGGATTGAAGTCTTGTTTTAAGCCAAAGAGTGCAACAAATACTTTGCTGTATTTGAACCTTAACTCATCATACATTTTACAGGAATAGCCTCATGTTTCTGTATACGAGAATAATTGTGCATAGTCCAAAATTCAGCAAATGTTACTCATGCAGTCACTGAATGTCAGAAATTTGTAACTGGGATCATGAAAGTCACTTCTAATCTTGATCTGAAACTATGAGAAAGATCCATTATGTATACTAATTTATTAGTATCTTCATATATTTCATACAGAAACAGTAATGACACAAATAGGGTATTTTTAGAGTAAGGATTTCCAAAATGTCAAGTTACACCTTAACAAAAAAAAATCTAATCAAAATAACACAATATTTTTACCTCAGAGATTCTGAGGTACAATGTACCTGCTGTGACCACAATATCTCCAAATCCCTCTAACTCCTTCCTAGACACACAATAACACAATTAGCATTCAAGAATGAATTAGTAGTCATCTGACAATTCTAAAAGTTCTATATGGAGGCAAAAGTCTTCCCTCAACTTTCTCTCATCTGTTCTGGAAACTGGGTTGAAACAGGACTTTAGGGAAGAAATACTTTAATGAGCTCAATCTACATTAAAATACTCTTTATTCAATCCCCTCTGGGGATGCTGTAAAAGAATCTTCCAGAAAATGGTTAGTGTGATAGCACTTCACAATTTTCTGATAGAAAGCATAAGTTTCTGCATATTGAAGGCAAAATGAAACCTTCCAAAACTCTGAGTATGCTCATGTTGGGCTGTTAAATTTTACAGGCAAAGTCTGTAGCACTCCCTGTTGGGTGCATATATATTTCATTCCGTGCTAATTAGTGCATAGCCAAATTCAGTTAAGAAGGAACTCACTAGAGTGAGAGGAATTGAGCTGAGGTATTTGAGACAGGCAACTGACTTCTTTTGTGTAGTGTAGACTATGTTAAAAAAATGCCATGTGCAGAATTGATAAAACATGTAGTAATTGAAAGCCATAATCAAAGGCAATTAGAATCTTTCTTAGTGCATATAATACAAAGAAAACATCTTTCTAGGAGTTTTGTTTGCTTATATTTAGTTAACAATCCCATGAGGTACTCATCAATTGTTCTCAGGGGATGGGAGTGGGGATGGTGTGGGGTGTGGCAGGGAAGTATTTGATATTTTTGCTTTAAATATAAATTTAGCCATAAAGTATATTTTGGTTTTCTGACAATTTTATGGATATAGATGGCTGAAAATTTAAGTCTCCTTTCCAGAAAAAGTAATAATCTTGGGATTTTTATGGGTTTGCATGAAAGAAGAAAAAAATGGCTTATTTTCTTGTCATAAAACCGTATTCTAGAGTATTGTGAAACAAAAGAAAACCAATGAGAACTGGGTATGGGGTGGCAACATTCACCTAGAACTGAAGTGCTAAAATATGCATATCAAAATATGCAGGGTCATTTTTGCTTAAATACAATAGAGAGACTGTTCACTAACTCCCATTATTTTGATTAATATCTAGATGAATATTTAAATAGTAATTAAATTGTGTTCTAGGCATCATTCAACTGTTGTCCATGATATTGTTACTGTCATGACTCTTAGCAAAGATAAAACGAATGTTATCCTTAGTATCTTGTTACAGACAAAACAGGCCAAGGCCTGTTAAGGAAAGTCAGAATTTGTTATTTTTCTTAATCGACATCTTAAAGATTAATCTAAGAATCATCTTTAGCAGTTCATATTTAATTATTACAGAAAGAGAAACAATAATAATGCAAATATTAGTACAGGATTAAGTCACAGCAAATTTAGATAATCATTTAGTTAAACACTCATAATAATTCTTAATATTTCACTGTTGCCAGGAGTAGTGAGAAGGAAGAAAATAGAAAAATACAGCAAGTTGCCAGCATCTTTTTTCTTCAAGAAGTTTGTCCATGATGTTTTCTTCTTCCTTGGGCTAGAACATATAAAATTTTACGTATTTTTATATGTTGCTAGGATATCTTTCCACTTAGTTTCTTCACTGTTCTGCAAGTGTGCTCTGTGGTGCAATTTACATATGGTAGATGCAAACCCCATAGTTTTGTCTGAAACTGGGTAATTGTTTCTTCATGCGACCATTAGTGAGGAGTTTGTAAACCTAGGAGTTTCCATTGCCAGCCCATGCCCCTGCTCAACAAGCACACTCCTATCCTGCATTTGGCACTGCCGCTTCTAGAAGCCTTTGCTGTCGTTCCAGGCCTCTATTTCTCTACAATATGTTGTTCTATTAAAGCCATAAATCCCCCGCTCTACACAGAATAACTGCTTGCTGCTACTACACGTATTAAAACTATGTGTGTACCACACCACGATAAGGACATGTAAACCAAACATGCCCATCTGTTAGTTAACAAATCCCTGTTAGAGCTAAACAAAGCAAAAGGAAGGCTGGAGGCAGGTGAAGACAAGTTCAAAGCAAAGCAAGCAAACTGATAAGCTTTAGTCCTGGGGCTTTGCAAGCCCAATAGGAAGTCTGTGACCCCCTACTATTGATGACAGCACTGTGTTCACACGGCCACAGAGCTACACACAGAGTGTGTTCATTCACTTCCGAAGGGACAAATGAGCAATGCTGCTACTAGGCAAGTGTATCTTTTAATAAAGTATTTACATCTCATTTTAATGGCACGAAGAAAGAGCACATTATTTGTAGTCAGTGCAAATACTGACACCGTCTGAACTATGCACATTTCTAGTCAGAATAAATTGTTAGGCTTTCAGACAGCTATGTCAAGAAGGTCCTGTTTACTGCAAAAATATCCTTTCACATCATTTTTCTGTTGGCATGCCTAATAGCAGTAGCTAAGGTTTGGGAAACACAACTTTCACATGTTTCAATATTTACAAAATACTTTATGAATATTAAACTATTTATTTTCTTGGATTTTTTTTTTTTAAGATAAGAAACAAAAGTTGATGGAGAGCATGTCAATTAACTGTTACTTCTTCTAGTATGAAGACATAACACTACCCTGAGGGTCCAGCATATTTGCTCTTGTACCTGCCACACATTTGGACTTCAAAGTCTCTGTAAAATTAGCCCACAGATCTATTTTGGGCTATCTGCTTGTTTGGAGTTTATGGATAAGATTGGCTTACTTGTGTTCAATAATACTTTTCACTTAACTAATAAGCTTTAAATTTTTAATATTTTTATAGTGTGATCTTTAAACATAATCAGAAGGTCATAAGCTCAAAGTACATCTCTTTTCTACATTTTGATAGTTTTCTTGTTTTGTTATCTCCAAAGATGAGTGTCCAAACCCTCTGGACAAACTATTCCAATGTTTGACAGCTCTTATTGTGAGGATAGTTTGCTTGCAAGTAGCCAGAGTTTCTCCTGCAAGTTCTACTTGTTGCCTCTCATTCCACTGAGCACTTCCATAAGAGACCAAGTCTGTCTTCTCTCTACATTCTTGTTAGGCAGTCAGAGGCAGCAATTAAGTATCTCCTGAACTTTTGACCTCAGACCCAGCTCTCTAGTCTCCACTTTAAGAGGTCTGACAGGGTATGGCAGTGGTGGCAGTCCCCAGCCCGTTCCTTTGAGAGACCTGCTTGAATGCAGCTTGTCTATTCAATACTATTCTGATGCCACTTTTCAATGGCAGAAACAGATTAAGTAAAAATAAAGGAAAAGTTTATAAATTGATTAGAAAAATATAAAATTTGAAAATATTTTATAAACATATATTTAATCACTTGAAGGTAACAAGAAGCCATTAATGTTTTGCAAAGCTATTTTTGTTTTAATAAAAAAACATAAATACTTAACTTGTTTTTGATGATCTTTTTCTTTGTATTTTACTTCCAGTAATGTAGTTCACAGTCTGGCTTTACTAAAGTCTTCCTTTACTCACACTAAGTACTATGCTAAGTAAAATATGAGCCTTTTCAATGTAGTAAAAAAAATATTATAGGGTAGCTGTCGAATTTTCAAGTGATAATAAAGGAAACAAGAGATCCAAAGTTGGAAACAGTACTTAAGAAATTATGTACATACTTGCTGAGCTATCACGTCTGTGTGAGAATGAAAAGATGGGAAATTTATCGCTGACTGAGGGTTATGTACTACATAAAAAATAAAAGTAATGTGGCCTTGCATCTAAGTTTCTTTCAAGGAAAACTTGTAGATTTTCACATTTTTGAACAGATATAAGTCATCCATCACTTTTGAAAGCAAAGCAAAATTGATGTGGTTTGCTATATTTGATTAGAAACCATTGGGCTTGTGCACAAATGAGTACTGATCTAAGGAATATCAGATTTATGAAGTGAAAATTAGTAACTTAAAAAAAAATAAAATTACCCTGCAACAGAAATCCCTCTGAAGTGTTATTAAAAAACCCCAAGCATAAATCAAATTACTAATCTTACTTTTAAAAATGTTTTCATTATGAATAACTGATTATTTTTCTGAGTCAATTTTCTGCCTTTTGAGTTTTTTACTTTTTTACTTTTGAAAGACAATTGTTTATTTCTTTATGAATGACACTGCAAAATATTTTGAATAAAATGTAATGTCTCACGTCTTTGCAATAGTGAACCTTCATATTTAGAGTGGAGAATAAACACACATTTACCACTCTGACAAAAAAAATACATTTTCATGTACATACATACAAATGTACATATATACAGAAAAATCTGGGCATCTGTGTACAGAAGTAGTGGAAGTATTTATAGCAAAGTATGCACTTTCCATTATCACTTTTTTATATGTAAATCTACGAACAAATCACTTCTATTTTTCATTGAAAGGTAGAGTCATACTTTAACTTCATAAAGATCAGTTTCTCTTTGTTGAACTGACTCAGGTGAAAGCGAAAAATATTTCAGACAAAGTCAAGTGAAGGACAGTATTTGAATTGATCAGTACAGTATCGACTCATGACTTTCTTTGTACTTTGTGACCTGTTATTTAAATAATAATTTTTACACAATAAATATTTAAATGATAATTTTTAAATATCTTCTGTCCTCTCACTGAGTGTGGGATTGTTTTTGGTTGTTTGAATTTTTAATTATATTCTTAGTGTACAGGATGGCATGACCACACGTAGATGTTAAAAGGAAGGAGAAAGGATACTGAGATGAAACTGGAGTGTTATTCTGGATTATAGGAAACTAAGTAGGCATTGGCCTTACTAAACTGTCTTCTCAATTGTGTCAAGCTTCTTGAAAGAAAATTGTTTGAGAAATACATTTTGAAAGCAATTACAAAAATATTATATCACTAAAGCTGATCTTGGACAATCAGGATAAGGCTGCTGCTGTGAAACGTGACACACTAGCACCTCTTTTAGTTTTCATTTTCTTCATCTCTTCTCTTCTAGAGCTTCCTTTTCATGGTCCAGTGCTCTGACCCTCTCACACATATGCAAAAAGGGCAGTAGTAAGCAAATGAGGAACAGTGCTGAGCCAAAACGTTTACTTTTTCTTACAAATAAAAGCATGGCTAACTTTTTGGTTTCTTTAGAGTTACCAATAGAATAAATCAGCAGAGTTTACCCTCGATTGGCTTTATATATCATTATTTACACATTGCTTAGTTAAATGTTGTTCAACTCAAAGGGAAAACACTGGGGAATTTTACAGGACCAAGAGTAATGTAGTAGGCATTGATGCAAATTATCTTTAGTCTCTTGATAAAAACTGATGAGCTTGGAAGAATATAAAATATATTGTCTTGTTAAAAAAATCACAAACTTAAATGTACTAGTAAGCAAGGAAATTAGTTCAAGTGCTCTAAGTCACTTGAGTATTGTCTCTTGTTAAGGCAATGACTATTTGCTGTGACAGCCAGCTCTCCTGTCAAGCCATTGCTAGTGCCATTCATTATTATTATGTATGGAGTTATGAAGAAAAATGCAATGACAAGGAGTAAGATGTGCACAAGGCAAAGTGAAGTGCTCAGGAATTTGTTAAAGTGGTTGTGTGGTAATGGAATGGCAGCCTGAGCTACAGATATTGATGTGCACATGAGAAGCTCTGAATCAGAACTGCTCTGAACCATGGCAATCTGTGGTTTTTCATTTTGTGTCCGTCTGTCTTAAATACCAAAATTCTTGCAGGACTCCAAAGCTCAAGTATTGATAAAAAATTTTTAATTGTTGTAAAATCCGTTACAAAACAAATAGACGTGGTTGGCTGGGCTACCTAGCTGGCTTTTTCCATCTCTGTGTTATTTTGTGATATTCCATACTCAGGGGAATGTGGCACTCTCTTGCTCTTGTGATACAGTAAAACAATACTAAAGGTACAAGAATAGCTGTATGACAGCGCGGCTGTTGTCACTATGTGTTCGTGTGCATGGAAGATGGCAAGCTGAGGGCTGCGGATGTTTCCCTGTCACAGAGAAGACTTTCAGCCTTTAAAGCTGGCATTGCTAGTAATTAGATGCACTCATCATATTTACACTGCAGTTTTGGATATGAAAGTAGCATTGGTACAGACATTGATGGTCTAGATACGTGTGTAAAATTAGCTAACTAATTTAACTAGATTTGACTTAATTTAATCAGTGACTTAGTATTAAAAATAGCTTAAGAAGTCACTATCAATCAAGGAGAGATAGGAACTGGTTATGACACTACATAAACATTATTTTAACTGTCTGATATCGTAAGAGATTAGTGTACTATCTCCTAGTTTGTGGAAAAAAACAAGCAAAGTGCTTATAACTCACTTCCCCCCAGTTTAAATCTTGCATTTTAATCCTCCATCAGTTTCAATGTGTCACTTAAGTAAGTAGCTACCAGGTATAACTGTGCCTCTTTGCCTGTTTTCTTTGTTGAATGAACTCAGTTTATTCTTATACTTAATAAACATTTGTAAGTATTTGCCAGTGAAGCTGTACTTTTCTACCAAATTTAATGTTGCATCCTTCTGCTCTTTAGTATCTATACTGGTATTTTCTCTCTTTGTGACGTATAATCAACTACGTATTATTTCTTTCTAGGTAGAACTTCAATTTACTGTTTTATCTCCCCAGCTGAAATGTGGCTGTTTTCTAATTTTCTCCCAGTAAGAATTTTTTTCCTTTTTTTTTTCTCTGTCATAATATTATTTTAAGAGTGTCTACTTCAGCAACAATCCATAGCTCAGGAAAAAAACCCAAAGACAAACATTAGAGGAGAAATAAAATCTGAAATGGGGAAAAATTTGAAACCAGTATATCTCTACCTATTTATATTTGAGCACTGTTGTTTTGAGAGGAGGAGACTGAAGGAGAAGGCTACAGGTTGTGAGTGTTTGGGGGTGAGCAGAGGGAAACACAGCTGGATAAAGAGATGTTTTCTGTTGGGCCTCATGTCCCAATATCCTCCAATCCCATAGAGAATATCACAGATTATGGTGGGTGCCATCAAGTTAAAACCCTGGTAAAAATGTGCTGTAATTTAAGTTTACAGTGTCTAGGTTTACTGTGTTGCAGGGGCAGGGGACTGATAGCAGTAAATCAATGTTTATTTTTCTGTTCTCCAGACCCCAGGTAATGTATAAGACCAAATAAAAGAAGGAGCACTCATTTTCAGGTATCCAAACAGCACAATTCTCATATTTACTCAAAGCTGCCTGAAGGCTGAAACACACTAGTCTAACTACAGTTCTTATAGCAGAGATCATTTGTGAGCACAAATAATACCATAGGAAGCAAATACAAGAAAAACCAAGATAGGTCCTCAGAGATCTAGAAGACGTGATAGAGAGAGAAAACATGATGCTCTGAAGTGGTAAATTTTGATCTGATGAATAGCAAAGTGTTGAAAAGTCTGAGCATTCTGTAGCAGATGTGTTGTTTTCTGGTCAACAGTCTTAAAATAAAGCCAACAAAAAGAAGAGAAATAGTTGAGCAATCTCAGCATACCAAGGCATATCAAGTGCATGCTTCGGAAGGATAACAGAAATAAGAGACAGACAGAAAACTCTCTGAATAAGCCCTTTTCATACAAATGCACAGAATACATAGAATATATTTACCGTACTTCTGTAGAGATGTAGGACTAGAAAATACGGAAAAAAAAGAGATAATTTTCCACTTAAAAATGCCACTCCAAATTAGTAGACCTTTTGAATTAGAAGGTCCTTATTTCACAAGAAAGGCAGGGCAAGCCTCAGAATGGGTAAAATCCTACCCTCTTGAATGCGTGGTGTTTTATTTTTTCTCTGAATTTGAAACAATTATGATTTCATAAAATCTCCCAGATAGACTCCACAATAATGTTGCCCAGATGAGAGGATTTTACATAAAAATCCTCACTGATGCTACCAGAGATTTTCCTGTACAGATGGGAACCACTAAATCATCTGGCCATTATATTCTCTTGCAGAGGATTTAATAAGATTGAAGAGAGCTAAAAAATATGGGATAAAAATAAGAGACACATAACTATTTTGCTGAAAAGAGCTTACAGAGAGGGGGAGGTTGACAAAGGCACTCACAGAAGCTACTGGCAAGCATTCACGTAAAACCAGTGTCAAAGTGCAATTCCGGATTCTCCCAAGTTGAAATATGGAAAAATTATTTTTCAACCTTCTTGTTGATCTAATGACTTCACTAGTATGAGACATCAAATACTCTGAACAGGATCAGGAGAATAAATGGCATTAGTGAAGCTGGGAGACTGCAAACCTGGTCTTGTGTAACAGTCTTAGCTGATGAAAGTTTCCATGTATTAACTCTAAAATTAATTTGCTCTACGGTCATTTAAACATTTACAAATTTAGCACAAATTATGTAATCTTCAGATTGAAAGAGTTCTCATACAAAATTAAACTGTTCCGTTTCTTTCTCAAATTAGTTCCCCAGGTAGTTGCACTAAAAACCAGAAGGATACAAAAAGTATCACTCTTAAATCAATTTGACACCAGAGAAGATTCATATTTCATAAGGAAGAACTGATAAAGACTCGGGCTGCCTGTTCCTGGAAGCTGGGTTTTCACCCTGGATTTGTGATATCACAGGCAAGTTGAAGGTTGCAAAGCACTGTGTTCTCACAAGAGCAAGATGGACAAGTTCAACAGATTACATGTTTGGAAGTATTATTACTTATTGTACTAATTGAACTAGTTCTAGTGACCTCCTCTATGCTCTGATTCTTCTGCTCCCTTTCTAAGACCTTTGTTTTTCTCAGCATTGCTACAACAGGGACTAATGTAAGAAAGGAAAGAGACTTTTCTTTTAATACGGTCTCCAGGTAATACACTAACACAGTAACAAACAGAACTTAGGTCATCATAACAATAACTCAGCTAGCTTAACCAGAAAGCAAAAGACTAGAAAATAAAACAAAAGTGCACAGCTCTGAAAGTTAAAGCTAGCATTTAGTGAAAACTTGTAATTCTTACAGTTTTTGTAGCAGGATATAGAAGCTAATGATACCATAGAATGTATTTTTTTTTTCTTCTAAAAGATGTTTATGTTTGAAACATAAAATATGTTTCAAATAATAGCATTCATATTTATACCTTTGGCTGCTCTTTTGATAACTGCTAGACACGCTTCACACTCTTTGTGTTAAGCCACGGACACTTCATAAACATCAGCTATTCTTGGAGAATATGAGGGGGATGGGGTACAGAATAGTTTGCACATACATTTCTGTAAAACTGTGTTGAAGAGTTTCTACAGGTTCTTTGTTCTCAATTCAGGTTTAAACTTCCATAAAATTTTCTGTATACCTCTGCATAAGAAATAGAACAACATGCTAAACTATCACTACCAAAATAGATGATATCATCGGCATTTTAACCAAAATCACAGTCACTGTAGGTTAGTTTGAATGCTGCCTTGCATCTCTCTCCTACAGTTTTTGACACTGATCATGAAGCAAATCTTTATGCTTACAATTTTTATTGTTGGGTATGCTTTGACTAAAACTCCCCACAAAATTAATGAACCAAATCAATTTGAAGTATGTCGCAAGAACTTTAGTTATGGATAATCAGATCCTTGGGGTTCAGTAGTTTGGTAATATTAGAGTTGAATTCTTGTGGGATGAATAAATGTCTATTTGGACACAGTATCTTCAGTCTGATTTACTGAGCATAAGAGAAATCCTCTGATTGTTTTCAAGAAATCAGGAAATTTACCTAAAATACTGCACATAACTATGTTCCACCAAAAAACATTCAACATCCTTTGGATTAGGTGATACAGGAGAATTCATGTAAACTTGTTTCCTAGAAGAAAATGTGGGCAAAACCTTAGTGATAGATACTTTCGTGCATGCTGTTCACTTCTGAGTCACATAAACTTGCAAGGAAAGGAGGAAAGCAATGTAGAGTGAATGTTTAATTTTCTACAGATTGTTCCACTAGTTAATTTTTTCAGTAACACAGCTTACACTTCTACATTTCCTCTTCAGAACACTGCATGTGCCAGATATGATGTAGCACACCAAAGAGTTTCTCCTGTTTCATGTTTGATGAAAAAGGCACAAAAGATAATGGAAACAAAAAGCACAGCTGTTAATGCCAGCATGAAATTTTGAGCTGTGTGGGGGATGACAAAACAGACTGTGACAAGGTGTGCCAAAATACAACCAAACATTCACATTGAGAGTTTTCTAATTATTTTATGTTTATCTAATCAAAACACACACTGCTGGAAGAATTCAAGTAGAACAGGGACGATTATTCTTCAAGTCTTGATCCTTAAAATCAGGTATCTAAATCTTCAGTTAGACTCTAAGGGAGTATATCAAAATAATTGTCGTGTTGCTTTAGAGTTCATTGAAGGAAACAACATAAGAATAGTCTCAATCATATGCTAAATACAAAAAAAAATTGACCTACATTTAAAATCCTACATTTAAAATTAAAATTTAAAGTCCTTTCTAGGAGATTTGAAAGACTGGATCAGGAAAAAAAAGACTACTCATGAAAGGAGAAAAGTTTGGTTGATGGAATATCTGTAGATATAGTTGAATTCCAAAACAGACAACAGTTCCAAAAGCTGCAAGATGGAATCAGTTGGAAAAGTCAGTTACAGCTTGGATCAGTCCAAATTTTACTTAATTCCTTCAAAGGAAACACATGGAAAGAATCAATATAAACCGAAGGGTGTCTTGTGATAGCTCTGCTATACCACACAAAAATTTGTCTATCTGAAACAGGCTTTATGAACTGACCTGTGTACAGTAAACTGCAGACTGGTCATTAGGACGTTAAGACCTGTTGGATCTACGTATGTATAAAGAATAAGGGCAAGTTGTATAGTGACCTTATTTTGGGTTTAATTACAATCAATTATATGTTTCAGATGGGTAATGAATGAGGGATTTGAAGAAAGATTAGAAAGCTTGGATAGAATTTGAAGCAGGCTGGCCATACATTGAGGTGAGATTTACTGAACAGTCATTGTTTATAGATTTGAAATGACACTACTACATCCTAATATGAAAGATTATTCTTATGAAATTGTACCTGGTACATATTCCACAGAATTGGATAGAAATAAAATCCATGCATCAAAATATGTCTAAATAATCCATATTATTTTCCTTCTTTGTCTATATGACAATGTACTTTTTCATCCTTTCTCGGCTATGACTTAATTTTGCAGCCATCACTGTGTTTCGTATGTAGTCACACACTGTTTCATACATAGTCAAATAGATCCACTGGACTGGCTGCAGTCTTAGTTGAGTAGATCCACAGGCAGCAAATCAAAGCACTTTCTATAACAGCTCTCTTAATGTTTGAAAATAGATATATTGTACCAGTTTCCTTTTTCTGAACTGTTTGCTTAACTCTTTCTCTTCTTACAATGTTGTCAGAGTGCTTTAGCATATCCACAGCATGATGAACTTGGCTTTGTTTCTGTATATTTAGTTTTAGAGTGAGGCTACTCCACTGAATATAACTGTACCACAAATTAAAAAAAGAGTGAGAGCATAATCTCCACAGGTGTTAAACTATATTTTATTTTAAAACTGTATTTCAAAGAATATTTGCACTAAAGCTGCACTGCCAGTAGGTTGTATATTATCTTAGTCTGCTTTGCTACTATAGCCCTGTCTAGGCAGGGGGGTTGGACTAGATGATCTCCAGAAGTCCCTTCCACTCTAAAAATTTTGTGATTCTGTGACACTTATACTTGATTTAGTGTTAAATTGCCTACTGAGTTATTTCTGTGTAGCATGACAGGGCTGGCTTCACTTTTACTAGTTACTACTACTTAAAAATTCACTCTTAATAGTTCTGTTTTGCATCCACAGACAGACTAAAATACGGTCCTATGCAAACAGCAGTTTTAAATAAGAGAATGTAATTTTAGTACGCTTTTATGGCTGGTCTAAGCAATTCTCCTAATAGGCCTTTGTACTGCTTGGCACCTATAAAAGGTTTGAGGGCAACATGATTTTATTTTGAAGAGCTTTGGGTAATTATTTGCTATCCAGTCACATCGTTGCTAATTCCACCATAAGCTGCATTAGTAAAGCCTATACATAGTGCAGATGCATTGTCCTTTTGATTTCTTTTTATCACCTGCATTTTGGTAGTACTACCTAAAAACTGAGCAAATATATTGCATGGATATCCCATTAATTTTGCCATTTTTGTATTTGCCAAGTCACTGGTTCTGAAATACATTCATTATTCAAATTTATCTGGTAATCTATGAGGTGAATATATTTTCATCTGTAAACAGTTTTTAATAGATGATTATTAAGATTACCAGTTTCCATTGGGTTTATTCTTTTCTGTAATAGATACAGACATTCTGACATGACTTGCAAATTGTTATTTTCAAGCAGATACTGAGCTGAGCATTCTTAGTTTTGCAACTCAGCGCGACAGTTTTAGTTTACAGTTTCTACTTTTTGGAGGAAAGAATTAATGATTCATTTCTCTGAGTTTCTTCCTTGAGTCTTTCAATTTGAACAAAATCTTGCCGAGTGCTTTCCATTAAAAAAAATAGCAGGAGAAACATGAGGTGATCTCATTATATTTCTTTTCCCTTTCCTCAGTATCCTATGTGCTGACTTTTCTTATCCATTCTCCTTCTCTAGCCAATTCACTTATTCCAGGAATTTAATTCTGTTCTCTCTTCCTCCATCTCACCTGCTTTCTTCTATTCCTCAACTCTTTCTTTTGTCTCTTAGTCATTTCTTGTTATCTCTACTTCCTGTACTCAGCTGTCCGGAGAATCTTTTTGTCTGTGATCTTGTCTTGCCATTTAACCTCTTGTTGTTCCAGTGATGTTTCTCTCAGGGAATACCCTTTCCTGAAAATATAACTGTCTGTCCTTCAAACCCTCATCTTCTGCCCCTGTTTTAAAGTTGCCAATTCCATACCGGTTGTAAGTCACTTTATCTAATCCACACCTCTCTGTCTAGACCACAACTTTAGTTTTTTCTCTATCACCCCTCAAAACTGTGAAAGACACCAATACATGGCAAGTAAAATGACTCCCATATGGAATATGTTACTAGTTGCAGAAGACTAAGTTTATGTTGTGCATGATTGCAGGTGGAGTTAGGAGAGGCTTTCTGGCTTTATTCACCTGGTTGCTGCCTTGAAACTTGACTTCTGCCTCTTTGGTGCTCAGTAAATCACTAAGAACAAACACCTCATAGGTGATTAGCAATTACACGTGGCTGAAGAAAATAGCTTTTGCTATTTTGCAAGTAGACATTGTCTCACCCATATTTATTCCCTGAGCTGCTAGAGAAAACCATTTGTGTATGTGGACAGAAATTGGGCTAGAACATATATGCTTACAGATAAGTGCAAGTTGAGTATGCATATTGCACCTGCGTTTCAAACCCGATGATTTATTTAGCAACTTAGTAGCCTTTTATTAAAGCTTCCTAATGTACATCTACATGAATGCCATTTGATATCTTAAATATCTATACTTGTGAGTAGTACCTTATACACTTCTATAATGTGCTCCATGAACTGTGTAAATCTCTGAATTCTGAACCTTCAGAATGATGTTGGCTTCCTGACTGAAAACAAGTAACTGATTTAGCAGAGAAGCAAATGTAAAAGTGTGGTATGCATTCTGATCCTGCTTCAAAATGTTGACAGTGTAACTGTACTGTCTGTATCTCTGGAGGTTTTTAGGGAAATAACACAGTGTGTGTATATTCTGTAGCACACGCCAAGCAAAGCGAGCACAGCAGGCATTTTTACAGCGACTCTAAGTATTTTTCCTGAATCAATGGTATTGGATTATATCAGGCAAGCAGTGCCATTTATGCTAAAACGCGTGCTACTGTGATTTTTCTGAACTCTCTTTAAAGTTCATTTGTGTGTCTTTTTTGGTTGTACTGAAATATTGGATCATCACTATTGATGACTTGTAATCACTGCTTTTAAATTGACATGTTGATTGATAAGGCAGGATTATCATGTGATTAAGAATGAATAAGAAATAGGAAACTTCTGTTCTCAGCGGTGCCCCAGATTTCTTTTGTAACTGCTTAAACAGCTTAGCCTCTCAGTATTTTTTCCATTTAAGCAAAAAGAGGGCATCAGTGTTTTCTTTTCTTGTGGAAGTATACAGAAGTAATGTGATCTGTATTTGTAGTAAAGTAATCAGATGTGTTAGGAATAAACACAAAAAATTCTTTTATAATGAATTTCAACAACTTCTTTGTAATTGTTTTTAAAACCAAAAAAAGATCTTATTTTTCCTAGCTTTTTCTTCCAAATTTTATTATATTCATGTGTGACTGGGTAATCCTTTTCAAATTTCTATAAATCCACAAAAATGATGAACAAGACCTACTTGGCCTATTTCTGACTTCAATAGAAATTACATGAAGGGTAGGATAAACTACAAGAAAGGTGATCTTTTAACTGAACATTTAACAAGCTGTAATGCACTCTCTTCCCTTCTTGAGTAAAGCACTTGGAGAAAATCAGATTTTTTTGGCAAATCAAATCTCAACTTTTCAAATGATACTGTACTGGTGAAAATAGATTTTTCTATATATAATTGGATAGTATGTCATATGCAGTTAAAGGTCTGTCACTTTAAATTAGTTAAGTTTTGAAGTAGAGCTGGCTGATTCCCGAATTGGGTTCATTGAGAGGTATAAAAACTGAAGAGTTTCAAGTAACCATTTCACATCCCTCATATTATTTAAGAAATGTGTGCTTATTGATATTTGACACTATACTACTGGCAGGAGTAAGTTGGTTTCCTGTGAATGTCAGAGTTTATAGAGTGACCTATGAAAAAGAAAGGAAAATGAAATAAAATGAATAAAATGTGTGCAGAATACAAGACTGCAGCTTTAATTTTGTCCCAGGAACTACTTTATTAGTAAGAAGTATGAATATATCCTTTTTCTACATTAGGATTTGCCAGCATGAAGCTGTCATACTACTCCTCTTACATCACATCATTCCTCTGTGCAGAAGCAGTGGCAAAATGGTTAGAAATTAGTTGCCAGGGGATGATATTTCCATTTTTCTTGAACTGCTTCGCTTTATTTTTTTGTTCTTATTCAGACTGTTAGAATGTTGTCTGGAAAGACAAAGAAGGATTCTGGCTGAGTAGAACTGTGAACTAACTGATATGCAGAACAGTGACATTGTCTCCCAGCTGAAAAGTTCACAGCACTCTTTACCATATGTAGTTGTTGTAATATGGGTATGAACCTTTGATGAAATTTATCTCCTAAAGAAGTGAGAAATTCTGCTGTATCAAAGTCACAAAGACAATAAGCCAGAATACTCGTCCCATTTAATATTCCTTGTGCTCTTCCGGGACAAGCTGATCGCTCTGAAGGAGGGACAGGGTAAGATGTGTCTACATATCTTATTATATTCTGCTCTTGTTCTCTAGAACTGTAGGAAACGTCTCTTACCCTGTACAGATATCAGAGTTCACAGACCTGCTTGCTTCAAAGTCAGTAAGTGCATTCTCTGAAGAACTGGTTCCTTTATATTCTCAGTACAACTTGGGGCGGGATCAGATACACGATGAGCTACAAGACTAGGAGTGCATTAGGATACACAACAGTGTACATTAATTTAGACTTTTGTTCCAGACATGCAATCATTATTTTTATTGGCTAATAATCATTATTATTTTATTCCCTAGGAAAATCCACTCAAAAACAAGTAACTGTGCTTCATCTCTGTCACAGAGATTTAGGGCAAATGCAGGAACTCTCAGATTGTATGAGGAATTATTCTCCAGTGCTGTAATGATCAGACAATTCATGGATGCTTACAGACTGCACAGGGTGCTTGAATTCGAGCACTGGCACAGAAGTCTGCATGGCTTTTCAAAAATTTTTGTGAAGTGTAGTTCCTATAGTAATGCATAAAATGAACACAAGGATGATACTTATCCCCTGCTGAAGGGGATTTTTATTGGTTTGGAATAGGTTACCTAAACCGCAGTGATAGTGGACATTAACAACTTGCCAGTGTGCCTCAGCAGCAGGTTAGGTGTGTTATTGTTCTGGGTTTGGTGCTGGTGTTTTTTAACAGGGCATCAGACGGTTCTCCCTGGAGTTTTTAAGTGACTGTTACAGGTCACTGACTCTTGGAAAACACAAAAAAAAATGTTGGAGGGAGGCCCTTACAGAACTTTTGCTCAAAAATAAATCCAGCTTTATGAGGCTGATATGAGGTGCTTGCTACTTTATTGATGAAATTTCAAAAGCTGTCTTTTCTGTAAAATAAGTAAAACAACTGTTTTCTGTCACAGGCTAGCTAAACTCCTAGCTACACATCATATGTCTCCAGAAATCACCTGTATAGGACTTTCAGGAAATGAGCTATAAAATAGAGAATATTCCGTGTTAGTGACCAGAAACAAATCAAACGGCAAATGAAAATGAGATAGTAAATATTTACAGATGTCAGGATTACTACCAAAGAACTTCATAGGTAAAAAATCAAAAATCAAAATATCTAAATAGTTTGAAAAAACTAACTTAAAGAGTAAACAATCCTAATCCAAAGATTTTGACATCCTTGTCAATACGTAATTCCTATGAATTAAATTTCTCATTATGGTTTTAGTGAAATTTTTAATGTAAAATATTTTTTCTGTATAAACACAGCATGATATATTTAACTTAATACACATTTAAACAGCCAAGGGCTGCCAAATTCTGAAATGTAGAGTATTAGGTCTTTCCCTTCCACTAGTGAATACTGTTAGCTGTGAAGTTTTCTCATTTGGTTATTTGCTTTAAGTGCTACAGTCAATAGAATGAGGACTGCTCAGAGAAGAAAAAAAAGGTTGAATTAATGTTCTTGTTTAAATCTTGTACAAAGATTCTTACCCTTTTTACAGGCCTTCTTTGGCATGCAATGCTAAGATTCTCCAGTAGGTGCCCTAAGAGATCTCTTTTTAAATGTTATAACTAGGCACTGAAATTGAGTATCTACAGCTTTCTCTTTGTGTGGAGGTTTTTTTGTTTTTTGTTTTTTTTTTTTAATAGAATCTGTACTATCTACTATCGAGTGGTATTATGCTTTCAGATTTCAACGATAATGAATAATGAAATTATTTGATCCCAAATGGAGTTGAAAAAAGCTAGATGATATGAAATTAAATATTTATCCTCATTGCCTAATTCTTTTCCAATAGTAATTTTTAATGTGGGTATTAATTCTGTAGTGTATTATCTCCTCACTGTTTAATCAGTTGTCACTTTATTTTCACAAGATGAGAATGGGGACAATGTCATCTTGTCAGAATCACTATCACTGCAAAGCTGCTACACACTGAAAGTAATTTATAGCATTTATTTTATTAGAAATAATGAAAAAATCTACAGATCTAACCGCAGAGCCTAGGCTTCTCCCCCACACACTCCGAGTTTACATCTGTTATTTTGTGGTATGCATTTGAACTATTTTGATGAATTTCAAAGGTAGGTTTCTTGTGTGTGAACAACAATGCATATTCCTTTTATTTGGGTCCCTTTGTGAGAACCGGCTTTGAGGAGATATGGGGAAAACCTTAATGTGCCTTTATGATCCTTATTGTCATTTGGGAGATCTCGTGTGACAGATGGTTGGCACAACCTTTCTCCGAGCCACGAGTAAGCTAATTTTCTTCTATGCCATTTGCCAGTGTCTGTCATTCTGGTGCTCTCGATGCCCTGCTGTTATAAAAGCACCGGTCCAGGCCTCAATGCATTTCTTGTGCTTTTTGTTCAAGACAGAGTTTATAGTGGATGCAATATCATCTTTCATTAAAACACTGAACAGACATTGAGTGAATTAGACCAGTGGAAAATGAGGGAAAGATGTATGTGTCCAAACTTCATGCTGTGTGTGTGCAAGGGAGAGAGAGATTTGGAGGATTATTCAGGCTATCTTGTATCAGAGCATCCTGAGAGTTCCTTTGCTGTCATTGACTTCAGGCTAATCAATGATCTTCACTAGTAACAGCTGCACTGAAGAGGCAGCTGTTGTCTTCAAATAAAAGAGGAATAATTTGTTAAGAAGAAGTGGAAATTAAATCCTACAAAGGGCAGTACTTCGGACTGTATATTTTGAAATAAGATTTCAGTATTGCTAGAATTTATCGGGCCTAAAACTATGTTTGATGTGAAGCTACAAACATAATTGTGTTTAAAGTGTTGCATATTCTTCATTCAAAGACAAAAATAATTATTTTTTTGGTTTTTTTGTCTTATTTACTACATTGTAATTGTTGGGCTAGTTCGAGACAACAAATTAATTACCGTTTAGTAGTATCAGGTATTAATATCCTGAATTTTTTGGTAACTATTAATGGGAATGCTTTTCAATTCAAATGTTTAAAGATACATCACAGAAAAATAAAATTTTGTTATTGAACTTGCAGGTGGTGAGGAGTACCAAACCACACAGAAGTCACTGGAATAATCTAAAGAGTAAGTAACAAGGCAAGTTTTTGAAATGTCCTATTTTTGTCCCTTACTGATTATTAACACAAAATCCCAATCACAAATTAAAAAAAAAAATAAATTAATTGTATTAGAAGTACTACTGGTAGAAAAGCCAAGAGAACAAAAATAGTCACTTCTGAAAAACCATGCTTACTCTCTAATTCTGCATTCATTTTGCGTGCAATGCTGTTTAAAAGGAATATAACCCCTTCTCCACAGTTTTTTGCAGTAGAAAAGGAGATACAAATTAGCCAAAGAAAGTGACTGTTGTTCTAACTTCAATGAGATATGGCTAGGTTGTAAAGTGCAAGAGCAAGTGTTCTGGGCTGTCGTGGTGTTTGACTGCTAACTGGAGTTAAACCATGGCATGGACAAATACTGAATATGTTGCTAAAACAACTTGAATTGTCTATTATTTACATTAACTTCCTTTTAACATACAGAGACTTTGGTCTTCTCTTTGTCTTGCATAAAATTTCCTGCTGTATTGGATATTATATTAAGCAGCATCTCATAAATACAAAATAGAGAATCTTTATTATTTATATCTATAGTCTAAACAAACATAAACCAGCTTTGAAGTTCCTCTGTGTTTCTCCTCTTTACAAGAAAATGCCAGTACTTACTGCATGCATTCTCCTCTGCCCAATGGCAAATGCTTCAAACATAGTAATTGGGGTAGGAAAAATAAAAACCAAGCATAACTGATTGTCAAGCACATGGGGCCCAGGAGTATACCAAACTGAAAATTGTCTGGCAAACTAAGTGGAACTGCCAGATATGATCATAAAGTATCCAAATTAAGGTTATGGAAACCAGAAATATACTACTAAGCAGCAACAGTCTCTCTGGACTAGCAATTAATTGTTAGGCACAGAATAAGTTCTTCATTACAATAATATGTATTGGTCTGCATTACATCCAATAAAGTGATATCCCAGTTACTCTGTGGATGAAAATGTTTGAACTGCAGAAAGTGATGATATAATGTATGGATCACAAAATAATAACAATAATAAAAAAGTAATTCATTCACATCTTTTTGTGTATGTGTGTAAAAATAGAGCCAACAATGTAAAAAATGGAGCCCACATATAATATTCATTAAGCAGAAGACAGAAAGACGTCAGGATGTGAAAAAACAAAATTTATTTTCCAGATATGGTCTACAGCTGATACAGATCTAAAGTACAGGAAAAGTTAGAAAAAATGTATGTGCTAAAATACGTTAATTTTAATTAAATATGAGCTTTTGAATTGAATACCTCAGTGAGTTTACAAAGATTAAAGATACACATGATCAGATAAACACACTCAAAATTGCAAGAATGCCAAGATACCTTAATGTATTCCATGATTGTACCACTATTTACACTGAAATTTAGGAGTGCAAGTCCTCACAAGGTACAGAGATTTTCAAAAGTTTTGAGGGTCTTCCATATGCTGTTTTGGGGATTCATTGTCTACCAATTTGCAAAGCCAAGCAGTAAGTTATGGTATGTCAGACCTTGCATAATTTGACCGATTTCCCGATTACTTCAATAATTGGGTTATATAAAACATCTACGTAATTGTTGATTGTTTGTTTCATGTAATTTCAAAATGGCAAAGGAGAATGGATGAGCAAGGTCCCTATCCACCCTCACAACATTTCAATTTTGCCTCAGTTTTGAACAAGTCAGTTTGGGGTTTACCTCTGTCCCAGGAGAGTTTCTAGTGCAGCTGTGCTAGTAGACTGAGTGTCAATTTTGTATTGCAAAAATTGTCCTTAACTAGTGCAATTAAATTATCTGAACTTTGCAAAAAAATGGAGAGGGCTTAAGAGAAAAATGAGGGGAGAAGTAAAATAATAGGGTTTCAGAAATGCAACCCACATGCCAGACAAGCGGCCTGCATGATAGCTGGCAATTAGAAAGGGTTCGGTCAATGAAAGTCTAGTTCATTTGGCTTTATATTCCACACTCCGTGTGTCAAAGTTAATCATGTTTCTTCTTGCAGTGCCATGACCTAATTATCAGTTCAGTAAGAACTCCCTCACAAAATAGTAATAAGCTAATGCAACCCAACCTGTCCTGTGCTATTATTTCCTATGTCAACTAGTTCAGTTTTTAGGTACAGTATTTGCCTAGTTTTGTTTCTCACTACGTGTTCATTCCCCATGTAGACACAAGTGTAATTAACCTAGAAAGCTGATGTACGTCAGAGCAGCTGACCTCTGTCTGGCTTTACCCTAGCCATGGGTGATTTAAAGAGAGTTTAATACTTTAATCTGTAACGTATTTTCCCAAAAGGCACGAAACAGGTAACCTATAATGGCATGAGGAGTAGATACTTAATTTTCGTAATGATTTCACATTGAAGATGAAGGAGCTACTCTTTAAAAGTGGTGGAATGGATAGTAAATTAATTTAAAAGTAATAAATCAGACAACTAAACCCGTTATCTTACAATAAAGCAGATTCAAGTGAGACTTCAAAATACTGTTTCTCTGCTTGACTTCACATAAATGTATTTCTAAGTTTTTAGGCGATTAGCTTCCAGTTGGATTTTTTGATTGTTCCTGTTCATCCAAAGGTACCTCTTCTTCTGCTTATAAATGGAGCATGTAATTAATGGTCTTATCTCAAGGTGATTTTTTTCTTCCCCTTTTGTTTTGTATAACTAAGATTCCCAGTCACATGTCCATGTTTCTGGCAAGGGTTACCAGGGACCTCTACCTTGGCACTCAAGCGCCTAAATTTGGTGTGGACGCTAGGGATTACTGATACAGGTGTGCCAAGCCTCCAGCATACCTGAGCTTTCAGATAGCCCGCTGATGTATTACAGCTTATGAATATTGCATAACACCCCCCCTGCTTGAAACACGCCGACACAACACCCCTCTGTGCTTCGGGGGGAGTTGCTCGCTGTTTCGCAGCAGTTGCTCTTCTCGCTGCCGGCGCCCGCGCTGCCATCTGCCCGGGCGCTGGGCGCCGCCGCCCGGGGCCGGCTCCGTGCGCACCGCGGGGAAACGGGAGCGGGGCCACGGCCCCGCGGAGGGGAAGCCGAAGGACGGATTCGGTGACCCCTGCCGGGGTAACAGCCCCCTGCGTGGGCAGGGAACGCCTCGGCGACCAGGGCTGGGGCGACACGAGAGTTCTGCCCCGCTGCCCCGCAGAAAACCGCAATAAGCCAGAAGAGGGAGGCGGTAGTTGAGCGCAAGTTTGGGAGCCCGCCCGGCGCTGGGGGCGGCACGGGGGCGGTGCGAGCGGCGCGGCGGGGGCGGCGGCGGGCGCAGTCGGGCTGGGCGGGAGCGCGGCCGCTGCTGTCCGCGCCGCGCCGGGTGCTGAAGGGCGCCCGCGCCGCCTCCGCGGCCGCGGAACCGCTGCCCGCGCCTGCTCCCGCCGGGAAGCGCCGTCACGGGAACTGCGCCGAGTTTGCTCCGGACTAGTCACTCGCTCGCTCGCTCTCCTGCTCACTGGGTCGCGGCGGAGCCGCTTTTGGCTTTGTTAAAGGAAGAAGTGTTCCTCTCTTTGCGATTTGCACGAGGGCCCGTCGAGCTGAGGTTTTTGGTTTTTTTTCCCTTGTGGATTTTAGTCACTCTTGGACAAGGTAAGCAGCAATACCCAATATATATAGACAGACACACACGCACATATATTTTTCACGTAAATGGTAGCAGGGTGCCGGATGGGATGGAGGAGCTGGCAATTAAAGGCAGAGCAAACTTGGAAGCTTGGTAGCCCTTAGGTCAGTGTAGGGGCAAGGCTTGGAAACGGGGTGCAGCTTTCAGTGAAAAGGGCTCCATAAACAAAAGATGAATCTGAATGAAAAGTTCAAGGCTTATTTTCATTGAAAGCTGGCTCTCAGAGTAATTTTTAAATGGTTGAAAATGTTTTAATTTTGAAATCTTAAATATTATATAGAAAGATCTCAAAGAACATTACAGAACCTTCTTTGTATAAAAACCGATTTGGGGGGACTAGAGAAGCTCTGGTTGATTCTGTCTGGGGGAAGACAGGATATGCGAGGTCATTCTGGGAAGTAGAGAGTAAAGTAGGAATTAAAGAGGATTTAAAAGCATAGCCTCATGTTGCTCTGTGTTCTTGTGCGTGCCTGTATACGTGTGTAACAGAAGGACAGTGATACCCTGTTACCTGACAAAAAATTCAGCACTGTAGCGCTGTCAACTTGTGAAAGAGCCCCTTTATGAAAGGGATCATCACCACTTCTGCCTCCAAGGTCAATGTGCGGTGTGTGTCTGTGAAAGTTGTGGATTTTTTTCCTTTAATGTTGGCTGAACATCAGGCCTGCTTCCAGGATGCAACTAGGCGTAAATGCGAATCTTGGATTTAATAATAGCATATTATGTTGCATTTATAGGACTACTGTTGCCAGTAATTGAATAGAACTGAGAAGTGTGGGCAGATGTAATGTCTTTTTCTTTCAGCAGTGTTTAACATTTCGTGAGCTTGGTAAGGAGCTCTGCTTCACAGAGGAGTTTGCTGCTGCTTCTGTGAGTTGTCAGAGTTGTGCACACGCAGAGCTCAGTGCTACACAGGGATTTCTGCACATGCGGAGCTGAGTGCCATGCAGGGGTTTCTGTCTGAGATTAAGGCTGATTCCAGAGGGAATAGGCTGCTGCTGATGCTGCTAGTCAGTGCTACTGAGATAACTGAACAGAATAAGCAGGTAAATGAGGTCCCCATCTTGTGTTTTTTAGGATTACGTAGCACTTCATACTCTTTTGGTTGTGAGGAATTTTCTTTGGAACTGGGACCTAAAGCACAAGTGTTTCTCTACACAGTTGTCCTTCATAAGTGCTAGCACTTATGGTAGCTGTGTGCATAAAGTAACTTTTGTTGATGAGATGAAGCTGATCAAAGGAGGCTGCTTCATAGTATTACAGCATTTTTTTAGTCCTGCATCATTTCCTTAATGTTAAGGTGGATTCTTTTTGCTGAATATTTGTATCAGCTAGAGTATAAAGATAACCATCAGGCAGCAGCACAGAGCTACTGATGGGTGAAGCTGAAAGCTAGCAAAATGAGGAGAAAGTAGTTTAGGGTGCCAGGACTTTCATTACATTTGGGTAGAATTAGGAAACATGTTTTATTGTTCTGTCCCCCTTCCCCTCTCTCCAGTCATAAAACAGCTGTCTTCCTCTCTCAACAGTAGGGAATGAAAGTTTATTACACACCACTTGCACTGGTTGCAAGCCTTCATTAACAGTCTATCCATCAGCTAAGACAGCTCTTATACTTGCTTTGAAATATTTTGATACAATTTTAAATAATGGCTTTTAAGGTAAGGAGATTCAAGATGTTTACTTTTTGAAGTAGACATTACAAAATTGTTTTGAAAAAGTTAGTTTGAACCTTGTGGTGCAGACACTACAATAATACTGAGGGGAAGAAAGACCCACAACAGAACAACCCCAACCCACTAATTTTATATCCAAACTTTTAATGTTTATACAGGACCTGAATGTGCAAATCATTGTTCACTTGAGTGGTCTTTATTCCTACACACATAGTCTTTTTCCAGTTAACAGGACTATCTCCGTTATTACATGATTAAAAGTGATTGACCTTTCTGAGATCAGTCATTTTACCAGCATCAATCAGATGATAAACTATGATACTAAGACATTAATTCTGTGCTCTTAAATTTAAGTCTTTTATCTGATTGTATTTTCTGTGTAATATTTTGCCTTCATTTGTATTAGGCAGCTTTATTTGATAAATTATGTTCAAAAAATGGGTATTTGAAATGATAGATACACTCCGAAGGAGGTAAAATGGCACTGCTATTTTTCAACAAAATGGTGTTCTAAATGTGTATATTGTATATGTAAATATGTATATATTAAGTGTGGTCCATAGCCATTTTGGTCATTGGTTCTAACTAGAAGAAGTCTGTCTGCATTAGTAAACCTTGTCCAAACATATTTATAAACTTGTAAGGATATGATTTTTTATAATACGCTGTTCCAAGTCCTTTATCAACACCACGCAAAAGTTGTTAATGACTTGACCAAACAGCTGACTGCAGAACTAAAGCAAAATCAGGGAGGAGCTTTGTTGCAAAAACAGGATTCAGGGAAAATTTGGGTTTAAAGGGCTACTTTATAGACTCGTCTTAAGCTGACCAACACACAAAGGTGTGCCTGTGAGGGCACACACTTAACCACTATTGAAAATATCAACATATGCACAACCCTGTCAGGGGTCCACAGCTTACTTTTTCCAGTGGATCACTTGGTTATTTGCTGGTTTAAGGCTTTTGACAGCAAATGGTAATCAGTAAAAGCCCAAATATTGTGGTTTCTCAGTTCTAGGTGTGTTCTAGATCTACCTAATAATGTCAATTTTTCATTCTGAATTTATTTTTGTGTGAGTTTATCCAATAATTCTCAGTATTTGTTTAAAAAGCAATATTCAATCTTAGAAAAAAAGAACTGTTGCAATCACATAAATTATGTCTTTTAAAAATACCAAACTTTTATTTTTCTTAGAAAAATGCATGCTGTCCCAAAATGTGACTTTATATAATATTTCAGAAAATACAAATTTTCTGTCACTCTTCTTGAGACTATAAAATAATATTAAAAACAAGGCTCTGCTCAGTTTTGTTAGTTTCGAATCTGAAGATGGAGCTCCAATAGGAATAGTTTTGCCATTTACCAGATCTGAACTTGGCTTTCATATCTCAAAGGTAAGAGGTCAAATGAAGTTTGGGAAGTCAATTCTGATTATTTTTCTCCAGGCTGGCAAATATTATGGGATAATTGTGGACATTAAATATGACAGGAGTGAATCACTGGCTCAAGGGGAAGCAATGAATCAAATGGCACTCTTGACTTTGTTGTACAGTTTTTCTAAGCAAAAGCAGGACCAGATTCGTTAACTATTCAGTGTAGCTTGGTCTGTTATGCTACATAATTTTAAAGTAAATAGATTAGCAAGTTTGTTTGTAACTCTGTTTAATCCTGTTTTTTAGTTCAGACTTTTTTGGTTTTTTTACCTTCTGAAGCATAGGGAATAGCTGTCAGCAAATGAAAAGACTGGAAACTTGTTTGCATATGATATTATACATATTTAATACAGCATGCTTTTCCCTGCCTCTTGGTAGACAGAAAAGACAAACAACAATTTCATATTATCAGAAGAGCAGTAAGTCAAATATTTTCTCTGTAGTAAAGAGACATTGAGAAAGCTGTGGGTTGACCGAGAGTTGTGGTTGTCTGGCCCCTTTGAAAATAGTGCCATATGAAACTCCCGCTAACACCTCCAATATCAAGGGTTACTACTGCCCAGGAAAAACATTCAAGAGAAATCAAACCCACAGCTTTATTCTCTTCTGTGGTATTTTACAAGTTCTTTCTTTAGGTTTTGGATTGAGTAACCTCTAGTTACAAAGACTTGTGTCCTGGTAGGTTGTGCTCCTTTCTAGCAGTTGTATTTATTAACAGATGTGTTTTCATTTGGATGGGCCAGTGCAGATCAGGGAATTTCTGCACAGCTACTGTGGCAGAAGAACTTCAGAAAGGCTCCGTAATTGCCAGTGTCTCTCATTTCCTCTATGCCATTGTTACTTCTGTTTGTATTGGCTAAGTATACTGGCCAAGAGAGGTTGCTGTGGTTTAGCCAGGCATGATTCCTTACCAAGAGGGGATGGGAATGACTTGGGAAATATGTGTTTCTTACCTATTTTTAGCTTTATTTGATAGCAACATTTACACAGGTGTTTATGCTTAGTATCCTAGAAATGATCATAGTAAGTCTATTCAATTAATCACTCTTCATAGCATTCATTATGTAAAATTAGTGGTGAATTACTTGGCTACATTGCTGAGTCGTGCAAATCTTAAGAAAATAAGAAGTTCTAAAGAGTTAAATGAGGGGAGAGTTGGCAATGCTTGCACTGATTGCCTGAAGTAGGTTGAAGTTCACAGTTTATTTGCATTTGAATTAACTGAGGTTGGTGTCCAACAGTGCTTTTCAGAGCAGATTTCAGAAAGACTTTTTTGTGCAATAAAATACTTGAAAATGTTAGATGGAAGATGAAGGATATTTAAAATACTTCTTTCTTTTCCTGACAGAGAGAGCTTTCTTCTCATTTTATTCCAAGTGAGGCTTACTGTAATCTGAAATATTTTTACCACTGAATAGGCGGTCTTGTGGTAAAAGCCACTATCATTTTCATATCAGCATATTAAAAACTTTCTGAAAGTATTTTTAATTCCTTCATAAGGAATTTCCTAATACCTACAAAAAGAAATAAAATAATTTGAAAGCAGCTCATAACTTTAATCAGATAAAAAACTTATTTATTACGAAAAATGCTCTTTTATTAAAAGATAGGAGCTTGGAGATTATTACTTTACATACTTTTGCTTCCATTAGGAAAGAAAATATTTTAGAGGCTTTCTGCATTGTAACTCTGAACTGTATGTATTTTTATTATTATGACAGAACTTTGTCTTCCTAAATAATATGTAAATCATACACATTTAAACAAGTCAATGAGCAATAAAGCAAAAGCAGGTAGAAAATTCTTACATGATGGGTAGTAGAAATAAACTTTGTTTTCAAAGAGCTTGCAGATTATGACTTGTTTCGAAGTTCAACATTTCAAGTTCTATTTTTAAAATGTATTTTCTTTTGTAAACTTTACTTAAAACACCACTATAACTGATAATATATGTTGTTTATGAGTTTTATTTTTTTTTTCATGAACGATTGCTAGGAAAGAAAAAGCAAAGCACTTTCACATCGTTCTGCTACATCAATGGAAATCTTGATTCGCATGCAAAAGCAGTCAAAAAAATAAATGCAACCTTTGATTCTGTTACAGAGTGAATATAGTGCACTGATGTTACAATTATTTATATAGTTGAGGATTGTATTTGGTGACAGTCATGGCCTTCTAGTGATAACAAGAAACATGCAAGGTTCAAACACATTTAGTATATACTCAGAAAAGACTTGTATATGCTTTCTGAGGACAAACTGTAGCGCAATGGAAAGCTAAATGCACATGAATGAATGACCAGTTCACAAATACCTGTGTTTTAGAGTTGCAGGAGTCCAACTTTTTATTCATAGAGCAGAAAATAACCTATTGTACGTAAGTAAAAGAAGAGATGCGCTTTGTTAATTTTGAAAATGCTTTTGCTTTTATATTTTAAGAGAAAGAGAATTATTTTGTCACACTGCATCATCATTTGTAGCAGTGTCTAATTTTTCTTTAGTAAGGGTCTGTTTTGAGCCTGATATGAACACAAAGTAGAAGCTTTTATAAGATGTGACATTTGTACCACATCTTGGTAACTATTCACCTTTTAATGAGAGATTCGATATCTGAAAGAAATCTGAGACCAGGTGCCTTTGTTAAAGGCAGGTTTTCTCGGTGTTTTACAGATGCTCCTCAGGTCTGAGAGGTGAATCCTCAGAAAATTCTCTGAAAGACATTTCCAAACATTTGCTCAGTTATCTCTGCAGTATTCATAGGAGTGCAAAATCTGATATTATCAAGGAAAGAATGCTTTGGATTGGAAGGGACCTTAGAGATCATCTTGTTCCAACCCCCTGTCATGGGAAAGGACACCTTCCACTAGACCAGATTGCTCAAAGTCCATCCAGTCTGGTCTTGAACGCTTCCAGGGCTTGGAGCATCCACAGCTTCTCTGGGCAAGCTGCTCTGGTGTGTCAACACCCTCATAGTGAAGAATTTCCTCCTAATATGTAATCTAAAACTACTCTCAGTTTAAAGTTATTCTCCCTCATCCTATCACTACATGCCCTTGTTAAAAGTACCTCTTCACCTTTTGTGTAAGGCCCCTTTAGGTACTGGAAGGCCCCAGTGTGGTCTCCCTGGAACCTTCTCTTCTCCAGCCTGAACAACCCCAACTCTCTGAGCCTGGAGAGGTGCGTCATAGGAGAGGTGCTCCAGCCCTCTGGTCATCTTGGTGGCCCTCCTTTGGACTCACTCCAACAGGGACACATCCTTATGTTGAGATTCTCAGAGATGGATACAGTGCTCCGGGTGGGGTCTCACAAGAATGGAATGGAGGAGAAGGATCATTGCCCTCGACCTTCTGTCCACAATTCCTTTGCTGCTGCCCAGGATTTGTTTTTCTGCACTACAAGTGCACGTTGCATTCTTGTCAACCAGCACCCCCAAGTCCTTCTCGCCAGGGATGCTCTCAACCTGTTCTCCAACCAACCTTTATTTGTACTTGGGATTGCCCTGACCCGAGTGCAGGACCTTGCACTTGGCTTTGTTGAACTTCAAGAGTTTTGCACAGTCCCACCTTGCAAGCCTGTCCAGGTCCCTCTGGACGGCATCCTTCTCTCTAGCGTGTTGACTAAACCACGCAGCTTGGAGTCATTGGCAAACTTGGTGATGATGCACTCAGTCACCCTGTCCATGTCACTGACAAAGATGTTAAGTAGCGCCAGTCCCAATTCCAGCCCCTGAGGAACGCCACTTGTCACTGGTCTCCACTTGGATATTGAGCCATTGACCAGAGCACAGAGGGTCTGACCATCCAGCCAATTCTTCCTCGACTGAGTAGTCCATGCATCAACTCCGTGTCTCTCTCGTTTAGATAAAAAATTTAAATAAAATTTCAATTAAATTTAGTTATTTTTTTAAAAGTAGCATCTTATTTTGACAGTGAACCCTTCTTTTCTGTCTGCCCTGTTTCAAGATGGAAACATAAGTTCAGCTCATCATCAGTTTTTGCAGTGGAAAGGCCGCAGAGAAAGAAGAGAAGCCCCTTGTGACAGTACTTTGGGGTTGTCCTTGTCAAGTGGAATTGAGTTGCACGGATCCTCCCTCTCCTTGCAACAGCCAAGGTTAGCCATAACCTCAGCTTCAGTGAGAAATTGATGTTTTTAATCTTGAGGGCTGATTTTTAAGTTGAAATATAGTTCATCACAGTGCTGCTCTTCCATATTATCAAGTACTTTGACAGAGAGAAAATTCTTATTTAAAATACAAAACACAGCACCAGGTTATGATAGGTTGAAGGCTGATTATATTTTTCTTTTTTTTCCTGTGCCTTTTAAGGTGAATGAATCTTAGCTAGTATAGTGGAGAGTTAAAATATTATTTTTTAGAATTGTTGGTCTTATAACCTATGTGTTATGTTTCTATCTTTGGTTTATACTACCTTTATATTCTCATGTAATTCAGAAACCCAGCCATAATTAGTGCTAAGGTAGTATTTCAACAGAAAAATATATATTTCTCTTTTAGATTTTTTTGTATTTGCTCAAGGCTGATTTTGATAAACAGTAATATTCTGTAGAAATTTTTCCAGACATAGATGCATGGGCTGATTCAGTTCTTTCCTTGGGACACTGAAAGAAAAAAAACATAATTAACATCACTTCTGAGATTTAACTTTTGTATAATGTAAATTATTTTTTGAACTGAAGACAGTTTTTCTAGTGAATTTAAGCTGTGTTGCTTAGCTATAGTTGCATTTTAGTCTACCGTCTAGGAGGCTGATTCTCTTACTTTATGCTTGGAGAATTTTTCTCACAGAAATATTTGAACAGTCTACATTTTTATGCTCTTGGTGCAGTCAGCAGGGTGGGGGGAGTTTTTCTGCACCTTGAAGGTTGCATTTGAAACATTAGTAGAGTGCTTCAAGCATCAGATCTTAAAATTGGTGTCCCCAAAAGACCAAAAAAATCTAATATTTTAATATATTTATGTCCTTTATATCTTTTCTGTGTGATAGTCACATTCATCTGCTGCTCTAGGCTCTCAATAATCTTTTCCATGCATAAGTAAACTTTTAAAAGGGCTGCTATGCTTATCTTTGTAAAAATATACATGATATGCCCATAAATCATTAATGAATCTATACTGAAAATTTGATTTATACTTCCAAAGTCTCAGAAATCCATATAATAAAATAGCACCCCCCTGTTCTCATGGTTTCTCAGACAGAACAGCTCTCACATTAAAAAAGAGATTTAAATGAAAGTTTGTGATATAATTTGCTGACTCTAATGATTTAGAGTGCTTTTATTAATTTATGTGCTGCATCTGACTCCTTGATGAACAGTGTGAAGTATTATGGCTAAAAATTTCATTTTTGTCATTCTCTGCTTGCCTTTTGAGAGACAAAGGTCCAATTTTAGTGAGTTAGTCTTGTATTTTTTATAAGATGGGCATGTTTCTGGAGTTATCATGAGTAAATGGTGAAAGAAAACCTAAAGAACTAATCATGAATGGTTAAATGGTTAAAAAAATTAATTTATTTTATTAATTTAACCATTAAATGGTTAAAAAAATAAGTTTTGTACCTTTGTTATTTTTTCTAATGAAGAAAATTAACGGGGGATTGTATGCATGGATGGAAATTCTGAATTATAAAATGTGTTATTTAAATGTTAAGTATTGCGTATTAAATATTTCCCAGTAAGAAAAATGCCTCCACTAAAAGGGCGGTCAGGCATTGGAACAGGCTGCCTAGAGAAGTGGTCCACCATCCCTGGAAGTGGTCAAGAAATATGTGGATGTGTCACTTGGGGAGAATGTTTAGTGGTGAACACAGCAGTGCTGGGCTAATGGTTGGACTCAGTGATCTTAGAGATTTTTTCTAATGATTACTGATTCTGTGATTCTGTTCAGTTTGGGCTCTTCCAAAAAGAGCTATGGAAAGAGTTGCAAAATTACATATAAGCAATGCAAAAATCATTAATAATGGCTGGGGTTTTTTTCAATATTCAAAGTCAAGACTTATTTTAAACTTCCCGTACATCTGAGATCCTTCACATCTCAGATTATAATTTTTACTGTCAACATGAACTTTGTTATCCCAGCATGCAGCAGAAGGTTTCTGTGGCATATCGGTTTGTATCCATCAACCATGAGACCCACTTTGGTAATTTGAGGGATTCTTAAGCATCAATTCACCATTTCTCTCTAGAACTGGATTTCTGAGGTTACCATTGATAAAGTTAACTGATTTACAAGCCACAGCAAATTTGGGATGTCAAGAAGGAATACCACTTGCTGCAGAGTTTCACTCTAATAAATGAATATTTAAGGAAAAGTATCTTCTCAGCACTCTTTGTTCTGCCTTTAGACTAGGGTTCTAAGCCAATTATCATTATGAAGTTTTCATTGCTTTTGACTAGTGTCTGAGGGATCAGTTCTTTTACAATTGTGTAATAATTGCATTGGAATTATTTGTGTGGGACAGATATAATGCATAAGTAATTTTCTTCTATTTCTGGTATTTAGGTCCTGCAGTAATTATGCACTTTGTTTTACCTGTGTTTTCTTTTACTTTGGGTTCACTTTCTCTATTTTTTATATTGATTTATTTCACAAAAGGCCCTTTGGCCTCAGAAAGCCAGGTTTTTTGTGTTAAAGATTGTGTATTTCATTATCTATAACGATTTGTAACTGTTCATCATGTAGCCTTTGCATGGAATACAAAATGTCAACTGTAAGATTTCACAAGTTAAAACACTTCAGTGAGGAACTTAAACCGAGGTAGAATGAAATAGAAAAGTGCTACTGAAAAGAGTCAAACTGCTTTAAAATGAGTATGCAATGTGTGTGAAGGTTCAACTAATTTACAAAGGTGAGGCCTAAAAGTGAAGCTTCAGAGTGGAAATTTCCTAACTGAAAAGGGTACATCTAGGCAAAAATATTATTCTGAAGTCTGTTAATAAGTACAAGTGGAAGAGAAACAATCCAGAGAAAGACTTTTCCATAGCAAATATTTTTACAATTCAATTAGACTTCAGAGAAAGCCATGGGAGGGTTGGGAGTGGGGGAGAAAGGTGGTATTAGCACTATGTGGAAATTTCATCTTTGAGTTTTTGAATATGGAAAAGTACCTTTTAATAAGTGCTGCTCATAAATTCCTAATTTAGGACATTTCTGAGTTTACCTGGACTCTCAAGACTGGCAAGAATTGGACTATAGAAAATAGAAGGTTATGCTTTCTAGGAGCTGAACACTATGAGCAGTTGAATCCTGCTACTCCTTTTGGCTTGTTCTAGTATACATCTACACTCAGAAGAAGACACAAAACTGGTCACAAATGAAGGGTCAGAACTTAGCAGATCTGGGCTTAAAAAACAGAGTGGAAAGTGAGTGGTAAGTGAAATAAAAAACCTAGTAATTGTACCTACAAATTAACAAAAGCTTTAGAGTGTGCTCTTAAGTATTCTTACAAGGAAGGACTTGGTGAACTGAGAAATATTTTTGCTGTTGCTCCGTGTTAAGAGACAGTGTCATTTTTCTCTTCGGCAGGAATTAAATTTTAGTGTAAGATATTTAGGCAGAGGGTAGAAGCCTTGGACATATTTCACTAGAGAAACTCTTGTTTGCTGGATATCATAGCATCTGCTGGGAGTGAAAACATTGATGAAATAGTTGTGAACCAGAAGAATGTAACTCCTAGTCCACCAAAAGAGAATGAAATTCTTTGTGTATTTAAGGGAAGTAGCTATTTCCCTTAAATACACAAAGGAGAAGAAGAAAAGTCTGCAATAACTAAACTTGAGACTTTGTAGCTACCTTTCTTTCTTTTCTTTTCCTTTCTTTCTTTCTTTTTCTTTCTTTCTTTCTCTTTCTTTCTTTCTTTCTTTTCTTTCTTTTCTTTCTTTCTTTTCTTTCTTCTTTCCTTCTTTCCTTCTTTCCTTCTTTCCTTCTTTCCTTCCTTCTTTCTTTCTTTCTTTCTTTCTTTCTTTCTTTCTTTCTTTCTTTCTTTCTTTCTTTCTTTCTTTCTTTCTTTCTTTCTCTCTCTCTCTCTCTCTCTTTCTCTCTTTCTCTCTTTCTTTTCTCTTTCTTTCTCTCTCTCTTTCTCTCTCTTTCTCTCTTTCGCTCTCTTTCTCTCTTTCTTTCTCTCTTTCTCTCTTTCTTTCTTTCTCTCTTTCTTTCTTTCTTGAAAACAAGTAATTACTAGTGGAAAAAGAGAAGAAAAAATAGCTTTTCTGTGCTCCCAGGCTGACTGAAAAGTGGTATGGTTACATTTACATTAATACTATCATAGCAAGCTTGCATCAGTGAAAATATGAGGATAAATCAGACACCATATGTGCAGCTCCACACTTAATTACTAGACGAACACTTCTGTAATGAAGATTATGGAATTGTTTTGAAATTTGCATCCTCCTTTTTATCCTTGCATGTGTGTTATTTCTGGCCATCTGTGGAAAATATTATAAAATTAGAGCCAGCGAGCAAATCTAACAACAGAAGAATATTAATGGTAAAAGTCAGTATTATTAAAGAAGAGTCCTAAATTTCTGGATGTTCACGAAGGGCTGTTATCATCAAAAACCACCCTAAAAACTAGAATGCTGCTAGAATGTGTATTTACAATAAATAAAGTATTAGATAATTAGGAGTCCCAATAGCAAAAAAGTCTTCCATTTTGCTGTGGGATTCTGGGTCACGTTTATTGTCACAACAATGCAAGAGAGGTGCTAAGCTTGCTCAAACAGCCTTTCGGTTATATTTTAAATAAGTTGATTTAGAGTTTATTGTGTTCACTTTGATGGAACTGAGCAAGTAAAGTCATAATCAAAATGCAATTTCACTTCGTAGCTAAATAAATTAATAATATTAATTGAACTGTGTTGGGGTCACTGCTATCCCTCACATCCTATTACACCTGTTGATCAGTCTTTTCTTTCCATCTGTTGGCCAATGGTGTTGGTATGAGTGGTGAGAAGGATTAGGGAGCTGATCTGGCTAGAAATTAACCTTTTCCTGCACTGCTCTCCACCTATCACTTGGAATATCATGGCCAACGATCAGTTTAAGCTCCGATGGAACAAGACCACTTCCTTCAAAATTATGTAAAACTGATTTGATTGAACCAGTGTGTTACTGTAGATGTAGACTGTAACAGTAATTGTCTGGGATAAAACTTGAACATAGCAGTACTGTCCTATGACTTCGGATACTGTACAGGTAACTACTCCCTTCCGCTTGCATCTCAAGACATAGCTTTAAACCTTTCTCTCAGGGCTTCTAGTGGGATAGTTTATCCCTATAGTATTATCTCAAGTGGATGAGGATAGACTTATGGGAATACTAGTCTAGAATGAGATTGATGTAAAGTAAACAATACCTGCATTTATCCTCCCAGGCGTGCTTCTTATTGTGGTTTAAAATAAAACAAACCCAAAAAAAAACCCCCAAAACCCCAAAAAACAACAAACCAAATAACCAAACCCAAAAAGCTGGAAAGGGCTGTCTTTCTCAGCTTTGTAAATGGTTCTTCAGGAGTAGTTTTTAAATATTCGCTTTCCAGATTTATATCTCCCTTGGGCTTTTAGAGTAGCCAAAAGTGGGGCAAAACATAGAGCTGAATCCAGGCTGTCTTTCACAGATGATGTTCAAAGAGGTCAAGTGACTTTGGAAATAAGGGGTACTTTTTGGTACTTTTAATGGCACCTACTCTCTTTTTTTTTCCTCAGTATGTATTGTGTATTACATGGTTCGCTCAGAACTGTAGGGAACTTGGAGTCTGTGGTAGTATTAAGGACCATGAATAGGGAATACTTAGCAGGACCTTACAAATTGGATCTTGGGTTGTTGGCAAGGCTGGCTTTAAGCATAGGAGACTGCCCAGAACAGTTGACTTTGAGAGAGAGCAGCAGTGGCTCTACTCTTCTTTTGTTTCCAGTGTCCAACATAGAAGTTGCAGCCACCGGCTGCAGTGTCAGTGAGTGTTGGCACTCTTTTATTAAGTGAGGACTTAGGGAATATGAGCAGTGTGCACTGCTACGTGGAATATCCCCTCTTGCTCCTTAGCAGCATCCCCTTTTCCCTCATCTCCTGCACCATGCCAAGAAGATGAACAGTGAACCTGATGCATCACTTTGCTTCCCCGGCATTTATTGCCTTTATCCTTCTTTGGCACTCTCTTTTTCTTCCTGCTGGAACTTTCTAGTGCTACAGATCATACTCAGTACTTTTCAAGAGGCAGAGAGAAAAGGTTTGACCTGGGTTTGCTAACAGCTGGTTTTTGAGAGGATCCATGTCTTACTCTGGAGGATAGAAGTTATCATCACCTCTCTTCATTGAACGTCAGATTGCCTCGTTTATGCAACTTTATGACATTGAAGATGACAAAGAAAGGTGGATTCTTCTCTCTATCTGTAGGCAGGGTAATCCTGTTTTTTCAAAATCAGAGATTTTCAGAATGCAAGAATGATTGTATGAAAGTGATTAATATTGAATTGATTAATTTGAGTCATTTGGATATCCTCCACTGAGGCTTTTTCCACTGCTTAATAGTCACGTAAGAACTGCAAGACAGTAAACAGTCTTCAGATTCCATTGCATGTTGCTGAACCAGATAAAAACTTTCAAAATAACTTTCAAAACCTTCTTTCTCTGCTTTGATGAATATCCGTGTTTTGTGGCTTGCAGAAAGTCTCATCTGGATAAAAAGAAATATCTGAAATTGCTGAGGAGTAGGCATTCCCAGATGTTCAAAATACAGACAGAGGCAAGAGAAGCTTTCTAACAGCATAGGGATGCTTACCTGAGTCAGCACTGAGGATAATTCATGTGACAGTAACTGATTCATCAACAAAGGGCCACTTGGACATTGGCCACGTGATCAGTGTTTGTGACAGAGCAGTTGGGATGTGATGTTCAGCAATATCTCCTGGCTCTCCTTCATGAGTGTTGCGCTTCACACAGATGTCCTAGACAATCCCAGAGTCAATGCGGGTGAATCAAAAATTGAGAATAGCGTCAAGGTGGGATGAAAAAGGGAGCACAAACTTGTATTTCAGGGAGATGAGGTGGTTACTCTTCAGGCCTACTGTAGCTTCGCAGTGACACCTTCACATGAGAAGAGATGGGATGTTCTTACCTATGCACAGAGTTCATACTAGATGTGATATGGAGTGTCTGGTGATGGCATCTGAGCATGAATTTCTTAGTGAATTACAAGGGGTTTTTTGGTTAAGCGGCTCTTTCTGGTGTTTCCTGGCACGCTGATGGTCAAAACTCAATTCTAGTCAATTCTACATTAACTTTTTCCTGTATTTCTATTGTATAAATACAATAGAAGCTATTTACCTTTTTGCCTTTCCAAAAATAACCAAATAGTGCAAAAAATCCCCCTCAGAACCCCAAAAAAGCAGAACCAAATAAAATATGTAAAACTTTCTGGGTTTTTTAGGTCAGTGAACAAAAAAAAATTGTTTTCAGTGTATTATACAATGGTGGTTGAGGAGAGACAAAATACATTCCTGTCACATACTAGCATTTCATCACCACGTACTGGCTGCTCTGTGCTTTCTATTATCTCCGTTTCATTTTTCTTAGAAGTAACAATATTTTTAGCTAATGAATTATTGAAAAAAATCTTATTTTACAGTCCTTTTTAGCTACAACCTAATCAGGAAATGGTGGGTTTTTCTAGTTTACTGTCAGCTTTCCAGCGTGCGTTTGGAAGGCTTCTTCCTAGTAGTTATATTAGAGTGGTATAAAACCGTAAGCAATGAAACCCAGTAAAATAGTACAAGACAGTTAAAACATAGCAGGAAATGTAGGTTCTGATCCTATTGGATGGGATTGTAAGCATATGAGAAATCCACTATTTTATTAGAAATATCTTTGCAAAATTTAAAGAAGGATGCAGTTTTTCTAGGAAAATTACTATGTACTATAATGATGCACTAAATTTAATATAAATAGTAGAATGCAAATGACCAAGTCAGCTATCAGAGTCAATTTTTTTTCATGAGATGTGATAGGGTGAGGTTTTTTGTTCTATAGAATCTCAGAACTGTATGTGTTTCCTTCCTATTTTTCTCAGTCTATTAATTTATTTTTACATAAGGTGAGAAAATCCTTCTTTTATAGACTTGGACTTTTAACATCCAAGAACATGGCACTAAGAACGTATGCCAGCTTTATGACTGACAAAACAAGTGCAATTTTCTGTATTTCTTTCTGATTGTGCTGAATTGGGGCTCACGAACAAAGTTGACCTTTGTGACAGTAAAGAAGAAAGAGAGTCGAGTCACCACAAAGCAGGAAAGGAGAGAGGCGAAAAACTCCACAGCAGTTAAATTGAAAAAGAGAAAATACCTGTAACTATTTTGGCTATTCAAGTACAGAACACTTTACTCTATTTGTATATTTCTGTGAACCTATATAAATGGACATAGTTTTTTTTCTAAAGACAAATCACAAGAAACTTTGAATTTCTTTCATTTTAGTTGACAGAGTTATTTCAAAGTTTTGTTTCCGTTCTTGTGAATGTTCATTGTAACTAAATCCTATAAATAGAGTGAAATTCTGGACCAAACATATTAAATGTGGATTTTAGAGTTATTTTCATGTTGTCAATTAGGTCAGGATTTCATCTATAGTTAACTTAATTATATTAATGTGGGCACTGGGGGAGAGTACTGGAGGGCAAACGTATTTTTGGTTCAATTCTGATAAGGACAAACTGCCCTCAGCTACAAATAGTCCTCGTTTATTTAAATAGCTGCAACATTCATCAGTCCTTTCGGTTACTGATTGAGCTGTGCTTCGATCCAGTTATACAAAAATCCACATGCATCTTTATTCTCTGCTGTTTGATAATTTCATGTTTCCTGTCGGTACTGTTGTGTACACTCCTCTCCATCACACCAGAGTGCATCCATGTCCTGCTGCGTTTGAAGAGCTCATAGTTTCTTGCATGTCATAGACTTTCCCATGTCACATCTCCTGCTGATATGTGGTCTAGTTATCTTCCTGTCCTATGAAGACTGCTGAAATGCTGCTTCCCCTCTCCCTAACTACCTTCTCTCTTTGTTTTTGTGGTGTAGGACTTAGTTTCCTTCTTTAGTCCTTTATAATTCTTTTGTTACTTCAAATCCAATTAGAGGCAAAAACCTCAAACCTGTCTCTTCCAGTCTTTGCCATTTTCATGGTGATCTTGAGGAACAATCTCCAGGCGGGTTGACTTTAAACCACCTGAGTTACCGAAGAATCTCTTTCACTGGGTAAAAAAGATGGGATCCATCTCTGTTGACTACAGCACTTCAGTGCAGAGAGTTTCATAGGTGTAAAGAGATAAAATCATAACATTAACCAGAATACTTATCAGAAAGTGATTCTGAAATCTGTCTGAAAGTGACAGACATACCATGGTTCAGCAGTCATCCAAGGAGTTCAATAACATAAAGGTTTCAGTGGTTTTGTTGGTAACTACTGTTCTACGAAACCTCAATCTTTTCTTGAGTAACAAAAGAGAGAAGTAAGGGTGATAGGTTAGTATATCACAGCAAATATGGAGAATTTTAGTCTTTTAAGTTAGCAGATTACCTGTTTAAAAAAAAAAAGTTGTATCTTAAGCAGCCATTTTGCTTTCTCTAGGATAATGTCTTTTCTCAAATGTACTCTTACCAGTTTACTATGGAAGTGCCAACAGCTGTTGTTTCTTCTTACATTTAGTGTTAGTAGTGTTTTATTTTAGAAGAAAAACATTAAAAACTTGAAAACCAAAATGTTTATCTTTTCTAGCATGTGCAAAGTACGCAGTGACACAATGGTATACTAGGTGTCAATTTACAAATTTTGTAAAATATTAACAATACGAAACTATTCACCTGAGTTCTAAGCTGGCAGGTTTTCTGTTTCTGGTTTCATAGCATAAAGTGGTTGAATTCCCATCGGTTCAGGTACTGCCATGATGGTAAACATTAATCCTCTAGGATATTGAGGAACCAGCTGTGACAAGTTGGCTTAATGTGGGAAGAAAGAGACCACCTTGCTAACAGTTGTAACCTCCACAAACTAGCACTTGCACATATCAATGATGCTAAAACCACCCTGAGGTTGATACTGAAGTCTTGGGAAAAAAATAGATCAATACACACAACTCGAATCCATTAAAGAAAGCTCCTCTGAGATATGTGAACTATACTATCCTCCTTTTGTTCTTCTTTCTGAAATACTAAAGAAGTTCTGAGACCATGTGAAGAACTTATAAGAAAGTTTAAAAATTGCCATTTCTCATTTCATTATAATTCATTGAAATTATATGAAATAGTATAATTATTATTCACTAACCGGATCACTAACACTAAGACATCTTGGTGTCATCCTTTATATAAATAAATAAATATACTGAAAATGGTAAGACCAAATGAGAGCACGAAGTTAACAGCAAAGATAAGTGTCTCTGCTGCATCTGCATTTCAGGTGTTTTGGCCTTTCAGAAATGCCCCTGGCATGCTCAGGCCACTTGTGTACAGGTTCACATGAGCCACTGTCAATCTTTAGGGCTGATTCCAAAGAAGCCCTTCTAGAAAAGCCCTGGGCAAATGGATCTTGCTTGCATCCCCCCCAGAGGGGAGATGGGCTGCCTGGGCTTCTGCTCTTACCCACCAGCACCTGGCAGTGCGAGTGGCATGAGGGCAGAGAGAGAGAGTAACCATGAAAGGCAGGGAAGCCTGGTCCTGGTGCTGGCTGCTCACCACGGTGGTGCCTGGCGGTGCCTGCCTTGGAGCCACCTGACACGTTTGTAGTGTCTGCACAAAGACCAAGTGCAGTACTACAGGACCAGGAGTTTAAGGGCCTGCACTCCACTGTCTGCTTGGGCAGTGTGATGGTTTTGCAGTTTAAATCAGGAAAGGAGTGAGGGAGAGATGGGCAGGAGTTGGCAGAAGGCAGGATACATCTGGGGTGGCAAGGGCTTTTTGTGAGGTTTTTTAAAAAAAATATTTCTCATCCTGTGTGTTCCAGCACATGAGCTGTCAGTAGCATTGCTGCCTGTTCCAAAATGACTTGCCAGCCTCTTTTGGTGGGTGAAGGATGTAGAGCATGTGCCGGCACAGTGAGGGGCTGTAGCCACATAAAGTCTCAGCTGAGAGACAGAACAGATTGGTACGCAGATGTACGAGCTGTTGGCTGCCGTGGCACCACTGAACTTCACTGTTGCAAGCCCCAAGCCTGCTGTACATAGTTAAGGTGACCTAACAACTCTGGTTCAGAGCGTGGCTGCCACTTCTGGAGGAGAACTGGAAGGTGACAGCATGAAGTGTGCAGTGCTCAAAAGCTGTCAGCCAATCGTGGGGGTGAGAGCTGCCCCCACGACACCGTGATCTGCTTTCCACTTTGCATTTTGACAAGGAGAAACATTCCTAGATATGGATTACGGCTGCATTCATAAGAAAATGTCATAATGTGATTTCTTTGTAAGAACTCTGGTTTTGGTGTAAAGATAACTGTCATGAGTTTGTTTAAGTCAGGCTGCGTGTGAAGATGTGGGGCACTAGGGTAGAGCAGAGGCAGGCTAATGGGAAAAGACATGTTTTTAGCTAAAACTTCTGCTGTTCATTCAAAGTTAATGCAGTGGAATAGTCTCTACACAAGAAAATACTTTGTTTGCTGCTACCTTTCTGCCATGAAACCATAAGGGTAGATAAAAGCCTCTTAAGAAATGGTAGCAGTGTATTCTTTCATGGCTGGTTATTTGTGTCCATCATTATATGCAATGAAATCCTCAAAGTCACAGGCAATGAAGCATGGTTTATATTTATTACTCTGGCTGTATTACAAACCTATTAATAACACTGAATATGGTGACATAGCTTATGGTCTTTTTCTGATCCCCACAAAATAGACAATTAATTTTATTCTTATTTTTTTTTCAGATTAATAATATGTAAAAGACAGAGACTGACATTTCCTGAGAGCATACTGTACTATTCCTTGATATGTTGAAACTGACCTTTTAAATGATGCCAGGTTAATATCTGATGTATCTTTTCTTTTAAAGGCAGAAGGAATGCAGTGATTGAGCCAGTATTTAAAATTTCATTTATTATAATTTGTAGGGGCATTAAGTTTATGAGATCAGTTTATTGGGGTGGAATACTTACATTTTCAAATGAATTATATCTCTCTTCTTAATGCCAAATATCCTGGCTAGTCACCATTTATCCACACAGAACAGAGCATAATAGCTGAGGAATTCTGGAAAAAAAAGGGGTTTGAAAATGGGAAAGTTCCTAATTTAAAGTATGTATACATTTTAAAACAGGGCATTCTTGTATATGTTATGTGTTATGGGTATATGTTTTAACTCTTCATATAAACTCTGGCTAAGCCAGGTTACATTAATTAGATTTTTTTTTTAATACACTGTAAATACATGTTTTCACATTTGGATCTGGTTGTGTAAAATATGGTACTGTTTCAATCTTCTCTGTGAAGATTACAGCATGGGGACAGGTAAAATAGTGCTTTTTATATATTTGCTAAACTTTCACAGTAGCAACCTCTTCCTCGTCCAACAAGAAAGCATCAGGTAAAGAACAAAATTTATATTACCAATGAACTGCTGAGAAGATTTAGAAATCATGATAACTTTTAAAGGAAGCAGTCACTATGGTATTGTAGAGTATATTAATCATTATTAGATATTCATAAGTAAGGTGTCAGAACTGGGATTTAGTTTGTTTTCCACAAAATATTGGACTTACAAGTGTGAAAAGTGCTAGCGGGAGAGAAAAGGGAGATATAGGTTTGTATTACATTTCCTCAAGAATTGAAAGAAATTGTCTCTAACTCAAGGGTGACTAGCTGATCATCAGGGTGATGATGGAAACTCTGTGAACTTTTCATGTAGTTTTCTTTGCTTAAAAAAAATCCCTGAAAAATATTTGAGGGTCCCAGTTCCCTTACCTAAATGAGGCAGGTGAGATATCCTAAGGTATTCCTTCTGTCAGTTCAGAAGCTATAGCTGTCCCAGCAGTGCTCCTCACCCAAGAGTTTTAAGGTACAAACTTGACAGAGAATAAAAGAATCCTCTTACGGATAATAATTTATAAAAAAATTTCAGAAGTAACTGAAATGGAAAGAAGTCAATAGTGAGAAAACTGCAGAGTACATCAGATTCATGAATGCTCTGGAAATGGGCTAAAAAGTGAAATGACAGAGCTTTCTGAGAATCAGAAAGGAAAATCTAAATTTGATACTGAAGAAATTACTGTACAGTGAGAAATAAGAAACAACCATTATCTGTTCAACATCCTTCACTCTATTCCTCCTCAGCTCATGAGGAAAATCTAAGGATGACGGACAACACATAAGACTCCTACAACATAGATCAGTTTAATGCTAAAATAGTGCATTAAGCTCATTGTTAAAAGAGAATTAATGCACATTGAGGAAAGAAACCCAGCACCTTAATTATTTCTGTGCAGTGAAGGGGGGGGGGGGGAATAACTCCACCCCCTAATTATCTACATGCAATGAGTAGCTGTAAATTAACTGTTTGCATTAATAGGATGGAAGATATGAAATTATGGCTAGTAGTTGTTTTAAGAATTTCAGTTCAGTGTTTACTGGCAGACAAATCACATATATACATTAAAATATGTACTGGAATGTGTTTTAATTTTTTAATTTTTCTTTGCATTTTAACCTATAAGCTGTATTATAAGTGAGAAATGTGCAGAGGAAGAAAACACACAGATTCAGGTTGGTATCTGCTTAAAGAGAGAGTAAACCAAGTAAACTCATGAGATTTCCAAACATGGTTATATGAATATAAAGAAGTAACAGTCTTCAGTGAAAATAAAAGTAGACATATAATATAAACCTATAAGCAATTGCTTTACAAAAATGTAATTAATGAAGTTAAAAATACTGAAGAATGTTATCTAAACACCGAAACATCAAGTTCTGCCAGATTATAATTAATGAGTAAACAGGGTCTAGATCATTAATGCAAATTTGAGTTCAGAAATATGTTATTTTACCCCAGAATGCATGACATAAGAATTCTTTCAAAACACAATTTCTGATTTCTTGATAATATAATATTAAAAGGAAAGTAAAAAACTTCTTTGCTTATAATTTGTGCTGCATCTTCAAGTAGAAATAAGAAAAAAGCAATTTTAGGCAACATGAATATATAGTCTTGATACCTTATTTCTTTCTGTTCGGCTATATGCAGCACCAAAATCTGGAGTTGTAATGAAGCTTGAAAAGTCATTTTTATTCCTGCTCTTAGTTCAACTCTTTAACAATGTAAGTCTGTAGGACAGATCATAATTTTTCTTAAAATAAAGACTTCATAATAGCACTGTGTTAAGGAGAACTGTGGTTTTGGTAGTAATTTTAAAATAAATAATTATTTAAGATATCCAATACATTCAATAGAAAGTGTATGCTACTCAAAAAAAAAAAAGTGGATATTTTAAATTCTAAAAAGGCAAATAATAACTGCATACACCCTGCATACTTTTGATACTTTAGGTGGCATCTGTCCCAAAAGCTTACTTTTTTAGATTTGTGTTTTAAGTTTTCATCCAAGTATCAGGCAATGAAGTCAGAAACTGAGCATGTAATAATTTTCTGTTCTTCTGTACAAGTGCAAAGAATAAGCCTTTCAAGGTCAAACAATTTTCAAAACTATAAGGACTCTATTCTTTTACACCACATGAAGCTAAAATATATTCAGTTTGTGGGAGGGTGGTGGAATGTGGCTGCTTGTACAACCTTCTGTGAAATGACTGTTTTCCAGCCAGATTTTCATTGTACAACATTCCACAAGTGCTCAAAGGGGACAAAGGTTCAAAGGTGCATAGCTACTCTTAGCATGCACAAGTGCTAAACAAATCTGATTCTGACCTTGAAAGTCAACAATTAAGTATTTTTTTAAAAAAATTCAACAAGCACAAATAAAGGGATGTTTTCTTTGAGTTTAAAAATCAAGATTCTGATTTTTCATTTCTTTTGTTTGTGTTTTTTTTTTTTTCTTTAATGGACTTATTTTTCCAGTAACAGTGACACTGAGAACTAACATAGAATCAGTGAAGGAAAATGCCATACCGTAATGCACTTGAATTCTCACATTTCTGAAATAGTCTTTTTTTGGTGTTTCCAGTCAGTGAGCTAGATCAGTTGTAATAATCCCATAGCAAAGGTCCACCAGAACATCTGATTAGCCATTCCGTTTTGGTGGAAGTGAGGGGAACCCAAGAAGAAAATTCCACTGTGTCATTTCCTATCATCACTGTAATATCCCGTTACTGAACAGGTGTAAAAGAACAAGCCCGAAGTTATTTATGCAAAATATCTCCCTGTAATAGAGCTTGTTTTCTGTGTGTCAAATAATTCTCTGCTTAATGTATTCTGTGCAAGCTCTCCTAAGAGAGATACTTCTACTGTGTATGTTAAAAAAGCTGGAGCACCAGAGAAAGGTAATTGAAGTGGAAACTCTTGGAATAAGCAATGATAAATGAGAAGAAATGTTAAGTTTGATTAATAGGGGGACCCAGAATGAGATTGGGTTTGGTGGAACAAAAGGTAAGTGATGTCAAAGTAATATCGTGTATTAATGTCGAGCTTTTGTTTGAATTACAAGTGTGAAGGCAAGGCAGGCTGGGAAAAATCAGCTGGAATGAAGATGAAACAGACCTTTATGTGGTTTTGCCAAGTTTGGTAGAGTAGTCCCCAAAAAAGGTTCCAGACTTAAGTAGGATCCTGTTACTGAGCCTGTGAGTAGAGGTAAGAGTAGAGTCCATTTACTACTTTTAAAATCTCCACAGGAATTAATTCCATTCAGTCTCTCTGCCTTCAGGTGACTGTGAGGGCTACTGCTATGTGAAGAATGATAGGAATCAAATCCACAGTTTGTTTAACAGTATTGCCAGGGGCATGACTGTAAATGATAGAGGATAATAAGTGATCCCCAATTTGTTCACATTTTATGCTCAGATGATTTCCCATAGAAAAGAAAATGTCAGGCAAGACTTGAACATTCGATGCACAATCTGGGCTCCTAGGGCACACTTACGATATTTTGTACTTATTCCTGTATATCTTGATTCTTACCAGAGGTTTCTTCATTGGCAGGGTAAGCGAACTAAAAGCAAAGTAGAAAGGGGAATAAAAACCCACTCATGCGTGAAAGTGGTTCATCTCTGTCCCATATTGCAGGACTAAATAATATAGACTGAGCAGACTGACTTGGAAGTGTCATGAAGTAATGAAGATCAGTTTGCTGTGTTGTCTGTTTAACGTGATGGTTTCAACACAAATGCTGAATATCAATAATAAATATTGCATATCTCTAATAAAGTTCTGAAACCCCTTATGAAATGTACATGTGTACATCCATTAGGAACCATATAAGGGAACTCTCATGCCATATGTATCTATAAATCTGTGAGTATGATTATTATAAGCTTTTAGGTTGTGAACAGTGCATCACGAGAGACCATATTTAAAAGAAAATTTGATGAACGTGTGATTGATGATAATTTTTTTTCTTTCATCTGAGAAGAAGTATTGCATTTTTCACCACTGGTTTTCTCTTATGTTCTATCTTTGTTTGACTTTTCCTGGTTGTTTCGTCAGTGACACGCTCATGTGAATATTGAATAGTGATAAGAAAATGCTCAGTTCAGCACAACCAGATTGATACTGCTGTCCCAGATACTACCACCATTTTCCTCTTTGCTGTTGTGCCAGATGGATTGTCCTATATCTACTATATTTATTCAAGTCCACAAATGGATTATCATTATTGTAAACCTTTATTATATGGCTTATGCCAAAGTAATATTGCATCTCTGAACTTGTACATTTTATTTTGACAGAAACAGACCTGTAAAGATGTTTATGTGGTGGTCCTCTGTTTTACTTCTTGGATGCATTTTGCTGGGAGCAGATGGGTGGCCAGTCAAGGAAGGATACAACTTCAGCCCCTATCAGCCCTTAGTAAGATTACGGCACAAGGTATGGATTATTCTCTAATACTTCTTGCTTTTCTTCCAAGGTCAAGGGGTAAATTACACTCCAGCCTTGTCTTCTTTGTGTTTATTAGAGTAACCGTCAGAAATTAACTTTTTCAAAGAGAATGGCGTAAGATTTGTTTTAGCTTCAAAAACTAGAGATTAGTTATATCAACAGAAACTCAGAGGGAGAGCCAGGAGAGGCTGTCTCTTAAAGCAGCTGTCAGCATCTGCTTAAGGCAATGACTTGTCCCAGTCCTCAGTGAATTTCAGTCCAAGCAATAAACAGGAAAACCGCCCATCAAAGAAGAATGGTGCCGAAGTTAACTTGTTTGCAAGAGGTGGATGTTCCCAGTGCTTGCCGAATTTAGCAGTTTTGGACTATGGCATAGTGCAGATGTTTTCTGAGTTACATGGTTCTCATATTCAACTGCTACATGCCATTCAAATTTTACCCACCTGCTGCTCCTTTATTATGAATCCAGGACTCCTAAAACAGTTTTCAGCTAACAAATCCTGCTCTTCTTCTGGTTGCTGAAAGGGAAACTTCTGTGGTGCTTCTGTAAAACAAAGAAGAGGGCTGTAATATTTCCATGGCCTGTTTAAAGTTAGCATAGATCTGATCAGCTTAATTTCTTCTTGGCATGGTAGTCATGGGAGCAACATCTGAAGCACCTTAAGTCTTACAGTCAAGCAGAGATGAAAAAAAATTTCTTTTCACCCTTCTAAATTTTTGTGCTACAAGTAAAAGGTTTGAATTATAGCTAGAAACTCTGAATGTTAGTTTCTATTAATGTTTCAAGATACTGCTAGTTTTATTTCTCAATACTTTTTATAAAGTATGAAAGATACTTCTTTTTGGTCCTCAGTTTAAAAAAAACCCCAATATCTCAGCATATAAGGAGGAATTGACAGCATGAGTTCTCAAACAAGTAAAATTGCCTGTTAGCAAGTATTTTGTATGCTATGTAGATTAAATACAAGAAGTTTCTTAACAGATGGAAAATTAAATCTTAAAATTATACAATTATGCATCCTCTAGGGAATGTTCTCAGTCAGAATAAAGACTGAATCAGGCCACAGTCAAAGAAATACATAACTGTATCAGCACCCAGGTTTTTATGCTGAGTATTATTCAAAACTTTGTCTCATCACTTTATTTCCATTTGACAGATGAAAGCAAAACAAAATAAAATAGCACAAGAAAGGTTTTTTGAAATCTAGAAGGAAGAGAGAGACTAGTAATGAAACCGTGGAATGAATCATGTGAGAGAGAAATCACATGTGCAAAAAAACCCCAACACTAAACCATGAAGACTGTGAGAGCAATGAAGGACAGAATATGGGGTAGGATTAGAATTATTTCTGAGCTTAGATGTTCTCTGATCTTAATGAATGTATGTGGAACTATTCATATGTTGGTGTTTCTTAATTATACTTTTAATGTACTGATAACTCTCATATAATTCTTAGAATAGGCTGCCATAAACTTTTCAAGTTTAATATTGGGGGAATCACACATAGACATGCAAACAACATGAAAATAATTAAAACTTGATATAAAACATTATATTGAAAAATATGGTGGGTTTTTTCCTAGACGATATGTCTAGATAAAAAAATGGTTTAGTATAGTTCAGCTTTTGGTATTAGAGATATATGTTTGTATAAAAAAGATAGGAATGTAAAACTTTTCTAAAGTCAATTTTTAAAACGAGCTTTGGCATGGATATGCATACTCAAACTGTAAATAACATGGTAAAAGAAACTTTCTGCTTCAATCAAACACTTAATAAATCAAGTGCTTAGACTAAGTTATGCCAATAGAATACTTACTACAAACGGGTGATAATGAATATATGCAGTTATGTTTGCTTTGATCAGGCAATATGTATGCAAGTTTATGTGTGCAAAGATTAAAAAAAAAAAAAAAGATTAATCACTCTTGCTCTCATAAAGGGGAATTTATCTGACTTGAACAATAGTCCAACCAGAGCAACTTTAAATGTCAACCTGCAGGGAAAAACAATCCTGTTGGTACTTAGGTATTATCTTGAAATAATGATTGTGTTCGTGGTGAAAACAGGCATTCATATCATAAAGGTTTTGTTGTTTTAAAAGGGATTATGAATGATTTCAGCTTCTCATGCATAGAAATTACAAGTAGGAATTTAGTCTATATATATGATAATCTGAAAGCATAAGAATAGCATTGCTATGGAAAAAACTTTATGAATAGGGAAAAAAAGTTATGCATAAGAAGCATTATTTTACTTTGAGGGTGACTCAGGACTGGAACAGATTGCCCAGAGTGCTTGTTAAGTCTTCATCTTGGCAGATATTTAAAAACTGTCTGCACACGGTCCAGGACAACCTGTTGCAGATGACCATGCTTGAGCAGGAAGATATGACAAGGTGACCTCTAAAGCTCCTAACATTCTTTGATTCTGTATTTCATTATAATACACTATTAATTATAGTAATGCTCATTATCATGGCCGTTATAATGGCAATGAAGATCAAATGTTTGACTGCATTGTTTATATATGAAATATTCAAAACTGGGAAGAGATGAGTTCTCTTGAACCAGAACTGAGAAAGAATATTACAAAGCACTCCTCAAAGTTTTGTTTCCAGTCCCCTACCCTTGTTTAACTGCCACGGCTTACATTTATGTGGTTATGCTGAAAAGTACCAGGCTGTGTCTGAACAGCATGTGAATTTCTTGTTAAGCCAGATAATCCTTGGTTCTTCATTTGTCATAACACTGGAAGAGTTTGTAAGGTACTTTCCATTTGGGAGTCTTCTTGCATTGCTGCTGAAGTTTTGTGAGCAATTTGTTAATACCTAGGTTCCCACCTGATATTGTTAGGAAGTATTTTTAGCATCCTAATGAATTTTCTTCTTGTAATTTGCATGCCTGTGACAGAGACCAATGTTTATGCAATGACTGCTGTGAAAGAGTGTATGCTCTGAGATTTCCAGGTATAAACAGGCAGGTGGCCACCAACAGAATGGCAACTCTTGGCTGCCGATTCTCTGTCAGACACTAAGAAATATGGATTATAGCCTGTACATCCATATGTATACTCTGGGGCATGCCAACTCTGCGTATCTAACACATGGACACAACCCTCCTTGGCAAGCCAGGTGATTCACGTGGTTTAGCAGAGAATAATACTGGTGACAGTGCCTCGTTGTTGATGATCTCATCACGGGTGGGGAGCGGTTCAGTTTTAGTCTCAAGGGACAGTTCGTGAAGATGTAATTTAGTCCTTGTCGCCTGGACTCCTTTTACTTAGGCCCAATTCTGAACTTCAGAGGTTAGGACAACCATGTTCCCAAAAGTCAGGGCTAGCCCCTCACTGAGAGCAACCACTGCCCTGACAGCATAGGCAGGGGTGGGCTTAGGGGAACCTGGGGACAGAGAGAGGGGAGAATCCAGGGACATCAGAGTTCAGCCTGAGCGTTAGCCTTGGCCTGTGTCCAGGCCTGTGCAGGATGCTCCGTCAGAAAAGAGCTTCTGTTGTCCAGCTGAGCAGGAGTGCACAGAGGATACAGCCAACGGGATGTGCCAGCTTTCATTGGCTTCTGCTGCTCTGTTGATTCAAACTTCTTTTCAGCATTGTCCTGATTTCATCTTGTTTCACCGTAGAGCTAAGGGGAAGTGACTCAGATGTGCAGCCCTTGCTCTTGTCTGTGATATTTCTCCAGACTAAAATATTTCTTTTAACTTCCTGTAAAAAACCTGCCTCTCTCCTTTTTTCCTCTCTCCTTCCCTTCTTACTGTTGCTGTTTGCTGCTAAATTCGTCAGTTCAACCCTGATTCACATTAAATTAGGGCTCAGGACTAGGTCAGTTTAGAGAGGTTTAGGTTACATTAGAATTAGATCCAGTTTAGAAGTGTTTAAGCAATAAGGACTTTGAAGTAAACAAAGCAAGAGAAAAACATAAGCTTCTGTCCCAGGTTATTAAAAGCAAATTTGAATGCATAAGCACAAAGCACAGAAAAAACTCATGTATTACTTTTAGGTTTTTTCATCTGTAAGTGTAGTCAAGAAGTCTTTGGCTTTTTGTTTGTTTGTTTGTTTGTTTGTTTAATTTTATTTTCCTTTTCTCAGGAGAGGGAGGGAATTCTGCATTCTAATCTGATTTTTCCTGTGGGCAATAGCATTAAAAAGGCATGGGTAATTTTTTTCTTTAAATCCCATTACAATCATTGTGCATTAACAAGCTAATATCAATTAAACATTTTATTTTTGCTCTCTCTCACAACATGCTCAAAGCATTTTTTACTTCTTATGAAAGTTGCTTCTAAAATCTCCCTGTAAAATTTCTTCTATAATCCTCCTTCCAACTAGTCAGTCACTGGGGGATGGAGTGTCAAAGTCTGGAATTAAGGCAAGGCTGATTCCTGTTTTCAAGATGCCTGCTGATACTTATTACTATCAGCCTGTCTATAAACTTGTAGTCAGATCAAGAGGGCCGGTCAGGGAGCAAAGGTGCATCTTAACTATTGGGCTGAACCTCTTGATGTACCTATCTTTTTTGTTCCTGTTACTGAACATCATCACTGTGGAAAGATTAATCTTGACCAAATATTTTGAGGGATGATGAGATTCACATGTATTATCTACCTTTTGATTAACATTGTTTTTTTAATTTCACTTGCTGGGTTGGCAACAAAGAATAAAATATAACATGGTGGTATAGGGAGGCAATGTAATTATCTTCTCCAGTAGTCAGCTTGGCCTTCTCACATTGAATCCTAGGAAGAGGATTTCCAGTTATCCTGTGAATAGGTAAGAAATGGTTTTTTACCTTTCTGGTGTTTGGGATTCAGTGCAAACCCAATCTGTATCAGCCATCATTTCAGATTCTTGATAAGCGTGTTTTTTCATATTCTGTTATGATAGCAAATTGTCATCCCAAATTGCCATTGCAGTAATAGCAAAACAAAGCCAGGAGCGATTTGTTTGATATATTACTTGAGGTGATTTGCCCCTGTTTAAATTTGTGCCTTTTGGGTTTCTAAGATCATGAAAGAGGCCAGATACTTGAACTGTGTGTTTATGAGATCTGTCTCTTTTCCATGGCTTCCTTGTTGCCTCTTACTCTTCAGGTTGTCAAGACTACTCTGTAATTTAATTCCATCTCTTTAATTTTTTTCCTGTCAGAGAAATGCTTCATTTTATTCTTTTCCATTGCTTCTTTTTCTCAGTCATTTTCCCCATGGATTTAATACCTATATTTATTACCTAGAAGATGTAGACTTTTATGATCTATATTAACCTTTATTATCTTGGTTTGTTAAAACAAAAGTAATGTCCTATAGCATAGAAAATGCTCATAATGTGAGAAGTAATAAGTAAAAATCAAAATAAAACTTACAATAAATTTACATTAAATAATAAACATGGTGTATAATAGTTTTCTTGGTATGTAGACGAACTGGGCTGTACCCCAGACTCTTTTTTTTTAAATTTTTAACTAAATAATGGTCAGCTTAGCTTGTGGTTTATTTTTCACCTCCGATTCTAGTTAGCTATTTAAATTCTGTTTTTAAATGAAAATAATTATGTAGTTTAAGCATTTGCTTTTGTGTTGGGCTAGCATGACCTGGTTTTCGTAGCAGGGGGGCTGCAGGGGTGGCTTCTGTGAGAAGCTGCCAGAGGCTTCCGTCATGATCACAGCCAGTGCCAGCCGGCTCCAGGACGGACCCACTGCTGGCCAAGGCCAAGCCAAACAGAAACGGTGGGAACCCCTGTGATAACATATTCAAGAAGGAGCAAAAGTTATTGTGCAGATATAACTGCACTAAGTGAACAGTGGGGAGAGAATATGTGAGAGGAACAGCTCTGCAGACACCAGTGTCTGAGCAGAAGGAGAGGGAAGAGGTGTTCCAGGTGCCCCAGCAGCGATTCTCCTTCAGCCTGTGGTGCAGACCATGGTGAAGCAGCAGTGCCCCCATGGAGGACCATGAGGATGCAGAGATCCACCTGCAGCCCGTGAAGGAGACCCACACCAAATCAGGTGGATGCCTGAGCGGAGGCTGGCAGGGACCTGCAGGCCTATGCAGAGAGGAGCCCATGCTGGAGCAGGTTTCCTGGTGGGACTTGTGACCCCAGTTGGAGCAGGCTGTGCCTGACGGACTGCACCCTGTGGAAGAGTGACCCATGTTACAACAGCAGCATTATGTGGAGAACTGTTCCAGAAGAGATGGATTCAGGTTGGAGAGCTTCATGAAGGACTGTCTCCCGGGGGCGGGACCCCATAGTAGAGCAGGGGAAGGGCTCCTCTCCGTGAGCAGTGGCAGGAACAGTGTGTGATGGACTGGCCAAAACCCTCATTCCCCACCTCCCTGTGCTGCTGGGGTGGAAGAGGTAGAACTCAGGAAGAAGGGAGGAGTGGGGGAAAGGTGTTTTTAAGGTTTTATTTTACTTCTCATTATCCTGCTCTGATTTTCTTAGACATAAATTAAGTTAATATCTCTAATTCTAGTCTGTTTTACCTGTGCCAGTATTTGGTGAATGATCTCTCCCAGTCCTTATCTCAACTCGTGAACCTTTCATTATATTTTCTCCCCCCTGTCCACTTGTAAAGGGGAGTGATAGAGCAGCTTTGGTGGGCCCTGCCATCCAGCCGGTGTCAACCCATTACTGCATCTGTGCGGTGATGTATTCCCAACTGAGGAAATGTAACATTGATATACAGCAATAAAAGAAAGAGAGAAAGAAAGAAAACTCTTTGTTACACTGGGCTTCAGTATACAATCAAATCAAAATATTTGTGAACTGTTAGATTCCTCTTAAATTGGCATCGGTTAGGTTGGCTGAATGTTAGGTCTTGCATCTGTGTTTCTTTTCAATATCCATATTTTAAAACATCTTTATCACTTTTATTCCTATACTTTGTGTGGTAGAAAAACAAGTTCAGAATAATTATTTCCATTTAGTACTGGGAAAATATATCACTAGTTTTAACTCTTCTTCATTGCTTACTTTGTTCTAACTATGTTTTCAGTTGTCATTTTGAACTGTGATAATTTTACTGAGTGTGTGATGTGCAGTGGGAGCACGAATCTGGTATCTTTTAGATAAAATCATATTTAATGATATACTACTATACCTTTTTATTTTTTTCTTTTACAGTAGCCACTGTTGTGATTTTGTGTTACCAAGATGTCAGGTTAAACAACCCGTCTGTACTTCATGAGAACCATGGCTTTCGTTGTCTTGCTGTACAAATATTTGCTATCACAGTATCTAAGCAATTTTTTAGCATTTATTTTTGTGATCAGTTTAAATTTTTTCATTTGAAATCTTTGCAAGGAGCCATGGTAAAAAGCATTGGTCTGTGTTTACGTATATTAGGTTTAGGTGTATTCAATTTGGCTTTCTTAGCAGCCTTTCCTTTTGAGAATTTTGTAACTGGAAAACCATGTGACTTCATCTCCGTTGTTTATAAAGCAAACTAACAGTAAGAAAGTCCTCTTACCTTGTGAACTTACTGAAATAGGCTATGCTTACCTTAAAATGCTTTCAGGTCTGGGTAAGGTGACTGCTAGATTACAGTAGTTGTTATGACATGTTATTTTTTTCTCTTTTATAATTGCTGGTGGGATCATGTAAGTAGTCCAGCTCAGGGCACTGTATTTGTTCCTGATAACTGATTCCATGGTAAATCATACCAGACAAGAACACTACACCCATCAGAATTCTCAAATCCCTTCAACCACGAGCTAAGGGAATGGGATGTCTTTCAGATTTATTTTCCATTATGAAGAAAACCCAAACGGCGGCATTAGTTACAACAACAAAAAACCCCAGTCTTCTTTCAAAAAATGAGGTTAAAGGATAGCATACCCATTGAAAGCATTAAAGGTTTTGGTATCTGTGCTTAGGCCTGACACAAAATTGAAAGCTTAAAGACAGCCAAATAAAAAGATGCCTAATTACATCTTTTTTCTTATTGTTATGCATTGATACAGCCATGGTTACATAAACATAGTGTTAAGAACACAGAAGCTTAATGCCTAAAACATAACATTCTAAACAAAGCTCTCCCAAACTTCACAAATAGAAAAATGTTGCTGTTTGACTTCATTAAAATTGCTCACAGAATCATAGAATGGTTTGGCCTTGAAGGTATCTTAAAGATCACCCAGTTGCAACCCCCTGCCTTCTTTTCTGCGGGCTGAAGAGCCCCAAGTCACTCAGCCTGTCTTCACAGGAGAGGTGCTTCAGTCCTCTGAGCATCTTTGTGGGCCTCCCCTGAACTCACTCCTGCAGGTCCATGTTTGTATGCTGGGGATCCCAGAGCTGAACACAGAGCTTGAGGTGGGGTCTCTTGAGATGCAAGAGATGAGGAAGAGATATTTGTTTCACTGGACACATCTTTTAAAAATTACAAAAAGCTGAAAGTTTTCATTTAATGTACTTGGTTATCTACGCTGGACTGCATTTATATTATTTATATAAATGAACACAATGTATAAACAATGCAGTGTATGAACAGTATGTTTATGTGAACTGAGTATAATAGCAATAAGTATTTCTGTAACATTGCATAATATTAATATCATCTGCTTAATATTCATTGTCAATTCTATCAAACAGCTTTATGAAACTGAATTCCTCTGCCCAATGCATTCTAACAAAATATTATTTGAAGTAAGAAAAATCTAACAAGCTTATTCTGGGGCCCTTCGTTCAATGAAAACGAACCAAAGAAAAATTATTAGTCATTTGTTTATTGTATTGCTTATAACTCTGGTTATGTAACCTGTTGTGCTGGTTTGGCTTATAAGTAAGCAGCTTATAATTCAAGTCTATTTTCTAGGGACAAGTAAGGCCTATCACTCTCTTGAGGCATCAGTGGAAATTTATTTCACTAACGTTTCATGAAAATGCCGTTGCTTTCTATTACTGTTACCTGAGGATTATTGTCATACATCAATGCAAGTAGTAAAGCACTAATATTACGTCATCTTAATAGGATGTATTCAACTTGGTATATGTGTCATTATTTTTTATTACATAATTTGATGCTACAATTCTGAAATTAATAGTACCTGTTGTATTGCAATTAGATGATCCCCAAAACTGTAAAAGACTAATCCCACTGCAACAGATAGTTTGTGGTATGTTTTGTAAAGGTCTGAGAAACCATTGCATTGGTCAGTCTGACTATCCATATAAAGCTCAGCTATTTATTTCATTATTCCTTCATTCCTCCTCTAAGTGGGGCATAGTAAAGCATGCCTTTCAAAGAAATTACTGAATCTTCAAATGTTTTCTATACCTTCATATTTTCAAAAATTTCCTTTGATGTTTTACTGTTAGAAAAGTACAGAGCTTACCATTTCGATACATCTGTCTTGTTATGCCAGTGACTGCTTCCTGGGACCTACTCCATCATTAGATGGAATACAATCAAAGTGATTGGTTTGGTACAAGGAAATATTTGCAAGACATTATTTGTAGTTTATTATTCCTAACAAACTCTATTTATTGGTGTTTACTTGTATCAGCCTAAGGCAGGGAAGAAAAATAGATGTCTTCATATATATATATAAAAGGAACTACTATAATTAAAAATACAATATTATCAATTAGCTTAAAACTTCAGCTATTTACTGGATTGTTATTTCAGCTCTCTGCAAACTCTTTTTTTTAAGCTAATTGTTTCCATCATGAATGCCAAGAGAAAATAACTAAAAGCTTTACAGTACATTGCCTACTGCACAGTAGGAAAACTGTAACCAATTGTTAGTGTATCTGCAGAGTATATAGCTGCACTTCATAATTCATTTTGAAAAATAAATTGAAATTCACCAATCAAATACTGAGTTAATCCTGAATTTTCTAAGATTCAGTAGAAGAAAATACAGTCCTAATGTTACTTTCTAGTTTCCTAAATGTCACGCGGTGGGTAACACGATATAACCTTTCATCGAATCTCTGGTTTAAATGAATGTATTCCTCAAATATAGAGTTGAACACTTTACAAAAGGGCAGGTGCAATTGATTAATATTCATATCATGAACTTTTACTTTGCTACACTACCTTATCTGCCCTTATAAGATGAATGGTAGAAACAACCTGTTATTCCTAGCAATGTCTCAGCATACTGGTTTTAATCAATACTTGTAGAAAGACTACAGTTTTACCCATAATTATGTCTTAATGCAGACTAAATGCTACTTGCATTCCTGGATTATAAGAAGGTAATTGATGTTTATGCTCTCATGTCTATACCCTCTAATTGTCATTCTTCCTGCAGATTTTCCTCTATCTGTACAAAAATTTGCCAAGAGGAAAAATAAGATCTGAATGAGCCTCAGACAGACTGAATAATAAAAAGCAAAATACGTTATGTGGTTTTAGAAAATTACACTTAAAACCACCTCTGAAATTTAAAAGGAAAATGAATAGGGATTTTAGGCAAATTACTTCCATTAATGTCACTGGGAATTCTGTGGCTAAGATCCATCTGTACTGGCTTGCTTTTTTTTTTTTTTTTTTTTTTTAAGTAGCACTATATTGTCAGGAAATATACTGCTGTTCAGTAGTTGTGAGTGTACCTGGAGCTTTAGGAACTCATGTAAGGGGGAAGATAATAGAATACCCATTAAATACTGTATCTTAGAATTTCCAGTGATAATTCAGTATGCTAATGTGTTGCTTCTTGGAGATCTCTTTCCCCCTTCTTTGCCTATTCAAATCTAGAGTGTTCTCAGATAATTGCAAAATAAATATATATATACACTGAATATGATTAGCTTCTGCGCTATATCGGATAAGTGTATTCGTCTGTAGCACCTCACCAACTGTCCTGTGCTATTGCATTTCTTTCTTGGTAGGCTTGAAGAAAATAAGAAAAATCTTATGCTGTCTATCCATGAGAAAGTAATACTACACTGAGTGTCTGAGCATCTAAAGTTTAATGCAAAATATGCACAAATAGTAATTACTTCTCTAAAGTCATTTTTAACGTAGCTCCTCCAACTTAGCTAAGGAGAGCTGTAGCCTGGATTTAGCTGCATAAATTGGCTTGAAAAACCTTCAGTATATAAGTGGTTTTGTTCATAGTAGTACATGTTTTAAGGCAAAAGTATACACTTTTTCCACTGCTTAAACCATGCATTAAGCATTTAATGCTTAAAGCATTATAAAACCAGCAACACTGCACAGCAGTATAAAATCGGTAGAATGTTTTTTCTGTCATGTGCTGTGAAACTGCTTGTAAATTTTGAATGTATTTCATCAAAGATGAATGTCTGTCATTAAACTATGAAGACATCACATTGAAGAAGCTATAGTTACACTGTATTTCTGTAAGAGTGAGCTGCCTAAGAAGTCTCTGCAGAGTAACCTGTGCACGTTCTGTTGATTTTTTTTTCCTGTTCAGCTCAGAACTGTGATCAGTTCTAGGACAATTGATAATAATGACGTATATGGATAGAAGGGTAACAGCCAATGGAAAAATGAATCCTTAAAGTCAGCATGTAGATTTTATTAGATTTTTTTTTCTTTGTGGAAAAATGACAAAATTTGGAAAACAGGCCTTTTTCTCTGCTTCAGTAAAATGAAGGAATATATATTTGGCTGTTCACTACAGTTTCATTGGGCCTGTAGAATCATTAGGGTTCCTCTTGGACAAGCTCTTACATTGGAAACAAAACAAAAAAAACAATAAACAGAAAATAACAACAACAACAAATTTACAGTACCATTAAACCTCAATGATTTAGTGAAATAAGAATCCTTGAATTTAAATATAAAACCCAGAAATACTTCTCAGCTGCCTTTCAACTACAAGAGTAATCAGGGCTTATAGGTCCTATAGGGTGCTTATTTGTCTTGATAGCTACGTGCAGCCTGCTGCAAGCAGGTCTTTTTACACTAGGCAGCATTGCTTTGGAAATGTGTCTATATGAATCACGAACTGTCCTACCAGAAGGAATTGTTGCTTTAAAAATGTGCTAGTCTGACTGACTCTGCCTATTTTAAAAAAGGAAATGTTGTTTTGTAGAATGCAATACATGGTGCATACATTTGATATGACACAGTGTTACTGTGTCATTACCAGGAAGCTGCTTAAATTCAGTTGGTACTGAAGAACATTGGAATTTAGACAGAAACTTTAGCCCAGAACTGTTTCACCTTGAGAACAAAGGCTTTGTCGGCTCTGCTTTACATGGTCCAAGGCTGCCTCTAAGAATAATATACGCCCTTGCAACATCTAGGTTATTTGCTTTTGTCAGACAGGCCTGAATTGAAAAAACCTGTGGATCTTTGTGTACTTCTGTCCACTTTTCATCCATAGAAATCACACACTTTGTTGAAGCCTGGTTGTCACTGTTTTCCCCACGGACAAGTAGAGAAATGACACAAAGTCCAGGCTCAGGGATAGATGGACACGCTTCAATGAATTCTCAGAAGGCTTTTATATGTTAGTTTGCAAAGTGTATGAAGTGGCATAAGGTAATTGGTTTTTGCCATCCACCCCCTAAGGGGATTGGTCAAGTTCTAAGACACCCATCTCTGAGTATTTTTCTAGTTAGAATCATAACAATCAGTCAAAACAACCCGCGGCTGCAAGAAGTTTACAAAACTGTAACATTATTTTGAGTTACTTGCATGGGAAAGACAGAACTCTCACAAAATGCTGCAGAGAGCTGAAGAAATTCTCTGCTGGAGTTTTTTCAGCATCCACACCTGGTCTGGAGATAGTTTTCCTTCAGAGTATGTAGACATAGACAAGATGATGTTGAACTTTTTCAGGTCTTTATTTCTTCTCTGCTTCCCCTTTGCTTTTAAGGGACTGTAATCTGCATGCAGAGAGGAACAACTGCTTCAGACTCACCTTCCTGGGTCTGCCATGATTGTTCTTCATGTTCCTCAGGGATCTAAATCAGCAAACCAAGAACCAAATCAGTGTATTTCACAGTTCACCCTTCCCATCTCTGTGGCTGGGGTTTTCTTGGTTTGGTTTTGGTTTTAATGACAAATATTTCACTCTTGTATCCAGGCTCCCCAAATGCTGTTGGGTTGCTTTCATATGGATTCATGAATTCAGAAAGACTTCATCATTTTTTGTCCCCAGGCCTGTAAGACTTACTCTGAAGACTGTAATATTTAGTAATATTCCTGGGAATGCCATTAATTCTGAAAACTTCAACAGCTTTATATATTACCTTATTTTTGCCTAGCAACCTTGTTTCACATCTTGTTTCCTTCACACAATCTTATATTCATGTAATGCCTTAATCAATACAAGAATAACCTGTGGCATAGTATTTTCTCAGAATTTGCTCCTATAAATGGTGGCAATCTCTAAGAAGACTGGGCTGTGTATGCAGAATACCAGTTCAAGAATCCTGCTGCGAACATTGAACCAAAGAGCTTTCTGCAGTAAATAGTGTTCTGATAAGAGCAAGAGGAAAATGGTTCACTTTTTGCACATTCTTTCTTCCTTACCATAGGAAGCAAGGCGTTGCTTACTGCTGCTTAACAGAATGGCTTTACAAATGTAAATGCCATCGCTTCTGCTTTGCATGCATTTTTAGTTTAAATTGCAATTGTACTGCAGTTGCTAAGAGTCTGCTGAAGTTTGATTCTGTAAAACTTCTTTGAAACACAAATCTTCAGCCTAACGTCATTGATCAAATTGGGTCTGAGAATAGTTTACCAGATAGCTTTGTGCAGTATGTGTGCTTGTACTCCCTGGCTGTGACCATGCTGCTATTTCACCCATGAATAAAAAGTTTCTGTACATTTGTAATTCAGATTTCTTGTAATTGAAGTTGCTGTATTAATTTAAGTGAATAGATTGTTAATTCAGCTAGTGTAACTTGTACAAGTTTTAACAATAATAACTATTTTTGGTACCTCTCTTAACGAAATATTTTTTTAATAACAATTATTCCATTATTATCATTATTATTATTATTATTATTAATATTTACTATATAGTACCCCTACTGCAGAATTAGCCTTAAAGATAATGAACACAAAACTGATTTTCTGCATTTTCACTATATTCTATTATGTGACTAATGATAACTTTTCATTATAAAATGTAGAAAAAGCAAATAACTTTGCACTCCCTTTTTCATCAGCTTCTGTAATTAATGGTTTATGTTTATTAAATTATTTAAATTTTTGCCACATGTCAAGGACAATCTACCATATGCTTTACACTAATTAGTACTTTGTTTATTCTAGGAATTTGGTTAATTTGGCAGCCACTTTTTAAATAGAACCAGCATAGCAAAGGAGGTTTTGTCTGAGTTTTCCAAAGACAAAATAAGGTTCCTCTTCTTTATCAGTAGCCCACTCTGGCAGACACATACCCAGATCCTCAGCAGATGATTCAGGCACAGCAATAAGTGAGGTTCTAGATGCAATACAGTCATGTAGTTTGTCTTTTAAAAAACACAGAATTAAGTGGAAGTCAGAACGTTTCTATGTGCAACGTCCAAGGTTTATAAACACTAATTTTCTTTTCAAAAGGGAAAAAATCCCAAAATTCACAAGATACATATTTAAATGGGGCTAAGAAGTAGACTTTACTGTTTCTTAAATGGTTGGTGTATTTTCTTAGTCCTAGAATGTCAATTACCTTTACAGATCAGCTCTGGTCTTTCCTGTAAATAGATTTGTACCTTCTTGGGAATCGCTGCAATTTAAGAGTCCCTTTGACCATCCTTCTCTACACCCCTTATTGCTAATATGAAGCCCTTCTAAATAAGACTTGATATTATGCCAGCCCCATTTAGCAAACATGGCATTTCTGAATAGCGATGATGTCATAATGCTGGGATGTTTTAAGAGATGTTGATAGTGTTTGTGTATTAAGACAAAAAAGAAAATAACACTAGGAAAGGAGCTTTTATACCTTGGAAAAGCATTTGTGTATATTTAAGTAAGTTTCTTTGCAGAGCCTCATTTGATTTATATTGCAAATAGTTTATAACATATGATTTGTAACAATAATAATTTGTGTTACTGACCATCTGTGATCTTTTTTTAGTTCACAAACATAACAGAAAATCTGACGTTGTCTCCACTTTCATGGGGTGTACTTTGAAAAGTTTACTTTAAATTCAGCCTTTTGGGCATACAGGAAAGGTTTCTTTAGAGTTTTAATATGTTTTGCATCAATACATTTCATTGCTGATACACTGTAATGCAACACAAACCCATAAAATGCCATGCAGCCTGTCTGATTAATTCATTTGGAGAGTGTTAAATTCAAACGTGTTTTGCTATATTGAAGCTGATAAAAATATCTTGGAATGCAAAATGGTTGTTTCTGCTTACAGATGGCTGATATCAATAGGTACCAATATAGTATTGTAGTTCATGTAATCATTCCAGCTTTATTTACATATAGGTATAGATTTATTTGCTTATTTTTTTATTTATATATAATTTCTTTGATTGTTAACATGTTAGGTGAAAATATTTTGTTTATGTATCATAATGCAATTACAGGAGAAAACCAACAGAAATACGTGTAACAGTGGGTTCATGAAGTCCTCCACACAAGCGTTTATACAGAAGTACATTTTACTTACTACCACGATGCTTGCACATTTACATACTTTCTAATAGTATATGGGTAGAATTTTGTTATTTTCAGTCCAACTAGCATTAAAAGCCTAGCACACTGCACAAATGCAGGTAGAAATAAATGTCATTATGAACAATTTGTTTACCTAAAGTTTCAAAAGTTCATTTACCTCTCTCACATTCCAGGACCCTGAAACTTTTATTTTTTGTGTGTTTCCCATCAGGATGAGCAGTTCCTATTTCTCTGAGCATCTGAAATTAATTTTCCGAAGTTATAGGTGCTTATAACGCTGTCTCACTAGCATAATTCATTGCTTAGTGATTTTCTACGGCAAATATTTCACATAATTTATCTTTCAATATTAAGGAGGAATCTGTATTTAATTCAGCCTCAGTATAAATTTGTCTGAATTTTTAAACTCCGTGTTTTCTGCTAAAAAGTCTAATCTAGCAAGGTTTCTCTAGGCAGAAAGCTAATTTCTGAGTTCAGAGATGCTACACCCTGTCTAATCTCTGGTTAATTTTGAAATAACTTGAGGTGTAGACACATTTCTTTCTGTGTGGATGCTCTTTGCTGCTACCAAGCATCTTGCTAGGCCCAAGGAATATCACACTGAGGTTCTGTGATCTGCTAAGAAAGTTTTTTCTTTCTAGTATGAATGGCAGCTAAAATTAAAGTTTGAGTATTTTGAGAAAACTAAGTCATGAAAATTTGCTCAAAAATATTCATCTGAAATTAAAGAAAATAATGATATTAGAAGAGATAAGGTCTGAAAAGATGTTTTCAGTTAATGCCTCCTTTCCTTGAAATCTTAACACATTCCATTAAAAAAACCCCAACACGTTTTTTTTAATTTTAAAATTTTATCTGAATCATATTGTTTCTACGCTGAAGTTTGCCAAGCTTGTTGCACTCTCTTCTTCCTGATAAGTAATTCTCATCCTAATTAGTGTTTATCTTCTCCTTTGATTCCAATATTTGATTTTTAATAATGCTTTCCTTCAAATCTACTGTGATCTCTTAATCAATTCTTAGATTAAGTCTTCAGAATCTATTGCAGCTTTATTGACAAAAAATTCCATTTTTCTGATTTGAAACTAAAGAAGGGAAAAAAGGCTAGTGAGTTCTGTGGAATGAAACAGTGTCCATGTAGCCTATAAATTGCACTATCTGGATGCTAACACAACCTAACTCTAAATCTTGGTGGTTGGTTGATATTTTAATAAGCACAGATTGCTTATCATGAACAAGGTTCTTCTGTGTTTACACTGGCCTATTAAAGGCTAACTGTCACTCCATGGCTCCTAAAGGTATATAAAATAAAAATTAAAAGCAAATTCTCCTTTAGAAGACTAGAAAAAATGCCTAGACAGATCCTTTACACCAAATGCTGAATGTAGTGTAAAATGAAACGTGAAAAAAATTAACCAATACTAAAACTATTGTTTTAATTTTAGTATAGCATGAGAATCAGAATAGCATGAAAATTGATACTGGTAAATTCAGCACATCATACCATATCCAGTATTTCAGGAAATACCATTCATTGTGTTTAGGAAATACTAAAAATGTATGAGAAAATGCCTTACAATCTAGTACATCACATTTTACTGATAATGGATTTTATTTTGGTTTTTTCTTTTGAATTTCTTATTAGTGTTTCTAATGTAGTCATGGAGAAATTTGAAAACATACTTTCCAGGTACATAGAAGTTTTGACATAGTTATTCGTTTGAAAAAAAACCCAAGAAAAGAGCCGTTGACAGATTTGTAAAATTGGGTTGCAGGGAACAACAAAAATATTGCATCAGTACCTATATTATTTATTATTTCACAAAATTAAAAAAAAGTTGAAGCAATATGTTTTAGTTGTTTGAGGATTAGATGGCCTTGTGCTTAAGTTAATGGTAACCAGACATTGCTATGTCCCTGTGAATTAGAAAATATTAACAGATACACTGTTAAAAGACGTATGTATTTCTGTAGAACCATTAACTTTTTATAGATTTATATGTACAGTCTGGATGCTTTTAAGACTAAATGAACCTATTATGAGCACAATAATAACAAATCCTTAGTGTATATAGACAAAATAAAACAGCACAATTACTACTGAAGAGTAATCAGTACACCCTCTTAGTTACCAAAAGCTAAAATGCTTAAAAATGCCCATTAGAAATTGCAACAAAAGAAAAAAAGTTACGTAATTTCCTCTTCTTGTTCAAATTATAAGAGAAAAATCTGTCTTGTAATGGAACAAAATTTAGGAGTGTTTTGCATTTAGCCTATTCCTAATGCTATTTTTACTGGCATAAACTTATATAGCAGCAAATATTTGAAGAATTGCAGTACCCAAAATAAAGAGCATCCTTTTGAGCAAATATTGTGTGAAATCAAAGTTTGAAATTTTGGGGACAGATTACTACTTTCAGTAAATTTTCATGCTTCAAAACTATATCAGGGGACAAGCCCCGGTTTTACAGGAACTTGTGCAGCTGAATTATGAGCATCTCCCAAGACAGGGGTCAAGTGACAGAGACTGCATGGGCCCCTTGGATAATGTGTTCCAGCGCTTAATCTCAGTCATGGTGGGAGAAAAAAATAAGGTGAAAAATGCTAGGGAAGTTTAAAAATGGCTTATACAGGACTCTTTAGGCATCAGGCAAAGTGTAGTTGATTTTATGTTGGAGCAGGATGGAGGAGGAACTAGACTCTCTCATTTGGATCATGTATGTCTATGATTTTATTATTTTTGAGATAACTAATTCTGCAATTAATACACTTTTCTGCTCTTAATTGCAGCAGGAAAAGCATCATGAAAGCACAAGAAATAAAGGTAAGTGCCAATTATTTTCAAAATGTGGGCATTAATATAATTAATATAATTATCACAAATGCAACATTTGTTATTGGTAGAAACCATCCAGATGGATTGTCTGCTGAGTATTTTGGTATTTGTAATGACAAAAATATATCCAGGAAAGGCGTTGGAATTTAGAAAGTAAATGTATTAGCTACTATTTTTGGAACTCTGAGATGAACAATGCTGATTGCTGCACTCTGGATGGGATGGGATGCACGGCTTCTCACTAAGTTTGTGTCCTTGACTATGGCTGGTTATTATACTTCCATAAAACATCAGTACCATCAATTTAGCTTCTCCCTTTCCAGTCAGTAAATCTGAAACTGGATGTGATTCCAATTTGTGCACAAATGAATCATGTCCTTTATTGGCTGCCTTGCAAAATGACTGCTGTAGGTGGTTTTTGCCTACAATTTATATTTTCACTGCACCTTACTTTGTGCCAGTGGCTAAGCACTATGTGAAATAGAATATCCAGGTTAAAGAAACAGCCTTGTGTCAAGAAAATTAAGACTTCCAAAACCCAGATGTGGATTTCACACTTTTCTTTTTCTAATATAAAGTCTGTTAGGAGACAGAACATCCAAATCTCTTGGTTAAAAATGGCTAAGCAAGCAATGAGAAGCAGAATTGCCAATAGTAGCAAAGATTGTTCTCTTGATATTTCAGTTGTTTATAGAGATAGGATATGAGATACTTTAAAAGGAAAACAAAGGGAGGGTACGAGAAAGAGCAGCAGCTCAATGTTGCAAAGAGAGGAGGGAATGAAGCTACAAACCAACCTATATCTTTTTTATTGACTTAGGAAGTAATGTGTAATCATATCACCTGAGTTAGCTGTTCTTAATCCAGTTATTTATGAATCACAGTACTCATTCATCTCAATTTTCTTTCTTTCTCTCACACTGAGGCTAAACACAAGCATCTAAAGGCAAACTAAAGCTGATGGTGGACTGGAGCTATGTCAGGACAATTACATCGTTTATGATGATATCATAATTTACATCATCTGAATGACCTATGGTCCTTCATTTGAAGAGTGTGCATGGGAAAGATAATTGAACCAAAAAATCCCCTTCATTTTCGACCAAATTGTGATGTATAATTTTCTTTTTTGAGTTAATACAATATAAAGTTGAATCTTCTCTAGGTGTAGTAAGTGTATCCGTGATGTATTGTCCAAAAACCTTTCCTGACTTAATACAAATTATAAAAACGACTGTGAAAACTCAGATTAGATTACAGGAATAAATTATGTGTGAATACTGAAGGATTCTGAAACGGGCCATTCTTTGTGGATTTTTATGATTTACGTCAGTTATATATGATGTTTGACAGTCTTTTTTGCACACCCCACCCCAATCTGTTGCCAGGTGGTCATTATGGTATGTATGTGAGCAACAAGTAAAAGTAGGAACAAACGAAATGAGCAGGATGGGAGTGCCCATCTTATTCATTAGCTGTTAGTTTAGTTAACTAACCACGGAAACAATTTTCAAAGGATTATAAAATAGTGCCTGCAACTACAACCAAAGAAATCCATTAAACTCTACTTGAAGGGAGATACCCATTTTCTCCAAACAAGCAGTGAAATTGGTTCTCAGCTGCACAAAGTTTGTTGTGATTGTATCTGTTACATCACTTGAGGAAATTTTTAATCTACCAAACTTCCTGGAAGATATGTTTGTCTCTGCCTACACTGACAATTCAACTTGGAAGATTTTGGTGGTCTGGAAGACTCATCATACTCAGAGTAGCCTTTGGAACATATGTGTGTCTGCAGATATACTTTATTGCATAATGCTATTTTGAGGTGCGTTTATGATCGGGATTTTTTGTGGGGTTCAATATGTTTTCATGTTCTTTAAATTTATTTGTTTTCATGGGGTTTTTTTCCATGTAATTGCAAAGTTCCAGAAAGATATTTTTATTTCACAGCATATAAAATCTTAAAACTCTTTCTACTTAAAATACAGGTTGGTTCAGATGAAACAAGACTAAATTAATGTTTCAGCATAAGCATTTGTTTTGTCAGTGAGCAACTGCAGTTCACATGCAATATCTAAATGTTTTGTGCTCTGCAATTGTGCTCTGCATATGTTCTTGTGAGATAGGTGAATTTTCCTGAAGTTCTCAGGACGGGTTTCTAGCAATATTCCTTACACTCTGCATATTTTAGCCACTACTTATGGTAAAAGGACAAAATAATTTCTGTGGTTTCTTAACAGAAGCAGTGTTGTCCTCTTAATTCAGAGGACAATTACAGCTCATCCTTACCAAGTGAAATGCTGGAGTCTCTGCTGTGCCTCGTAACTTCCATTAATGTCAGTAGTTCAGTATCTAATTTTTGTTAATAATTTCATTAGATTGTATTTTTTAAGAGGGGAGGATATTGCAGCAGAATTCAAGTCAAATGCTTTTTGACTTCAGCAGGATCAAGATACTAGTAAAAAGGCCCATTCTGTATCTTCTATTGTATTATAAATACCTAGTAAGTTTTCATTTTACCTGATTTATATAAAATTGCTATAAAATAAATCGGATTCCTATTTTTATTTTAGTAAGGATATTTTTATTATTCTGTAGTGGTTTTTTTTTTCCTCCTGACACATTTCTGACCTGCTTGTTTTTCCTATCTGTTACTTCTGTTTTCAGCCTCTAAGTCAATCACACCAGAATAGAAGCCAATACTCAAACACACCCTGTTCTGACACTAATCCTATCTCTTTCTAATCTGTGATATTCTTTTTCTTGTTTTGCTTAACAGATAACAGATCTTTTTGTACACTGTTTGAGAAAAGCAGCACTGCTTTTATGTAAAACACTATGTTAACATTTTATAATTTTAGAGTATGTCGGCAAACTTCCTTATGCTTCTGAGAATTTGTTGTATCCTAAAATGATTATCACAGGGCAAAATACAAATGAAATTCATTTCATAACACTTCTATAATATAAAAGGAATAACAAGGCAATTACGAACTAAGCCTTGCTAACTTTTAATTGCTGGCTTGAAGTCCCATTTGACCTTCCTTACCTTTCTCTTCCAGTGTTAACTCCTTCAGACAAAAGAACATTTTATTTCAAACCTATAGTGGAAAATAAAGTAGATATTTTTTGTGATGAATTGGAAACATCAGAAATGTCTTACTTTAAGCAATGGGAAGAATTTTCTTCCCAGTTTATGCTTGACTGTGGAGACATTCATGTGCTTTGGATGAACATCATTATAAACTTTAAAGTAGAAATAATTTCTGACAATATTATTCTGAAAGACCTTTACTTCTGAAGTACCAGAAGGTTGTCTAGTGAAACATATCAACGATTTGCCAAACCTGAAAGGCATCTCAGTTCCTTTTCTCAGAAAAAAACACTGGCACACAGGAAATGACGAGCCACAAAAATATTTCAATTAACTGCTAGCATTTCAGATCAGTTCCTAAGCTCAGTCCCGGTTTGAATTACAGTACAATAATTTTTTTTTTGAGAATTTAGTAATCCATTTCAGTATAGAGAAGCAATGTGTAATATGTTTGTAAAAAACCCCAGAAAAATCAGAGAAAAAAAATTCTGAATTTAGGCTGAGAGTAAGGTGGTTGTTGTGTTGGTATTGAACAATGATACGAAGGTTGTGTAAGTTGTGTAAGTTTGCCTATTTGTTTAGCAACTTAAAGAACACCTTTTGAAAGATAGAAAAGGTGCTCCACCTCAGATTTGGAAAATAGGCACTTTTCATAGCATCTTCAAACTGTGCATGCAAATAATTTTATTAACTTGAAGGGTTTTTTACTTTAGTTAAGTGCACTTAGGTGCCAATGATATAGGATGCTTTTAAAATGTTTTCTAGCTACTACTGATCTGAGCTTTGAACATCACTAACACGCAAAATTAAACCATTTAGAGAATTTTGACTGACATAATTTTAATTACAACTTGAGTTTCTAATTGTACTCAATACTTCTCATTTTATGCTTACCTTAATAATCTGAATGTAAAACCATTGTTGACTCACAGACCAGTTTCAAAAACATAATTCTCTATGATTATGAACATATTGCGAGACTCTTCTGATATCATTAACAAACATCTGTTCCTTTTATAATCTTTAGCTACCAAAATTAGAGAGGGAATCATGTAGGCATCACTTGCATATCTTACTTGCTTTTTACTCCTTAAAAAGTTAGCATACCTGCACAACATTTGTGGCCTTTTTTGGGATCCTAGACTGGTGTGATCTTTTTCTGTGCATTGATGAATGTAAGACAAGAAGAAGTGAAAAAAAGCTTAAAAAGGTTCAAAATTGAAAGAGTTTAAGGGACAAAATCAGCAGGGCCTTATTTGAATAATAAGTTGTAAAAGTGAAATTGTATCTGGAGACACTCTCAAATGCCAGAGGGTGAACAAACTGTTAGATCCATCCTGCAATATCTCTGGCTGTTATTACTTTCCATAAAGGACAAAGTATGCATGTTCTGATGCAGAATACATGATACCAGCATCCTTTGTCATGTTAAAACCATTAACTGTGGCAAAAAATACAGTTCATTACGTTCTGTAATGTATCCAGTAATTCATTTTGTCTACTCAAGCAAATGATTCTTAATTCCTCTTTCAACAGACTTGTATTAATTGTGTATGGTTAGAGTCTGAACTGCAATCCTCTTGGACTGAACTGGCTAATGTTTTACTTTGTAGCTTCTCTACTAGATCAGTACATTTCAGAAAAAAATGTAGTATTTTAGAGAGTATATGTAGCAGCAAACACGTTGGTAAAAGTTTGACCAAGATTGTTGTTTTCATCGAAATGCAGCTACTAAATAATCTGACCTACAGTGTTTGTTCCGAAGTTCTTTTCTTTGTCATTATGCTCCAACTTACCTGAATGAATAAACTTTTAAGAGTTGGTATGAGGATTTTTGAATTAAGTGTGCCAAATACTATCCCCTTTATCCTGTTCCGTTCTCCTCCAAGGCCTAATGAACTGAAACTCAAACCTCTTGTTACTTAAGAATTGCCATAAGAAATGGAGTTCTGTTTTACACCTGAATAATTCTCCTTTCCCTTTCTCACAAAAGACCTACAGACACAGTGTTATTAACTGAATGTTTTGGGGTGTTCTTTATTTATTATAATATTGGAATGGCTTTAGCATGATCAACGCTTGTAGAAATCATAACGCTAAGTTCTGAATCAATTCAGTCAGATTATGAAATGCATTTAAAAGAAGCAAATTTCTTCGTGTGTGAAAATAATTTTAGTATAACAGTTAATCTTACAGTTTATTTTTCAACAGGCCTGAAGCTCATTTTGAGAAAGTAAAGTGTGTGAGTCAGTGTCAGATATCAGTTTTAGGTAATATTTTGATAACAGTGGGATTACTCAGACGTAGAAAGTATATGTTAAGAGCAAGGTCTCTCCTGTATGTACAGTTTTATGAAAATGTTTTCTTATTTCTTGTAAACAAAGCATTATTTGACAATGCAGAATTCCAGTTTTAATATCTATCTGTCAATACAGCACAGTATTTGCATAGTAACCTAGTCAGACCTGCTACCAGTGTAATGCCATGGACATAAACAGTGTAAACTGCACAAACATGTTTGCCTCACCAGTTGTTGTCTTGAGGTAAACACACTTTATCTTAGTCAAGAAATTAATTAAAAATGCTAAAGTAATATCAAGTGAATGCAGCATGGTGCAAATATTTTACAGAATTGCAGCATTTACTTTAGTCTAAATTCCAGACCTACGTTTCATACCGGTGAAAAATTGTCTGCAGTTTTAGTATGTTGGTGTCAGGGGAAGACAGCATCACAAAGAATTTCCAGAGTGTTTTATTACAAATTATGTCTGCATTTCCACAGAGGAGTTATTTCCAACTTTATATTGCTTGGCTGCAAAGTTTCCAAGTCCATTTTTGCTATGAGAAAATATATATGCTAAAAAGATAGTAACTGAAAACCAAGAGAGTCAGAATGGAACTGAAAAATTTTTTGTAAATTACACAAAAATTCACAGCTGGCAGTGTACATTCAAAAAATCAATTGGAATAATCAGATGCATCTCTATTTTTTCTTAATGCACATCCATTATTTCTGCCACTATTTAAAACTATGTGAGGGGATGCACATATAATCTAATAATGACTGCAGAGATAACTACTGATGTTTATTGCATATAATTGTAATAGATATTATATGATTATGTATATGATCCTATATACGCTATACAATAATGTATATATAATGATAGTGGAGAAAATATGAAAGCAGAAATATTCTACAACTGTGCTCTGTTGTATTCATAAAAGAATGAAATTCATGTGAGATATGTTTGACTTGTTAGCAGCTTTAGCAATTATACGTACAAAGAATTTATTTCTTCTTTGAATTTTCTTTTCAGCAGGAAAATGTACATCTGAGTTTGGTTCTCTTCTCATAGGTAATATTCATGACATTCAGAATCTTGGAAGGGAAAAAGATGGTCTGTGTCAAAATTCTAGGCAAGAACTCTTCTCCAAAATGATATATCTATTCTAACAAGAAATACAATGGTTATTTCTGCATGTAGTAGCACAGTCGAGCTAACAAAAGAGATTGGTATCCCTATCTTGTTTTTTTTAAAAAAAATAATCCATGTCCTCCTAAAATTTAGGTTGCATTCTGTTAAATTATTAAACCTATTTCAGAGTAGATATTGTGAACTTGACAAGAGAGAATAAGTTCCGCAGTATTCATGAAGTTTCTCTCTGTAGTGCACACACACTTAATAGGAACAGATAAAGCAGAGAAGAGATTCAGCACTGGCAAGGGAGGGGAGTGCTGAATACTGACTGGAATACATATTCATTCCTAATAAGACTGTACTAGCTTTAAAGAAGTCACTCAGAGGATGAATGTAGCAATTTTGGTTATTTAAATTTAAATGTATTGGTAGTCTGAATTTTAATGATGTGAGACCCACAAAGGACTTTGAATAGCAGTACGGTTTAATTTTTTTCCCACGTAAATTTTGTTTTAAAGCTTCCATGTAAGAGTAGTTACTGTTTAACTTGAACATTTTAGTGAAAATGTTTTGGGTAATGTCTTGTGTTGTTTCAGGAGTAGGCTGAGAAGAGTTAATAAATATGAATTAACTTTAAGTTAGTCTATTCTTTTATTATTAATATTGTTGAGGTTTCAAAGTTAAAAATTAATGCTAAAAGCTTTGTAATTTTATATATTAAGATTCCTTGTGCTGAAGACAATGTGTATTTTCAATAATGGCTTTGGTTTACGTCTTTCTTTCATCTTAAAAGTGGTACACAAACCACAGATGGCTTTATGAAGTAATTTGAGTTAGCTCTTGAGCACTGAAGATTAGCACTAAATTCACAGAAAAAGTATACTTGGATCCTTTAATGCAGATACATGTACATTAGTGCAGTATCTGTAGGCTGTGTGTGCCATGTTTCTCACATGTAGTAAATATTTCTTTGATTACACTAACAATAGAAATCTAAATGTAAAATGGGTAATTTCCTGTGAAGTTTAGCTGGTTTGGAATATTACCTACCTCTTCTGCGTACCCTAATCCTTTGCAGAACCTTCATTCTCAGAATGAAGAGCAAAACATGATTTGTATCAGCACCACAGATATCTTAGTTAAGTCTGACATATAATAGCCAGGCGGAGCAGGCTATTTCACACTACTTATGGTGTAGCAGGCAATTATTATGATCAAAAATAAACTAGTGAGAATGATAGAAAGTGCAGCTCATGTTTTATGTAACAGACTGTTGAAGCAAGATAATCTTCCTGTCTTAACAACTTGAAGTTTTCCTTTCAGAATAGATTTTCAAAAAGAAAGTGCATGTCAGAAACACTCCTAATGTTATTAAACGAAAAACTTGTGTTTTATTTTTAAATAAGTATACAATGTAATAGCTAAAAAGTCTATATTGGAATTTTTGGGAAGGCAACTTATTGGGTTTTATTTGCCTGTAGCATAACCCTTGCTTTATCAGTAGATCTCAGTATTATCTCAATATGTTTATATAAAATAGTCTCCTGTGATACCTCATTACAGAACAGAAAGGAGGCTATGATATTTATATCACTGAAAAAGATACACATAGAGATCATTTTAAAAATCCACAGAGTCCTTTAAAAGCTCTACAATAATTTTTTTAGATATGAACTTAAAATCCAATATAGGCAATTGTTCAATTAGACCATTCATAAAGAAGTATTTAAAGTTGAGAAAGGGTTATCATGAAAGAAAAATTGAAGTTGAGGGGGCATAAATACCATTCAGAAGCAAAAGATCTGGTATATGTACTGGTATTTCAGAAATAAATTCTATTTAATTTATATGTTTTTAAAATAAATACCTTTAAATAGGTATCTTTTTCACTCAGGTATGAGGCCACTGGCTTTTATTGTATATTTATAACACCGATAGCTATCAGCATGTAGGTTTTCTGTGCTGTTTACAGGCTATAAACTTTTAAGAAAACTAATGCAGAAAAAAAACTGACGTTTGTGTTACATAGAAGAAATTTCTATACTTATGCCATCTAAAACAGAATTACTTTTTGCATTCATATAGTTTTCTTCAGAATACTATTGATTATACATTAAAAAGATATTTTCTCCTATCAAGTAGCTCTTGGAAGCAACTTAAAGGATAATCAGAACTTATATAAACTTGAAAAATGAGTCTGTTGAACAAAATTTCCACCTCAACTCCCATCCCCAATTATTGCAGTGCTGTATATCATTCAGATGCTGGTTGAGACAATTACAGTATTCATTTTTTGCCTTTGTCTTTGAAAAGCAAGGGTTGATGTGTTTCATTATCATTAAGGTCGTGTTCTGGTCTACTCCACGCACACTCTTTTGCCACTTGCCTCAGACACCAGAACATGATTAACAGTGTCAGATCCTGTTAACGTTTACATCATAACTGAAAGTAGATGTTACAGTGAAGTGCAAATTAAAGACTGCTAAAATGCCTGCCACTAACAATTATGGTGGGGCAGTATAAAATTTCTCATTTGTTTCCAAAGGTCAGATTAATAAAGGTGCGTGGCACATTATCATAAAGGGTGGACCCAGCTGTCTGTTTAGATTATGCTTCAGAGTTTAGTGTTTCTAAGGAAACTTTGCAAGGAATGAATGCATCCATTTTAACTAGCAGTTTAAATGTGGGTGATTATTATACCTTATTCTGAAGGGATCCAAGCCAGGGGTTGCAGTCACTTAAATGTCTTTCTGCTTTTTAATTCATATATATATAAATTAGATTTCTTTTATGAATTTCTTTTTTAATCCTTAAATTTTAAGTAGCTCCCCAAGACCTGAAAAGCTAAATCCTTAGATGAATGAGCTGTAAATTAAGCTGCATCAAATATTAAAAATAGACCTATCTCTATATATTCCTACATGACACAAGTTAGAACTAAAAGGAACTGAACTATTTAAATTAAATATATTATTTCTGTTTAAACAATGGATAGATATATTATAGCTCATAATTTAATTCAAGAGAGTAAAATTAAAAATTGTGTTTATATTGTAGCTATTCAAGTGATTAGTACAAAAAACATACAAAATACATGCAAAATTTTTTGATTATGCCATTGTGTACATCTTTAGCAAATGAGTACAGATTTCTGCTCTTTCTTCCTAATAATAAAATTTCTGGTCATTTTTCAAAGTAGCTTTTTGAATGTTTGCTGAAATGTAAAAATTAATTTGCTATTATTAAAAATGGTGGGTTTTTTTTTTTCTTTTCTTTAAATACACGTAACAGTATCCTGTGGAAAGGGAACTTCTGATTTGGCAGGAAGTTGTCAGTAGAGTTGCTAAGATATAGATCTAAATATACTGCTGAAGGAATTGAATGATTGTTTAGGTTTATGTTGAAAATAAAATCAAATAGCATGGCATAAATTTCAAGAAACTGGAATAAAATTTATCCTCTAATCAAGAAATAACAAAGGAAAATAATAAAATAGTTTATCAACTGTATGATAACTTGAGTAACCAAAATGTCATAAACCCCCCAGATGTTCATAACGTATCAAGAAGGTTTTCTTAGCAGAGGTAGAGAAATACTAAAAAGTTTTACATATGACACTTCTTAAACCTCACCTGACATACCATATCTATGTCAGAATGGTCATGTTTTAGATTGAATTTAATTAATCATAAGCAAATACAGGGAAGGGTTACTCTAGTGATCAGACAGTATTTTTAAGTAAAACTCAAGAACACAGCTTGTTTTTCCTAGCTTTCTGTGCTTGAAAGCATGTTGATACAAATGCTTGAAAAAGGCATGAAACTCCTGAAATGAAAAGTTAGGTAGATTATAATTATTTTAAACAAGAGGCAGTACTCCTTGCATGCAGCAAGACGTTTCTCTGTGTGCAGTTTTTTCCTCTTTGCATGAATTAGTATGATATTAAAAAGCTATGTGTGATTGTGTGCAAATAAAGTAAAAATTGAATGAAACCTGTTTCAGGGGGAATTTCCCTGGTTCTGGGAAAGTAAGGAGGAGATTTGGTGCTTTACCTGTACACAAATTTATTTGAATTCATGCACAGTGATGCATTAATGAAAGAAAAATCTCAGGAAATTGCCTGAAAGAGATGGTACAAGGAGTCACTCAGCCTCTCCTTTAAATTGAAGCAAGACTTCTCCTATTTGGAAGACTAATCTAAGGTGTTCTGTTTATAGGGCAAGGTAAAATGTTTCACTTTATGGATTCTGAAAAAACTCTGGTTTTTTGCGTTCACATTCCTTTGTAAAGATAACTTTATTTGTGCAGCCAAGGCCTGGATAATTTTCTCTAAAGCCTTCTTTTTCCATGTTCTTTCCCACCTGTGCCCCATTTTGTATAAGCTCTGTCTCCCTTTTTCATACCAGCCATTCATATCTTTCAAGATTTGGCATGGCAGAAAGTAATCTTTGTTCTCGGGGGAGAGTATGTGTAAGGCTTAAAATGCAACCTCCCTTGAATATCCATGGGTAGGATATGCCTTTGAACTTTCAAAGGTCTTTAGAGATTAAGTATTTGAAGTAACTTCTAGCTTTCTTCATAGTCATAGGGCACATAGTTTTCAGTTTGAAGTTCTGAAAAGGAGTGAATTTTATGGGACAGTGTGTGAAAACAGTTAAGGTGAACATTCAGTTTGGATCATGTTTTTACAGACATACTCTTTTGTAAATTGACCTATGCTTACATCACCTTGGAGGGCCTGGTGAATCTTCAAGAAAGAATTGTATTTTATTAATTAATAGAGATTCAAATATTTTCTAATTTTTAAAATATTAACTGAAATCATATTAGGGTAAATTTTGACTGATTCTTAAAGATTTTTAAAATTTATATGATGGATAGATAACTGTTAGAAAAAGCTTGTCTTTCAAAATTGTAGTAGTTGACAATAAGATTTGCCAGGTTTTGTTTTTCTCAGCTGTGGAAAGGATATCCATATGGTATTGCAATGACAGTAACAAACTGTAATTCTGTGTGGCCCTGCATAACCACATAAGTGGAGGCCTTTGGCTGCTCAGGCAACAGGTATTGATCGAAAAGCTGTTTATCAGAGTTTCCAGCCTGGGAAAGAAATACAGTGGGATATATTTTTGTTCATACACTTATCAGAATTTTCTTGCACAGGGGTTGGTTAAAAGGTAAATCCATGGCTGATAAAGTACTGGCTGATTGTTGTTTAAATAATCTAAGAGATCTGACACGAATGGTTACACATCTAAATACTATTCTGTGAGCAAGTGTCTTTGTATTCAATAGCAAAGTGATAGAGTGGGATTCTTTATTCTCTTCATGCACGCTGGACTTTGTAGCATATAGAACTTATTTGCACATATGGTCCCCAGGCTATAAATTCTTGTTTCTATAGCATTTGGTGTCCTGTCTAGACTTAACCTAAGCACAGGCTTAGATTGCTGTGCTGGCAGGATCTCAAAACAAAAATTCTCAATAATAAGGTTCAGATTACTCTCATTTAAATTTTTCACAAAAACCACAAATACAATTGTGAATGCTGGCCCATTAACAATAATCAGTCAAATCTTGATGTTTTTATTATTTTAAAAGACCATGAAAACCATGGCAGCATTACTTTAATGGAAATTTAAGAAAACATTTCATTATCTCAGAAATAAATACATCCAAGAATATTAAACCAAGCATTTTTCTTAGCTTTTTAAAGTCCTGCATAGAGCTGATTAAACGAAGGCTCTCAGAAGGCAGGAAAGATTAGAGAATTTTAGCAAATAGAAAGGCATACAAAAATCCCATTTGTGTTATAAGTGCCACCAAGTTTTTAATAAGCACACATTGATTCTTCCTCATAAAATGTAAAAGCTGTGATTTTGTAGCTTTAAGGATAATTGCCCACTAAAAATGCATTACAAATGGAGGAAGAAAACCCAATAAAAATATTCTGGTATCATAAACATAATTTCTATGCTCAAAGGATCATATATGTAGGTTGCACTCTGGTCTAATTAGCAGTAATCTGACCTTCCTTCCCCAGAAACACTGAAAAATCTTATTACTCTTTATAATAGTAACCAACATCTCAAAAATAAAAGCCATACATAAAGTTAGGAGTATCATTAATGCAAAAACATTGGCAGAAGTAGTAGAGAATGATGAAAGCTAAAGAGAATGTATTTATCTTGCTTAAATGTAGTCTTTCTAAGGTGGTTCAACATACTCCTGTGTAAATATATATATTAATAAACTTACAGAAATACGTCTATATGTTCAAAGACTTAAAATGTCAGGACAGACATACAGCAAAAAATGTGTAGAAGGAGAATCTCAGAACAGAAATGAGAATCTGGGGAAAAAAGGATTTCTTGTGTGTCTTTAATAGCCTTTAAATACGTATTTTAAACAACCATTTTAAGGTATCGTCGTCTACAGCAAGTGTAATAAAAGTAGGAGGAAATGCTGAGCTTTTTCCCATTCATTTCTTTACTTCCACTTCAAATCAAGTGTTGGATTAGGCAAAATTTGGAAGTGCAATGTAGTTCAAGATTAAAACATACAAGCTGAAATATACAGTATTATAGATATTTCTTCTTTTAAATTTGGGTTTTTATAGCATGTTTGAGGAGGTTTTTGGTAAAGCATGTGACGTGATTCTCTGTGTGACTGTATGCACTCATTCTGGGTGAATGCTCTTTAAAGCATTAGCATTTTTCATAGGTCTGTATTCCAACACACTTGCTGGACATACTGATTGCTGAATGTGCAAGGTGTGTGACCTGTTATCCTCTTTCCTTGCTTATTAAGAAAAAAAAGTCTCTTTATGTGCCCGTTTATCTTCATAAGCAGTCAATTGCAAATGACATTTCTTCCTTTCCTTGTCTCTCTGGAGAGGTATTATGAGACATGAAACCTGTTTACTTTCTTTCAAGCTCTTCTGTACTGACTGAGATTGCCCTTTTCCACATGTCTACTTTATTCTTGCAGTTGTGGCAAACGCTCAGAGTTTAGGGGAATCATAAATGCGAGTGAGCTACAGGCTTGCCGTGCAGAGCATGAAGGTCAGTACTGTTTCCCACACTGGGATTGCAGTGTCTCATCAGACACCTTAGCAATCTGATCTAGTTGCTATCAGAAAAGTCAATATTTGCATTTGTTGAATATGCATGCCCACCAGTGTTTGGAAAAAGGGTTATTTGGTATCTGTGCTTGTATGATTATCTTGTTTGCATTCACAAGATACTATCTGCAAATCCTCTAATGATTCAAAGACAACGTTGTATGAAGTTATTTCATTATTAGGATTAATTCATTGCTATTCTAAATTAAACAGGCTTAGAATTTTTTTGTTCTTTAATTTGAGATAGGGCACTGGAAGGACAACTTGAAGAAAAATGCCAAAAAATGCTTTAACTCATGAAATGTTAAGTGTACACAGAGAAGCCATTTTAATTCATGTTATGTTTGCATATCACTTTTTAAAGAACTTTTGAATCACACTGGCTGCTGAGAAACATGGGTTTGCCTGCAAACAGTAGTGCAAAATAGATTGCTGATTTTTAAATGATCTAAAAATTAATTGATGGAATTTAATAAAAAACCCCTGATTTTAGTATGAGGATTTTCTTAAGTATTGTACAATCACCTTTTGCAGGCCATTGAGTCAAAAACATTCTCTACTGGTAGATTCTTGTTGAATATATTGAATTCGATTGACTTCAGTGGGATCCTGTAGGTGTGCTTGATTTTGATGGCAGACAGAGACTTAAATCAGAACACTTAATTCTGAAATATTTAAAATGCAGAAAAAAAATCCCTTCCAGAGTGCCTTGAAACTATCTTAGCAATACATTTACAAAATTGCTCCCTTATGCTTTGGGAAATATTGGGCAGAGATCAGTAATTTAGAAATTTGTATCTTTTCAGAGTGATTCAGTTAATGAAAATGCTCTTACTTTCTTTGTACAGAAAAATTCTACATTCATTGATTAAATTGAGGTAGAAGAGGTGGGTTGTTCTTAGCGCAAAAACAGGGACCAAAAAAATCCTGTAATCTTCCAACAGCAGATGGATTACACAATTAAGTTGGTTCACTGGTATCCAGCTTTTCTGGCTTATTTTGAGAATGGTGCCAGAAGAAGTGGCCAGGTCTACCTTAGAACCAACTTAGTTAATTGTGTCTTAATTTTTCCTTGGTTTTGACTCAGGACTTGTGAGCTCTAATGAGCTTTACATTGAGTGAGTGAATCACATTATGCATGCAAAGAAAGCTAACAGACACCTAACTGTTTATTCTGTCCTGAATGTTTTCTAACTTGAGATGATGTAGAAGCCCAGAGAAGCTGACTTTAGTGGCAGGGCGGATTGTGGTAACGCTACTTTGTGAAATGTACGATTTTCCACTTAACAAATAGACAGAGAGGAAAGTTTTTCTATCACTCAGTGTGCAGGAGAACATAGGGGCTAAATATGTTGTTATTTTCTAAATAAAAAATAAACAATAGCAGTTTATCAGCCACAGGATAAAACAGCACAAGCTGCAAGAATAACGCTGAGTTTAAAACCATCTACAGGATGTGCATCCTGTAATTTGAGGGAGTACTCATGCCATATTAATATTTGGTTCTGTCAAAGTTATGGAGCATATTGCAGTACAACCAGCTACTGAAAATAACCTTCATTTGCAGTATCTGTATGCCATCAGCCATTAGTGTTTCTTTTGTTCCCAAGAACTCTGTGGGATAAGGTAGGCCTTTCAGAAGCAGGAACTGAACTCCATATTACATGAATTGAATTTGTTAGAGTCTTTAGTCTGTTAGTCTTTCCACAGAGATGCACGATCAAGAGCTTGAAATACTCATGGTATTCATTTCAGTGCCAGTGCTTATGTATTGATTTCTGAAACTTTGTCATGTCATGTGTAAAACAGAAACTGAAAGCCAGTTTTGCAATGGGAAATCAGAAATATTTTAGATATGTAGAATTTTTCCACTCGGCTTTACAAGGCACACAGAAATGCCTTAATTTTGGTGCATTCTTCTCATTACTATTTTCTCACTACTAATTATTTCATAGTTTCATGATATTTGTTTCCATGTGGGTTTCTGTTTGATTGATTCTGTTTTGTTGTCCTGAGAGCAGGAGAACAGGATATGTCTTGTTCTTTTTTTGTTCACCTTTTACATTTTGACACATTTTTTTGGAGTTAGAAAGAATGTCATCTTGAACAATATCAAACTGATTTTTTGGCTGTTGGGTCGAAAATGTTTGGCTACCCCTGTACTAAATAAATAAGCAGTAAATGATAAATAATGGAGCAGTCATTTTCTTCTACTAAATAATGAAATTCATATAATGAAAAAATAAACCATTCTATTTTATGTTATCTGAAAAATTGATAACCAGTTTGTAGGCTTTACATTATTCAGATAACAGAAAATATGCAATAGATTTGGATCTGATCTGCTTCTTCCCTTCAGCTATACACGTACAAGGTTTAGCGGAATATGTTTTACCTGCTCACTTCTGAACCAGAAATACGTATGTTACAAACTAGGTATTAGAAAACTCAAAGTGTATTTTTTGGCCTTCAATGGAGTAACAGTTTTTGTCTAACTTTTTGCTTAAAAGGTAGTCTGAATAGTCACTGGTATTTCTTCAAAGATAAAAATGTATTGGCTAATTGCTTGGTACAGAGAGCCATTTGTTTGACATGAAAATTTACATACAAATGTCTTAAAGGGATATCAAAATGCTTGACTTTCACTTTTATAGTAATTGTGTTTAAAATAAATTGTGGTGTGTGCGCTTTAGTTGTGACTTTCAAGATGGAATTTTGACTGAGCTTTTCCAGTGTGGTGTTATCACACTGAAGAGATTTGGCATAAATTCTACAGTGCAGCAAAAATGTGTTCTGTACTTCTGTTGTTCACATTTCATATATGCTTTTAGAACCTCAAAATCAGTTTATTGCCAAAATGGTTTGCAGATTAATCAAAATGACATAAAAAATTTCTGGATGAACCTATGAGCTAAAATCGGTAGCACTTTTACCTTTGTAATTTTACATTTGTATTTTTTTCCTATATATTAAAACACAAGGAAAAATGATTATAAATGAAAATTGGTCCAGTGCTGTGAAGACCTTATACTATAAGAAATGCAAAACCTCACAATTATATGCCAGGCGAGCAAACTGTCTTTTCCTTTCCTTTTCTTTATTTGTCTTTTCTTTAATAATTTATAAAGTTTAGAACAGTACAATGAAAATCCTGTTTGAAATAATTGAATAAAAGCCCGTAAATCCAAGCAACCTTTTGTTTGAATGTCATAAAGAGAAGCTAGAAAACTTTTTCCTTTTTTTTTTAACATTTTTAACAGCAGTGAAAAGCAAAAAAGTTTTAACAGCTGACTAACAGACTAACAAAATAAATGTCTGAAAAGATATTCAAGTTAAGGAAATAATACATTTGAATTTAATTATTGCAACTCGGTTTTCTGAGCTTATTGTTTGGACACAAATTTTATATTGAATAAAATCATTTTAATATTAGGGGGTGGGAAACTTTTAAAGAGAAATTAGAATGTGTAGAAGCTACTTTTTGTATGCTGAATGACTGGTGAACTTACACACCTATTGACACTGCTGAAAAGACCATTTTATACTGTCTAATGCTTTTGACAGTGTTACAAATCAAAGAGATACTAAATGACATGGAAACATGATTTTTAATAGATGAGACCTAGGTTACAGGGTTGCATTCCTTAGGAGACTTAAGCAAAAGTCATCTTCCTATAAATGTGAAAGAGATTTAAAGGGGAAATACAATTTATGATCCTGTGGATGCTTTCTGAGGAAAACTTCTGGCATATAGATTTTCAAGCAGCTACGTAAGGGTTAACCTGATGTTTATATTCTTTGTATGTAAACCCTACTCAGAAAAAGAAAGTGTCTTCCTTTGCTGCAATTCTTCAAAAGCAAAAGCTAAGACCTAAATTGCTGGTGGGAGGAAGTAATCAATGGTGCCCAATGGAATTTTTATCTGTAACACTCAATTTTTAAAATCTCCATAACAGCACTGAGCAAATAATGTGGTTTAGATCTATTTTGCTGCCTCAAGTAGCATAACTTGTCAAAGACTTCCAGAAAAGACCTAATAACAAAAGCTGTATTGTCATGAGCTAAAATTGTGTGTGCATACAAATTACGGTACCTACTAGTAGCAGAGGATAATATGCACTACAGATTTATTTATATTTCTTTAAATTAGAGCTAGACTTATGAAAAAAATTACTTAAATTTACAATAGGAGATCAAGTGGTCATTACAATTATTGTTGTGTATTTGGAAAAATATTAATATTTTTTCACTACAGTAGTTATTTGAGTGAAAAATCCTTCCACCTTGGCTGGACTTGAAATATTTTAATGTCTTTGTTTTATGATGTCAAATACAATAGCCAGTTTAGGTGCAGCAGTGAGAGACCAAAAATATTTGATAGAATAAAACATCAGTGAGATAGATGTGAGAATCATAAACCATCCACAGATAAGTGAAAATCTGATTAATCTGGGTGGAAAAGTTTAATTTTGTGGTTGTAATTAAATATTAAATAAAGATACATTTGTAGTGACCTGATTATATAGTCAGGCAAGAAAAAACATAAGGTAGAGCCTATAAATGGCTACAACCATAGGTTTTGAGAAGCTGATTCAGCAAGACTTGCCAACCCCACCCCAACCAACACCGGGCAGGAGTCACTTTCTGAGATGAAGGTTATAGTCTTATGTTTGTCATGTAAAGGTTAATATGCTCTTCTAGGATGTGAAATATTTGAATTTGAGTCAGATCCTACTGATTTTGGTATTGATGTTAAATCATAACACAGCTAAGTAAGATGGGGAAGACGGTGAGAGACAATTTGACCCTATAGGTTAGCAGATATTTTTTTTTGCTTTAATTCAGCCTTAGATGACTTATTTGCCAACAAGGTCTGATCAGAACTTACTCTAAAATCTATGATGTTGAGTTCATGAAGCAACTGCAAATATTTTGTGTTTTAGTGGCTGCCATCCTGTGCTCTTAAAAAAATACCATGAAAGCAACAAAAAATTTTTTAGGCAGCAGAACATCCACTGAGCTTCCTTCACACATATGAGCTGCCACAATTATTTAATTCCTCTAGCCTGATATGCTCTTGAATGCTAATTCGGCTGATGCAAGTGATATCAAGTTACAGCATATACATTTACAGCATATTCCACATATATCTGTGTACTGAGGATTCCCTCATGTATGGATGATCTAAACATCTATATTAGAATCTAGTAGTCAAAAATGCAGAAATTAGTTTTAGCCCATGCAGTACTCTTCTGTAGCTACTTCATGCTCCAATGGTTCTACTAAAGTTACTGACTTTCTGTGTCTTTATTTTTGGTACTAAATGACCATACATATTTTACATGAAGCCCATCAAACCAGAATTTCATAGAGAAATCTTATGTCTGTGAAAAAATGATATGGCTGCACAGACTTTGACTGTACATATTTAATGTCCTCCAGAGCTTTAATCTGAGGACTTCTGTACTTTTTTCTGTGAGTTTTTCTCATGGTATTTCTTTATATATATAATATACAAATCACCCTACTAACTTATTACCCACAAGGTAACTCACAAGTCATATTCTGCTGTACCTAACTGGTACTGGTTTTTTGCTAGTTTGGTAGCAGAATTTTTGAACTGGAGAGCTAGTCCCAGTATGAGATTACATTTGTAATCCTTGCTTGCATTAAAGGAGTCCAGACTTTTGTCTCAGAGGAAACCATTAAAACATTTGCAAACCACTAATCTCTTCAGGGATTTTCGATTGTTTATCTAGGGCAAGTCAACTGGGTGGCAATTCTGTTTTATATTTCCTTATTTGGAGCAGACAATGCTAAGATACACAGAACAAAAAACAGTATACAAGATAGAAATTAATCATTGAAAAATCAAACTAGCATGAATGAACCCACATAGAGTTTAAAGCTGGTGTGGTCTCATACTTATTATTCAGAAATAAAAAAAATACCAGAAAAACAATTTAAAAAATCTAGCTTTGATCTTGAGGAAGACATCTCTAGTTACTTAAAATTGTCTTACTTGACTCAGCTGAACGTGTCTGAAATGTTTAATTACAATAGAAAATGCCTGTGCTATTGTTAAACATTTACATTACAGCTTTAGATGCCTGTGAATGGTAAAAGTTATATTATTTGGTGACATTATTTATAATTTTGCCTGGGGATCACTAGTTTCTGCTTGAGAGAAGAAAAAAATGAAGTATTGGAAATTTAGGAACATGAACAACAGATGTTAAAAAACTTAGATAATCAAGACTATATGCTTAAGGTATTACATTTTCACTGAATCTACTGTTCAATCTACAGGTGAATGTGCAAAAGAAGAACTAGATTTATGCCAATAGGCAGTAAGATGATTGCATTCATATTGAGGTTGCCTAACATGACGAACAGCCTTCAACTTGAAGAAATGAATCTCACATTTGTTTATTTTTCATTTCCGTAGCAGGAATCTATTTCAATATTTCTGTTGTTCTGGAATGTGGCACTCTATGATAGAGAAGAGAGGCAATTTTTATATGTCCCCAAACCATCTAAAGTTAAAATTGGAATTCTGCTGGAAGACAACAGAACTCAGGCTGATCACAGTTCAAATTCCGATGTGAATTTCTCTGTTAACAATCAGGCAACAACAGTCTGTATCAGCCTCTCTCTTTCAGAGTTTAGTTTTGTGTATGAAGTACATTTATATACACCAAAAAAACCCCAAAACCAATGCAACTGGCAACTGCAACAGAGGACACAGATAGGGGGAGGAAAGACTCAAAATTAAAGGCATTCTCGGAGATACAGTAATGATATTGACATAAAGCAGTGCCAAGAGTCTAATAATAAGGAACTTGTATTCTGAATATTTGCATTCTATCTCAGGGGTTGTAAATATTACTGTATTTCTAGCAATTTATCATTATATTCTTGACTTTAGGGAGACAGCTGTAAGAACTGAAAAACAATTATTTTCAGGACATATAGCATAGGTTGGTTCAGTGAATGCAGAGCATATCAGCACAATGAGGGGTATGCTCCTGTTAGCTTAACTCTGGTCAACATTATCTGTACACTTGAGTGTATTTTTAGACAGTTTTTAAAAAAAAGAACCCATAAACAAGTAAAACCAGAACAACACCAGAGTTTCATTCAGCTAGTCTCCAAGGTTCAGAGGCAAAGGGAGAAAAGCAAAAAAAGTCACCAGACCTCATACCTTAGACAACCTGGTTTCTGAAGCTTATCTATACCTATGGGTATTAGAAGTTTTAGTAGTATGAAAAACAGTGGGAAAAATTGAAGATCTGGGAGCAGTGATTTTCTTTCCAAATCTCGTTTTATATAATTTCTTATAGCTAAAATTGGATTGGATATTGTGCAAATAAGAACAACTTTCATTTCGATAGTTAATGTGTGTTTATATAGTACTAATTCCTTTTTTTTTTTTTTTCTGGGAGCTGGTCACATTATCCACCAAAATAGGAAATGAACTTTCTATGCCACATTTTCTAGTTAATAGGAATTTATGCTTTATCTGCTATGCTAGGAGTCATTCTCCTTCCATCCCTCATCTAGCTACACTGTCCACAGAACACAAGATTATTTAAGAGGCATATGCCTTGAGTGTCAGTGCTGTTTTTTTTTAAATAAAATGTTTTGTTCTTTTTTCCTTAGTGAAACATAGAGAAAATGCAAGTAAACTGTATCATGAAAAGTACATATGCCTAAAACTAAATGAGATAAAACCACAAAAGAAGAAAAAAAACCCATTTTCACATTATCTCCTTACTGCAGAAAAAAATTAGTTTTATTTTAAAGTCCCTGAAACTTGAGAGCTGGAGCATCCCTAATACATGCTGGGAATTCTTTCAGTGAGTTTTCAACACAAGCATGAGCTCAGTATTCCTAGTTAGGGCATTTTAAATAAGAAATTGCAACCTAACAAAGGAAACATTCTCATTTCCAAAATCCACTGAGCCTTTGTGTAGCAGTAGTCATTCCAAGGTACCATGTGGCAAAAATGTATCCTCGTTATTAGGAACAAAAGGAGCTTATACTCCTCAGTAACCGGGCTACTGTCCTGTTGATGGGGATTTACTTGGAGTGTTCAGCACACTCATGCATCTCACAAGTGTAGGCAGCAGTCTGATAAGTCTGTCTGCTACCAAATTTTCTAGGCTCTGAAAAAAAAAAAGAAAATTAAGAATGAAAGGAGAAAAAACTGGCGTTTTTTCACCTCACTGAAGCAGTATTTTAGCTGTAACCTTTCTGCGTTCTGTCATTTACCCTGATAACTGGATTTGCTTCTGTGTCTTTACATGAGTAGGGTGTTAATCTCACTGTGATTATAGGGCAGAGATACACCCCTAAGCCTGTTTATGATAGGACCGCAGAGAAAAATGGACACTTCTAGCCCTGAGGAGAAAGTTCAAAGACTGGGAGTGTTTTATGTTGGTGTGCTGAGGAATCTGAAGGTTGGATGAAGGAGACTTCAGGCTACCACATGACTTTTAGTACAGATTTCAGCAAATTTAACCTATCTGCAATGTCAGGCTTCAAAAGTTTGATGTCAGTGTTTAGAACATGAACTCTTCATGTTCTTCTACTGTCGTATTAATAAATGTAACATGAACTTTGTCACAGAAGTCATCTGTGATTCAAGTACAGGTTACAGAGAGAAATTAATTTTAAGAGGATTGCATATTTAAAAGGATTGTGTTTTTGTAGCTCTGACCTTCTCACACTTGAAGTGAGCAAGTGTACAAATGTCTATAAAATTTAAGAATTTATTTTTAATACGGAATTTAGGGCTATTTAAAAGATGTTTCAGGTGATTAATGTTAAGAAAAATGACAAGAAAATTTATGCGTTAGTGAATGCAGCTCACAGTTAAATAGGCAAACAAATCCAGTGACAACATTGAAGTGCAATCATCTTGCATTTATAAGATGCTGGCTGCCATTGATAACTACAGTGAAACTTTTTAATAGCATCAGGAATGTGTTTACTTACAAGATTGTCTTAGAGACCTAGCATAAGAAGTTTAACTGCTGGATGAATTTTAGGTAACATTAAAATGATTTTGAAATGCTCTCACTCTGATAAATCTCCTGATGGTTATTGCACTTCATATAAGTTGTTTTCTTACCTTAATTATCAGCTCTGTCCAAAGGTAAATTAAGTACTTCCTAGTCAGTACATAGTTAATTATTTATTAGCTACCCTTTTATTTATTATCTTTTTCTTCTTTTCTAGTCTGGGTTCTTTAGAAAAGGAAGCTTATAGAGTCATCTGAGTCACCTTTTCCTTTTTTTTTTTCTCCTGTCAGTCCCCTCATAATAATTTTTTAAGCATATTGATCAGGTTGAGTCAACTCAGAAACAGAAATTGTAGTTTTAGAAATACATTCTGCCATGTTTGTCCTGGTCAAAAATTTTGCAAAATTAACTACTTAATTAGTATTTCACAGAGAGAAAAGAAGATGTTTTCAGTGTGTGCTGCATGTGAGTAATGTCAGGCTTACCTCTGTATACATGCCAGCATGTCAGTTGGTTTGTCTTCTTGGTCTGTTCACCATGTACTCTGACTATTATCTGGTAGCACGTTGTAGGAGACATGGATTTACTGTAAAAAAATGAGAAAATTTTGGGGCAAGGAAAAGTAAAAAGCAAAGGCAAAGCTAAGAGACAGAAGACAGAAATCTGTGAGAAAACAAGTTCTATTAGGCTGATGGCTCAAAGAGCAATCTATATCCTTTATTTTTAATTCTTATTGGATATAGCCAAATGATTGTCATTTCCTCAATAAGAAAATTATGTAAGTTCATAGAAGATGGAAGAAAGCAAAGTGGATCATAAACATTTTTCTGCAGAGGGAGGACTGCATGTCTTCCACAGAGAACACCTCAGATGTGGTGTAAACAGTGCTCAGGATTTAAACAGGAAAGTGTCTGAGACATCGAATCTTAACCCTTATACAAGTAGATATGTGGACCTTAACACTCATTTTTGTTCAAATATCTCAGGACCGAATCTTGTGGGCTTTGAACACCTGATTCAAATTAGTCATTAGCCAACAGGGGGTAATATGCCTGTCTTTCCACTTAGGCTTCCACCTCTTCCTTGGAGTAATGGGTGACCTTCATGGATAGTTTTCTGTTGATGCACAAAGTGGTGTGGAATCACTTTGTTTCACTGCAGTGACCAGGAGAGTGCGTAGAGTTTGGAGAAATAAGTTCGCATTAATGTGGCTTAAATTTGCCTTCTGACTGGTTTATATTAAATGAAGCTTGGCTATGTTAAATAAATTTTATAGAAAGTCATCCCGTATACGTTTGCGTACAGTGCCTTTGTAATTACACTGCATTGTTTATGAAGCATCACTATTATTCCGTGGTGTTAGTATGTTGTTTATTGGAGCATTGCTGTGTAAAAACAGCTCCAGTCATACGGTATTCTGCAGGGAACAGAACTATTGTAATTCCTTCTTAGCTTTACTAGAATTCAGCGAATAAATATGAACATTATCTTTGGGTAAGTGAGGACATTTTGCACTTTTTAAAAACTTTTATGTCAGAAGAAATAGCAGGAGACATTCAGAAGATATAATTATTTAAAGCTGGAGTGGTAGAAATGGAAAAAAATTGAAAAGAAAAGTTCTAGGTTCTCTACTTTAGGAGTCACAAGACAAAATTCTGTTCTAAAGTGTTGCAAATGACAGTAGAGAAGAGAGATGTGCATGAGTATTAGTGCAGAATGAGTAGTATTTATCATTTTCCTTTTCTGAAATTACACTAGAAAGAATACTCGTTTCACTTCATGAGGATGGAAGAGAGGAGGTCTCTGAACAGATTATAAGATTTCTGTACTCTGTTATGTGTTGTCAGATTTTTATATAGTTAAATCTTAGCTCTAGGCGGGTTAAGAAGCTTTATGCTACTGAGTACCATTACTGTGAATAATGTTGATGAAAAGCAAGCTGTGAAGGGAACTTTTTTACTTTCCAGTACAGTACTACACTATATCAGAGACATATGGCGAAGACTTTCCCAATATGGGGAAAATCAAAAGTATACTCAAGCTTGGACAAATTTTTGACTGAAGCTGATGGTCCTCTTCTGTTTCAGAAGTGAATCAAAATTTTATAGTGACAGTGAATTGAGACTTCTCAGAATTGCAGTTTGTTCAGAGCCAAGGGGCTTTTTAGCCTCAGTAAATTTTATTGTCTTCAAGTATTTTGAATGTGAGCTGTTTTAGGATCCTGTACCCTCAGCAAAAATCAGACTACTGTCTATTGCAGTCTCAACCACTTTACCAGGTCAATTTTTTCAAGTGAATATCTTCCCATGGAGAATTTTTTCCAAAAAATTTATATTTTCCAATAAAAATCTATGCTACATTCTCTGATTCTTGCTAGAACAGTGTTTCCAGTCAGCTTCATTCTATATGATCATTATTCACTCAGTATCCTTAGCATCAAAATGCTTACTGGTGCATTTTAAATTCTTCTGTGACCCTGAAGTGTACTGAATAGTAAAGAAACCAACTGAGATGACTTTTGCTGTATTTTGTGATTTTTTCACATGCAGGAAAACTTGCAGTGTGACTTGAAAATCTGAAGGATAAGTTCTCTCTAGCAGAAAACTGTATTTATCCTTATCTGTTCACCAAGATTCTTTATTCCTTAATAATTTAGTTCATTTCCTTTGATTTTATAAAATACTTGACAAAAGCATAAAACAACATAATGATTTTTGTAATGTTCTTTTTCAGAATGCCTACGAGAAGGAAGAGTTGATTTTTGGACAGAGTTTGGTTATTCCTTCATGTTGCTAAGTGCAATATATGTCTTCATAACAAGTTCAATTTTGATTTTGTGGAATCACTTGTCATATATTACATAGACCAGATTCATAGGAATCCTAGCAAACACAGCATGAGGACAACTGTGGTACAGCAAAATATTCTTTATGTGACAGGTTAACTTTTCCTAATGAAATATTTGGCTTTACTATTAAAGATGTGCTTCGGCCTTTTTAAATAACACATTATATTCTTCCTCACCTTTTCAGTTGCTTCTCTTTTTAGATCAGTTTTTTATACTCTTTTTTCATATTGAGCAGTTGCTAATTTTATTAAAAATTACTCTGAAGTTTACCTCTTATGCAGGATTGTCATACCATGTATGGGGGAACATGGTGAAAAATTATTCTAGGCCCTTAGCAATACCTTATAGATAATTTACAATTATTTTACTTTGGTTTTAATCTTTAGATATTAGTAGCTTTGGCATGTTGCTCACTTAAAGGCAGCATAAAAATGACTATTATCCAGAGATTGGATTTGCCTGATGAATATACAAACTAATAAAAGTTCATGAAATATGATGTTTCCTCCCTTTGGGTTTAAAGAAGAATATATGAGAATATGTCAAGTAGTGTCAAAAAAAGGTTGACTTAATAATGAGGAGAAGGCCCTAATGTGCACCAGAAGAATTTAGATATAATTGGGGGTTTGGGGGTTTTTTAATACCAAAATATCACTTAACTTTTTTTTCTAGTTTTGTTACATCGCACAGATACAGGAGCATTTTATGTGCAAGCACAAAGTGTTGGCATTCTGGACTCAATAATTGAAAATATGAAAAGATTTTTATATCTTCTATGTAGCGGCAGAAGTACTAGATTTATTTGAAGTGCCTTTGATATACCCATGAGTCCATTTGCATCAATTTAGTCTAATATTTTGATTTCTGAATGATGGTTTAATTAGGATGACCTTTTGATCAAAATTTAAATGATATCTGTGAAATGAAAGTGAACCGGGTCTGCTGTAGGAATATATGTAGTGGTAGATGCGCCCTCCTTTTGCACAGTCCTGGTATCTCACACAAGAGATTTTTTGGGGAGAATTTTGGCAACTGACTGACTTTTCTTCTTGAACTGGAACAGATGAGCACTGACACCTCCCCCCAGATTTGTGCCCCTTTCATAGAAACAAAGATCTCCATGAAAAATCTGCTCGCTGCTTCTTGAAGGGATCTTTGTGTTCTGTATATTTAAAATTGCCTTTATTCTCAGGAACTATGTAATGATCAGTGGTTTGTGCTTTGTCCATGATAACTGTTGACATTAATGTGATCTGGATGTTGTTTTGCAGTTTTCCTTTTGATCCCTCAGAAATATTCTACTTAAAAAAGAAACTGAATCTGATTGCAACTTAAACGTATAAATACACAGTTTTAAAATGGAGTTTTGTACAGAGAAACAGTAATTTTTATTAAGCTTGAATGTTTCCTCTTCTCTATGAACAGATTATTTGACTCATCTCCGGATCATCAGCTCATTTTGAAGCTAGTCTTCTTTCAAACAAATCCATAAGCATCCTACTTTGTTACACATCACTTTTTAATTTTTAGTTGTGGTAGTCTGTTTCTCATCTCCATATAATTGTTATATATATGATTTTTACAAACCATTCATTTCTCACATAGCAGGAATACAAAACGTATTTCAAAATTCATCCAGTCGTGCATCGTTCGTAAGAGTATAAGTCAGACAGGTTGGCCTAGGTGGACTCAAATAGAAGCACGACTTTCTGTCACAACATCCAGAATCCCGTAATAATGGATTTCATTATTGTGCTACCACAGAGGTAAAAATAAATAAATTCAGAATAATAAAGCTACCTGCCAAATCTTTTCACATTAGGCAAGCTGTGATTGACTAAGCATAAAGGTGTAGGTGTTTGTAAACTGTGAATCTCAGAAAGAGTGAATTTCCTTTTCTCTGTCATTGGAACAAATGAGAGGATAGTAGAAGGGAAAGAAAGGGGAAGAAAAAGGAAATGTTAGGAAAAGGAAATGTTTTTTGGAGGGAAGAAAAAGGAAATGATAGGCCGGAACACCTTGTTTCCCCCAAAAGATTCACTATCTATTTTTTCAACTGTAAGAATGGGTGAGAGTCACAGCAATAAAGCAGCTTTTTCTTGAGGAATGAGAGGGAAATAATTTCTTTTTACTCTGCTACATTTCCATTTTTTTTTTTGAAAATATAGTGGTATTAGGAAAAGCAATCAAAGAGTTCCAGAATAACATCTTACTTTTTCTACTACAGAGAAGAATGTGAGTGTCCTTTGCTCTTTAGGCTTCCCTGTTAAAGCTCAAGCTGTGTATTATATTACAACATTCTTGAAAAATAGCTGTCAATAACAGCTCTTTTCACCTGATGTACTTCCTTTATTTTCTCTTCTTCAGAATTGCACACATTGCCATATATTTTGTGCTCAGAACACAGTGCATGTCAATATTTCATAAATTCAGTTGTGTAATAGCTTGGAATTCACAGTTTATTAAACAGTTAGACATGTATACTAACATAGGGATACAGAGTTATATGCCTGATGATAGATGTTATTGGACCTATTCATAAAATGCATTTTTTCAGTTTAGCCTCAGATTTTGTTGATGTTTATCTTTGAAAGTCTGTGTCAGCACCAGCGTTAAAGTAAATCTAGTTTTTAATGCTATTTGAGTTCATTTTATGAGACATTATATAAGATGAATTATGCAATATTTTATGCATACTTGCAGTGCTGTCTCTTAGAGTTTAGATTTCACTTTAGATTTCATTTTATTTCATTTCATAGTTTTATTTAACACTTGAATTGTCATGGCCTTGGGGTAGTCTACTGTTTTCTACTTCAGCTTAGGGTCTATAGACCTTCTATTTTCTTCTCATTTCTTCACAGGCCTGTAACATTTAGCTTTTCTGCTTTGTTTTTACATCTGCTCTTCAGGGAAACTACTTTTTCAACAAGATTGTTTCAGAATAGTTCAACGATAGTAACAGAAAAATAAACAGTGAGTTTGTTTAGATGACTGTTTTCTAGCATTGCTCTTATTCTAGAGGGAATGTAGAAATGATAGTCATCTTGCACATTCCAGTCCTAGTCACTAGTGTTTCTTTTAAGAACTTCCATGCTTGAGGGAATTCATCTTGCTCACAAAATTTCATGATCTCAAGAAACAATTCCTACTCCTATTTCCAAATCCCTTATGATGGCTTTTTTTTTTTTTTAACTTGGTGTAGGAATTCAGGCTGTTCAAGGCCCAGAATTTATGCCTGACTGAATGAATGCCAAATTGGATTTTCAGGGAATATATTAGGGAAGCTGTGTAAAATAAAGCTCTAGTGGAGAAGCAGTAAAGAACACACACATCCTTGCTTTACACTGGAAAATTTACTTATTTGTTTAGGTACTGAAGAGGAAAAACCCTATAGTTCAATACAAGGCTTCGGGGTTTTGTTCTGTGTTGAAAACTGGTTACCTTATCTAGCTTTCTCATTTTCTTAGAAAAATCAGAAGTTGAACTATTTTCTGCATGATCGCTGAATGCTTAAATCAAGTCCATACAGAACCTTTGAATAACACAAACCAAAGTGGAGAGTTCAATAGAAGTCTGACAGATAAATGTTTCAAATAACAGCAGGTTAAAATATGAATGGTTGATGTTTTGGTGTTCAGTTCTTTCCCCTTTCTTACATTTAAGTTATTGGCGAAGGAATGGTATTCCATATGTGTAGAAGGATATTCTTACCCTTGGAAAACATTTCCAGTAACTTGGTATTGAAAACAAGTCATGGTGGACATGCAGATTATTAACACATTTGAGATCGTAACAGACATGTCTTTTTACCAAATAGTTTGCCTGAATCAAATAAACAAAAGAAACCTGAAGATCTCCTGTTTTTTTATCTGTGTTTTGTATTTCCTTAGATGTGAACTTAGGAACCAAAATCACGTACTTAAGATCTTTCATTAATCTTTTTCCTGTCTTTGTGTCTTCCATCAAACCTAAGTTCATGACTGGAAAACTGGCTTCCCATGGCTTGGACAGGTGTATCCTGCACTGGGTAAAGAACTGTCTGGATGAGCAGGCCTGGAGAGTGATGGTGAATGGAGTTGCATCCAGTTGGTGGGTTGGTCACTAGTGGGATTCCCCAGAACTCAGTCCTGTTTAATATCTTTATTGATGGTCTGGACGAGGGTATTGAGTACGCCCTCAGTTTGCAGATGACACCAAGGTGGGTGGGAGTCTGCTGGAGGGCAGAAAGGCTCTGCAGAGGGATCTGGACAGGCTGGATTGATGGGCTGAGGCCAGTTGTATGGGCTGAGACTCAGAAAGGCCGAGGGCTGGGTCCTGTGCTTGTGTCAGAACAGCCCCATGCAGTGCTACAGGCTTTTGGCAGAGTGGCTGGAAAAAAGCCCATTGGAAAAAGACCTGGGGGGTGCTGGTTGACAGGCAGCTGAACATGAGCCAGCTGTGTCCAGGTGGCCAAGAAGTCCGGTGGCATCTTGGCTTGTATCAAGAATAGTGTGGCCAGCAGAACCAGGGCAGTGATCATCTCCTCAGACTCAGCACTGGTGAGGCCACACCCCAAATCCTGAGTTTAGTTTTGAGCCCCTCACTACAAGAAAGATTCTGAGGTTCTGCAGTGTGTCCAGAAAAGGGCAATAGAGCACAAGTCTGATGAGAAGTGGCAGAGAAAGCTGGGGTTGTTTAGCCTGGAGGAAGAAGGTTCAGGAGGGACCTCACCACTCTCTACAACTGCCTGAAACAAGGTTGTAAATGGGGATTGGTTTCTTCCAAGTAACAAGCAACAGGACAAGAGGAAAAGGCTTCAAGTTGCATTGATGTGTGTGTGTGTGTTAGACTGGATACTAGGAAAAATTACTTCACTGAAAGGGTGGTCAGGCAGTGGAACAAGCTGTCCAGGGAAGTGGTAGAGTCACCATACCTGAAAGCATTCAAATTACATGTAGATGTGGCACTTAAGGGCATGGTTTATTGGTGAAGATGGCACTGTGGGGTTAACAGTTGGACTCAATGATCTTAAAACTCTTTTCTAACCTTAATGATTTAATGGTTCTATGCCAAATTGGTTTTTAAAAGCATTACACTGACTGTTTTTTTGAAGCTGGTGATTATCCCTCTAGAAGTCTAAACTGGACTGAAGATTCTTCCTCCCTCTCACATATTGGAATAAAGAAAATAAACTGAACGTAGCCAGAATTATCTTAAGTATGAATTCAGATGTGAGAATAGGAGTATGGCCATTGCTGTTGACCATTAGATTCTAGGGACTGAACTGAAAATTGGGAAAAAAAGTAATACTTTATTCATCTGCTCTTTCTTTTGGCGTGCATTGTCTTTTAAAGGTGTCTGTTGGATATTGTTCCGAGATTGAACATTATTTTAAAAGAAAAAGCAGTAAATAATCCCTGAGAAATTCTCAAGAAAGATGTTTCCTTTTTATTAAAACACAATATTAATAGATAATAATAAGGTTAGAAAAATCACTCTATTTACTAAACACTTTTTGTCAGTTGTTTTGTTATACATTTGTTCAATATTAATTTACCTTGCTGTCTGTACTGTTTAAAAAATCTGCTGTTCACTATGCATTAATTCAAAGAACACAGGTAATTCACGCTACTTTTGTATCAGTGGAGGTCTAAGATCACTCATGAGCTGTTTGTTAATGTCTGTACTGTAAAATGATATTTCCTTGATTTCAGTAAACAGAAATTATAGAGATACAAAAAACCCCACATCATGACTTCTCATTTTTACAGTACTCAAGTTAAGCAAATGCCAAAATAAAATGGCAAATAGTCCACTTAGAGGAGAAAAAAAAAGGAACTGAAACAAACCAAATATAACTCAGACTTTGAAAGTATGAAGAGTTTAGTCATTAGCACTTGGAATGCTTTCTGTGTTACCTGCAGGAATTTCATGGTACTGACACAACTTCAGATGGTGCACTTAACACTTTTCTAAATTATTTGCACATTTTTGTCTGTTTCAGCTGGCATCACTGCCTTGGAAATCTTCAGTGTCTCTTATCATAGCACCCAAGTATCAAGTTATAGGAAAGTGTGCCTCATTCGGAAAAAAATCAGTTCAACTTGACTATGATGATCCACAGAACTTTTTTTTTTCTTGCTGAGTTAATTTGTGGTGCTCTTGTGGTGTTCCTGTGAATGGAATATTACTGTCAAGACTTCTGTCTATTCAAAAAAGTTCTTCAGGAAGGGAAATGTGGGAAGGAAAGGCATATAATTCTTGTGGGGATGAAGAAGAGAGAGGAAGATAGAAGTTCAGTACCTGCACATTGTCAGGCATACATACCCAGACAAAAATAACTCCAATTAAGTTATGTTGAAAAAATAGGCCATATATATTGATGAATATTGTTTAAACCATCTATTAAATTCAGGAGGAAAATTAAAAATAACTATAAAGGAAATATGTAGCATTCTTTCAAGATAATGGGCTTTCCACCTCTTTTTCGAAAAAGTGGTGGGAGCTCCAGAAAGCTTTACAAATACATTTTCCATCATTTTGCTGTTTTCTAGAAATTGTAGTGCTAACAGAATTCTGTGAAATTAGTTTACAAATACATGGGTAGCAATACTATTAAAATGTCTTTTAGCTTTAGTTGAACATTCAAAAAGTGATGCAGGTTAAATTCTGTATTAAATAAAGAATAGGTTTAAAGACTCAACAAGATGTTTGTATTAACCAGTATGACTGGAAGTACACAAACGTCCAAATTCTTCAGAAATACCTACGGCAATTTATGGATTAAACGGCTTTAAAAGTCATTCCTATTCCTATTTGTACTTTCTTTTTTCCTAGACTGTAGTACTGTGCTACTTCATCTGCATACAAAATGAAATTAAGACGGTAAAATAAGTTCTGCCATGACTTAAAATGAATGTAGGCATTATATGAATGTTACTTTACAATGTAGTATTGAAAAGAAAAGTCCTATAGTTATAATTCAGTCATGCTTGTGCATAAGGATAAATGTATAGTGTCAAGATACAACTGTTTTATGGAAAACAAAGCCAGTTATCTGGGTCATTCCAGGAACTTTCAACTAATGAGTCATTTCACACAGATTTCATATAGGTTTGTTTGATAGTTTTCAAAATGCTGTAAAAGCAGCCTTTAAGCATAGAGGAAAATATATTGTGGATTATAATTTCAGTCATTCAACTAAACTGTTTATGAGAAAATCAGTTGTAAAAATTTAGTTACAATGGCATTGCTACTTTAAAAGGATTTGTGATGAAATATTTATTTCGGCTTCAATTAATAATTTAGGGTTGCCAAGCATAAACAGAGTTTGGTGACCTGAAATTACTTTTAATTCAGTTAAATAAATATAAAAAAATAGTAGCTCAAAATAGTCATTCCTGTGGCAAAGTTTATTTCTCTAGCTATAAAAAGCAAATTTACATCTGTGTATCTCATTTCATAAATTTCTTGAAATTACCTAAGAAAGTATGATGTGTTAGCAAAATATTTAGCTTTATTAAAGGGCATGAAAGTTAATTTTGCTTTTAGAAACTGCATATACAACAAGTATCATAACAGGATTTTCATTTTCATTCATTTGAAACATTTCTGCACTTCAGTAGCTAAACCACTGAAACAACAGACGGGGATTTGGCAGCTGTGGTGATCGTAGGTTTCAGTTTAACTTTCTGCCATTTTCTGGTGGGAAGAAATGCAACAGCTGAACCAGGTGTGTGGAAGTTGTGCATCACTATAAATGTTCTTGTAAACAGCACTGTATTGAATAGTAATTTAAAATTATCTTTTATGTTTTTGTACAATTAGTTCTATAGCTTGTATTTCTTAAATGCTTAAGGATTATCTACTTCTAAAGCCCTAGATTAATTCTTATGTAGAATGCTGGTGGGTTTTAGCAAATTCTAATATTATCTAAGAAAAAAAGTAGTATTTTTTCCATGTTTAGAAGGGCAAGTTGTCACTAGACAGAAGTTATATCAACTAAAACAAAAAACATGACAGTTGAAATATCTGGCTAGATTTTTCCTTTCCATTAAAAGCTAAATGCTTTCTCATTCATAAAGAAATATATGGTTTTGTCATAAGATTGATTTTCCTTGAAGTAGGAGATAGGACTGTTTGTTGTTTGACTTTAGTTTGCTTTTACATATTTATTAGAAGAGAATAATCGATTCTACAGCAAACTATTTCTATGAAGACTACTGGATATAAAATGGAAACTCTGTTACTGTAAGAAAACTGTGTTTTATTCTTTTTTTCCCCTAAGAATTATATTTCAAAGAAAATGTCTTTAGTCTAAGCACAGAAAAATTTTTCAGTAGTCACATTGCTTGACTGAGTCATCTCACTTGGGCATTATTTTCTGTGAAAGTAATCACTTTTATATTTATTTGAGTGGACATCTCTGGTTTGTCAGGTATTTTTAATAGACATCCATAGATGTAAAAATAATTTTTGATATTTCGCTTTTCCATGTATTTTTTTCTTTTCCTAGAGCAATATTCTCTCCTAAGAGAGGTCTGGAAAAGCATTTTGCCTTTTTGTTTTAATACTGCCTAGCTTTCAGTGTGATTTTTGGTATTTGTAGATATTTTGGGTTAATTATAACATCTTTAGAAAAAAAACGACAACTTTGCTGAATATATGGAGCAGGTAGGATCAGTTCTGCTCTGAAAAAAAAAAAAAAGTCGAGGTGTATGCACAGTGCGTGGTACTCTGTATCACTTTTAACTTACTTAAAATGGCAGAATTAAGTCATGAAAGTTCAAGCATAGTTAAGATTATTTTCTTTTAGCAAAGTCCAGAGGGAAATAGTATTGCTTCACCATTTATGTGCATATTCTTTACAGAAACATTTTTTTTAGAACTCCCTCTAAAATATTTACTTTTTGTACATTGTGTTTTGGGGGGTTTTGCGGTTTTTTTGGTCCATTGGTGGGTTTTTTTTTCCTTTCCAAAATCCACACATGGGTCATTAGTGTCAGAGTTTGTTAGCTAAGTGTCTCTCAGAGCTATTCTCATATATACAAGTGTGCAGTGTTTTGCTGTTCTTTCTGAAGGGCTTGTAAAGATCATAGCTCACCTTAATAATTTTTACACCGTTAAATTTCATGTGTTTATGTTCCACACATGTAAAGGACATGGAAATTATTAATATCTTACTGGTTTTGTAAACTGGTTTTAAATATGTATTTTTTTTTCTAAAAGGTGCCACTGATTAACAGTTTGGATTATAACACACACACCCACATGCCCTTTGCTGGATTATTAATGCCTGAAAATCTGTCAAAGCTCCCACAGTACTGGGTCTTTCTGGCATGAAAGCAGCCCACATAATTCTCTCATTGGTGACCAAGACAGTGCTGAGTTTTAGATAACTCTGAACATTCTTTCCATAAAGGCCTTTTCTATTTCCACTCTGTCCCTCTGAAAGCAAAAAGTTGTGAGAAGACATGGCTGGTGGAGCTGGCCCAAACTGGCCAAGGGGGTATCCCATTCCATATAACATTCTGCTCGTGGTAACAGCTGGGCAAAAGGAGGAGGACAGGGTGGGGGGGAATATTGGTGGTTAAGACATGGCCCTGTTACTTCTGCTGTTTTCCAGAAGTTGGCTGGGCATCTAATTTCCTGCCAGTGGAAATTAGTGAATGAATTCCTTATTGAATTCCTTCTGAATTCCTGTGACTCTGAGCAAGCAACGGGGTGAGCAGTTACCTACCGTCCAAGGTCAACCCACCACAGTTCCTTAGTAACAACTGGAAAAAAATGGACAATGCAAAATTTACTGGGAGCAAATGTTTCACATCCGTAAAACTGAAAATACTTGACATTTCTTTTTTTAGCTTTCCTTGAACAGTAATGGTGCTGCACTTTAACCATATGGTTTAAATGCAGCTCAATGTGTGTGCTACTTTTTCTAGTACAGGTCCCTGGGGAAGGTAGCAGAAAGACATCACAGCTTTTATCTGCAAGGAGGGCTTTGAAGTTAAAAACTCCGACAAAACAGTATTGTTTCAATGTCTAACACAGGAATTGAATAAAATCTGGATTATGGTATGCTAGTTTGTACCTTGGATAATTGAATGACCTATTTCATGACAACTACTTGATCAGAGGACAAGTTAAATTTTCTGTTTATAATGTTATTTCATATTGAAGCATATTTAATCACAGGGAAAGCCACATATCAAGGAAAGAACAGCTTTTTACTATACTATTAGCTCAAAATGGACAAATCTGTTCTGCATGTGAAAAGTTGCCAAAGAGGAACAGTTAATATTATTATTGTGTGATGCTGCAGTTAAACCTTGGTTCTTGAAACCAAGTCCAGCCTTCCTAATTTTAACTAAGTAAAACAAAAATTCCAGTCAATAATGTAACTGAAACTTCTGATTGTTTTGATCATTGTTGCTAAAACTAATCAGTTTGGCTTTTGAATAACAAAGACAATACTTAGGTTGTTTTGTCTGACTGAGAACTAAACTAGGCCTTTGTGATATTCAGAAAGCCTTATTTCAAATAAGCATTAAAATGTGTGAAAGGTTGTTCAGACTATGACCTTTTCAAAACTGCTGTCGCTATGATGCACATTTCCTGCTCTTGGTGACATTGGGTGATGTGTTTGGCAGAATAGAGGATTGCCTGCTGTGCTGCAATTGAAAAGCAATCAACCATTTGAATAAAGGTCCATGTATCTGTGATGAGGCGAATGTGTAATTTGTTTCCTGCTTTGTGTTAAAGAAACTCTTTTTGCCACTGGTTTGATGTTAAATGAATTATAAACATTTTTCAAAAGATAAAGATAATATGTGAGAAAGACAAACACAGTTAATGCTAATCAGAGCTAAGGATTTAATTGAAAGTAATGAATTGCTGGCTTGAAACTGCTCAAAGGACATCAGTCTATATTTACACTTAGAGCCAGCAGTGCTCTTAATCCAAATCTATTCAGCTGTTTGTGTCAGACCTGTGCGCATTTTCCATTCCCCCTGTGTAAGGCAAGTAGCATGTCTGGAGCCCACAAACCATTTTATAAGTTTAATGGTCACTGGTCAAATGTAAGAAGGGTGATTAGTGAAGGAGATTTTTACAAGACTTAGTGCCCAAGAATCACCTCCTAGCAGTGAAGGAGGACTGGGTAACCTCTTCTTGGTTCCCATGAGCGTGAGAACCATGCTTGCTAGGATGGAAATGTCACCTGAGGGAACTGGCAGGACCCTGGGCTATGAGGTGGCACACAAGACCTTGCTGTGTGGGCCCTGGGCACAGGGCCAGAGCACTGCCAGCACCACCTGGGTGGTGAAATTGAATTTGGTACAGGCAGAAATCTGAACAGGGCACCTCACTGGAGGAAAGGCTCTGCAGTGGAGCTGTCACAGGCATTTGCTCTGATATCAAAGCAAGTGTTTAATAGCCTTGTGAGTGAGCAAGAAAGTTTACAGAGGCAGGAACCCACAGAAAGCCTTTGTAATTGCAGGAGGCAAGGGTCAGGCAGCTGCTGAGCCCCCTGATGTGAGCACCTGAAGTGGAGCAAGCCTATAAAGGAGTTGCTACAAGGGGAAGAGATGAGGAGGTGAAGGCTCTGCAAAGGGGGAAAAGTTTCTGTCTAATAAGGGAAACAGGTTTTTGTGTAGTTCTGGTTGTACTGTAATTTCTCCTCATTTTCTTATGTGGTGTTTTTGTTCCTGGTCTTCAATTTCATTCAAGAAAAGGAGGTATGATATAATTTTTCTTTTTTCTGAGGAAACTAAATTCTGTGAATTTTGCTGCAGATGGCTGCTAAGTGCTGGCAAGAGAAACAGATTCATGTCGACAAAGATGCTAACCTGACTGCTTCTGGCTGACAGATGCACTTTTTTGGGAGGTTTCAATATTTTAGATTAATAGCTGGGTGTTCTGCATTTACAGATCTCCTTGGTATTACTTAGTATTTTTTTGTTCTCTTTTTTCTCACCGTAGTTTTGCATATTATTGCATTTAAAAGTGTGTCACTTTCTCCTAATTTGTTCCAACTTGCCTTTATAGGACAATAAAACAGTCACTTATTTGAATACAGACCCCTATTCTCCTGAGTGTATTTAGGCTTGACTTTTAAGGTTGATAAAAGCCTGTGCAGTCATAATGCCTGTGTCAATTTCTGTTGGTCCTCACTGATAAATACTGAGCCCACCAGAAGGTCTTAATCAAGTTCTATGGAGGTGTGAATCTTTACAGTACTTCCAGTGCCTCTACAAGGAAGGAGGTAGGGGAGGAAGGGGGGGGGCAAGTGTGTGTCTGAGGGCAGAGGGGGCAAGCAGCAAAGAAGGGAGAAGAGGATAGTACAAGACCCAGCCAAAAACTAATTTTACACACAGCCAGAATAAACTATTGTGTAAAGCACTCCAGCTTACTTGGCTGCTGCTGAAAGGAGACCATGACACAGCAAGATAATGATGAGCCATGTGTATGATTTTCTTTCACTCCTGCAGGTGGGAGCAGGGCTGGGGGGTGTGAGCTCCCAGGGGCTGTTGCTGAGGGCCATGGGCTGCAGCTGCAGGTCCTCGTCCTGCCCTTGCATGGCTGTGGGGCTTTTGTTTGCCCTCGTTTTCCACCCTCCCATCTTTGAACCACTAGTTGTCTTTAGTTTGTTAAGATATGTGCTGTTATGTGGTGGAAATTGATTACCGTAATCATTATGTTGACAAATTTTGAATAATTTTTTTAATTGCTCTCAAATAATCCACTCTTTTCTTTAAACTTTGTCCTGTGCCCAAAATACTCCTAACCAAAATAAAAAAAAAAATCTAAATTTCTGAACAGTTTTATATACCAAGAGTTCTGGATAACGAGTAGTGCAGATTTAGTGTCATGTTCAGTCAATGTAATTACAATCTGGTCTTGCTAGTGAAATAAAAATTTGTTAAAGAACTGTTGCTGAAACACTACAGTTCAAAAATATAAAAAGTCTAGAGTTTTAATATTTATGAGCAGATTCTCACAGTTCATACTGGGGTCGTGCTCAGTGTTGGTGCCCTATGAGTGTTAATGGTAGATGGTGATCAATCTTATTTGCTGCTAAAAACTGAGACTACAGTGAACACTTACTAAAATAAGGATTACAGTCTTGGTTAGGCCTTTCATAGATAGTGTATTAAGCAAAGATACAGCTGTAGAGCTGGAATTGTCATTTACAGAATGGTTTTAAATAGAAGAGCGGGGAATCGGACACAGGTCTTTTGACCCTGGAAATTACTAATAGTTATTTGCACACAAAATATCGGTGCATTGTCTTGAAAAATAGCTACCACTTTGTTTTACATGACACGTGGGTAATGCAGCAAGTTAGGATAGAAGCCATGAATGCAAATTATATTGTTAGGGAAATAAGAAACCAGTCTGAGTTTGTGAGAGACTGCTCAGCATACAGAAAGCCTCTGTGTGTGCGTGTGTTCCAGCCCAGGGCCAACTGTAGAACATGGTGATTCATACTCTCATGAATTTCCAAAGTTTCCTTGTGCAACATTTCTCTAAACTGATTAGATAAAAGGATAAAGTATATATTTCTGTGAGTCTTTTGCATGCTAAAACATCAGCTTAATTCCCAGCTGTAAATGAATCAAAGCGTGACCTACAACTTGCTCAGCTACGGATGCTGTTGAACTAGCCTTTAAATAGGAAACCTCTATGAGGAATCCCAACTGACAAATTGAAACTGTATTTGTTAATTTTTTTTCTTAAAAGTTAAAACAATTTCATTTCTCTACTTTCTAGAAATAAAAAACTCTTATTTTTTGTTTGCTCTTCTATTTGGTATCTGTTTAGAGTTTTAAATTTCCAGAGAATCTGAAAAATCCATGTGACTGCTTTGGCTGTTTTGGGTGTAATACATTTTTAGTGATAGTTCTTAAGGTGTGATTTTTTTTTTTTTTTTTTTAACTTAAGGCTATGATAATTTGAATGTTTCCTTACTTACTCTCAGATGGAACAAATTACATTTTATTTCCTGTAGTACTGTAGATCCTCTCAGAATGTGTAAATATTATACTTTTTTGGCTGAAAATGCAGAGTACATAGCTCATATGGGTACACATTTCTCTATTTTTGTGTTGTGGCATTTGAAAAATGTAGATGTGCCTATAATCACATAAGCAATAACAGTTTCTGGAAAAGTATTAGCATTCATGGCTAGATTATTTGTCATCCTGACTTCCTGGCTTTCTTAATATTGAATATGCTGTGCTGCTTACCTTCTCAACTAAGTTACTGAATTATATCCAAATATGGGAACCTAAGTTCATCTTGGACTAACTTCCTAAATCTAAGTGCTTAGGTAGAATAACAGCCTTCTGAAAAACTCAGTGTTTGTGATGATAATGGTCCCCTGAATGGGTGCTGTGCCCTAAGCAGTTTTATCCCAGGAGACTTGCTTACACTGACATTCAAGAAACCCAACCAAAAAACCCCTAAAAAACCCCAACAAACTGAAAAAAACCTCATCCATTATCGAGGAATCAAAAGTATACCTCCAATAATAATAAATCCAGGAAGGAAAAGTAATAGTCTCAATTTCCTGATGGTGATGGAATAGTCAGGCGTTCCTGAATGGGTTGCATGTCACAGCCCATATTGGTTTAAAATATGATTTCTCTTTTGTTAATGGCAAGATTCCTGTAGCTTAGTAGTGGTTCTATTCCAAGATTAAAATTATGGGAGTACCTTTTTTGGAAACAAAAAATAAAATGAAGGATTTGCCAAATATAGTGATTTTTGCAATTTGAACTGGAGCAGTGAAAAGCAGCAGAAGCTGGTTTTACTTAAGCTGGGTTTTGGTTGTTCTTTTTTTTTTTAACTTACATCTAAGCCCATTTCTTGGTATCTCTCAGTAGCTCTTTAGATTGATTGATTTGTTTGCATTTTCATAATTGGGTGCACGTTTAGTTCAAATTTGTGTTTGTGAGCATTTTGTTGCCTGTTCTGGAATTGCATGGATTTATTTATTTCTTTGTTGTGAGTGATCTGGTAGTCTGGTAACCACTGTTTGGTGGACTGTTTCAGAGTACTCTTTTAACTGGTTTTTCTTGAATATGTACTATAAACCACTGGAAACACTACATAGCTGCTCCTTTTCAGTACAGAACAGTGCCTGTTAAACGTGCTGGAACTTAAGGCTATAACTTAATACTAACTGAAGGCTTCAGATTGTATCTGGAGAAAGAATCCTGCTTCTCTTGAGGTCGATGGGAATTTTACCACAGACTTCAATTGAAGGAGTTGCATATGCAGTGATGTATGCAAATTTATGTATTGTTTTGGAATAGTTAATGGTGTAAAATGAAGACATATATAAAACATTTCATAATAAATACAGTTTTTCATTAGGGCAGAAAAGTTGCCTGTTTATTGCTCTACAAAATTGGTATATGTTGACATATACCAATATTATAAATATCTATATATATAATGTAAATTATTCTCCCTTATCTGAAAGAAGGTGATTTGCATTCAGGCATCAGATTCAATTATAGTACTAAGATGAAGTCCCAAGAGAAGTCTTAAATGAGTTCTATATTCATAACAGCATAGTAGTTCTATATTCATACAGCACAGTACATTTTTGAGTCACCACACACCTCTCAATAATTCAGAGCCGTTGTCAGGTGGAGATCTGAGATCTTTATCTTCAATTCAGAAAGCAAAAATAATAATGGTTTATGCACTTTGTCCTCCAACTGTAACAATTCCATCACTTCAAAGAAGTTCTTAGATTCTGTAACATGAATACATGACCAGTGCTGCAAAGCACTCTTGGACATTGCAAATCTTTATTTGAGCTTAGCTTTAGTATAAGGAAATAGGAAAATTTGGTTTGCATTAATTCCTGTCAGTTAATGACTGTTGCTCGTGTATAGTGGTGATACATTGGCACAAGGAGAAATACTTTCAAAAACTTACGGGAAATTTTTAACATTGGATAGAGTTTTCCTGTTTCAAGTCATTTTGGTGCATGAGCAGTTAAACCCACCACCAGTCTGGTCTGTACATGTGTATAAAAATCACTGTAGTGTAGTTGCATCAGCCATACAACACCTGAGGTGAATATGTAGTCCTCTCAACTTTGTGCTGAAATTGTTATCGAGTAATATAGTGAAAGCACGTCATTAGAGCCGAATTTCATGGTTGTGTGCTTTCTGCAGTACATTTGTCTAGAAAATTTGTGCTATGTGAAAAAGCAAGAAATCAAGGCGTGGTTGTCTAATAGGCCCATAATCTTCAGAAGAAAAAGTGGTGAGATTTTATTTCTGCCACTGAAGTGAAGAACATAAATTCTCAATGCTTGAAGAAATGTGCATCAAGCTACGGTATTGACATGTTAGCGCTTCACTATGGAAAATGAATCTAATATGACCAAATTACTACCAAATTATGCATTATGATTTGCTTCTTCGTGCTATTTTTATATGGGTTAGCCAAGGATGGATTCAGCTAGGCTGTGAGGATAAGGAGAGTATTGCAAGGAATTAGAATAATAGGTGGTGTTTTTTCTGGACATTAGAAGTGTGGAGCGAGATAATAAAATGAAGTAACTGTGAAGGGCAGTGTCTATTCCCACATTTGGAGACATTTTAGTATTTTTATACATATTTTATGACACAATTATGTTTTCAGGACACCTATTTAATTGGTAATTGCAATTGACAATTCTGTTTTCGTTTCACATCATACCCTTTCTCTTGCCAAGAAGCCATAGTTATTCTATGGCAGTCAAAATGGAAACTGAGGATATTACAAGTATTACTGTGCGCTGAACTTCCCCTTTCACCAAGAGATCTGCTACTGACAACAGTACTTATCTTACACAGTGGCAGCAGCACAGATAGGATAGAAAGCGGACAGGTGGCTTTGGTAGCCTGATATAGACAATCCATTTCCATGTTTTAGGAGCAGAAGGAATTGGAAGTTGTGGCCAGCACAAACGCGTCTATTTCTACTGCAGCACTCTTAAAGCTGTTAGCTATCCAAATCACATTTGCATCATTGAAGTACCACTAGAGGCTCATGTGTCTCCTTCTAGCCACCGTTCATTTGATATCAGTCCTGCTGTTCATGCTCTGATTCCTGAAATGTCATTGTATTGCCACCACAGAGGTTTTGTTGGTTTTTTTAAAACATTCTCCATATTGATTAAGAGCCCTGATTCAGCTCTAGTTATTCTTATGTATCAGTCTCAATGAGTGAATGTCTCTTTTATCTGCCTGTCAGAGTTCATGGAGCTTCTGGAAGATTCTATTAATTGCATGGTTTAGTTTTTGGTAGTCGTGCAAGGAGTACAGAGTTAGATTTGGTCCTTATGGATCCTTTCCAATTTGAGACATCCTGTGATCTAAATTCTAGAGAATGCGTTGTTCTATTACATGCGATAGTATAGCAATCTTAAGGCAACAAACTTCAATATACTTTAAAAAGTAATTATTTACTATGAATTTTTTAATGAAGAGTAACTCTTGTTGCTAGATCTTGCTCTTAATTACAGTTAGCGTATGACAATGATTAAAAGTATGAAAGTCATGATAAAGAGAATATTTGTTTAACATCAGGCTGACCTGTGTTTAATATTAGTCAAGGATGTAACAAAAGACAGTCTCACTTCATTTACACGAATCAATCCTTTTTGTATCTTGCATGCAATTAAGCAAAATGTAATTATTAAATCAGAACTTTTGTTTTGTTTTTTTAAGGGTATCTTGGTCAGGATGGCCATTTTGGATCATGTGAAAACAAGTACTGTGGTCTGGGCAGACACTGCGTTGTGAATGGGAAGACTGGCGAAGCTGAGTGTCTGTGCATGGAGCACTGCAAGCCACATTACAAACCTGTGTGTGGGTCTGATGGAGAATTCTATGAAAACCACTGTGAAGTGCACAGGGCTGCCTGTCTGAAAAAGCAAAAGATCACCATTGTACACAACGAAGATTGTTTCTTTAAAGGTAAGCATGGCTGAAACATATCTGTAATGTTTACTATCGGGTATGTGTTTTCAAGCTGTTCAATTAAATCTCTATAGAGTCTGCACTGAGTGTACAGTGAATAAATGACTTGAACAGTTAACACAGTAAGTATTGCACTCCAGAGATACCTTATGGATTTTTTTTTCCTGTTGTTTATACTCAATGCTCTGGGCAATCACCCCTTTTTAACCTGAATAAACCAGTTGTCTCTTAGAAACTAATCTATGGCAGCTTGCCTTACAAATGTAGTTGCTGACCTCATTCATCTGAATGTACTTAGATCCCAAAGCCTGAAGGATATTAATCTTTGTTACAGGAAAAACGGAATTTAGGATTTCAGAGGGGTTTTGGAAGGTTGTAGAACTGTGCTTGTGTTTGGTGTTGAAGTTGATAGATCAGCAGCTTGTTCATGGCTAAATGGGTCTTTCTTGCTTTGAATTTGGATAATGAAGAGTTTACTTGTGTACTCATCAAAGCACGCAAGATTAGTTACTTTTTAGTCTTCTGAATGCTGAGAGATGCCAGCCTGAGTTCTGAGACATACATCGTATGCTAAGCATTTTATGCTGACAATGTCAACAATTGCAACATGCTCTTTTTTTGTATAATTTGAGCACACCTTGCAGGTTTCTGGAACTGTGCCAGTGCAGACCTTGAATAAGAATATTTGTGAGTACTTTGACAGATTTTGAGTGTGTTTTCACTGGTTAAAAAAGGTGGATGGCTTTGGTGGGAGGGGAAATTTTTTAATAAGGCCCTTTTTTATTAGTCTGTCTAGTGCCTCTTGAAAACATGCTAAGCTCAGCAACTTCATCAAAAAACGCTAAGGTACAGCTATCCACAGGTTAAACTGGGGGTGTGGAAATCTTCTAACAGCAACTACACATATGAGTAATAGTGAAAGTTTAACTTTGTTCAAAACTAACTGTGGACACTGTTTAAAATTGATATATCATCACAATATGTAGGCTTTAAGTAAGTAGCATGTGTTCTGAGGTAGTGTAAGATTAAAATGGGATTCTAGGAGTATAACATATAGGGCTTGTAGGGAATGGTTTGTGCAATAACAACAAAACATGAATGCTGCCATCTTAACAATCACAATCTCTTTAAAAGAACTTCAGTGATGCAGTACTCTGATAGAAGAAATGACAGTAAAAAACCACAAAATGTTTAAGTTTACAGGGCTAATTTAAATTCATTAGTGTGGTGTATACAACACAAATAATTTCAAAGCATGTGTGGGAAAAATTACAGTGTTGCTACATTTTTTCCCCTTAGATAAAGAGAGATTTATTTATGGAAATGAGAAATGAGACAGTACTTCAGGTAGAAATATCATCCAAAGGTTGCCTTAAGTTTTGTTAGCTCATCTTTATGTTTTCAATTCACCATGTTTCTTTCACACTTATTGCTGTGGACAATGGGGTATCTGAATGATGTTCAACTTCATACACCTAATTTAGATGCTAGATTAAAAAAGTAAAAAAGTAGGTTTCTCCTTTAGTCAATTACAGTCTTCAGTAAAGGACTAGGGTATCTGAGTGACTTTGTCTGAGATGCCTTCTGAAAACTGTTATTTATCAAGATACTCAAGTTCTCTAATTTGGGCTATAACTACATGCGTAAAAATATTGTAAAGTATTTCATTTTCTCTCTTCTTTCTCACCTTATGTTGACTTCAGTGGTGTTAAACAAATGAGACGGGGACAGTTGTTTTTCTTTATATTATTTCATATATATGGGCCTTATCAATCTCAGTTTCTTCTATCTTAACTCCAGCTCCTTCATTGCTGTAGTAGAGCACAGTACTGTTAAAGCATTTTTGCCTTTCTTGACTATTAACTGTCTTCCAACATCTACTATATCTATGTGGTAAAGGAGGCAGAAGATGTCAAGATATTTTTATGTGACTTCTTTCTTTTACAAAACATTTCTAAGCTAACCACTAGTAGTTTGCATTCAGTACAGCTGAAGGTTCTGCCAGTTACAGGTCAAAAATAGTAAAAAGCTAATGGGAAAAAACCCTCAACAGTGCTACTCCTGGATAGAGAAGGTGAACCCCATCACTGTTGATGGTGTCTGAAGGGCACTGCCACGTCCTCCTTGTTAGTTTAGCTGACATCCTCTAGCACAAACTATCTCATTTCAAGGACCTGCTTCTGAGACCAGAAAAATTCAAAAAAGATTGGAAAACAAATATTCTGAGCACTTTGTTCAGACTTTCACAAAATTCTTTAGAAGAGGCTAGTCTGAACTGGGGGGAAGGAGTGTGAGGGGAAGGAGTGCCTGCAAGACACTGTTACATGATAGGGTAGTGACTATCAACAATGACTATATTAAGATAGCAGTTAAGTATTTTTAATTTCTGGTTTATTGCTAATCATTGATTTTCAGGTCAAACTACTGTGTACTTAGCTTTTTTTTTTTTTTTTGGTGTATTTTATCTCTAACAGCTCATGCTTTGGGGTATTTGTGTTTCAAATCCTCATACTGGGTTCTCTGTTCTCCCCTCTTCAGGGGGAAATATTTCTTGATGCAGAAATTTTAAGTTTTAGGTTGGGTATGGAGCTCAAGTTGAGAGAAGCTGAGAAATACACCTTATTTAAATGAGTAAGCTTTCTAGAAAACACTAGTATTCTGTGTCAGGAGAATAAAATTTTAAAAGCTAATGTTCTATATACCTAATTGACATTACAATAGTAGCTAGGTAGCTATAATTATTTGAATAATACATCTTGTAACCAAATGATTTATAGTTGATCTCAAACATCGTGAGTTCTACTTAATGCTTTGAAAATTGCCCTTTTAAACACTTACATGACAAGTGGAGTTTAAGGATTGCCTTGCTAAATGAGAGAGATCTTTGGCTTATATGTTGAAACTCCATTAAAATCACTGAGAAATGTGTGTCTTAGCTAAGCTGTGCATAGAACACAGACAAAAAGCATCAAGTCCTTCACAGAGAGCCATTTCTGAAACATTTGATAAATACATTTTGAGGTAGTGAAATCTGTGTTAAAGCTGTATTCTGCTGACATGCTGTTTTTTTAGACTAAAACTTCAAATTCTGGTCCATTACCTGCTTTTTATTGTAGCATATTTATTTCGAGATTCATTGGACTCCTTCCTTTTTTCATTTTTTTATTCCTTTTCACTTGCTATCTTTATTTCTTCACACCAAATTAAATCACCCCTTTTTCCAAAATATGTGTGGAATACATGCAAAACAGTAATTGAAGCTGAAAGACTTTCCTTGATGATTGAGACTGTTATGCAAATGATACATTTTTCACATGGATCAAGATAATGGCCATACGAAATTAGAAATTACTTTTCCTCCACTCCTCCTATAATTATTCCCTCAGTTACTTATTGGCATGTCATGATGCATCAGACACTGAACGATTTTTCCTACTGGCTTGGTTAGATGTTTAGATGCCAACTGTGACCCTGAGAGTTAGTCAATAAACTGTCTCAGTTTCTTCTCATATAAAAGCAAAATGAATTCTACAGAGAAGCTAATTACTTATAATCCCCTTTTCTATGAATTTAAATTAGAGGTATTTTGTATACCTGTAGAGTCCTCTGTTTCCCTCAGGTAAAGTCTAGTGTCCTGTAACTGCAAGTTAGAGAATGAAAATTTTGCAATCACTTTCAGAGGAGCTCTCAAGCCTGAGCTATCTAAAAAATGTAAAATATTTACGATTATTCTAATAAAGCAAGAGAACCCTTTAGAAAATCCTTTGTGATCCAAGGAACTTTCTAAGAGTGATATTCATATCAAGGAGCAAAAAAAAAAAAAAAAAAAAAAAAAAAAGAGAGAGATGGTCAAGTGCCAGGATGATGTGTTCAGTGAGGGGAAGAAGAGGAAACATAAGTGATGAACTAAAGGAAAGATTAATGACAAAATTCAAAGTTTGAAGCTTAGATTATTCATTAGATCTGATATTTACCATATGAGCTGGGAAGTGTTATGCATTTTGGTACTGCTTTTTTTTGCTGGGTGGGTAAGTAGTTTGTGCAGAGCATGAGCACGGGAGCCTGCAGAGGCTAGGTGGCCTGTGCACGCTCTCTGCTTCCAGTGTCCTGGATGTTCTCAAGCCAGCCACTTTGTGTTTCCGAGCAGCTTCAGCTGGGTTTAGGAAAAGCAATACGAGCATCTGACTCTATATGTTTGACACTATTGACTAATCCCTGGCTCTTGCCAGCCATACCTTTAACGAGCACTAGAGGACGGTGATTCAAATGGCCTAGAATTATTTTATTTGGTGTCTCCACCCTTATCTTTATTCTGTGAAGTGGCACTGTGAAATTAATGGCTTTGTGCAGAATGGAGAAGGCTGGAAACATTATTCTTCAGCTTCTCTAAAGTTCAGTTGGACTCCTGTGGGACAGTGTAGTGGCTCATGAGTGGCATTCTCAGGACATCAGATAAGCTTCAGTTATAATTTTTTTGTGTTCACTTCTTTTACTCCATTTTCCTAAACCCAGGCCAGTAAATCTAAGTAAGAGTTTAAAAACTTCTCCATGACAAATTCATCTTGTGTTTTCTATGCACCCTGAGCTTCTTGTATATTTTATGTTGTATTTTTTTTCTATATAGTGATACACTCGGTCATTATGACAAATGGCAATTTGCTTTGAATCTTCAGGAATGTAGCAAATACTGTTATATACTTCGAATTTTATAGAATATTTCTGGAATAAAGTTTACTTCATATGTAAGCTTTTACTTTTAAGTAGCTTCTGTGACATCCTTGGGATATTAACATTATTTTAATCTCTTTCTATTTTTGTCTCATTTTTCATTTGGTGGATATTTTCATCTGTTAAAAAGTCTGTGAGCTTCAGATTTCTCACTACTATTACTAAAATATCTAGATATCTAAAGACTGCTGCAACATTTGCTTTTTCCCTAACTGTTCCTGAAAGACAAAGTAGAAACTTAGGTTGGAAGTCTTGCTCCCAATACTAAGCTGTTCAGAGAGGTTAAGAGTGGACTATGGACAAATTCAAAATAAGTATGAGCAAACTGGAAAAAGTTCAGAAGACAGTAGCAGGAAGGACCAAAAGTAGTAAATGGCTTAAAAAGGATATGTAGGCATCTTACAAAATCATCAGGGCAAGCTAAGAGTGGATATGAGTAGGCTGCCTTGTATTCCAAGAAAATACATAAAAATTATGAAATAAGAAAGCAGGAACAAATTCAAAGCAAGCTTTGGTGTTTGACATACAGCAGATCCTGTGAGTCAAAGCAACACAGGATTTCAGCAGCAGACTGTAAATACTAGTGAAAAGCCTACAGGCTTTTCCTTTTTTAAAGAGGGCTGGGAGAAATGAGTTGAAGTGAACTAAATACTAACTAACCCACAGAAAAGATGTAGAATTCCTTTCTAGCCTCTACAGTGACTGCCACAGGAATCGCTCAAAGATTGTAATTTTAAAATTTTTGTGTATGTTTGATTTGTGCCCTAGGTGATCTTAGACTGGTTCTTAAAATATTGGCACATTCATTTAGAAGCACTGACATTTATTTAATCTTATTTGATGTTCATATACTTCAAAAGCAAGCATATAAGTCTCTGTCATCTTACCAGTTTCACTTCAAGAAATATTTCATCTCGTCTTTTATATAAATCTTAAACACATTATTTAAGTTTGATCATTAGCCAGTCTTTCAAAAGAAATTTAGGATATGTTAATCTGAATATCAATCCAATGTTTTCATTGCAAAACAACTTTTTTCTAAGATGCATTTGCTTTTTTACTTTGGCTATCAGTTGGCTTCTCTGTTGAAGTCCTCAAAAACATCATTATTACACTCTTCTTGAAAGCCTGAATTTCTGCATATAACATCAGCCTTAAGGTTGCTGCCAGTAAAGTGTCAAGCTTCAACTATCACTCCAGAAGTATGTTCAACACAAGCTGTGTTGTGAAAAGAAATATGAAAAAAATCTTTCAGGACTCGAGGATTCTGCTTGATCTTAAAACACATTTGATAGAACATAGGAATTATTAGACTTAGATTACTAATTCAGCCTATGATATATGTATCTTCACTTTAGTGCAACAATTAAGAAATTAATATTAAATCCTTAATTCATGCAGAGATAACATTCGTAATTGCGCATTCACAGAGTGGTAAAAATAACTGTTAGTGGCAGGTGTGCTACTTCTTTCAGCACTTTGTTGTAAAGTGATGCTCTAACCAATAGAAAACTGGTTCTTTTTAATCCCCATTGAAACCATACAAAATTTTAGCACTGTTCCTCTACTCTGCTGTCCCCACACTGTTCATTTTCTTGAGTTGCATTGCTCATGAGATTTGGAAAACTGGTGTTTTTTCCTCCAGCATCTGTGCAAGATTTGTCTCAAATATCTCTCTTAAATTCCCCAGTGTTGTCTTAAATCACTTAAACTAACTGGCATTCAAGGCCAACATATGTAATATCTGTTACTGGATCTGCAGAGTGCAGCTAAATTCAAGGTATTTATGAGAACACACGTATAACAAGCTTAATTTAAAAACAATGTTCAACATACCCTGCTTCACTGCTGTCAGTGATATTGTATCTCTTTGCAACTAAAGTCTCAAACCCTACTCTCTCTTTCCTCCTTTGGGATGAATTCATACCTCTAAAATGTTGGGTGGGGCAATGACAATCTTGAAACAAGTTATGAATATAGGTTTGGCTTTTTTGACTGGCTAAAGATATGCTGCAAAGACATCCCTTATTTTCAGTGTCTGGAGCAGTCTCAATCTTTGTATATCAATTCCTTCAATGCTGGGATAAATCTTTTAATCAGCTCTAATGTATTATATATTCTACATTCATATAGTGATGAAGAATTAGTGTTCTCTAGCTAACCTGTGTACAAACTTAATGAAGCTTAAAATTTCTTGTAAGGTCATCACTGCTGTTTGAAACCACACAAAGAAATGGGTCTGTGGACATCATAGATTTTCACTGGTAGAAAATTTTAAAACTTTTAATTTTTCCAGTAATGATGTTGAATCTGTTCAAAAAAGCTGTATTAACCTGATTTTCCAGTAATGATGTTGAATCTGTTCAAAAAGGCTGTATTAACCTGAAAGCTGAATTCTCAAGTCTCTGTCAAGTCACCGAATCACACAACCAACATTGTAAAGACTTCCTCCTTGGAGATATTAAAACCTGATTAGATGTGGTCCTGGGCAAGCAGCTCTAGGTGGCCCTTCTTGAGCAGGGGAGCAGCACCGGGGGATTTCTTTCTTCAACCTCAACCATTCTGTGGATAGCATCTTTGAAAAAACATCCTTACTTCTTCTACACCTTCAGCCTGATTTTAAGGAAACAGAATGTAGCACATGGTGCTGAAATTCAGCCAGTAGTTTCTGATACTGTTGAGGAGGAATTGGAGAGATTAGAGGAAGAGGAACAGAAGCAGAGTTCTGGCAAAGTGTAATCAGTGAACAGGTTGCATTAGAGTCCTACTAGTGCCCTACTTTCTAACCTGGTAACTTGGGCCTGCAGATGGGGCAGTGCCACTCACAGGATAGATATTCTTTGCTCTCCTGCTTCTTCAGTACTGTCACAAAAGTGTTGATGCGTTTCTAGCAGTACAAGGATTGTACAGGTATGGTTCAAATCATGTCTCAATTTCTGGCCTCAAATAGCCCTTATAAAAAAGTTTAGGAAAAGGCAAAAAAAACCACCACACAACTTCTTTTGTGATTGTCGCTAGCGAGCAGAGACCAAAGAATAAAGCGACATGGACGGTTTAGGACGAGAAGAAACCGACCCTTTATTAATTTACAAATTCACTTATATACCTTAGCACGCGGGACTGACATAAGGTTATTGGTTCACTGACCAACCAACCCCCGGAGGGATTGGCTGAACCCAACAACACTTACTTCAGATATTTTCTCCTTGGTATCATAACAATACCATAGTTTACAAAATCTCCCAACTGTTTTCCCATAGCGTCCGTGAGAAAGCAAGGCTTCCACACAGACACTGTCAGAAAACTGAGAAATCTCTCTGCAGCCAGGCTTTCAGCATTCACATATGATGTTCTAAAACAAATATTGGTATCACCTAGTATTGAGAATAGAAAATGTATTTAAAACTGGAAAAAAAACAGGTAACAGTACTCCATAATGTAGTGGCACCATGGCTGCTTGTACTTCAAACCTAAAGCTTCTTGGTGCCAGTTAAAAAACTATTAAAATAATTAGATAATTCTTTTTTAATATCAAATTGGTGGCATGGGACAGTGAAAATTATTACACAGTAAATCAAACTAAATTTAAACTATTTTGTCATAAATTTATAGTAAATAAAGGAAGCCTTGTATTCAGGAAGACATTTAAGTGAGATACATAATTTTTAAGTTTAGAGTAAACACAAAATCTTAAACTACTGAACATTGGTTGGCCTAAAGCAAAGTTTAAATAGTTTTAATTAAATAACGTCAGAATTATCATTAGGTCTTGTGGGAGATTTTTCTGATGGAACATATTGTTGGCCTTTAAAAATTGTTAGCAATTGGATACATATACAAGGCATTGGCATGATATTTGTAATTCAAGTTGGCTAGTGTATGGTATACCAGCTTAAAAAAAGCCATAGCTTCTTTTACAAAATCAGAATAATTTGGAGAGAAGTAGGCATGCAAAAATGATTTTTTATTTCCATTTCTGGCTCTAGTAGCTAATAATGGATGGGGTAAGTAAATCTACAGTGGATAAAAACTGTCAGTTAGAAGGTTTTCTCTTCTGGTTTACCATTTACTCTCTTTTAACATAGGATGGTAGGTGGGGTTTAGTAAAGTAAACTAAACTAGTAATCTAAACTAGTTAGTAGACTGTAGTTAGTAAACTAAACTAGAAATCTAGCGTTGCCTTTATTTGCTTGGTTTTATTGTGTAGCACCTTAGTAGAACCTGAGAAATGAAATTGATTTGAAGAAACTTAGTCTACTCAGTTGACAGCAGCTAGTTCAGGCAAATTCTGTCAATATCTGTAAATACTGAGGTTTTTTCAACTTTCTTGTAATCTAATAGAAAGTGCAGAAAATAAATAATGAGATGCAAGAGCCAGATGCTTCCAGATTACATTTCTTAGTAGACCACTACTGAGATGACTTCCAATTTTTTCCTTTCATTTGTCTCATCCTGTGACTAGAACATATTGTGATACAAAGAAAACTTCCTGCCACCATGCTTGTGATGGCAGCTATCATGTTATTATTATGTTTTAAAAGTTATGCTATGAACAAGTATTAGAGGCAACTAGAAAATAAGTAGCCACAAGCACTTTCTACAGAAGAAGACTTAGGCAGTATACTCTGTTAATTGTGTCATAGGTAAATAAAATAAATGAAGTAGCATGATTTTGATGAACACTGTATATATTCTATTTATTGTCAGGACGTGGCAGTTTTTATATACCTTATTTAAAAAAAAAAATTATACCACTGTAACCAGCGTTTATACTGTTACTTCTGTAACAGAAAACATTGCAAGCAAAAGATAATAATTTAAAGTTTGACAGAGACCTATAATTAGTGATTCAGTTACAGCATTTTTGTTATGGAATTGTCGATTATACAATACTCCTTTTGAAATAAACTTCAATGAAAGTAGAGTATATTATCAGACTTTATCCTGAGGTAAAACAAATGTGGCTCATATTTAAATATACATAGAGTATATAGAATGGCCCGAAGAATCCTCCAGCTGAAACTGATTTTAAAAGATGAATTTCAGAAAATCGAAGTAGTTAATTTTTGCCTCATTCTAATTTATTTTTCTCCTTGTTTGACTCTGAACTTCTCCTTTTTGCTGTCATTGAAACCAGAGCTTTGTTACTGGTTGTTTATAATAATTGCTATGAAATTTATAAAATTTATATTATTTGAAGTTTTTATTTTCATGAAGAAACTAGTCTTTCTCATAGACCTTAGCAAATGTGCTTTTCCTGCTACTCATGCAGAGAGTAAATAAAATTTGATAAACTGGGCGATGATATCTAATTAGATCCTTTAGTTTTCTCTTTATCTGGAATGATAATGTGGATTTAATTTAAAATTGTTGAAAGCAAACAACAGAAATAAAGGAAAACAGATTACAGCAAAAATAAGTTAAACTGTAGCCCTAAGAAATAAGCTAAAGTAAAATTATACAAAACTTCCACTCACTAAGAGTGATGTTTTATATTTTTGCATGTATTTGTATTGGCTTTGGGTGCAATTAAATCCTGAACTATATACTGCCAGGAAAGTTTGTTTCCCTCAGGGCTGGAACAGATGGTGGAGATTCTTTTTTTCTTCTCACCATTTAGAGACCAAGTCTGCTGAATCTCTACAAGAAAAAGTATTTATGCCAAAGAAAACTGCTGATGTTGGCCTTAAAGCAGTAGAATTCTTAGCTGTATTCTCTATAGAGTTATTACTAAGACTCCTGGTAAACAGGCAGTGCACTGAAGTTTTGCTATTAGCAGTGTTTTAATACAGATTTGATATCTATCAAGTAATGTTTGTTGTACAGAATAGAAAAAGCATTATTGACTAATAAAACTGCAAGTTTTCACTTAGTATTCAGCCTGTTTGTCAGGATATTTCACTGTGCAAGGAGGAAGCTATGAATTAGCATTTCCCAGTCATCACTTTGATAATTAGAAGAATAAAAATCTAAATGCATGGAGAATAGCAGAAGTGTTGTTAATCATGAGCACTCCATACTCTTAATCCCACCTGGAAAATGAGAAAAAGCACTCTTGGGATCTAATAAAATGGAAAGCCTTGTATATCAGTAAAAAAAAAAAATTCAGAATGAGGGAAAAATATCCTTGTGGTGTTAAGTGCTAATTATGGTCAAGAAGTTTCATTAGTGCTTCTAAATTTAAGACAACTGCTGAATGGATCAGTTCTTTGTTATTTTCCTATTCCATCTTCTCTTTTATAGAAGTCCTTGCCATTCAAACAGAACATAAAGATTTTTATTGGTCCCTTATGATGCAAACTATAGTTGTACAATCATCATTTTAGAATATGAGCTCTGTGTGCTCTTAGATTTGCTGTCACTTTATCACAATTGTAGAAGCATCTTGAAGTGTATTTGCTTAAGCAGATGGTGAATGGCTGCGCTGGGAATATATCTATCTTCTTTACTGTATGATGAAGTTTTAAAGCAGACATTTTAGCTATGGTAGTTGGAAAAACATACTTTTGTGATAAATCTTGTAGGAAAAAAAAACTGGTAAAAGATTTAAAAGGCCCTAATAATACTGAGTACATGAAATCTGTATAAATTAGATAGTTGAGTGAGCACAAATGACACCTACAATATATAAGAATGTTAATACTTTCTTTCATTTTTATGATATTTTTTAATTAAGTATTTTTAAAGGAAATTAAAAATTATATGTTTCAGATTTTTGTTTACAAAAAATCCCAAAGTGCTAAGGATTACTGTGGGGCAGGGAAAGCCTTCTAGTTTATATGGGAGTTTCTCTGACACTATCCTTTCAGTGATCTCAGGATCTAATTCAATCCTCCCTACTGAGTCTAAGGAAGATTAGGTTCATTGAAATCAGTCAATTGATGAGTATTTTTTATATTTCAAGCATGAAAGATGTAAAAGGGAGCCCAAGGCATAAAGTACTGGGTTAGAAGTTTGAAATAAATAAACCATAAAAAACAAACAAAAAACAAACTTAAGAAAACCCCTCCCCCAAACCTCAAAAAGCTATTGAAAACACACTGTTTTTACCAATAGTGTGATGTAAACTTGAATGTTGATCTGAAATGGTCTCAAGATTTGCCTGAAACATAAATCCAGTTGAATTGGCAAACACCACAACTGGTGGCAGTTCCTCACTTATATTGAATAGAGTTTACCTACTGTGTATGTTTTGGAAATTTACCTCACAGTTTAACTAATGTTTTAAAGATTTTCTTGTATGACTCCTTTACAATATTAAAAAGTTTAGAAGTATTCTGAGAATGTTGATGCTTTTAAAAAAGTAGAGTTAGACTTGCTTTGCTTATGTCCAGTATTTGTAGAGAATAGGTAGTTGAAAAAAACAAAGAAAAGGAGAGATCAGAAGAGACTCCTGTGACATTACATGTGCTTGTTGTAATGGTTTGGGTTTTCTAGTTTGGTTGGTGTCTTTTGTTTTTGGCTTTTTTTTGTTTGAGGTTTTTTGTGTTTTGGGGGGGGGCTTGTTTTGTTTGTTTTGTGGGGTTTTTTTGGTCTTAATACTGCTTATATTGGACTCTGGAAATAAATAGACATTTTCGTTAGTCTTTTGCTCTCAATGGACTTGAATTAAGGTATAGTCCTGCTGCTATAGGCAGCAGGAAGTTCAGATATACCAATGATAGAAAGACATTAATAGGTTGAGTCATGAGTTAACAGTTGATGGGGGACCCAGGAGTAGAAATGAAATAGCCGGTTATAAATACTTACAACCTTTATTCATTTATGTAGTTCACAAATAAATGAACGTAAGTCTAGGTACAATATGTATAGCCATTAGAGTTGTCTTGATATTCTCTTTGTATAACCAACCTATACATTCATATATTAATTACTTTGACATCAGTGAAAAAATCTCCCACTTTACTCCAAAAATAGTGTTGAGAAAAAAAGAAAATCATTGCTTCATTTCTTTAGTTGTTTTACTCTATATGCAAGTATTAGTGGTGATGGCAATGAAGACACTTTTAAGCCTCATGGGATCTGGGCATGCGTCATAATATTTCTATTTCATACCGTGAATTATGTGTGGGTGGGGCCAGTCTGTGGTGCCTGTTTTGGACACTTGCTTCTGGAAGGTGAAAATCTGGGTATGTAGACTAAAAAGAGTTGTTTTCCTGAGCAATGCTGTTGTTTAGATGATCAAAGGGCTGCGACACTAGGATGCATTGTAGATACATTTCCAGTCTACATGTACTAAGTATATTTTCCTGAGCTGTAGAAATTTTTTTAAAAAACATTCTGGACCTTGCTTGAAATACAGAAATTTTTGACATGAGAAGTGAATGGTGGCGCATGATAATCTGATAACACAAAACATTCATGCAGAGTTCACCTGATCAAGCTTTGGTATTTGCAGTATTTAAATATTCTTTTATATTGCATTATTTAAGGACTTGAATTTTCAGTGCAGAAGATTGAATAAGGTATTATTATTTCTAAAAGACACAGGATAAACAATAAAGGATCTTAATTCTCTGTCTCTTATAAAAGAGAGTGAGTGTACATAAGATTACAAGTGAAGGTGAGATAACTTCATTTTAATATGGTAACCATTTTTATTTGTTCATTGGACTGGTGGAAAAGAGGAGGTTCACTTTGCAAGAAGTTGAATACAAGGCCAGGATGATCAGTCTCCACAACTTGTAGAATAAGGCCTAGTAACTTCCCAGAAATGACCTCAGTTTAAATTTATTTACAGTCTTTATTTATGAGGAAGTCATAAAACAAAAAGAGAGAGAAAAGATTGTTCACCAAAAAAGGTCTCTATAAAAGCTAAGCATGCAGAGTTGAGAGATCCATCTCTTTCACTAAACCAAAAGAGTTATTTTGCAGATGATATAGTACAATCACAATTTTGACCAATCAAGATAGAGTTCTTTTGATAAACTTTGAAAAACAAGTTTTGGTGAAGAGAGTATAGGAGGAATTACTTGGATTTTCTCTTCTAAGTGAAACTTCTTTACTTTTTGTTTTGCTGTACACCACTGTGTTGATTGGTCACTTGGAGTGTTGTAGTGTGTGCGATTTTTTTTTTTATTTATTATTATTTTTTATATTCCAAGTTATTTGCAACAATTGTACTTCTCCTTTTGTCAGAAATAAAAACTTGAAATTGCTGAAAGACTGAGAAACCGTGATACTAAAATGGAAATAATAGTAGAGTCAGTCCTTAAAAAAACCTCAAAACCAATCAACAAAACAAAACCCACAAGAAAAGAACACTCAACAAAGAAAATAAGCTGTCAGGCTGGAATTCCTGTCAAAATAAATCGTTAAAAATTGATCCTACAGGCATTTCACCATTTTCCTTGCCATACAAATGTTGGCTACTCCAGTCTGTGAACTGGCTGGCCTTGTTGTCTCTAGTCACTCAGGAGATCAAAGGTACTCAGACACGCTGCAAAGATCTCTTCTGATCTGAGGTGTTGGAAGAATAGAAAGTTATCTGTGTGCAAGTAAAAGTCTGTACAATTATCTCATTATTTTTTCTGCATTTCTCACTTTATTGCTTTCCTAACTTCAGCAAAGTAGGAAGGTTCTCTTGATGTAGTGTACCTCGACCAACTGACTTTCATAGATTATTGAAAGCACAACTCATTCTGAATACTCTAAAAGTATTTCTGAATGCTGAGATGAGGCTACACACAATTTGGTCTGCTTATTTCAACAAATCACTATGTTTTGGAGTTCAAATTAGCACATTCCTAACACTAAATTTTTACTGTGTGCACACTTTAAATACTCCTAAAATGGGATTCTGAGAATAATGGCTCAGACCTCTGAAATTTAGACTCTTTTACAATTGCCAGAGAAGTGAAGTGTTCTTCCCTTTACATTCATGTGCTTATTTGTAATGGAGGAATAGTGATGTTCAGCAGAGTGTGTAGGCTCAGGTAGGGCTAACACTAGTTTGTGATAGAACACAGGGACAGAGATTTCCTGAGGAATTCCATTTCCTGTTGACTTTATAGGTCTCAGTCTACTGGGGTTTTTTGGGGGGGGTAGGTGTATTTTGTAGATTTTGCTCCCTGTGAGACAGTTCTAACTTGGAGAATTTTTCTGCATGAATGACTCGGAGGGATTTATTTTCTCTCCTGAAGAGGATGCACACCTGTTATGTGAAATCTCCATCTTCCTTTGTATTTTAGGTAATAAAATACAGAAGAAATATTCACTGAGTCTGGCAGTTTTGTTCTGCTTTGTTTTGCATTTTGAAAACTGCATCACTGAGTTTTTTTCCTCTCTTACGTGACAGGTGTGACAGTTGAGACAAATTGCTGTCACACCCTTCAGTGTTCTGTTATTAAGTATTCAGGATCTGCCTGGTCTTTCTTGAAGTGTCCTTGGTCAATGTTTTTTTTAAGGTTGAACTTTTCTTTCTTGTCCCCATCAGATCGCAGTGTCTGTAGAAGGAATTGTAATGCTCTGAGATTTCGATCCTTTTGGTTTTACCTGCAGGCAGCTAAACACCACAGGAAGGTTTAGAAAATAAACTCAATCCTAGCCAAAATCACGACACAGTGGACTCATTTTGTTGTGTAAATTCTAAGGGTTTATTCTGTATCACTTCTTATAGTGCAGTAGTTGCTGAAGCCTGGGTTATCTAGCCAGCTTCTTTGAGTTGGTGTATAAAACTGCTGAAGAAAATTCGTAGTTTTTGAGGTAATTTAACCCACAAAGATTGTATATAGGTGTGTATATGCAAACCAATAAATAATATTAAATTTATGTTTATGTATTAATACTTACTAATATGTTTACAAAGACACATTGGCTGTGAAATTGTGTCTTCAGAGAAGGATGATTTGCAATTGCTAATTGTGCATAATCTTTTTGAAGTGTGGAGCGACAACTATGTAACCAGAAGAAATTGGTAGTAATTAGCTGGTGATCAGTGAACGTATGCTATCACAGTCCTTTGGACCTGCTAGGGAGATGAGATACAAACCCCATGAGGAAACCACGAGTCCTTATAGGGAACTTCCATGAGATTTAAAACAAACAAGAAAAAAACAACCCCTAGCCTCCAAAGACGTGAGTTTTAGCTTTCGAAAAAAAATTAAATGGTAAAAAAGCTTGGGTGGAGTAGAAAAAAAAAATGTTTCAAGTAGTCAAAGAGGATAAGAAGATTGTAGTTTATACGTGACTGAGAAGAGATGGATGAAAAGTCTTAGAAGTTCGTGAGGTTCTTAAGGGCAGAATGAAAAGTGTCTCATTCCTTCTGCATCTGCTCTTACTTTCCACTTTTTCTTGGAATCTCCGTGTGGAGAAGTTGCTATGTTACACCTTCCTCTTAGTAAATACCTGTTTGTTAAAAAAATAACTTTCCAAAGGAAGGATTTATTTAAAGGAACCTTGATGGGTTTTCATTGTGCTGCTGAGATTGAGTTTTCATCTCTGTTTTGAATCTCTACAGGGAATATTTTCATCAGTATGAACACTAAATGACCAGTTCAGACTTGCCTATGGAAAAAAGTTCCTTGATTACTTGATAATCCTCTCTGCTGATAATAAAAATTGGTCTGCTCTGGGCAGCATTTTTAAATGTTTTGGTGATCTGAATTTTCTTGACTGTTAATAAGATGCAGGAAGAGACATCCAATAGCTTTGGGATACATTTCAAAGTACAGGCATTTAATAGTGTTTTAACTGCATTTGCAGGCAATAGCACCATTTTCTTAAAGGTAGAATTTTATCAACTGAACTATTTTCAGTTTCCTCCACTGACATCCAATATAAACTCTCAATTACATCTCATACCATTATGACAGTAGTAGCAATTCAGACAGTCTAATAAATATACAATTATTTTCTTAAGTCACAATTTAAAAACAATGTCATTGAACAGTCTTCCACACATAGCTTTTATGGGCTAATTCATAAATTTGTATACATAGCTGTAGGCCTTTTGCTGACTTACTGTACCTTGGAAATGCACAATAATTTGCTTGTGATTGCAAATCCAAAAATGTTTTAATTTAAATTGCGTTGATATTTAAAAAAAGGAAAAAAGTTACATTCCTGATAAATTATCTGGTACATAAAAGTAATAAAATACCTGTGGCTAAAGTGACACAAAGTTTCTCTATATATAGAGAGAATATAGACTATAGATATGATATATAGATACACATACAGTGCTACTTTATAACAACAACAGGATTGTGTGGCATTTCTGATTTAAAGCCTAATATGAGATGTCAGTTTTCAGCTGACTTCAGTAGGTACTTGAGCAACTCACCATAGTGTTAGACAACTAAAACCACTGACCAGTTTAAATTACTGAGTTAACTTTACCTCATATCATCAATTCGTGAATCTCTAGGATTGAGCTGGACATTGTGTACCAGGGGTCAGGCAAGAGATAAGCTCTGTAGAAAACTGCTGCTGTGTCATGGAAACAAAACCATTTACATTTGCCAGTGCATAATAACTCATGCAATTTTTATGAGGGCATAATATTTCTTTCAACTCTATTTCTTCTGCTGGGAATGTGAACTGTGTTCAATGGTCTGCCTGAATAACATCACTATTATATTTCTGTTCTACTTTATTTGCTAATATAGAGAATAATGGAAATTGTACTTATCTGTGGAGCTTTATTAGTAGTAGTCAGTAGAAGAGGCATGTAGCATAGCCAACAAAAGACAGAGTTGTTGGGGGTATGTGCATGTGTGTGTACTCACTCTCCCTCTCTCTTCCTGACCCTTTCTCCTTTTTTTCATGGAGTCACAGAATGTTTTGGGTTGGAAGGGGCCTTAAAGGTCATCCAGTTCCAACCCTTCTGCCAGGGCCAGGGGTGCCACTCACTAGACTGGATTACTCAGATCACCATCCAGCATGGCCTTGGGCACTTCTGATGGCAGACAGGTGCAATGTCCTTGTGTCACGTAGCAGGTCTGCTTTTGTTCTGTCCCTCTGTGGAGCACACTTTGTACACTACAAGCTCCACTGCTGAGGATAGTCTTCCTATAGTTGCTTAACCAGATGGCAGCTACCAGCCACCTCTGTGAAGTGAACATGAGGCTGTCAAGTGTCTGTTTTTACTGATGTGTACTTTTCCAGAGTGGGCTTATAAATGCCATATTTAAATGCATCGTAATAAGTCAAATTAAATATCTGAAATGGTCTGAACAAGTGTGCATGACAAATCAGTTTTGCTGTGCGTAATATGGACTTCTAATGGTGAACTAGTAGATGATTGATGGTTCTACAGTGGTAAGTTAGTACTCATTAAAGAAAAAAGCCTGAATTATGAACATTTTTTTGATGAGACAGGTACTCAGCACACTAGAGTACTCACATCTTCTGAGAAGAAAGGATTAATACCTCTCTAGCCATACTGAGAACAATGTCCAGCAGGGGGAAAGGAGACTGAAAATGAAGTCTGAGAATGGATGTCAGTGATGGATGAGAGGAAAAATCCCTTAAGAAATATAATCAGAGTTCTATCTGGAGGAATGGATGAACCTGTGACTTAGGCAATTCTAATGCAAGTAGTTGTAAAATAATATATCTTTGTAAATCGATATGAAGGAAGAAAAAAAGCATAAGGTTTAAACCCAGAAAGATAGGAAAGTAAGATGTCATAAAGCAAATAATTTCAGATTTGCTGGTTGCAACCTGCAGTACAGTTCATTCTATGAACACAGCATCCATGCCTTGAGTAGGGAAAGGGATTTTGGAATCTCAAGAAAAATGTTGTCTTACACTATAGCTTGTGATTGATGTACAGACTTGTTCTATATTTAAAACAGATCTTTGAAAGATCCATTTCTGAGCTCTGAATCCTTTATGTCATCTTTCAAAAAGAAGGAACAATGCTATTTTGACTAAATAGTTGAGAGCAGTAGTGATGGAGGTATTCAAGATGTCCCTTGGCAGATCAATGAATATAAAATCCAAGAGGAAAAGCAATTGCAGGAAAACTACATGAGATCTTTAATTGAATAGCCAGTCACTCTCTGTACACTACCATAATCCTTTAGCTGGAATTTGTAATTTATGTGCTAGTGATTCTTTCAATAAATTAATTAGATAAAACTCCCTTGTGTTCCTACCACATTTAACATCAAGAATTTCTGAAAGTATAGTCTGCTTTTGTGCAGTGCTAGTTTGATCCTGGATGGAAAAACAGGCTTTGAAAATGGAATGCAATTTTTTTTATGCTTTTCACTGTAATTAGACCAGGGAGAAGTAGGTGTGGTCACACTTGTGGAATAATTTTTATATGGAAGCTACTAATGTTCAAACATAAAAAATACTAGGCTGCCCTTTTGTGTAAGAATTATAATTTTATGCATGGAAAATTATTGTTAGACTTGTTTTCAGGAACTAGACAAATTTATGAAAAATATTTGACTAATAAGTACAAGATATGCAAAGTATATTTTGCCAACATCCATTTCATATTTTGTGGTACATTATGCAAGGTGAAACTGTTACTTTTTGTAGTTTGAGTTAATGATTCTCATAATTTTTAAATTGTTTGTGAGCTGCAAATAGCTGTGATAAATTGGCTGAAGTTTCATTTTATAAATTGGAAGGTACTATTTGACTTGAACTGGTGATCACATGCTTGGATTTTGCTTGCTTAGTGGTTTATGACCTGAAGAATATTGCCTTGACAATGTTTCCATATGGAATGTATTTTTTCATCACAGCAGACTTAATGATACTAAAGAAGCTTGAAAAATGAATATGCATGGGTTTTGTGATGATGTCATGAAGAATGAATATAAAAAGTGTTTGCAGATAGCAGTAGGAATAGCATTGCAGGAAGATTTAATTCGGTGTTTCTGCTTAACAGTACAGCCTAGCTTAGTGTTTCAGACACATTGTTACAAGTGTTATCTGTCATTTTTATGCTTTAGAAAGAAAGCTTTGAATTTTATGTACCTACTCTATTTTTTTGGCCTTTTCAAAAATTCACTCAGTTTTGTCTGAACCTGTTGGTTAACTTGCACTGTTGCATGCTTAGTGGAAGTTAAATTTGGCACAAGATAATCTCCAAAGATTTACTCTGAACAGAATGTGCTGAAGTCCAGAGACAGAAAGTTTGCACAGATACCTATTTTGTTATTAAGTTACTGCTGGAATTTATTTGAATAGAGAACAAAGGAGTAGGTACCCGTGCCACTACTCACAGCAGTATAGAATTATAGAATGTTTTGGATTGGAAGAGACCTTAAGATGAACTGGTTCCAGCCTCCTTGCAGTGGGAAGGATGCCATTCACAAGACCAGGTTGCTCAGGACCCCATCCAATCTAGCCCTAAATGCAGAATCATAGAATGTGCTGAGTTGGAAGGGACCCACGATGTTCATCAAAGTCCAGCTTCTGGCCCTGCACAGGACAGCTCCAGGAATCACACCATGTGCCTGAGAATGTTGTCCAGACATTTCTTGAACATCATCGGTCTTGGTACTGTGACCAGGCCCTGGGGAGCCTGTACCAGTGCCCAACCGCCTGTTGGGTGAAAAACTTTTTCCTAATATTTAACCTAAACCTCTCCTGACAGAACTTCAGGCCATTCCTTCATTTCCTGTCACTGGTCACAACAGAGAAAAGGTCAGTACCTGCCTCTCCGCTTCCCCTCACAAGGAAGCTGTAACTGCAATGAGGTCTCCCCTCAGTCTCCTCTTCTCCAGGCTGAACAGACCAAGTGGTCTCAGACACTCCTCATACGGCTTCCCCTCAAGGCCCTTCACCATTATTGTTGCCATTCTTTGCACATTTCTCTAGTAGTCTAATGACTTTTTTATATTGTGGTGCCTAAAACTGCACACAGGATTCAGGATGTAAGTAGAGTGTGACTCTCCCCTCCCTTGCCCGGCTGGCAGTGCTGTGCCTGATGCCCCCCAGGATATGGTTGGTCCTCCTGGGTGCCAGGGCACTGCTGATTCACATTCAACTTGCTGTTGCTGGGACCGCTAGGTCCCTCCTGCAGTGCTGCTCTTCAGCCTCTCAGTGTGTCTGTACATCCAGGAATGGGCCATCCACAAACATCCAGGAATGGGCCATCCACAACCTCTTTGCACGACCTGTTCAGTGGTTCACCACACTCACAGTGAGGAATTTCTTCCTAACATATAATCTAAACATGTCATCACAGTTTAAAACCATTGCCCATTTTTTGTCACTATCTGGCTGTATAAAAAGTCCTTCTCTGTCATTTCTATAAATACTTACCATAAACTTGCAAGTATTTTTTTCAATGTGATGGCTAATATAGATACAGCATTAATAATTCTGATGGATCCACTTCCTCAGTGAAAAATGTCTCATGTCTAGGTTTGTTTTGGTTTTTTTTTTTCCTTGCATGGGTATAATCTTATTAAAGTACCTGTACAAGGAAATGTGTATACGACTGGAGAGTGATCTAGTTGACGTTTCTTTAATAATAAAAGGCTGTGTAAAATACCATGGTGTTGGTTAGTCTGCTCCACATTCTAGGCTTAAAAATTCTCATTATTTCATACTTTTTTCTAATTCTATTTCAAATATTCTATACCACATTCATACTTTTTTCTAATTGTATTTCACATATTCTATACCTTAAAACTTGAAAATTACAAACATGTCATAAAATCTATGGAAGTTAGGATTGTAGGGAATTAGTGGTTGGATTTTTTTTTTTAAATTAATTGCTTTGTGTTAAGAAGTAACAACTGACTGTAAGACAAGTTCATGTTCCTTTTTTTTGGTCAATACATACATATTAATTTTGCTAGGATAAACACAGTTCAGCATGTAAATTCCTTATTTAAAGTGTCCTAAATGTGATTTTTGCAGTTTTAGACAGCAGATGATAGGTTTGCTGTTGTCAGACATGTAAATATCACTGGGACATTTTCAGGTTCCCCAAAATGTATCTGAATCTCTCCCCTAATGGCCCCATGACTGCAGTGGGATTTACAGGCTGTTGGCTCTGTCTCCTGGCTCGCAGCAGGAGTCACAGAAAGCTGACTCAGCTGAAGTCACTGAGCGTTTCCTCGCTGGTTTGTTTTGGCCAGTAAATTTCATCACAGAGGGGAGGAAAGAAGTCATAAGGAGTCAAAAGTAATACCATGTATCACATCACTTGTTTCAATGTCAATTGGCATCACTTCATAAGTACTTAATGTATTCTATGTCCTTACCTTACATCATCAATTTACAGGAGATGAAATTTCATCTTTATGACTTAAATCCAATCTCCACTGTTGGAAGAAACAGGTTTGAAATTACTGTGTGTTTTCTGGGCAGGGACTATGGCTTTGGTGGCAAGGGTTTGTGTGAGGATGTAGAAAAATATTATTTATTAACTTTTTAATTGATACTGGCTCAGAAAATTCTTGCAAGTAAAGCAATATTTTGGTACAATAGCCTTGTTACATGTATAATGAAGTTACCCTACCCTTAACTTGTGTATGGTTTTGATTTTTTCTGGTTCATTTTGACTAGAGTTTTCATCAAAAAATATTGATTAGCAGGAAGACTGACCGTATATAAACTTCATTACAAGGTATTTTTTATTTCTAGCAACATGTAGGTACATGTTGAAGGTAGTAAAATAGTAAATTCTTTGGAACAAAGAACTTCTTTAGAATTGGCATGATGGAACCTTGTTTCACTCCTGTCTTATGATCAATCAAATGCTTATTGACACTGAATTTAATAGTTAATTTTATTTTAAAAGTTGAAACAAAAGAAAAACCTCTTGGGAATTATCAAGAATATAATTTGCTATAAACAAATCTATTTCATCTTATTTAGAGTTATTTTATGCATACCTGTCCTCAGACTAAAAATAACAAATGGTAGAATGTTATTTTGCTTCAATAGTTTCAAGTTCCAAATCTTGCATAGCTAATATCTAGCAAATATAGAAATAATCATGGCTTACTTTGGCTGATACATTTAATATTTTGTCTTGCCATAAAGCCATTCCTCTCAAAGCTACCTATGCTTCTGATACTTTCTTAGTTTTTATCTGTGTAGCTACCCAGCTGCAAAATGTATTAATTTACTACTTATAATTTTACACAGAAAGTTAAGGGTGGCAACTGAGAACTTAAGTTTTTTAATCACATTTTAATTTCTCTCCCACACATACATTCATAACTATGTTTCTTGACATTCCAAGCAATCTACTCATTGTTGTGATTTTGTAGCTCCTCTTCTCTTTTTTTGAGCATTAAGTATTAGTACTGTTTTCAAAGTAAAACTGTATGCTGGGGGAGGGGAGAGATTGGTTTTATTCCTCTGTGCATTTACGCAGTTAGTCTCCTTGGCTGTCTTAACTTTTATTTTTCCTTTATGATAATCTCTTCTTCATTTCCCTTGCATATTGCTTTGTCCGTTTAGTTTTACATGATGCATCAATGAAAAATATACTTTATTTAGAAATTTTTATCTGTAGTTTGCTCTTTTTCACTTAACTTTCATGCTTGGGTAGTTTTTTTCTTTTTCATTTGGCTTAATATCATCTTCAATTTTTTTCAAATCTGGACATAATCTAAAGTAGCAGTGAACCTTCAGTGCCGAGGAACACAGACCTGTAGTTGCTGAGTCTGGGAAAGCACACACTTTCAAATGTATCTTTAGTTTTTTTAATATTGTTCCATGGCTTAGCTCTTTACTCAGTGTGTGGGTGCTATAGCACATGCCTCACCAACTCACTGTATGCATATTATTCTTGGCACTGCATGTAATATGGTAAGATCAATTAAGTCAGATTATACATTTGTGTAGTTTGGTAATAGTGAATGCTTCTGAGAAAAGAAGCAAGAAATAGAAGATGGATATAGCAATTCTCGCAAGTGTGTCTTCCCAGATTCTGGTAACTAGGAATTTCAGGACTCAGAGCTCCCAGCTGGCCTGTTCTGAAGCTAATCCAATTTATGCTTTTGTTTTATGACACATTCTGTAAGAAGGAATTTTTAAATTGAATTGTGCCATATATGAAAAGGTCTTCCTTTTGGGTTTTAAATCTACTGCTTAGAAAATTTATTTTAAATTCCATTCTTTGAGTGAGACAGATAATTCATGGTATGGCTATACCCTGCATCACTATGTGTAAGTCTGGGATTTTCAAGCTACTGAAATACTTTTTCTGTGCCAAATCTTGCTGTAAATTTTTTTCTAAGATACACTGGGAAATGGTCCTCTCAGAATATAGGTAATTGGAATCTATTTTACTTGTTTTACTGTTACTGTTCCCCTTTATTTTTTTTTAATTATTATTAATACAGTATTGTAATTAGCTTCAGCATATCAAACTCTGTGGGACTTAGGCAACATATGTATGTCATTTTCAAAGTAAATTTCCTAGTTCTCTTTCCTAATAGGGAAATGTTGTCGTATAGAATTTTGGTTCTGGTGTTTAGATAGATAGATTTCTATAAATAATTGTGGAAAATTACATTTAAACAACAACAGGAAGTAGTATAAGATTAAAATCTATGGGGGGAGCAGAAGAAATGTGTTGGAAAGATTCATTTAAACAAGTAATGGTAGAAGAAAGGGTGTTGATAAGGCACAACAATCAAAAAATACTCAAGCTGTGTGATGTAGGTAGACCAACAAGAAACAGACAATTGCATTGTAACCCTCACTGTAACCACGCATTTCCTCCAATCCCAGCCATCTCCACTCCAATCTGTTAGAGGGTAAGGACTGAGTTGTTTGTTTGTTTGTTTGTTTGATTTCAATGTCCCTCTAGAATCCTCGCTTAACATTTTAATGCAAAAAATATGCGCATTTCTTTAGATGGGGGTCCAAGAGCTTGTTGCTGCCAAAGTATGTGACTGTCACAAATATCCCGAGTTAAATTGCTTGGAATCTCTCTGGCATAGAGTCAGGATGTTGTTTTTCCGTGTATTTCACCTGTAGGGACTGCTTTTGCTAGATGTGTTCAGAGCTCTGTTGAAGCAGCTGTAAAGTTTATTGAAATGGAGGTGTTGGTGTCCCTCTTGCATTCATCATGTGGTGGGAAACAAGAATCAGGTGCCCCTTCTGCTTCATGTGGGGTGTAGACTACCTCAGGAATTGTAGCTTACAAAATTTGTTAAGTTTGAGGGTTGACCTGTTCTTGTTGAAAGACTCTTACAAAGCCATAGTGCCTATCAATGGGCCAGAAATAGTCTCTAGGTTGCTAGTTGGAGCACTAATGTGGGAGGATCAAGTCCTAATCCTTAGTCCAGGTACTGTTTTAAGCTACAGAAGTTCAACTGAAGAGAAAGGTTGGTTTTTCATAATACTCTCAATTCTCATAGCTGAAGAATCTTCCTGGAGTTGTGGCATCTGAGAAGGAATAATTTATCTAAAGAAAGTTTCAATTTTTAAGTTTTTTTTCTACTACATCTATGAATGTCTTGATTGTAAGAAATATTCTCTATTGTTTTAGTTATTAAAGCCGTGCTCCGTTTCTGGATGCTTTGTGAGTCTAAAGGCTTTTGTAAACAGAATCTACATTAATTTGGAGAGTTTAATACGGATTTGAGATGGTGTAACTAAGGGCAAAATGTGGTCCCGAATGTGCTTTGATATGAATGTGGTGGTTATCATAGAATCTCTCAAAATTCCTTAACAATTATTTTTAGAGCTAAAAACTTTAGGGATACAGTTAGCTGGCTTGCCATAATTAGAGCAATTTCTTATTGCAGTCTGCCTTTAGTCAGGCATACCTGAGAGCTGAAATTAACCTTTTTAAAATTCTCATCTTTCATGCCTGAGAGACCCTTCAAGTGTGAGTGTATTAGAAAGACTTTTTTGCTTATTTTATTCTGCAGTAGAGTTGTTTTTTTTTTTTTTTTTTTTTATGGCAAGTTCTTGTTTAAGTCAGATCTCCTCTGTATATGAAGTACGCCTTTTGTATATGTACATTTGAGTCTGGATAAGATAATTGCTTTCTGAATAAAGTGGACTTAGTTTGTGAGAAAGCTAGACTTTGATTTTGATTTGGATTATTTTTCTAGTTCTGTTCTTGTCTACACTTATAATAAATATTTGCTATTACTGATAGTAGAATTTCCAGTCAGAATACCATAAAATTTACACCTGCTATTGAAAAATATATTTTGTAGAAATAGGTGCTACAGACACAAACTACTAAACAGTAGAAGTCCTGAGATACCATTTTTCAATGCTTCACTTGATAATTTTGTTTAGGAGTTTCTGATATTCCTGATCTCTCTTTGCTTTTGGACTGGTTTCCTTTTCTCAGGCATTAATACATCGCTATTTCCTGCTATATCCTAGTCTTGTCCCTGGCCTGGGTGCTTCTTGGCTTAAGTGTGTACAGTCCTGGACTATACTAGTTTTAAATTTTCCAGAGAAGCTTTTCTCAGTGTCCCATAGAGATAATTGCACCATGTACTTTTACTCTAGTCTTAGAATATTTTCCCATTTAGTTAAGTGTTTCATTTTTTTTAACTTTAATGTTGGAGGGTTTTTTGTTTGTTTCATATGGCAATTAAATCCTCTTCAACAATATTATTTAACCTTGCTGTTGTATTTGTATTTTTTGGTCCTTGCTGAAGAGAGTAGTTCATATTTAGTTCGCCTAAATCTTGTAACATAAAATTCACTCAGGTGTTAAAATTCTATACTGTTCTTCAAATCTTTTCTAATTTGACAATAATTTTCTGGTGATGTGCCCAGAACTGGGTATGCTGTTCCAGAAGCAACTGTGGAAGTGCAGGATACCAAGTGCTGAAATGCTGTTGTATGTATCTCTTGATGGTACACAGCCTGATGCAGCAAAGGCTTTCTTGCAACCAATTCACATCAGTAAAATATATTGTTTTCTCTCTTAACTCCCCTGATTTTGTGTTTCTGTGAAAATTTCTTCTTTTTCTTCAAAAACTTTTCCAAATTATTTTTCCCAGTGTAATGCAATTTCATTATCTTCAGGCTGTGTTTTGAAAATCATTGTCTCATTGATATTGCTTTATCTCTGGTGTGATTTATGTATTTCTTCAGCTTATTACTTATTGAATCTTCTAGGTTATTACTGAGGATGCTGAGTACTAGGCCTAGTAAAGTTCTGTATATCATCCTAGATGGGGCCTTTCACCGTTCAATAAACACCATGTCTTAAAACTCTGTTGAGTGTGGATTATTAACATTTTCTTCCCTTATGAATTCTAGTAGGTATGAATTAACTTTGTAACTGTGCTAAATCACTCACCAAAATAGGAAAAGTTTTCGTTCGTTATATGGCTTTGTTTACCTTTTCTCTGTGCTCCTCTGAATAACAAGGAAATTCAATCAGAAATCATATTTCAAAATTGAATGACTGTTTTCTTCCCTGTGGATTGACACAGTTTTTTCCCCTCCTCTGTTTTAAAATTAACATTTGATATTGCTTTCTAATACTGCTTTCTCATATTATTAATGCAGACCACTAGGCTGTGTTTGATACAAATGACTGAATGTATTTTTTTAGATCTAATTCTGTAAAGTGAGCAAGCATATCTTTATACTAGTTCTAGGAAAAGAAACCATGAAGACTCTTCCTCTCTAACCAGTGTGGTATGTCGTCTCTCATAATATGCATAATATAGTTCTCAAGGCCCTAAGTAGTCATTTATTCAGAATATAACTTCATTTTTCATCACTGAAGATACATACATAAGACTTTCCAAGGTATAAGATGTTTAGTCACAGGTAAGTGGGCAGTCTAGTCTAGAAATCTCTACATGGACAATTTCCTGTGAGAATAATGGGCTTTCCTCTCTCCTTCCATATGCCCCCTCACCGCTAATTCTCTGACCTTTTGTGAGGATAGGTGGAAAGAAGGTAATACTGTAGGGAAAAGCCAGCTCAGGAAAGGAACATACCCTATAAAATACCTTCCAAGTACAATATTTTGATTCTTATCTGAACATTTAAAACTCTCTAACATATTACACTGAGGCAGAGGTGCTAACTGCAGTAATCACGCGCGGGCATGGACTTCACACACAAGATGGAAAGTGCAAAGCCTTTATCGCGCACCTGAAATTCCCCTAAATACCAGCACCTAACAGGATATCACATCATATAAACAGGAAAGATGTTCACCTCAGTGTCCCCCAATCACCTGGGGTATTGCACAGGTATTACCTATTATAGTAACAGGTAAACAATACCCTATAAGGTCACAAACTACAATTATCACTTCTCATAGGTCCAGCACTGTCCACAAACCCACAATCCTCTCTCAGCCCATCCCTGGTGACCTGGATGCGCTCCCAGGGTCACCTCTGGGTCCAGGAAAGAGGCTCTCTCTCTGGCCCTCAGGGCCTATCTCTCTTCCAGCACATAGTGCACCCCAACGCTAACTATTTGTTTGAGCCTGAGCATTTTTTTCCATAAGCACTGTCTGTGTTGTAGACTTCATGGTGTGCATCAGCACTTGTTCCTTTAATACAATATTTGATTGGTTTTGTCCACTGAAGTCAAATTAAATCCAAACTAGATAACATTAGCTTACACTTAAACTTGATGACATCATTAATAATTTTTCTATGTCTTTAATATTTAAAAAATTTTATTTATTTTTAAGAAATAAACTAGAACCAGTTGCTATGTGTTACCATGTTGCCCCTCTGTAGCTGGGCTGGATTTCTCAGGTGCATGAAGGACATTTCTCCTGCATGCTCAGAGCAGAAGTAACAGTGCAATATAGCCCCTCACTTAGGAGGAATAAAGCACATATTTGTCCATAAGTTTCATAGTTTTTTTCCTAGAATGTCAAAGGAAAAATAGCAGCTCAATATCTGGTTATAGACTCCAGTGACTCCTCAAATTTTATGTCTTTCTGGCCCATCCTCTATCATATAGTCAGTCCCTCATGTCGGAGTACCTCACCTGGCTGTACCAGTTCCAGTCTATTCCTCTTATAGCTCTGCTTATCAGAGCTGCCATTGTTCTCTTATTTCCATTATAGTTCCTTTCCCTTTTGTCTCACCAGTAGGACACTTTTTCCTTTGTTATGTCTGGACAAGAAAAATACTGAAATAACAGTGCTGCAATGCAAAGATTAATTATAGATCTCTTCCCGTAATGTCCTTTGTTCTTCAGAAAAAGCAATTGGGAATGGGGAGGGATTAATCTCTTTGTGGTCTATAGTCTCCCTGGTTGTGAGGTATGCTTGTTGAAGTGGAAATCTTGTTATTTAGCTACCAGAGTCAATAAAATACATATTGAATGTATTAATTTTTTTTGATTTTTACACTGAGTAATGCTGGAGGACTTATTGACAAGAAAAGGTATCTATGTAGTTGCAAAAGGAATCCTCCATTCTCAGTCAGGTTTCAAGTGAGTGTGCTGGAGATACTCTTTGTATTTATGGTAACAAAAATGCTCCAGAAATAATAGGAAAGCCGTAAAAAAACCTTTAAATCCAGTGGTTTTTGCATATTTTAACATACAAGGCGAAAATGGTCATTGTTAAGATTTTAAAAGGACAAAAATGACAAACAATATTGCAGTCCAAGTGCTTAAATGTTGGCATGGTTAGAATAGTGTAAAGCAGGACATATCATGGAAAATGCTAAATTAATAATTCTACAGAGAATGACCTTAACAGCAGCTGTCCCTTGGCAATGAAGTAATGGCAATAGTATTTAGCTCTTGTACAGCAATCTCCATTTTCAAAGTACTGCACTTATTTAATAGATTTGATAGAGGGGAAAACAATTCCTGTCTAAAGCTCTTGATTTACTTTACATTTTCTCTTAGGACTGAGTAAGGAACCCTTTACAAGAAACAAGAGCTTAGAACTAGTAAGAGTTGCTTCAGTCCTGTAGGAAGAGCTAACTATCTCCTTTTATGTATTTTCTGGATACAAATGACGTGACTAGATGTAGAAACCTTTTCAGAAGGGTGGAAACTGGAGAATACAAAATGTTTCTACCATGGAATCTTCCTAAGCAGCAGGACAGATAATTCATACTACAGTTTTCATAGAATAAAACTATAATTCAGGGTTCTAGAAACTAAAGGCAATTTCCTCTTGTATCTTTTCTCTCTGCGCAATATGTCTGGCAAATTTCTTAGGTTTTTTGACCACTCAAAGTCATTCAGCTCTAAAAGATCTTTTAAAAATAAACCTATTTATATAACTGAGGGGAAAAAAAGAAAGGGTAGATACCCTCATGAGATCAGCATCGACCTTTATAGAGAGTTAGTCCCTACAGAAGAACTAGGCTTTTTGCCATTTTTTTGGTAATTTTGTAGTTCAATAGGAAAGGATTCTTTCAGAATCTTTCTTCATTACTACTCAAGAGTATCTGTAATTAAGTAAAAATGCGATGGAATGAACATGCAGGAAAAGACTGTAAACATATTTACACGTTTTGATAAACATTCCTGCATTTTTTCCTCTTGTAGCATTGATTCATCTGCATCATACTAAATGGAAATGAGCAAGATGTAAAATTAATCCACCCTTGTAACTATCTGAAGAGAGTAATTATCTGATGCTTACAAGCTGTTTCTAGAATAGATCCTTTCCAAGCTACATTAAATTTTATTGTGTCTATGTTTGAGTTTCAAATTGCAGTGGATCACATTCTTTAACAATATAAATGCTGTAGGTCCACTAAAGTCAGTGGAGCTGTACAGATTTTTCTTTTACAGGAGCAGTGCCCCAAAGTATCTACATCTCCATTGCAGTTTTGACGTTGTGATAAACTGTAGCAGTTTATGTGTGCTTGTTGTGAGAAATCAGTGTATGGATAACCTGTGATGCCTGGTTAATTGTGTCCGGTTCCCATATCACAAGTGCTCAAACGGTGGAGCCGTGGAGCCAAGCCCTTAACAAGCATCACACTGTTTGCATAGCAGAAGCTCAAGAACAAGAATATTCAGATTTGACAGCTAACTTTATGCTAAGTATGCATAAAAGAAAATATCGTCTCCTGGAAAATCAGTTTAAGACTTCAGGAGAATGGAGAATGGGAAGTTGGTAGATTAAAGGATAAAAAGCTAAAGAAGGATTTATTGGGATTTTATTCTGTGTCAGTTTTGGGTTGGTTTTTTGTTTGGCTTTTTTTTTTTTTTGGTTGGTTTGTTTTGGTTTGGGGTTGTTTTTTGTTTGTTTGTTTGTTTCAGAGCAAATGAAATGGCTAAGTCCTCACTTGAAGCAGACCAGACCAAGAAAAGCTAAAGGGTCTAGTCCCAAGAAGCTGTTATCCTGGAACTAATACCCTGTACTAATAGCCTGCAGACTGGGATCTTAAACCTAGAAAGCTGTCTTATGCTAATTTCTGAGATAGGTAAGAGATTATTTTTATGATAGAAGTTCTCATACTCATCAGTAATAATCAAGTATAGTTGCAGGAACCTGTGGGAAATTCTAGCCAAGTCAGATCAACACTGATAGAGATTTTATAAATTAAAATAAAATTTAATTTGAGAGTTAAAAGTTCAAACATTTAGATTGTTTTTTTGAATTTGTGTCTAAGGTATCAGAAATCTAATGCTGACACATAGTAGGAGGAAATACAGTGACTGGGTGCAAGGAACAGAGAAATATCACTTTTTGCAGAAGTTTAGACTTGGGTTGACGTAAGTAGCTCATGAAATTGCACCTTTACCATTTTCAGGTTCTTTCGTGTACATCTGTGACATAGTTACTTTATAATATTACTTTAAAAAAAAAAACAAACCAACAAACTCACACTTTTAAGAAAACCATGCAAAGAGCTTCTGTGCGAGGTGCTGGAGAAATGATAGAGGACAAACAAGAGTCTAGCTACATAAAGTTGTATATGAAAAATACTACTCGATTTCTCAACAGTAGAGGAACAGGACAGGATGTAAGGATCTAATATGATCAGAAATGTCTTCCTGAAAATTCATAGTTTCCCCCAAGAGTTTTTTCTGAAACCTGCTAGAGAACTGACAGAATAAGCCAATACTAAGCCAGGACTTTGAAAACTTTCTGAAAGATCTTGACCTTCTGTGAGTGACTCTCTTTGTTAAGCTTGTAGCACATTCCAAACCTGTTTTTCAATAGTGCAGTAGTGATTTCCAGACCTTGTGAAAGCATGAGTGATGTGAGTACATTATCTGTCTCTGAACATAATTGCTAATCACATTGTATTTCAGAGATGAAATGCAGCTATTAATACTCTGTAAATCAAAGGGATTCTTTAAGTGGAAATGGAGCCCATTTGTGTTAGACAAATGAGGCATAAAAGAAAGGTTTATGGAAACCTAACCTCTTTTCTTTTACTTTTCTCCCCAGAATGCTGCATTTATATTTTTGGCATTCAGCTTCATATAGTATTAAAAGATAGATATGTTAGCAGCATAAAAGCTTCACTTTCAGTAAATACTGATGATTAGATTTAAGTTCAATTGGAGTATCAAATAGAAATATAAGTTCTCAGTCAAGACTTTACCTTGATGATTTGCACTGCTTGTGGTCTGATTTTTCTCTTTAAAAATCCTGTCAACTCAGGTTTGAGATTATGAAGTGGAACCTGCCAAAAGTCTCGTTTGTTCTGTCATAGACGATGGTGGCCAAATCAGTGTCTGAACATTAATTGGCCTATCTTTTCTGGCTTGCTAGTGCACAGATCACCATTCTTCCTCTTCTGAAACCTGGCCTGTGTTTCTATCTTTGTTTACCATGTTCGTGAATAGAGCTGGGATAAAAGTGGAAATTAATAGGTTCTGGGAAGCCCGAGTCCCAGGAGCTACTGAGAAAGGTAGGGACTCGCCCATTGGTCTCCATGGATACTGAGAAAAAGCAAGTTGCGTTCTTGCAAGCCATTAGGGTTATGGGAGTTAGTCATCAGCATCAGAACCTTGTTTGAAAATTCTTAGGTGATTCCAGTCTTGAGAATCTCTCTTGATTTCTATATTGGGTTTTCAGTTGGTTTTCCTTACTATAAATTGAAGGAAAATTGTATCTTGTTTCCTCTGTGAAGTGTTATAAAATCCATTGGGGAAGAGTGCTATATAAAGGTCTCTTCAAGAGGATGGAACTTCAAAAAAATGTGTCCAAGTGAGGAAGATCATTAAACTTAGTAGTACTCATTTACCCTGTCTAACTGTGTTTTCTGGAAAAAAAAAAAATCTAAAGAGACTTGCATTGAATTTGCTAGCTTTTCTTAGCCAGTGGAACACTCAAGGGGTAAAAAAATAAATTCTGTTCTTTCATCTCTTAGGGACTGTAACACTGTAGGCAGAGACTTAGTACACTGCTTTCTCTGATTCTTCTATTATTGTGAATTATCTTCTGCTGACAGCTTATAATCTATTTCTACAATAAGAATAATTCTTGATACTTGATCCATCTGCTGCTGCATCAAGCTGAAGATCAAAGTGTTATTTCTAGATCTTGTCCACTAAGAGTGTAGAGTTGCTTTTAAAAAAATCTTTCAGTTATTGCTTTGTTATTTTATGTTACAATAGCTCTTGTCATGTGACTTTCATTTTTACCATTTTGAAAGCACCAATACTAGCTGTTCTAGAGAAAATGTAAGAGTAAAACTGTGCAAAAAAAATCGTAAGTTGTTTATAATCATAAGCTTTGATTGTGGTTTAACCACAAGCACAAGTTGGAAACTTGTCGGATTTCCCGTTGTCCAGTTTCAGGGCGAGTATTTTTCTTATAAATGGGGTCATATAGGTCGTCATTATCTTTATCTCATTATATGTATACTTTATCCAGGCTATCACCCACTCTTACAGCCTTTGCTTCCATATTGAGGCCAGTTCCTAAATTTTTTGATAAAGAACCTTGCTTTTTTGAATTGTTATTAAAAAAAGAAACCCAAATCAACCACACAAAACTCTCTTGATATCTTATGATAATTGCCTGTTCTTGTTGCCTTTGGTAAAAGATGGTAGGAGAATCCTTTCCAGTGGAAAATTACATGTTCCCTAGAAATGTACAGAGCTCTACCTTAATGCCACTTACTGTTATTGCCAGATGAGGAGGTCACAAAGCCCCATAATTTATTTTTCTGTCTTTAATACATGGCTTTTGTAAACTCTGGAGGAAAGCTTGTTTAAAGAAGGCACTGTGAGCCATAAGAAATGCTGTTAAATTAGATTTATGCAGTTTACTTTGCTGAGAAGTGCTGTGCAAAATAAACCCTGAGCATGTGACTTTAATACTACGTGAAGGCTTTTGTCCCTAAAGTAAAACAGTGACAAAAAATTATAAAACTGTACCAAAAGCTTTTCTTTTCTTGCTAGCTGCATCAAACTGGGCTTTTAGACTCGAGGTGTACACTGTCTCCCATTGTTAGATGCCATGCCTGACGTTATGGGAGTAGGAAGGAACTGTGACATTTTTGGGGTTGAGCCTATTATCAAGGCTGCTTTAAATACCAGGCACAGTTAAGCAGTAAATGAGCAGCTGCTGCATACAATGGCAGCCTTTTTGCTGCTTCATGGCACTGTGCACTGAAGCTTTTGAGCAGGTTGCGTGTGGGGGTGGTCACTGGTGGTGTCAAACGTGAGGTGATGAGTGTGAGAGATGACGCTGCAGTACAGCACTGCAGCATCTCTAGCCCTGCTTGGCCCAGAAGATAGTTTCTTTTACATCTCAGCACTGCAAATAGGTGAGATTACAGGGTTAGCAAAATCTCTGTGTGTGTGTGAGGAGCATAACCAGAGGCCACGAGAGTAGCCATCAAATGTCATTTGCAGTCCAGTAGTTGTGAGATCTGACTATTTGTTGAGTAGCTGAAAACATCTCTATCAAGGTTCTGTAATGAGTCAGAGAACTTTCTGTCTCCACCGAAGCTAAACCAGTATTAGAGCTCATTGTCTATTCAAGATGAATTGCTTAATTTGTTTTAAAAGATCTATAAACCATGTCAGAATTTATTAGTAACAGTTGTTAGTATTAATCTAATGCGTAAAGACTGCATTTTTGTCCATCTGAATCTGTAAAAGCCATCCAGTTTAAATCCTTTCCACAACCTATTGGTCATGCAAATGTTTACAATTCATTGGTCAATAGAAACAGTATTATATATTCAGTTCAAGATTTGTAATTGTATACAATGTATACAACCTTTATATACAATCAGAAGCTGGAATGGCAAGAGTTACTTGTTGAAATATGCAGGTAACATACAGCTTTATTCTGTGCCTTTGTTCAACTTGGCTCAGATTAAAACTGAAGAATTTTAAGTTAAAGATCAAAGGGATTTTTTTTTTTTTACAAGTCATTGAGAAGCTACTTTGGTGGATGGGGCTATACAATTATATAGCTATGAATAGAGTTATTCAAGATTCTTCAGGGGTATTCCTATTTGAGGACTTGGAGTCAAAGAATATTCTTTTATCTAGACAGGAAGGATGGCACCCTTCTGCCCAAATAATTAACTTTTGGCATGGTTTGCTTTAAGATTTAAATGCCACATTCGGGAATATGATTATTAACAGGAAACTTGAGTTTTGCTTCACTGTATTGTGTATCCTTAATCTATAACAGGCTACCTGATGATTTCAGATGGAAAGCATGACTCTTAGGTCTCCCTCACGCAAAAAAGTAATTTCCAAAGAATGATGTGGAAGTCTTAGCTATGCAGGAAGTAGTTCTGTTTGGAAGCCTGTTCAAGACTATAAATTGAACTCTGTCCAGACCTAAGGAAACATGACTGTGTTCTGCTCCAGTACTTGGCACTTGTCTTGAACAGTGCTTTCTCTAGCAAGATATAAATATGTACAGCAGCAGATATACTTGTTACGAAAGAGAAATGCTAATGAGGTATGTCATTCCACTTCATGCCTCTTTTGATGACCATATGGGCACAAAAAGGTGCATGTCATGTAATTTACTTTGTTTAGTGCACATCCTGAAATGCAATCTGACAGTTTTGGGATGGCTTAGTATAAATTCTAGAAAGAAAAATTTCAGTTAAAAAAGATAAATACAGAAGCAAGGTTGTCTTAGAAAATTATCACTCATCTCCAAGTCAATGGCCAACTCTGTGCTTTTGATAGTGTAAATACAGCCAGCGAAAGAAACTCTATTAACTATATTCAGGTTTTCAAAGCATGCTTTTCTTCTCCATGTAGTGTATGATTGTAGTTGTATGGCTAAATTTAGGTCTACTGTTCTGCCATCTGTCTTTTAAAACACTGTAGTGTGTTAATGATTTTTCCTCAGTCCCTCATTGTAAACAAAATCTGTTGTTGGTTCTTGCTTGAGTAATTTTTCCTAAGCTCTTTACACTATGTGTTGGCACTACAGTCAGTTTGAAATATCCTTCCACTGCATTATAAGTTAATGATCAGAGGTGATGAAATTCAAAACCGTGCTCTTACAGCACACCTGCTAATGCACCAGGATATTGACTGCAGAAAGGCTTTTATATTCCAACTATGTTTAGTGAGCCACTATGCCAGATTAAAGAGATAAGAAATTTAAAGTATTGTTGTGAGTTCTAAGGCCACATTTGTTTCTGAGATGTAAGAATCCATTTATATTTTGGTTTGTTTCAATGCTAATCCTGATGGTACTTCTGAAAGAATTGATTAGAGAGCACTCTAAAACATATGTGAGCATAAAATAAAGTACAAGAAGCATGTATAATTTTATATCAGCAGCTGTTGTGTATTCCTTCAAAGGCTGACAGGAAATATTACATGCCTGTATATGCTGTCCTAAAATGAGAGAGAATATGAAGATCAAAGATAAAGTGGTTGTTTGTCTTGGAGACACTTGCAGTTTCCCTTTACATTTGATATTAAAAAGTGTTTCAAGTATTATGGGAATACCTCTTAGAAATGTAAGCTTAAATACTTTGTGTAAATAAAGAAAATAATACATTAAACATGTAGCTGCAGTCTGTAAGCCCAATCCCTATTTTACTTCAAATCTATCTTCAGATTTGAATGTTTCCCTCTATATTACTATGAGCACTAAAGCCAGTTTCTAATCAGTAGTATTTCCTTGTGAAAATTCAACACTGCTTAATAATTTTGTTTTCAAATGTCTTATGTATTTGCACACAGTTATAGATCATTAAGATAAATTTTAAGATTTTTAGTGATTTTTTTAAATATCAAAAAATCCCAACCTATACACACACACATGTATATAATAAATATATATAGACAGATATTTAATAAAAACTTGATAATTAAATGCACACAAAAAGCTATAGGCTTAAACTTCCACATACAAATGACATTGTCTTAGGTAACCTGTTATAATATGCATGTTATACAGGCTCTTGTTTTGCTTAGGGTTTCAGTGAAATATTTTGAAGGTTTAGATTTTAGCTACTTTTTGGAAATGCTGAGAGAAAAAAAGGAAAATTGAAAAGGAAAACCTGCCACTTATTTAAAATGGCTCAGAGCATAAAGGACAGAATCTTGAATAATTAAGAGCAAGCGCCTTGTGCCTAAACCATCTGAGGCAAAGAATGATACAGGTTAAAATTAATTGAAATAAAGTTTGTTTTCATTTTTTTTTGAACCAGCACATGCTTTGCTTTACAGAAAATATTTGCCAGTAAGTTGTACACTAGAGTTAGATAAGACATTGATGTGGACGGAAAACAAAGACCTCTTCCCACCATCATTCATTTTCTGCAAAATTCCAGACGCAGGAATTCTTAGTTTTCTCAGTCATAGGCACATCTTCATTATAAATTCAGTCAGAGCATGGATAAAAAAATGGTTTCGTAACTTCCCTATAGATTTCCCTTCATTCTCATCTCAGTCTCCTTCTAATATTTAAAAAGAAGTTATTCTGAGCAGAGAAATTTAAAATTAATTTATAAAAGAACATATTTTTAATAACATGGAAAAACATACATGTGTAACTAGGAGGACAAAAATAGATTGAGCACTAATGTTATATGCATATTTTATGGGCAATGTTTGAACTCAGTTGTAAAAAATCAGCCAATTATTTCTGATGTTTTCTAGTTTGCACTGTACTCTGTTTGGAAACAAATATTCACCGTGCATGTCACTTCACATGAAAGGCTCCTCACTATGCATTTCCAGCTGGGCTAATTGCCTCTAGGTGTACTGTTTCCACTATTTTGCCAATCTCAATTTGATTGAAAACTAGTCTACTCTAAGCAATGAGAAGGTAGTAATTTATTTATGTCTCTGGAATTCTTACGTGGCCAGCAAGTCCTGCCCAGAGTCAGGACTGTTAAGTGTTTTCTAATGTGCATAAAATGATCCTTTTCTCAGTGCTGCAAATATTTGGGTTTGCAAAATATGGGGGACCCTAAAATTTCTATGGTGCATAGCTACTTTGTTTTTGGTAGTAATTTTATTCCAGCAAAACTTTGTTCAAAATTGTTTGTAGAGGGAAACAGACAGTTGATATATAGCCACTTCACTTCCTTGGGCGTGGTGTCAGCATTTATGGAACTAATATAGAACACACACTTAATCTCCTTTGTATTCTGATTGTCTAAGACATTTGGAACTCCTGACACCAATTAAAAGGAGCAGCCACATTTGAATTTCTTTGGGAAGAACTCTTGGATCCTTCTGCCTGATGTAATAAAGTGCTCTCATATTACATTTCTTAAGGTCAGGAAAGTAAAATGGCTGCTCCATCTGTATGACTGCTGTAATTTTATGATTTGGAGATTATCCATAATACTTTGAAAATTTTAAAATTGGTTGAAGACTAAAACTAATTTTAAAAACCCAAACCAACCTAATTCATCCATGAGTTTAAAAAAGCCATCATTACATTCTAAATATGTATTTTTTAAGGTTAAATTTTACTAATTAGAGGTTAGGCACTAGGGTACATTCATATATTGATATACGAAACAGTGTTTTTCCAATGCACTTTAATGACTTCAAGTAATTTTAAAAACAGGCTTTTTGTCCCATTAAGGAGCAGTGTGGGTCAGTGGTTCACTCTAGGAATTCAGCAGTAACGCTGAGTCATTGTAACTCCACCATTTCCTAGGATCAGTGATGCAACATGGGTTTGAATCATACTGGTTCACATAAAATGCAGGCAACAAAGTGCTGATATGTCATGGAATAAAATTAAAATGTTCTTTTAAGAATAAGATTTATGCTACCTCAACTGCCCTTAGGATTCCTTTCTTAGAAAGAAGCAGACCTCTTGGAAAAAGGATTGTGCATTTACTTGATTTGTCCTTAACTGAAATCCTAGTCTTAAATCTTACAGACTGCCATTCCACTAGGAAGATGTTTCTCTGCCCTCAGCAAAAGGGAATGAAGTCCTTCATCTAGAAGCCTTAGCTATTTATGATAACTAGAAATCATTTTTAATCCTCTCCTTCTCTTAATTGTTTTTTTCTCAAATAATATTAGCAGGCTTTAAAATACTGATACGTATAGAACACAGGTTCAACAGGTGTGACCCTAGAATTTGAGGGTTTTGAGGCTTACATGATAATAGATGAAGGATTTTTTACTACCTCTGGTCTGAAGAAGTTCCAGATGTGTGAGCTTTTAGTAACTGCTTAACTGAGATTTCTAGCACTATGACATAATTACATTTATAAAATTACTGAATATAGACAAGCAAGTAGGACCTACTCCAATATTTTTATTTCATCTTGCCAAATTATGAAGTCACATTGCTGTTATGTCCTGATCTTTTTACAGCTAATAGTGTCGATTGTTTGGGTTATCTTTAGAACTTTGGTATGTTGTTTTGCTGCATATAAACACATTTCATATGGATGTTCAAGGGAAGGTGAGAGATAGATCACAGATCTGGGTTTTTTTTTTTTTTTTTTTTTTTTTTGTGCTGATTTGATTGCTCAGTATATTGCCATGCATATGCAGGTGGCAAAATATGAATACAGGGCACTAACCATTATGTTCATTTACTTTGCCATTTAGGAAGCACAGATGTTGACTATATAATAACAAGGTGTTTCTTGTTGTAACAGTCCTGCTGTTAGGTCCCCCTGCTACTGCAGTAGTTTGCTGCTTTGATGTGTTAGAGGCATCTTTTGCTGGGAACGTGTAACTGTATTGTCTATTCTTTTAATCTGTTTTCAAATTTGTGACTTCTCAAAACAGGAAAAAAAAAAGGGAGTTAAGTAAATTCCCACTGCATTCTTCATAAGATATTTCTCATTTGAATTTCTAATATTTTATTCTTTGGGATTGTGTTGCCTTGCTGTATGAAGAGTTGAACCTAATATGCATTTGGAATAGCAGACAAAAAATACTGCTCCGACTTTTTAGGTCTTGCTTTTTCTATTATTTGTAGTTTTATGAGTTGCTGTTTGCTACATCCTAACAAATATTCGTACTAAGTCGCCTAACAAATATTTAACTTGAATGTTCAAAATGTCTTGGTAATGCCACTTTTTTCCTCATGTAACCTGAGTGTTATCTATTTACTGAATATAGTTGAATCCATAAGTCCCTTAAAACTGCAGTCTCAGTGGTTAAAAGGACTTAGCTTTTGGAGTACAAGCAGGGAATTGAAGCTGAACAGTGAAACAAAAGTCAAAGCTCTGGGAGAGATTAAAAAAAAAAAAAAAACAAAAAGCATGTAGTAGAACTACCTATATCTCTAAGGCCTCTATTCATCAAACATTTCCCATCCTTGAGTTTCTAGGAGTTCAGGGCATTTCTGGAATCCTCAGTGACACTATTGAACAATGTAGTCATGTCGTCTTAAAGTTAAAAAGGAAAGAAAAAAAAGACTACCTGAAAGATGAGATACCTTGTAACAGGCTGAAAAGCTGATCAATGGTTAAAACTCCGTTATTGATAATTGTACATGGAAATAAAGGTCTCAACTCTGAGAAATATTTCAGTATGTTTAGAATTGAGTAGCCTGGTTAATGACAATAGTCAGCAGTATTGCCCCTCCTCTGTTGGGCTGTGCTTGCAATACCAGCTCACAGCTTGAATACGAATTGAAATTCAAGGTCTAGGTTTTAACCGTCAAAGCCGTTCATTGGATTAGTGTAAATTGAGGGAGACTATCTCTTTCAGTCCATGGCTCTGCCCTCCCGTAAGGACTGCGCTCCTTGGGAACAGTGAAACTACCAGGCACTGTAGGACTCCTGAGCACAGCCTGTGCCCCAAAGCTACACAGATCACTTCTGTGGTAAGAGAAGATTGCAAAAGAGGGCACAAATATTGTCAGCGCTGTTGAACAGAGAGGCCTCATAGTATAATTAACAAGCCATGCAGATACCTGAGTAATTTGCATGTGCTAAGCATATGGGTTTTTTTTTTTCTTCACAAGAGATATTTTTCCAACTGTTAGTGCATTTTAAAAGCTTTAAATTTTCCATAAGTAGAAGAAAGTTAGGAATTTTGTGTCCTTTTTCCTACTGCTGATCCTGCAGAGAGTTTCAGTTGTTCTGTTTCATGCTAAAGCCATTGAAGACACTCATCATAGGCATTTAAAGTAGCACAATACAGAATATGAAGTAATTCATAAAAATTGAATTGAATATTGAGAATATTGGATAAACTGAGTTGGTCTTTTCATATGCCAAAGTGATTGCAAAGATCTTGCTGAGTTACCAGCACTGCTATTGGCAGGGTACAATTCATTCATAAATTTTGCTGAGCATTCACAATGGCACAGTGCATCTGGACCTAATGAAATAAAACATACCAAAAAATATTTTATTTGGTTTCAGAGAAAAATGTTGTAACCTCTCTGGAAAGCTGCTTCCTGTATGTTTGCAACATGGATCTCTCTCAAACAATTGATACGATTTTCAGAGAGAAATGGCAGTTCCTAAACACAGAATCACACCTAGGGGTTTTTTTTCCTGTTTCCATATCTGTTGCTTTTAATCTCTCTACAGATCCACAGTGACATTAACATTAGTCTCTAGAAGTGCAAACATACCTGTTTGGGGGTTGGTATTTTTTGGCTTTTTTTGGTTGTTGCATGGTCGGTTGGTTGGGGTTTTTTTGGGTTTTGGGTTTGTTTTTTTTTTAATAAAATGTCAACAGGTGACAATCTGTGTTTCACTGGTACAATTTTGTAGTTTTACAGTCTTAGGTACAGGTGAGATTGATTTCTTATCCATTTCAGCAGGTTACGAAGTTTTAAATTGGTATACTGGAGCCAATTGGATATATAGCTGGTAATAGTCTCTGGGAGCCAGGATTGTCCTGACATTTTTTTGGTAATAAACACTATGTGATCAGTTGTAAAATCAACTTAGCAGAAAGAAAAAAAGACTGTGAGTTAAGAATTTCTTACTGCTATGTCACAATGACATTCATATGCACCTTTTGTTTTTCTTTGGTAGCAGTCATCATATCCTTGTGTTGTTTGAGGCTCTTGCACTACTCCTACACAGTGTACTTCCCAGTACTGTTGGTGCTTTCAGAAGTGTACTGATTTTCCCTCTTAAGTTTAGTTTACAGGCTGTGGAATAGAAACTTAATGAGTGGTTGGTGGCTTGCTTGTATTCTACTTGAGTGTTGTCCTTTCCTCTTAGTAAATAAAAGGTTTTTTTCCCTGTTTTTGTGTCATCCTGGCTTGTGACATTTTCCTGAGCAGCTCACTGTTTGTGTTTTCTGACATTGAATTCTGCTCAGTTGCCTTACAACATTCTTCTGGCAGCCTTTTGGATGCTCTATTATGACTTAGTTGTCTCTGAGGGTACCTTTTTTGGCAAATTCTAAATGCTTGGTGAATTATTGCATCATATTCTTCCAAAAGGATGTTTTTATCCTAACTGGCAGTCTTTCTTCCCATAATCTCAAGAGTAGCATATTAATATGAGTTGCCCATTACAGTGGTTTTGTAGTTTTAAAAGGATTTTTTTGTGGGGGAAAGGGGTGGAGACTGTGATTATTGGGTCAAGATTTTGTTGTTGAATCAAACTCTCTCTCCTTTTTCCTTTAAATTGTTCCATTTAGCTTTATAAAATCAATAGAAAATTATTAAAGCATCAACTTCTTCAGAGCATGTGATTGTCAAAAAAATCAAGCTACATTTTGTCTCTGTCTGACATATATGGCTCCATACATAGAGTTCCAGTAACTAAGTCTTCTCCACTTGTTCTGCCTAGTTCCTAATTCTAAACTGGAATTATACTTGAGGAATTTTGCTGTGAAACTACTTCCATGTAGCCTCTGAAAGACCCATTGCAGAGTAGATTGGACAAGAGGAAGAAGGAGGCACCAGGGATTGACAGAGAGACAGTTTGTCTCAAGACAAAATTGTAGGCTGAGCACATTGATCTGAATGAATTAACAGAGATCTTTTGCTGTTCTTATTTTTGTGTAGCTAGTAATCTAGATAGATTAAACCCATCAATTTTCTTAGTGATGAGAACTTTATGTGAATCGACATTGGTACCTCCAGTCTTTTGGAGTACAAAATTAAATCCAAAAAAATTTAAAATGGTAAATTATTCAGAGCCCATTTTCCTGAGCTGCAAAGACTACTGTGATACTTGAAATAAAATAATACCAGTGCTGGGAAAAGCTTTAAAAGGAGAGAGCTCGTCTCTCTTAGAAATGAGCCTGGGAAGGAAGAGTTTTAGGAGGTTTTGATTCCGTGTTAACTTGTTTGGTATTTCCTGCTTTTGAGTGGTCTTCTATACAGTGCAGAAGTTCTGTAGGTATCCAGTAACAAATAAGGCGGAAAAAATTCATTAGAGCACTTAACCTTATTATCGTATGAGATACCAGGAAAATAACTGCAACTGTCATTTTGATAATTATATAATGCAGTCAAGAAATTTGGGGATGATGTTCAGATAATTGGAGTACTTAATATTCTTTATCTTCATGAAGATGACAGCTTTTCTTGAGTGTATTTTTCTTAACTTACATTAAGAAATTACATCTAACTTACGTTACGTTTCTTAATTAACATGGGTGAAAACTTTAAGCGGTCTACGTATATAGTATTTGCAGCATTTCTGGAGTACAAAGCCGCTTATCTACTTTATGTGGAGCACCATGGAAGACTGACCTTCCAAACACCCACCTAAACCTACACTTAGTTATTTGAAAGAGAAGTGGCAATCGTAAAAAAAGCATGGCAAGCAGTCAGGAATCTTTTAGCAAAGTTGGTGTCAGTACAAGGACAAAAGACTTTAATTACCAGTGTGGGAGAGGCAGACAAAACAGACAAAGGCAGCGTGTCCCTTCTTCATAACGGCATGTGCGTGTATCTTCTTCAAGCAGCTGAAATACTGGAATCTACATTAACTTTTCCATCCATGTGAATTTTTGAACTAATCCATCTACTCTCATCCTGAATTTCAAGCCAAAGAATTGATTTATGAGGAAATTGCATATGCAATGCAAAGTGTTCTTTAGGACATACTGTGGACATCATTTAATTCTAATATAAAGATTGAGAGGAGGAGGAGGAATATGTTACTTAGAATAAAAGGAAGAATACAAAACATGAGAGATGAGAATGGGAAAAAAATGAAAATATGTTTTCAGGAGGTTTGGAAATGCTTAGGAAAGTACAAAGGATATTGCTGTGCATGTAGAAATATTTTTTTGAGTATTTTTACTGAGGACTCCGTGCAAGATAAATTACTTTTTCCCATAAATAATGTCATATTTTTTTCTTGAAAAAGCTACACCCTGTAGTTCTTACTAGCAGAGATTCAATGAAAGCAGTTCTTCGTGTTGATTTTTTTTTCAATTTATTAATTCAATTAACCTTAAGTGGGAGTTATAAAGAACTTTAACTAATTGATGCTTGGTTTTGCTAGCATCAAATAGGTTGAAAGAATGACTTCAAAAAACTGATGTCACTGGTTTATCTTAAAAATATAAGTATTGTAATATTTGTATATTTTTGTTCCTTTGTATCATTATCCTGTGCTTCTCTTTTCAAACTTCATGGTCAGTGGCTTGCTCATAAACTAATCTGTTCCAAATAGTTAGTATGCAGGCTTGCTCTATTGAAAAAAGTGAGATTTTTGGATTTACTGATTTAAAAGGATATAAGGTTTGTGTATAAATTAGAGTTGGCTTGTACTTATCATTTTATTTTTTTTTTCCACAGTGTACCAAAAGATATGTTGCATCTTACATTTGGTACTTTCTGAAAAACTCTACCTTATGGATGGAAGCTACATGTTATGTTTTCTCTTAGTTGGACTAATCACAATTTAATACAAGTAGTTGTAACATTTTATAACAGTAAATTACAGAAGGACTTGACTTTTTCAAATGCAAATATTCAAGTGAGAAAAGTGATCCATTTAGATTGTTGCAGTGAAAAATCGTTAGAATGCCAACACACCTTTCAAAGGATAAGTTGGTTGTATTCAGTATGAATGTTCTATAAAAATATATTTTTAGTGTGGAGCAGAATTCAGGCTACCATCCCACACACACTTCTTTAAAAACTCATTTAAAGTTCATTAAGTCCAATTAAGCATTAAATATTTCATATGCTTCACTGCCCACTTTCTTAATTTTTAAATCATTGAAGCCCATAGTAAATACAAAATAAAAGGTATAGACTTGTTTTTAGCTATACTTAAAACATAGCTGGAAAATCTAAGTTTTTGAGTTAAATTATGTGAACTTTAAATGTGTGGAAATTCAATTAGACTTGGGAACACGTATCTTTGCATCATGTTAGTGGGCTTTAATTCTTAATTTTCTAGCTGCATTTTTCATAAACCAATTCTGCATAAATTTTCTAAGAATATAGCTCTCACTGTGGGCTAAGAACAGGACATGGAAGACAGTTTTGTCATCTACCAGCAGCAAGCATATGTGACAAATTATTGACTTCACTAATTGTGTTTTACCTATGGAACCATTAAGAATTGAAAGTAGTTCCGTAAACTGGTGCTTTATTTGGTTGGCTAAGTTTGTAGAAGTTTGTGTTTTCTGCCAAAGCTATAATTTCTCTGTGTGTATGTATGTTTGCGTTGCAATATTTTAATGCGATAAGTGAAAAGTAGGGTTGTATTTTTTTTGCAATTTAATTGCCTTTTCATGAAGTTATTGCATTCCTGTTAGATTTGTAGACTAAATATGTAAAGCAAAATTGCTACTGTTTTCAACAGAGCAGCAATATCAACAGTGACTGAACTGTAGGAGAGCTGTTTTTAATAAATGCCTGATGGGTCATGTCCTTCAGTTTACCTGTATATATGGCCATTCAAGCTCTTCAAGTACTGTGTTGCATTGCTAAAGAAAACTCTGTCTGAGCACACATTGGGCTTGTGGTCAGGGTGGACTGCTTTCTAAACTGCACGCTGTTCTTAAGAACGTACTCATCTACCAGCAAATCATGCAATGCATAAACTCTTTTTTAAACTTCTGAGTAGGCTTGGGTAGGTTTGATAATATATGCATGTTAATAATATCTACAGTAATACTTTTAGGAACACATAAAATTTGGGAACAGTGTTGCTAGTCTTGGAAATTTACCAGAAATTACATTGTGTGATGAGGTAACAATTCTTAGAGGTCACTTAAGGCTGGTTTTGCAATTTCTCTCAAGGCTGACAAAGGCTAGCTGCACATAAAGCCTATAACATGAAAATCCATTAACATTTTGGAATTGCAACTAATATTACATCTAGATAGAGCTGAAATACCCTAGTAATTATAATTTTAACTGTTCGCATAGAGGGTTTTTTAGTAAGAGAACAGATTTCAAATAGATTACACAAATATCTAGGTTATTGTTCTGGAGGAAAAAAAAAAGCAAGCAGTAAACTAGTGCCCCAAACCATCATCTTAGCCTGTTTCCAGTGTGCTTTTAAAAATTAAATGGATCATAAGAAAAATACTAAAATAGAAATTATATTAAAATGTAGATATAGGTTAAATACTATTATGTCTTGACAAAAGATATTTTTAATTGTTTTGTTTTTTCACCAGAAACCAAGATTAGCTCTCTGATTAGTTTCTGTAATTACAGCAACATAAAATAGAAGAGTTCCTTTTTTTTTTAGCTCAAGAAACATAAACATTTAATGGGGACCTATAAATAACTTATTGTCTTTTTTATGTATAATTTCTGAGGCTTCAGAGCTTGTAACTTAATATTATATTAGGTTATCAAGACCTTTGTGAATGAGAAAAAAATGTAGTTATTATTAAAATATTTTATAGAATCTACTTAAATTGATTTTGGGTTTATAAATATTCTTTATCTTTGCAGAGATAATATTTTCTTTCCAAATATAATTTTTATCAAAGAAGAAATCAATTTTCTGCATAGTAATAAATTACTATGAATACGTAAAAATCAAACTCTGTTCTGAAATTTCAGTCCCAGTGTTTTTAGACCCAGAGCTGTTAGATTTTACACGGGCATGGAAAAGCAGCTCTGTGGAGAAGGACCTGGGGGTCCTGTTGGACAACAAGCTGTCCATGAGCCAGCAGTGTGTCCGTGTGGCCAAGAGGCCAATGGTGTCCTGGGGCACATTAGGAAGAGCATTCCAGAAGGTCAAGGAAGGTGATCCTGCCCCTTTTTCAGCCCTGGTGAGGCACATCTGGAGTCCAGATCTGGGCTCCTCAGGACAAGAGAGATATGGAGCTCCTGGAGCAGGTCTGGTGGAGGGCAACAAGGATGATTGAGAGACTGGAGCATTTCTCTTACAAGGGAAGGCTGAGGGAGCTGGGCCTGTTCAGCCATGAAAAGAGACAACTGAGAGGGGATCTCATCGATGTCTGTCAGTATCTAAGGGAGGCGTCAGAGGATGGAGCCAGGCTCTGCTCAGTGGTGCCGAGCAATAGGACAAGAGGCAATGGGCAGAAACTGATGCACAGGAAGTTCCACCTGGACATGAGGAAGAAATTCTTTACTGTGCAGGTGAGCGAGAACTGGAACAGATTGTCCAGAGAGGTTGTGGAGTCCCCCTCACTGAAGATACTCAAGAACCATCTGGACACAATCCTGTGCCATGTGCTCCGGAACGACTCTGACTGAGCAGGGATGTTGGACCAAATGTGACCAACTGCAGTCCCTTCCAACTTTACCCATTCTGTGACCCCGTGAAATAGAAAGCAAATTTCATATTTCCTTGGCTTAGTGTTCCCAACTTTTGGATTAAGCAATGTTCAGCTGTAAAAAGGAAAGTGTTTACTTCCTTTCGACAGTGAACAGAATGCTCCTAATTTAATGCAGAAGTAACCTCTTGTCCACAGCAAGAGGTTGAATTTGCTTTTTTTGTAATTTACATGAGTTGTACCTAAGCAAAATCCTTCAGCCATCTGCCACTAGTCAATAAATCCTTTTTTAATTTCCATTAATTCTTGTTAGAAAGATTGAAGAAATCCACCCATCTGTTTGATAGAAACATTATATCCACAGGGAAAGCACACTGAGAATTTTATCACTCTCTGCTTTAGAGGTGGGGGAAGATAATCTAGAGCAACTGCAGTAACGTGTGGGAATGTTCAGTGTGTGCTTCTTAGATAAACCTTGCATATTAATTCATGGAGTAATTGAGGAATGAAGTATTCTGATAGTCAGAAATTCAGTCCCAATACAAGAGTGCAAGGTCTCTTTTGCTTTTAACATAGTTAATTCTACTGTAGTGAGTAAACCAACTCATTTAACAAGTCAGAAACCATCAAGGAAAATTTAGTGGTAGAGAAATAGAAAGGGGTAAGGGAAAGAGGTGTGTGATCATATTCTGTGAATTTGCCTTTAGAATATAAGTTCTTCTGAACAGATAGCATTTATATTTGCTGAGCATGACATTTTTAGCATTGAACAAATAATCTAAATAAATTGGACCTGATTTTAGTGTCAGATGGCAAAAGGACAATAATAGAAACCACATCTGTTTTGAGAGCTGCTGTTTAAACAGCCCATTCTTGTTGCTGACCAAATACTTCTGTTCTGACAAAATATTTTTTTCATATCTGACAATATCTAATGCACACCAAGAAATGGTGTGCATGTGATGTATGTCTGGTGAAATTCTACTTAGAGAACTACCTTTGACAAAAAAAAGTCCCCATCAGTATTGTGTGATGAGAAATAGCTTTGAAGGAAAATATTTACTATAGACTGTGCTCCAGAAGGTCATACCATGGCAGCAACTCTTGATGATGAGATAAAAGAACACCCAAATAATGAGCTAAATATATACCCACTTGTGAATACTAAACTGGGAAAATTTTCTGCTGAGAGGAGTTTCTGAGTGTTCCTCAACTCTTTTGCTGAGATATGCAACATAAAGTTAGTTTGTGCTCAGATTTGAATCTAGATTCCTGTATTTGACCCTTTGCAAGGAGATTTGTAGCAAAGTGACAGTGTAGCAGCGATATTGTTTTGTTCAGCATGAATTGCAGTATATACTTATTTTTAATGTATATGTTGAAATGGTATCTATCAGAAATGTTTGCTACTGGTATGTGCTTTGGCTTCAGCAGTATCTGTCGAGGGTGTTCTGTGCTTGCACATGGATAAAGTTGGTGTGTCCACCCATATCTTTAATTTTGTCTTTCTGTCCTGATTTAAAATATTAATTAAAGAAAATTTTAGTGGTGGTTGTTTTTTTTTTTTTAATCAGACCTATTTACTTTTTAAAATATTTGTCCTTATCATGACGATTTTCTTTTTATGTTTTTGGTCTCTCTTTCCCCTGAGGAAAAAATGGAATAATAAATTTACTAACCTGCTTGTGACCTTCACAGGTCAGGAATTGCTTGGTCTACTGTTCATAACAAACCTGGCACATGTGGGCTTTCAAATTTATTCTGCTAAGGCTTTTTTTATCTGCCTTTTTCTTAGTCCCTTAGAGCTGTGTAATGGTAGAAGATTACACCCAGTTAAGATATAGATTGGTTTCTCAGTTTATAGCCAGAATCTCTACCCTCAGCACCTGAAATGCACCTGAGCTCATGCCTTGTAATTAGAAACTCCCCCTGTGAAAACAAAAGAGGTTGATCTGAGCCAACAAATGGGTAAGAAGCCTCTAGAAGCAGAAGTGTCAATGCCATGCCATGATTGTCCCCCACTGCCTGGTAAGGAACATGACTTAGGGAGGTGATCTCACTTTTTGCAGTATGTTTTAGTGTCAGGCCTTTCACATTTAAATCTTTTCCAGTTCCTCCTCTTCAAATTCTTGTTGCCCTCTGGCACCTGTTCAGGATCTGAGACTGAGCCTGCCAAAATGCCTCAGGGATACCTCTGAAGCCTGGGCACTCATTCAGGCCTAGGAAGGCTGTCCCCACCTTCTTTAAGGTCAGATCAGCTTTATTTTCAGGGGTGGATGAGAATAGGGTGTAATTCACTTTGCTGACACACACTAATTTACTGAACATGAGAATCAAGGCCATTAAGGTAAAATGTTCTCTTCTTAATGAGTTCATTTCTGTTACTTAGAATAGTTTGAAGTTTGGGTACACCCCTCTTGTCTCTGTTGATACATACTATATCCAAATAAAAAGCACTCTTCAAAGGGATTGAAAAAAGTTATTTAGATGATTCTTAAACTTGACAGGCCCTTCCAGAAGAAGCCTCTTCATATTCACATCTCCTCAGAATAAATGTAAGCAGTGTATTTGGTGTAAGTGTCAGGTTCATGTTAAGTAACAAACTTCTACCTTCATTAGTGTGTCTTCTCAAATTACTGATACTTTTTTCAAAAGGACTTGAAATGCTGTGAAGCTGGCCATACGTCAGGTATTTGATCTGAAATGAAGTCCCCAAATTCTTGACCATTTGTCTTGGTGGATTTTTGGAGAATAACAGATTTTTTTAAACCTCTTACGAGTCAGAAAGGATGAAACTGCTTTGAAGTTTAACAGCACACTGCAGCTGACCTACAAATGTAACTAGATAACCCCTTTCTTGGAGATAGTTATCATGGTTTCTTGCAGTTTCTGTTTACTCTCACACAGCAGTGTGTCCTTGCTGAATTAGCTATGGTTAACAGCTTTTAGTGAAGATTTTTATTCCCAGGTAGGACTCAAAGTAATTTTAATTGGTCAGGGCATTTCTTGAAGTCACTAAAGTTTTGAGTTGACATAGTGACAGTTCCTTAGAGTTTTAAAGAGTCATTAATTTAACAGAAAGGGAGCTCTTAAGGAACTACGTTTCATGTATCCTTGCTTCCCAGCCTTTTCCTATTTATTCCAGTCCAGTGTTATGTTATGTGTAGTATATGCACAAGTGGCCATGTTGCAATTTACGTGCTGGTATATTGTCTCATTCATTACAAGGCCGAAAATATTTCTTAACTCCTAGCATTCACAAAAGCTAAATGTATGAATTCACTTTGCATCTCAGAGAATTCTGGTAATTAAATTTTCTTAACATTTACTATCTGAGACTTCAAAAATGTATTTTCAATATTTGTGAGAGGATCTCGACTATCTCTCCTGACAACAGAATGGGCAAAGTTGGAAGGCAAAATAAGATTATCCATTTATAAAAGTGATGATCTGTATCTAAATGCAGTTCATTTTATTTCCTGCCAATACATCTAATGGATTAATAATTTCTGAGAAGTATGGAAGTGAGAATGTTTTTGTATTCATGTTTTCCTTTAAAACAAAACAGAATCCAGGAACAGCCCCCGGTGTTAACCCAGATGCAAAGAACATCCATATTTACAACTCTAAAAAAACTCTAAAAGAACTCTAAAAAAACTCTATAAACAACTCTAAAAAATAGTACCAATGACTTTTAACATCTTCAGATTTATCCAATTTAAGGGTTATTTTTTAGTTTCTAAAAGACAATTTTATGTCCATTCTCACCACTTCCCCTTTACCAGATAGGGCATGTAGAAAAAGAAGAGAAATAAAGATTGAGTTTCATTTTCAAGGTTATTTGCAGAGTAAGTCTTTCTGGAAAGCATGCAATATATTGCTTTTTCAGGGCTCCTGGAATGTCTTGTAAACAAAATTACTATTTAACCCCACTCTTTTCTCAGAACAGGAGTAGTGATAATAGTAGTAGTAACACCAGTAGTAGTAGTAGTAATAATAATAATAACAGCAGCAATAACCTTCCTTGTCTCTATTATGTGAATGTTGTGGTACCCCTTGGTTGTAAATGATAGAATTCAATCTCCAGGTTAGATGACAGACTAAATTCAGGTTACTTGTCACTGGTAGGAAGCTCTGAAAACTACCTAACTTGAAAATAATCTCAGAGTTAGGGTAATACAAACCTCTTTTTCACCTTTTTTTCTTCTTCTTCCCTTTTCAGTCAAGGTCTAGACGCAAATTTAGGTTAAACCTGAGTAAATTTACAAATCCTTAAAAGTGTCATCCATTCACACAGTGGGGTACATGTCACAGTACAATCTTCTTTCCAATGTACTGCTTTGTCTAAAGATTTCAGTGTTTAAATCAGTTTTGTATGCCTATGGATACAAGAAATAGAAGACTTCAAGAATAATAGTAATTAATATGTGCTTTTTATTTCTAGGCAGGGATTTTTGAACATTTGCTTTGTGTGTCTAATTACGTACAATGAGAAAAGTCTGGTACTAGTATGCAGATTTCAGTCACACTGAATCGCTAGAGATTTTGTCACCATTTTTCAGTGTATATAAAACACGTTTTTACACAGTACAGAAGTTTTCTATGAATTTCTGTGCATTACTTTTCTACTAGAATGAGTTTACGAAAATAGAATAGAGTTTGAACAAATCCACTAAGTAATCTGATAGCAGTAGTACAATTGTATTTGTGCGTTTTCTTTCATGTATGAAAAGGGAATATCTTTTTTCAAAGCAATAATTTCTTTACTGTGGTGTTGTTCGATATAAGAAACTAAAATGGAGGGAATTTTATCTAAATCAAATCTGTGCCTGCTATTTCAAGCAACCAACTAAGATGAAATTTATATGTAAGTTTGTTGCTAGAGTTTCTTTAATGGGTTTGTGGATTTAATTTCTATTTAGTACAAAAATAAGAACTGAGGATACTTGTTTATAGCTCCAATTATTTCTGTGCAACAGCTAGTACTTTATTGTAGTGGTCCCACTGTGTTCCTGTTTTTCTGAAACAACAAAAATTTTACAGCAGCTAAACTTGTTCTGCAATGATATCTTAAGCAGTAGTATGCAGATACGATTTTCCCATTCTTAACCGGGTAGCTGACACCTTTCCAAAGATTAAATACTTTGAACAAAAACTTGTCTTCTATCTTATTTGCATGTGAACTTGTCTGTTGCTTTGTTACTGTTAGTACACATAAGTATACATGCTTATATACACACCCTGTTTGTGGCATAATTTCCAAACATATTTTCTCTGGAACCGTAATAGCAGTTACTTTTTATTCGCATTTAATGTTTAATGTATCTACTCTTATTTGTTAACTTGTTTGACTTTTGCACCTGTTGTTTAGCAATTTGTATATTGAAACAAACGTGTTTTCACAATAGATATGTTGTCCTCGCCTCATCTTGCATTACTTTCCTGTTGTTGTAGTTCTGTTAACCAGCACTGCTGCTACTGCCCTTTAACAGGGGTAACTCACATATTACATTTGAAACTAGAACTGATTTTATTCTAAAAAAATATATCATATGATAAGGTAAAGTATTTTGAAAATTATTTTTTCCATTATATTAAGGAAGAATTTGAATATAATGATTTCTTCAGTAGTTTTGAGGAAAACTTTGCCCTTTTCCCTAATTTATTATTTTAGAGATCTGTAGATATATTAAGTGCTATTGGTAAAAATTCACACTTTTTCTTAACAAACATACATAATTTTCTTTCACAGTTAAGGGTCTTTTCAGTATGCAGATGTTAGTTTAATTCAGTCTCTGAAAGATCCTCTGCTCTTGCTGTACTCTTCGAATTTGCTCTCTGGCGAGGTAAAACTTCTTGGAAGGAGAACGTCTCCTTCTCCATAAACCAGCTGAACCTGTATGGCTTCAAGGCTGTGCAGAAACTTTACAAAATGTATGGTGGGGCAGAGCATTTTAGTATGTTGGGAGATGAGAATCCCCCTAAAGAGAAATACCCCAAAAAGCAATCTATAATGTCATTTTTTCATTCAGTATTTGTTTTTAGAGACTGGAAGCCTATTTACTTTAAAGTCAAAGTTTGAAAGGAGGAAAATACAAATAGCAGATGTGGGTGTAACTCTTCTACAAGTAGACAAGAATTGTATCCATTTTGCAGATTACATATTTTGAAATCTTACACTACCTCTCTTCATTTATCTGTGAAGAGGAGACATATAGAGTGAAAACTGTCAGTTTACATAGTCTGTTGTGAGGGGATAGATGTACCCAAAATTGCTCTGTGGCACATACTAGTTGACAGGTTGAAAGTCCATATTTTAAAGTGTTAGATGTTATCTTGTGATCCCTGTCATGTTTATATACATAAACCAGACCACCTATTTCAGAGACGTTATATAAAATACAGTAACTATACCTGTTCAGGAAGTGATGTATGTGTTACATAGTACAAAGACAAGCTTCCACAATCTCAACATCAGATTCAGTGATCCCTAATATGTTCTCAAGAAAAATCATTAACTGGGTAGCACAAACATAAATGAGATATATTTTATTTGATTGTGAGAGTAATAAAGAATTCGTTAAAGGTTTCCACTCTTTATTGACATGAAACAATACAGATCTGCCAAGTGTTTTTAACATCTAAAAATTGTGATAATATTTGTTATATGGTGTTTTATCCACAAATGCTCTTTCAAGTAAGCTGTTACCCTTTAGTTAAGAGCATACATTGATTTTTTAGTATATCTATTTTTATCCTAAAGAGACTTTTGCTGCTTAAAAATGGTGAAAACAAAACAAAAAGTACTATTCAAGGGAAAGACATACAATTGCAGAATCACTAAAACTATTTAAACTCTAATTTCGTTACATGCTTACTTTGAAAATTACCTCTGGAGTATGCAATGCCAGATATCAGAATCCATAAGCAAAATGAAGCTAATGCTGAAATAGCATATTCAGATGTGTTCAGTTCAGATGCAAGAGCTGGTCTGTATGTAACTTTGTTTTGGCGGGTTAATTGTAATGACAGACGTGGCACTCTTCATTTAGAAGAGTACATCTCTTATAAAGACGTCTTGGTACATGTGACACTTCTCTTGAGTTATGGCTAGGAGACAGTCAACTTTAGGTTTGGAAGGCAGCATTAATTAAGTAATAATTACTAATAAAACACTATCCATCAGTCACAGAGAGAAAGCAAAAAGATTATAATAACTTGAAATTAGAATTAGCACAAATTTAAAAAAAAACCCCAATCAATCCCCTTCATTTTATTCTAATCAAGCAAAGTGGTCACATGAAAAACAGAGATCTTAAAATGGTAGGAAAATAAGGATTCTTATTACTTTCAGATTACTTTGATTTGAATCGTATCATTGATGAGGTTTGAAAAGACCTTTAAAATCATCAAGTTCAGCTGTTAACCCAGCACCATCGTGTTCACCGTTCAACCATGTTTTCCGGTGCCATATCCACATGTTTTTTTGAACACTTCCAGGGATGGTGGCTTCATGACTTCCCTGGGTAGTCTGTTCCAATGCTTTACAACCCTTTTTGAAGTATGTGAAGGATTGTATCTAGACACACAGAATTAATACGAAACCAAATAGAAATAAAACTTCTTTTTAAATCCCTAAATCTGTGTGAATAAGGAAGTTTTCTGCTGAAGATTAAGCGCTGAGCAAAACACTTAGAAACAAAGCTTCAGCTGTGAGCAAACAAAGCTATTAATTTCATTGCAATTGGTGAAAAGCTGGAGTCTAATTTTTTCTAATGCCTTTCTAAGTCAAACTATAGATGAGAAATGTTTCTGCTAAAGCATGTATTTATAGGAGTTCAAGAATATTCAATTCAAATATTGATCTGTTTTCTCTAGGTAGCCTTTTCTGTGACTGTGAAAGAAAAAAATGATCAAAATACTGTTTAAGGATGATTGGTCAAACTTTGTGCATAATCTGAGAAGTTTGCAAGTTCACACTGCATCTCTGAATGAAGGTCAGGGCTTGTAGGCCTAGCTTTTCTCTTGCATTGATTTACATGACTCTAACTTCAAGTATGAGTATGAGGAGAAACAGACACAAGTGTGTGTGATGCCAAGTTTTTGTTAATTTTTGGATCCATATATATACACACGTAAAACTAAGTCTCTTTCTCCTATAGCACAAGACTAAATGTAACAAATTCTGCAATTAGCACCAAAACCCAACTGTGATAAAGGTGAAACAAAGGAAGAAGTGGACATAGGTGATGGTGGAGAAGAAATAGAAATGGAGCAACAGAGCTGTCTTCTTTTCTTTTTTCCCCCCAATGTTTTAGTGCTGTTTGTTAGGCCCAGTCTTCATACCTCACCTTCATAAACTTTTTAATACTCCACATCTCTGGGAAGTTTTTGGGAAAAGGAAGATTGTGACTTAATATTTAATTTCTTTCAGTAACTTTTTGCTTCTTTATTTGCTTTTGATAAGAGAGAGCCCTCTGACACATGCTTCCCAAGAAGCAGAAGTCGAATTCTGCATAGGTTTTCTGACAAAGCTTACATCCCATAAGTGTTTTCTTGCTGGATTTGGAATGCTTTTTCTTTTTTTTTAAATGTAGGCCCATAGCATTTCACAACTTTCATAGTATAACTTTAGATAGTTCAAGTCAAAAAATTGTTTAAGCCCTGTGGGAGGAAGACTAACCGCAATGGTTGCATTAACTCCACTAGAGGGGAAAATAAAATGCTGCAATTAACTTCTGTCTCAACCTTCATTTTTAATGATGCCTTCCTTTGGGACACACTGCTTTTCTCTTTTTCTCTCTCAAATTTCTTTTAAAAAGGACAAGGAAGCTCAGATTGTCTTATTAATGTTTACTGATGGAATGGAAGGTTAATTTTTTTAAGATGTATGAAACAAATAGAAAAACTGATCTAAAAGCTTCAACTGGATACAAGAAAAAAACCCAAACCCCCTTCATTTGTTAGATGCACCCATTTTTATCTCTTCTTTGCCATGGTATAATACCTCAATGTAAGCATACAAGACATAAGAAATTCTGAGAAGTGATATCACTGTATGAAAGCAGTGTGGATTTCTGTTGTTTTAAGACAGGGTCAATCCTGTAGAAGAGTCCTGCATTTTTCAGTTACAGACTTGCAGTGCTTACAGTGTTTGTGATGCTAACATGCACTCCACACAGCCCCAGCATTCACTGTTTTCTAAGCTGTGGAAAGTGATGTTTTGCTCATTATGGTCAGCCTGCTATAGCTTTCAGATGTCACCTTGAAGGTGAAAGTTTGTATGACCTATTTGCTTCTGTCAAGAGATCTGTGATATAACACAGAAGACCAACGTACACCACTACTGCAAATGCTGATTTCCATGCTTTTCTTCATTTTGTAGTTACTTTTTTAGTTAATATTTGTCACTTCATATAATGTTTCTAACCAGTCCTGAAAAAAAAAGAAAAAAAGAGTTGAAATAGTATTACCTATTTTTACCTATCTTTTTACCTATTTCACCTAATTACTTATTTTTCATTTTCTTAATGCAAATTTATTACAGCTTCTACTGTTACTTAACCTAAATGGCATTTCTCTAAGGAAAATCTGAACAGTTTATCTGAACTATTTATAGATTGTTTAGGCACAGAAAAGCTGTTTATGTGTGTCTCCAGATAAGACTGGACACCAGACTTGTGCCAGTATGTGTAATTAAATGAAATTATTACTTCTGTCATATGATTTTTAGTTTTGAAAAGTCAGAATGGTTAAGAACATTTTATCTGGTGATATCTGAGGAAAAGACAGCAATATTCCTTATTTACAAGGTGCATCTAAGGTTTTGAAAATCTAGATTTTCTTCTATTTTATATACCAGCTATGGTAATCACTTAGAAGTATTTCCCAAGGACAGTAGCAGATATAACTTTAGAATTTTGTATTTGTGTGCCTGACTCTGGATAATTCGGTGTTTTTTATGTAGGAGGTATTTTCATATGTATATCACATAAAAATAGACAGCACTGCTGAATATTCTAAACAATTTTTGTGGCTGCTTAGACCTATTTACACAGCAGAATTGAGTAATTTGAAGTCCTTAACACCTGAGTATTTTGACTTTGACAGTAATGCTGAATTTAGATTTAGATAATTATGTCATTAGAAAGTACAGATGCTACACAAAGACACAAAGCAGCACATCTGCTGATTGAGTGCTGTGTAAATTACTCCCCCCTTCAAAAAAAGCAAAACACAGATTCAAAATGTCTTTTTTTTCTCTTATTCTCTTTTTTCTTTTTTCCTTTCTTTTTTTCCCTTTTTTTTTTCTTTTTTTCTTTTTTTTTTTTTTTTTTAGACACTGAATGTCTAAAGCTGAGCAGCTGTTGGGCCAAAATTTGCAGCCCTGAAATTTCATGTTTTTAAAAAAATGGTAGAAAATTTTCACCTTTTATTTAAAACATAGGTGCATCAGGGAAGAGCTTTGATGTTAATCCCTGTTTATTTGCTTTTGAGTGTAAAGCTTTCCTCTCCACCCACCACAAACTCTGGACCATAAGTCAAAATTCAGTTCTATGTACAGGTGGGATTGTTTCTCTTCTAGTTACAGAGCTTCAGTGAAGAGACCAAAGAATAAGGGTCAAAACTTTTGCCCTCTAGATTTGGAAGATAAGAGTTTTATATTGAAAAATAAGATATTGTGAAATGATACCTGAACTTGAAGCTTCTTTCCGATAAACCTAAGCAATTTTAGTAGTCTAAAATGTGCCTTTAATTTGCTAGGGCTACAAGTAAGATTACAACTTTCATGCTTTATCTGTAGACAGATCTTGAAAAATAGCTGAATGGAGGAAGGCCTTCAAGTTGCCTCTTATGTTATGTTTGAAATTGAATTGATATCAGATCATATCTATAGTGACTTCGTCCTGTGTACAGAGGTGTGTATGTGCATATGAATCCATGTGTGTGTATATCTGTATTAGTTTCTATATGTATGTATGTGTAGATATATATATTATCTTGGATTAATTTCTCATGTTTGCTCCATGCAATTTAATTTGTAATTTTGCAGTGAATTGTTTTGGCTAATTAGATTATTCTGAATATGTTCAGAATGTAAAAGGTTAAAAATAGGCTTGCTGCTTATCAGATCTATTCCTTTTCCAGGAATCTGATTTATGTATATATTGGTTTTGGATTATTTAAAGCTGTTCTTAAGAGATGTGCTTCACTGAAAACTAGTTGCCAGGTCAGAGAGATCCAAAGTTATTTTAATTTTAAACGAAAGATGTGGAAATCATTTGTGCTATGTAGATATAGATAAAAATCTATCAGTAGACATAGAGACAAAACTCAGTGCACAATCAAAAATAGCTCAGAATCAAATTGTATCTCAGCAACTGATGACTTTTATAGGGATAGACATGCCATGAATGTTAGCTCTCTGACATAAGGGTTGTTCCTGCTAAAGGAAGAGGCTCAGCCAAGGAAAGATTAAAGTATTAACCATGAATATGGTGAAAGAACTTAGAACAGAAATCAAAGGGTTTGCTTATTGTGCTTTTAAAATGCGTGCATTATTTTCTTCTTTGTGTTTTTCTAAAAACTGCAAAGTACAAGACTCTGATATCTGACTTTGGATGTAAAAGTGTTCCCTAAACTATTATTTTAGCTGATTCTGTAATGTTTTTATGCAGGTGTTAAGACTATGTATGTTCCTTTGCCATCTTTTCATAATAATTAGGTAATTTTGTGATAATTTTTCTCTTACAAATTAAGGAGGACTAATTGTCAAACAGAACTTTTTTTCTGTTATAGGCAGATACCATCTCTTCAATACAGTCTAGAAGGACAATAGCACTCAAAATCTAACTTTCAGCTGTTTCCTAGGTAACAGAGGTACAGCTACAAAACTGTTGCACTGAATGGAAGGAAACAGCAAATGTTTCCATTTTTCTACTATTTTTTGAGTTTGAATGAAGTAAACCCTAGGAATATCACTACTTCAGAAATTGCAAGATATGGGACTGGAGGGTTGCACTTAGATTCCGGTGTGTTTGTTTTGTCACTTCTAGGTTTCTGCGCACCTTCTGTGATTGCAGAGACAATGTCAGAAAACTTGTGAAATAAATCATAGCAGAGTTTTTTTATTTAGTTTTTTTTTAGTTTTTTTGTTTGTTTTTTTGACAAAAATTGTTGTGTAGTGGAACTGGTCCTTTCCATAAATGAAACAAACAGAAAAGCAAATTTTGTGTTTTCTTGTTCTATTATTACTTTCTAAGAATTTTTCAGAAAATAACTATTTTTATACAAATCCTAGTTCAAAAATGAAACTGAAAAGTACTAGAAAACTGAGTTAAGGTAGCAAATTGTGTACGTGTAGGTTATCCTTTCACATATGTAGCTAATTATATAGAATTCAGTAGGCCTTTCTGGAAGTAATGTAATTGTAGTATATTCCCAGTAGTTTGTCTTTCTCAATTTTGTTAAGCATAAATTGCTTTTCCTCACTGTAAAGGTTGGCGTACTTAATCCCCATTTTCCATTTGTATGTCATTGAGACAACTATTTCGCAAGTAATGCTTACTAAATTAGAACATAAATAAAGCAACTGAGTTTTTCTCTGTGCTGCTACTCCAGCCTGGGGGAGGTCTCCTATAACCAGAGCCTCGTTCTTGTAATTTAAACATCAGCTTCACATTTCCTCAAATAATGGAGTAAAAGGCAGTCATGACAATGAGATAAGAGGGCAATTTGCTAATGAAATTGTGTCCTGTGTTCACTAGGAGTGTCTCATTGTTTCCTTGTGATTCCCTTATCTGTCAGTAACATCCATCCATCATGTTTGTCCTTAAATTCCAGATGTTGTTGTAAAGACTACTTTCATTTATGTGTAAAATGAAAATGTTTTAATGTAGTATAGCTGTGGAAACCTGGTTTACCACAACTGTGATTAGCTAAGATCATAAATTGAAGGTTCATCACTCACTGGCTTAAAGTGCATTGTTAAAATTCATGGTAATATTTAGAAGATCGGTGTTAGAACAAAGTATAAATAATATAGTAGTTCTAACAGATTACTTTGCTTAATTTGTGAATGAAGTTTTTCTACGGGAAGTACCCGAACATACGTGGCAGTAGCAGCCTCTCAGATTATTTTGTATTAGACAGCATTTATATTTTATATTAAAAAATGATACAAGTATTTTTCTCTTCTGTAAAATGTATAAATAGTTTATAAACATGCAATATGTAAGTGCTCTTATATGGCTATTATACTAGCTACAGAAGTTTGTGCTATGCAATGAGAAGTGTACAAAAAAAGAAATGTAGTGATCAATACTTGTCTGAATTCTTTCTTCTCTCTCTGAACAGGTGTTGTGAGAGAATGCATTAGTTCATTTTTCCTTAAACTTTAGATGTAAAGTTAATGTCTAAAGTGCATTAAAATGTCTTTCCTGGACTGTGATCAAACTTCCTTTACGAATGTTTCCATAAACTCTATTTTGAGATAAAACTAGAAAACACCACTTTTTATTGCGATACTTTTCATGATCATGTGATACATAAATTTAATTGTTTTTCCTCTAGATTTACATGTTTTGTAAAATTACTCATGGAAATATTTATGCAATTTCTGCTAAAGTTGACCAGAATTTATAATTAAATAATCTTCAACATTCAAATGAGCATTAGCATCATTATTGCCTATGTAGAGATTTGTAAAACCTCTTTTCAGTTCTTGATCAATCCTTAAAGTGAAAAACATTGTCCTATGTTTCAAGGAAAAAGAATTGTCAGTGTGACTTTTTTGTTCATTTTCTATTTCTTTTTTGAAGTCAGACACAAAGCGACTCGTGAATGCTACTGCGACAAATCCACGATTTAACATGGATATTATTAAGAAAACTAATTCTTTTATTATGTTGTATCTCTCTAAAGAATAGCTCTTCGCAGTTTAAAATTGCAGAATGAGACTGATAGTTTACAGGGGCTAAAATCTGGATGTTGTAGCTAGCTCTGAGCAGTACACTATCTAATAGGATTTGTCTTGTCTTCCCCGCCACCCAGCCCTCCCAAGAGTGTAGGTTTGGTGTTAGCCATCACCTGCAGCAGAGTGAAGACAGACTGTCTTTTCAAGGACACCACAGCCAGAAAAGTTATCTAGGGGAGACAAAGATGATACTTGTTTTCTGTCCCGGTCTCTTGGAGTTCGCCCAAATGAATTAGAGTATGTTCAAGTTAAGTGCTCTTTTCCCTCCCCACCACCTGGAGCCTGCATCCATTCAGATGGCAAGGTTTGCTCACTGCAGCTTCAGAATGCCTGAGGAATAAACATGTTTCCCTACTGAGTATTTCTGCATTAGACCCCTGAAAAGCAGTCACGCAGAACTCAACTCTTACGAATTGTATGGCCTCAGTCTTCATGCCCCTGGCAGATGAGGACAAATATGCAAATACTATGCATAGCTTAGGCTGTCAGTTAAATACAGCTTCGGTTTGTCTATTTCTGTTACTTAAATAGCTACATAACAGTTGGTGGCTTTTAGAAAAACCAAAACAAAAAAGGCTAGAGTGGTTTTGATTCCAAAAAACCATTTTATCTTCTTCCATGGTTTAACTTCTATCATAAATCCTTTTCTAGATCGGAGTCTTTCTAGGATAGTGAGAAGCATTTAGGAATGTTTTCTCTCTCTGCCTTTTGTAATGGCTATGAAGGTGTTCATAGTGTCACTATAATGATGCATATACCGTGAAATATACCAAAATAATAAATTCCAGTCCCGTACATGTAAATTAGATGTTTCTTAAAAGATCCACTTTCAAAACAAAACTGCCTACGCAGTTTCCATGAGGTAAATAGTTGTTTCTCATAAATCATTGTATCTTCAGAATAGTGACTAAAAAGAAGTTTGCAAAATAGCTTTCTTTGCTAATCAGTATATTGCTCTAGCTTTGAATTCACTACTTGAAGTTATGTATTGGCTAACTGTAAATAGCTATGTTCATGAAATACATGGTATTATGCTGGTACACATTTACATATCTCATCTTATAAAAAACCCTTTTGAAATCCTAAGGTTATCTTAATAAAAAAACCAAACAAACCCTTTTAAACTGTTTCTCTATCCAATTTAAAATATGCAGCAACTGACATACGAGAACACCAGGCATACATTATTTTGTGCTTTGGTTTAAAGTAAGTACTGACTGTAATCACTGTATGCAGAAAATTTCTGTAACACTTTCCATTTTATAGAAGACTTGATAATGAAAAGAGTAAACCAGATCTTGTCAAAGATATCTTTTCTCTTCCTTTGGCAATCCCACCTTTTCTTGTTCAAATAAGCTTGCTATGTCCAATAAATGAAAAGTAGAGATAGATTATGAGCACTGAAGAGTAATTTCTGCTTTTTGAAGTCAAATATTATTATGAAATATATAGCATATATTTTTCTATCATATTTGCAGGGTTTTTTGCATACATTACATTTCTACATTTATATGAAAAGCTGTACCAGAGGTAATACTGTAATAAATCTTCAGATGCAACTTTCCAGAATGATAAATAAAAAAAGTACGTGCTTGGAAATTGATAAAAGTTTGCTTAGTATCTATAAGCAGAGAACATTGTCTTAAAAAGTATTTAAATCTGCAATAATTTGTTTTTGTCTTATTTTGAAGACCAGACAAGGAAATGTTATGGATCAAACCACTACAGAATGAATTTCTTACCTCTTAAAAGATCCCTGTTTGCAGTGTTATAAGAAGTTAATACTCTTTGCTTTTTTAGTTTTTGGTTTTGTTTTGTTTACCTTTAAACTTTTAATAGGAAATCAAATTCAAAATAATCTTGTTTTGTGTATTTTCTTTTCAGGGGATAAATGCAAACCTACTGAATACAGTGAAGTGAAAAATATGTTACTGGATCTACAAAACCAGAGATACATTGCACGATCAAAAGATAAATCTGTTGGAGAGAAAATGGCATTAAAGAAGCTTCTTGTAGATCAAATGTTCAATTATTTTGATTCAGACAACAATGGACTTGTGGACACGAATGAGTTATCTCAGGTAAGATTTAGTTTTTGTTTCTGTTAGCACAGTGACTATTCAGATGTCTTTGTCAGGACATACAAACATGGAATATCATGTCTTAGGATACTTTAAGTTAGAAAATGTGAGTCTCTGAGGTGGAAAACTTCATTCGAGAATTTTTGAATGGCTGAATTATTCAGAAATTCTGTAGTGATTATTTAGTAACTTGAATATAATGCTTTGAAGTATACTGCAGTGTGTTAGAACACTCTAGGCTGCTGTGACCATGAGTTGTTTTATTACCCACTGCATATTGTCATCCAGTCTAACTGTATAGATGTATTGTAGAAGTTGAAAACAATTAAAATAATGAGGTAAATCAGTTCTGTAATACTAAAGAAGTATTATTGCTTTTTCTTAGATAGGGCTAGAGAAGTAAAGAAGAAATCCTGCAAAGAGAGTTCACAGTAGTCTCTAAATAGCAAATTTTAACTAATTACAGTTCTAAACCAGTAATTGCTGCTCTGGTAGGCATAACAGCACCAGCTTTAATCTGCCTAAAAGGATTGATTCTATTAAAGAGTGTTGATGGGGCAAATGTACTTGGATTTACTAGAGGTCTGTGTTTGAGAAACCTAATCATGGCTAAACTATATTAATGAGTCTACTACTAGGCAGCCAGTTAAATGTTTAAGAAAAGTAGGATTTTTAGGTGTGGGTGTTGATCATTATCCTATGTTTTAAGTTGCATGGCAGTATTAAGAGGTAGGCTGGAGTTATCATTTCCATACAGCTAACTTTTAAAATTTTAGTCGCAATTTCAAGGACCTGAGGGTGATTGCAAATATAGGTATGAGGCCAACTACTGATACACTATTTCAAAAGACTGATTTAAAACTATTTTTCTGTACTTTTCTAAGATTGGTTTTTCCTGCTGCTTTTTAGAGTCTTTCAGAACTTCAACTTTCAAGGGACTTTGGTGCCTGTATATATCTTACAAACACGTTATATATGAATATACTGTATGAATAGGTAGCATAGATAGGAATCACATATATAGGTTTGCAAACTATATTTAATTCCTCTCTATTCAGTTGCTACATGTATACTTTTCCTTTTTCTGTGTGTCAAACATAGTTTTAAAATAATAAAAAAATTCTTCCATTATTGTGTTTTCAAACTTTCTATACATACTTTTCCCCACATGCTTTTTTTCTAGACAGAGGAATTTTTAATGGCAGCAGTAAAGTAGTGCTTTTTCACAAGTCAGCCTTAAACCCCAAACATGTTCTTTTTGGTTTTGCTAAAATTCATTGCAGAAACATCAAGTTTTTCAACATACAGATTAATGTGAAGTGAATTCATTGTTAGTGTTGTTTGCTTTGTCGTTGTATGTTTTGACAAGAGGGACCCATGCTGGAGCAGTCTGTTCCTGAAGGACTGCCCCCTTTGGAAGGGACTGAGGCTGGAGCAGTTCATGAAGAACTGCACCCCATGGGAAGGTCTCATGTTGGAGCAGTTCATGGAGGACTCTCTCCTGTAGGAGGGGAAGAGTGAGAGGAGTTCTCCCTCTGAGGTGGAGGGAGCAGGAAAGAGAACATGTGATGAACTGACTGCAGCCCCCATTGCCTGTCCCTCTGCTCTGCTGGGGAGGGAGAATGTAGAGAATATTGTCAGTGAAGTTAAGCCCCTTGGAGGAAAGGTGTTTTTGATATTTGGTTTTATTTATCATTTATTTTACTCTTGTCTGATCGGTAATGAATTCAGTTAATTTGCCCCCAGGTTGAGTCTGTTTTGCCCATGGTGGTAATTGGTGAGTGATCTCTCCCTGACTTTATCTTGGCCCATGAACCTTTCATTATATTTTTGCTCTCCTAACCAGCTGAGGAGTAACAGAGCAGCTTTGGTGGACACGTGGTATCCAGCCAGGGTCAACCATCCCCAGGGAGACATCACTGTACTCCTGAAAATGTTCTCAGGATTAGGAGAATTTTTCTCAGTTGTGCTCACAGTCAAAATTTTGAAATCTGCAGAGTTGTTATAAATGACAACTCCTGTCTGCATTTGAAATGCAATCATATTAAGGGGATATGAAAAGCAACATACTTGCTGCAGAAAACAAGGACTCCTGAAGTTAATTTATGTTCACGTGAATATTGAAGTTCAGTTTATAGAGCATCTTAAATTTCACATCTCGTCAATCTTGCTGTGCAATCAGGCCCTTGGATTACATTTATTATCTCATAGGTGCCCATATAGTCATCCTACCTAATGTAAAATTGAAATGAATCAGTTGAAGATTGGAAATGGTGACAGCAACACTCCATTTTTATTGATGTATTTTGGATCAAAAGTCGCAAGGTTATTGAATTTGCATCTTGATGCAAGAGAAACAAATATTTCTCTCCCTAAAAAAAGCAAAAATAGTGTTTTTATTTAAAAAACCTATTTCCAATAGTAAGAAAGGTTTGTTTGTTTGGGGTTTTTTTTTGGTTTTTTTTGTTGTTTTAATACTGCAAGTCTGATAGCAATAAATTAAAAATTGGCAGACTATTTTTTTCTACTGTTTGAACAATTCTAGCGTCTTGGTATAATATTTTTCTTGGCTGTGTAGTCCAATGCAGAATTGCAGCTAAAAAAGAATTTTAACTCCCATACACTGTGTAAATGTGATAGGAAAACAATGGGATTATGTAGCTCCATGCAGGCTAAATGGACATTTTTTTTCTGATGTAAATTCTTCTCTTCCTTGACTGCTTTAATTGCTGAGTCTGATTCATTCAATATTTTAGTTTCCAAATCCTATATTGGCAAGTGAGATGTGACGTGATTTTGAAAGAATTTATGAATTTAACCTTTTAGAGAAGAATTTAACCTGTTTTGAGATGTAGGTACTAATCAGAGAGAGTATCTATCTTTCCAAAATTGCAAACCATGAAATAGGCAGGATTCTCATCATCTTCATCATCTCTGATTAACATATCTGCAAGGTTTCTAGTAAGGTGAGGTGGTTCCTTGAAGGGTTTGATTTAAAGCACTTTGAAACATTTTAAATGAATCCAACCTAATGGAAGATAATTGAATTTTCTGGTTCGCTATGAATATTCAGTTGTTAGCAGACTCACTTGTTTATCTATTTTATCTTATGCAAAACCAAACTGGAATTTAATAAAAATTCGTAAATTAAATACCAGTGTTTCTATCACTGTAGACGGCTTGATTACTCCATATTGTTTTTCTGTATAGAAGAGGAAAAAGAGCAGATGTGTTATAGGTAGGCATGGGAATAACGTGTTTTTCCAGTTATGAATGCAGTTGCTTTGCTATGGTGGAACTGCCGTTTTATAAACAGTAAGCCTTTTCTGGTTGCCATCAGTGAAAGATGCATAAGCTCTAAAAATGTTTCATCTTTCTCAACAATGAAATTCAAGTTCCTTTTTGATGGAAGAGGTATGTGAAGTGAAATAATCTACGCTTGATTAGACTTAGAGATGCTTTTTTTCTATTTATTTCTTACACTAGTGAACTCAGAAAGCAAAATTTTACAGAAAAGGAAAGTGACATAGCCTGAAAGCAAGTTGAATATATAATAATAATAAAAATAATAATAATAGTAATAATAAATTTTCCTCTTCCTTTCTCTCCTTTCAATGTATCAGTTTTTAGAGTCAAAGAAAGAAGTTAACATCCTTATTTATGAGCTAGTATCTGTAATTTCAAATACCTGATAGATTTCTTTTATTTACCAGGTTAACATAGGACAAATGAAAATACATTACGTTTCTATAAAAACTCATCCTTACATCTTCAAAAACAAAATACTCCAAAGTTGTTTTGGTTTTATTTCTGTATTAATGACAATACTGTGGCACTTTATGCCAGCCAATACTTCATGGGACTTGTTTGCAGAGATACAACTTATATAAATTGCATGTCTCTGTCAGACTTGGTTTCTCAAACTGATCAAAATACTTGGTTGGACCTTGGCATTTAAATTTTTACCTTCGTGACTTCTGATTTTGCATCTAATCAGTGCTGTTATTAGGAGTTATTTGGAGGACTTGGAACACAGAAGGAATAATGAGTCTCTCTTCTTTGTGTTTTTAATCAACTTTGGTTTTCCCTACATGCTACATAAGCAGAAGAATATTTTGCATGTTGAGTTGTAGTTCTGTTTATTTTCTGCTGTTAATTAGGGACATGTTATTTAGGTGGCATTATCTATTTTTACTATCACTATTCTAGGAAAAACTAAACGTGCTATATTCTAGGTTCAAAATAAAAATAAGAACCCTACATGAACCTTTAAAATCGGTGGAAATTAGGACTCTTTTAGGAATTAGTAGTTACTTAAAGCTTACAGACACTGTGATCATCATGCAAACTGTAACATCTTGATCTTCCTTAGTTGCCTTTGGTTTTATCAGGTAGAAGCGTTTCCAATTAAATTCTCGCAGGCTGTGAAGGAAGCAGGGGTAAGCTTCATTTCTTGAGTAGGTTCAAAAACTGGTGCTAGCTGGAAGTGGACACAAAGTATTATGGTGCAGGATTTTGTTTGCACTCATTGTTTTGTCTTGGTTAAATCCAGAGCCACAGGCTCGGAGTACTGGTGGTTCTGGGTTTAGTTCTGAGATGCAGGATTGTACCCAGCCTGTGTGTGTGGCCCTAATACCTATTCTGGTCTTACACTGTGAGCTAGGCATCACTAGCATTGTATTTGTAGACACCTAAGGACACATTTACATCTTCTGAGTCATATTAGGTCTTCCCTCTGCTAAGTGCAGAATTGGAAAGACAGGGAAATGTGCCTTTCATTGGAGTAGTTTGCAGAAAAAAATCTCATATCTGAGCTGTGTAACTTGATTGGTTTGGGGTAATATTGAGATAATATCTTTAAATGAAATTGAGTACCTGCCTCTGTAGGCCACATCATGTGGGTTTAGCAGTTCAGATATCCATTTCCTCAGGGGTCTCTGCATCATTCTGTGATGCAGAAGTCTTGTATCTTTACTCACTCTACATATATCAAAGGTATCACTCTACTGTAGACACCAAATAGAGGATGGTGTTACTGCCCTACAGAACTTGGTGGTAAATTATAAGAATATTGATTTAACTAGATTAAGGGATGTTAAAGCAAGGAACAATTTACCAACCTTTATTATCAATTTAGTTTCATAATTAATCAATTCTTTTAATTTATAAAAAGTTTTACTGCTGTGAAAGATGGTGGAACAAGTAATTGACACCCCCCCTCTTGTGCAGTCACAATTAATTTGGAGCATAGTTCTCACAGTGTTTGGTGTTTGATGTACTTGGTGTTTTATCAAGCACTGAGTGGCACCGTGGTGATGAGGTACTTGTTTTTAGGAAAGATGAACGCACATTAACTGAATGACTGTATTTGATTTAAAGGAAGGTTTTGTTTGTAGTTGTATTTATAGAACACTTTCCTTGGGGAGGTACAAAAAGACCATGAACCATGAGCAAACAAAAAACCACTGACCGATAACACTTCAGATGAGGTGGACTAATAAAAGATGCGTTATGTTATTTGTGGGCTAGTTTAATAACATCTGCAGATTTTTCATTTTGACTATCAGAAATCAGGTTAAAATGAATGAAACAATCTATTCTGATGTGCAGTTTGTAATTTTTAATCAGATTACCTTTCCCAACCTTCTAAAATTTGGAGTTGTACTGGCTAAATTTCTGGGAGGTTTTGAACTGAGGTAACAATATGGTGTTTCATAGGAAATAGATAATTGTGTGCTATATCTTTTAGAAATGTAATCTTTTCCAAAAAATGCAAATCCTTCCTCTGTGTTTCAAAGAGTATTAAATTCTGATGGATAAGTTTCATTATTTGGAAAAGACATATTTAATTTGAAAATATAGATAAGTTTTTAAGTTTTCAGCATTTATGGGGTTTCACAATGAACCATGACCAGTTTTCTGTATATTTTGCCTTTTACCAGTTTATAATATGGAATTTGTCTTTATGCAAATTCAAACTAAAAATTGTGGGCATAAATATTTGCTGACCTTCTCTGGTATGAATTTTCATCTTAAAGGTTTGAAATCAAATAATCTGTGTTTGACTTGTATAGCACAATCATAAAATTGTGCAGACAATCTTAATCACGCTTTAACCATTGTAGTATTTTGTTTCTAGCATGTGACTTGCTAAAAATTTTGCCAGTTTTTCTTCTGCCTCCTGAACAATGCTGTCTGTTTAGTTTAACCAAAGAGTAGACAGTTTAAAGAACTGTCTTAAGAAACAGTTTCCTTGAATTTTAGTCTTCTCCATGGACAGAGTTTAATAGAATTTAAAAGTTAAGGCACATTGTTGGATCATCTGTGAAACACAAGTGTGATTACATGATGGTGTATCATACGCATGGAATTTTATTCTATTTATGCTACACTTTTAAGTAAATTAATGCCTTGCAAAAAACTTCCATGAGGAAGTGGGCAACCTTAATTTTTCAGGCAGTCATATTGGCTTTGTTGGAATCTCATATAGCTTGTAACTTCATATCACAGTTGATGTGCACTTCAAGCTGCTACAGAAATAGGTAATTTTTCAAAATCCAAACCATCTCCACCTGAGTTGTACCTAGTTCTGAGTCATGTGATGGAATATTAGTCTCCCACCCCTTCAAAAGGAAAAGTCAACCAACAACCCAGAATTTCCATAAAGGTGAATTTTGCTTTTGATCACAGAGCTGATCTCATCCACAGATCCCATTTGAAAGCTGGGATGTGGCTAGATCCTGCACAAGAGAATTCAGGTTGGGATATCTCTTCTAGCAGCAAATCACAGATAATTAAGATTAATTGCCATATAAATCACGCCTGTACCTTCTAAAATCTATCCTCACAGACATGTTTGGAGGGTTTATCGACAGCTAGTGTATTTTCCAAAAAATTCCAAAGTATATCATCTGCATAAAGATGTATTTACAAAAACAAACATTAAATCTTATATCTGTAATCAAAATGAAAGGTTTACTGAGGAAAAAAATTAAATAATTGCCAGGATGATGAAATGTACCTGTCTATGGTATCATTATAGGAAATGGCACAATAATTCTCTCTAATATTTTTTAATTATGATTCTTCTGTTTTAAAATATGCTGCTTTTCAGTTGGTCAGTTTTAACAGATAGATTTTAGTTCAAAGAATGGAAGCTGAGAACACTAATTTGAAATTTAAAAGCTGGTACTGTAAAGGCAGGTGGTTTTGGGGATTTAAAAAATGTTTTCTTCAACCTTCAACTTACACCTAAGTGTAAAATTTCATCCTTATTTGTATGAATGAAGATAGTGAAAGCAAGCATTTAAAACAATGAAACAATGAGAGGAACAATGCTGCTCATACTAAATGTTCATGGCCTTGAAATTTCAGTGGTTGCTAAAGTTTTCAATACACACCATTACATATTTAGTACTTCTTGTATAATTGTAATGGGTTTAGAGTTACTAATTTTTCCCAGACTGCATTTTTGTCCTTTATGTACCAGCTGCAAGATCTACACAATTTCATTTTTTCTTAATTCACTTTAATGTGAGCTCAATAAAAAGGCTTTTAAAGGATAGGAAGTAGTTAGCACTAATATTCAGGTAACATAGTATGTATTTATAATTGATAATAGCAAAAGGTGGTTTTGTAGTGATTTTTCTTATCTTTGTAAATGGTTTTCATACTCTCTAATGTACTAACAAGGTGATTATCCTTTATAATGCTTTTATATTATTATGTAGGAGATGGCTTCTGGTAGCATAAAATGTTTGTGTCTTTTCTTTTTCCTCTAATGCTCCTGTTATTCCCTATTATTCTTTTCGGTATTTTGTGTTTACACGAATAGTAACTGAATGAATTCTTTTGCAGAGCAACTGAAACACAAAAGCCCCTGTATCCTGTTTTTCAGAAGAGATATCCTCTGTTAATACAAATATAATGGTTTTGCAATTATCATGGGAGACTGATAAAGGGTTGGAAGAGTAATTATTTTACCTAGGAGTTAACTATAGTTATATTCCTTTCTTCTGTGCCTGATACAAAACTGTAAACTGTGCAATATTATGAAAAGTTGCATCAGTTTTGGCTCTTTCAGTTATGTGATAGTACTTCTAATACATGGCCCCATGTAATATGACAATTCTGAATCACTCTCAGCGTCTTAAAAATTCCTTGGCTGGAATCTAAGGGGATGTCTACAACATACATAGACGTGAAAAAAAAATGGTGTGTTTATTAAAGAACATTTCTTGGGGATGAGTTCATTGGAGTTAAAAATCTAATAGCTATTAATTATGATCTGTTTACAAATTGCATGTGTCCCCATTGAGACACAGGAGCCTTTTCAGGTCAGCTACTTATGTAACAGGTCTTTGGTAAGGTAATAGGCTTGTCAAAAGCCTGTAAGTAGTTGATACAATTAGTAGGGTAGTAAGAGTTTATATTAGTTATTTTTGAAAGTGTCTGCATTTGGTTTCTTTGGGTAGGAATTAGAGGAAAAAGACATTATTCCATTTGTACTTGGGAAATTATTATTTTAGGTATATTTGAATGTTTCTTAATCACCATTCCTGTACATATAAAGGAAAATCAGCTTTAAAATTCCCAGTGTCTTTATAGTTCTTCAGTCTATCTCCATTATATAGATGATCTGTATATTCTAAAAACTTTTGTGTAATTTCAGAGAGTCTGTCCTAAAGGTATTAACTTTTAAAACTCTAATAAATAATTACAAAGTAACTGGAAATCCCTGACTTTACACAGTTGCGGTTCATTGCCCCACAGCAGCCTTAAAATGATCTATTAAATGATTATTAGAAACAATTAATTATACCAGAGAACTCTGAGAGTTCAAATGCAATTTCATGGTTATAATTTTCTTGTCAGGTAATAAAACGGGATGAGCTTGGCAAGGAACCGTCTGACTGCTCTATGTTCGATTTGCTGAAATACGATGATTATAACGGTGACAAGCACCTAGCTCTAGAAGAGTTCTACAGAGCTTTTCGTAAGTACCAAGACTAGTCTTTTCTTTCAGTCTTATCTTCTCTTTCTTGCTTTGTTTTTCTAAATGGCAGGGTTTGATTTCTGAATAGTGAAACGTCTGGATGCTTTATTTAAATTAGTGCAATTTAATAGTCATGACATAGCAGAAAACTTTCTAGCAGAAATCAATGATACCTAGTAGCTTCTGGATTTATGAAGGAGTTTGGTAATGGAGAATTCATGGATAATCTTTCTTGATGCCAACATGCATTGCTAAGTCTGTGTTGTGCGCTAGTGGAAAGTAGTGTGGTCAAGACATAATCAATGGAACCGAAATACGTCCCCACACCCTTTGTTTATGAGTGCTGATAAGAGCATTCTTGACAAACCCAGCAACAAATGTATCACTTTTATTGGGTGCCTTACGGCTTCACAGGACTCAGAAGGAGATACGGATGTGTGGTGTAATTTTGCAAGGTATTTGTTCTCTGGGTGCCAAAGGGGTCTCAGGACAAATGTGCGCGGTACAAACAAACATCTTGATCAAACCACTGGGTTAGTAGACAGAAGAAAGATGTTAAGAGCTTTTATACAGTATGTTAAATGCAATATCCATATATTTTGTTTTATCAAGACAAGAACTGATGATTTTTCACTCTTATCTACCTCAAATTTAAGATTGAATCTTGAAATCTGACTTTGGTTTAAAAGCTGTTGCTCCAAACTCATGACAGTACAGAACATCAAGTTTGTCCTAAATTCTTTTTATAATTACTTACTATACATTGACTAGTCCATTAACATATCTTCATTTTGAGTAATTACAGCCTGTTGCTTTAGTCTGCTTGTACTTTATCTTTGGGCAGATGAGCACTCAGCCACTTTAGGTGATATCAAATGAAAAAAAAAGATAAAAAACTGCTTAAAGTTTTAAACTAAAAAGTAATGAATTGATATTAGAAAAAAAATACCTGCATGGAAAGCAAGAAGAATAAACTTGAAATGAATAATCAAGACAGAATTCCTGAAAGTTTCTTAGTTTTGACCACTGAATTAGATTTTTATTTCTCTGAAAGTCTTTCAGAAAGTGTGATTTTGTGATGCAGCTTAGCTGAAAGAATTACTTACTGCTCCTAAAAGTAACTTCATCCTGCTACCTGAGGTTATCTGACTGCCTTTCGTGTATCGTCCTAATAGTCACAGTCTCTCCTCTGAGTCACTTACTAAGTCAGCAGAAAAATATTCACCCTCCACATCCCATCTCAATCCCGTTGCATGACCTGAATTGATTAAGTGAAGGGTCAGACCATAACTCATGCAAAAGAAGTGTGAGCACAGCCAAGAAATAAGGTGGGAGAAGAAAATGGGAGATACTAGGGCATTGTGATGGTGAGATAAATTAATTCATCTGCAGCAGCAAAACACTAGGAAATACCTTAATTTCTTTTTTATAGGTTGTGATACAAATTTGGCTTACAAAAATGTATGGAATTATATAGCATCTGTAGAAACACACACATTAGCTATAATTATATGGCTAGATGTTGTACTTCTACATCTTGATCATGTGCACAGATGGAGAAATTGCTATAGATGCCTTTAACATATATAGCAATCCGAGAAGGTTAAAGACATGTTTAAAGCACTAGCATGCTTTTTGCAAACATTGTATTTATGGAAGCATAACATAGTTCTTCCAAATAAGACACTGATGTGTCTCTGAGGGACTATTTTGTATAGTTGTAAAACTCCAGACATAAGAATAGCTTTTCATTATATATTTTTAATGGACTTTTGAATAATGAAAATAATTTCCATATGGTATGTTAAGCATTGCCTTAATATGAATGGTAATGAAAACATTAGATTATGCAAGATTAAGAATTATTTAGGTTTCCTGGTTGCAATGGAATAGTGGAGAAGACCCTGTTTAAAACTATAAGGCTATCTTGGAAGATGATTTCTAGAGTAAGATTTGTTCTTCTGTGTTGTTAATAAGATTTATATGTATTCATTACATAATGAAAAATAAAACCTAAAAACAGCTGCTGCTGCATTGTATGTTGTGTGCTCAGAGAGCCAAAGAAATGTATCATAACGTTAGGCTCTGTAATGAAGGTAGAATAAATACTCTTGAAATAAATTTGAGGATTAACGGTAGTTCCATTTCATTTTGTCTCAAGAGAGTTTGAATTCAGTCAGTTTGAGCTACCTCACTAGCATTAACAAAAATTATATTATGCTATAAAAGTACACTAAGCTAAGGAAAACCAAAACAACTTGAATGAGGCACCTGGTCACTTGACTACTGCTCTTATGGCTAAACAAGATGACAAAAGCTGAAACCAAGATCTTCACACAAGCCACGCCAGCCCAGGGTAAAGCAAATGTGTCAGCCCCTCTCCAGTGGCCTGTGTTGTTTGCCTACGGCAAAGCTTGTGAGCTGGTACTCGTAATGCCAAGTCTGGATTTACCGGGGTACAGACAATTAATGTAGACAGGGAACCAAACCCGTGTATGGAAATGTACACAAGCAGCACTCACAACACATCTTCCACACACTATTCCACAAAAAAAACCTCCTCAATTAAGCATCCACCTACAAAGTAATTAAACGTTTTAATTTTCTTTAATAAAGTGACATAGGGAGGTTGCAAATACTTATTCCAAATATAAATAAACCTGGGTTTTTTCCAGGAAATTCTTTTAAGTGCTTAAATATTTTCAAATTTATATTCTATTTTATTATAGTGTAATGATTTCTTCTTCTTCTTATGTACCATTGTGATTGTATGTTATAATATGTTATATAATAATATGTTTGAAATTATCCCATTTTACAGTATGGAAGATTATTTTTCACCAGTTCAGACACTTTCAAACATGTAGAACAAATAGAAAACAAAACATGAAAGTTTTTTTCCAAATTATTTTCATTACTATATAGTGAGTGAGAGATTATAACTGAGTAATGGTATTTGCAGAGGATTGTCTTCTAAAATACTATGGTGTTATTTGTTATTTAGAGACACTTAAAAGACATAACCATTAATTTAAATTTAAAAAGTGCTTTTGGAATTTTTGACCTCTTGCATGATCCCATCAATTGAACTTGACAATGTGTTTTTCCTGGGTTTTTCATTCCTTTATATCTACCATTTAATGTACATATGGAACCTAATCCCAATTTAATCCCTGCTATTCCCAGTGGAATTGCCTCTATCTGTAATTGTAGTGAAGGGGTGGATTTGAGAGATGTCAAGTTCTCATTGAAGTTTGTGCAACTGCTGGAATATGTGTGGCCAACTTTTATTCACTCAGAATGGCAGTGAAGAAAATTTGGCTTTGTGATGAAGGAGAAATTGATCCTATTCAAAGCTTCCACACAATTTGAAGAGTTGTTTGTGTATTTTTTTCTTTTTTTATTTTTGTAACAGGAGTCAGAGTCATATGAGCACAGAAATGCTGAGACAAGGTGGTAGAGGTTGGGCAGGGGCAATAGGGGTCACAGCACCGCAGTTTTTATACATAGCAATACCACAAGGGTTCTTTACAAGCCAGTTTGTACCTAGCACTGCTAAAATACAAAATGTACGATAGTTAACAAATTATCCTTTAGGTCGTATTTGAATTTGATGAACATTAAAGAGATCTCATTTTCTAAAGGTAACTGTCTGTCAGCATTCTCTATTAAGCACAGAAGAACTTTTGAAAAAATAATGAGAAGGCTGGAGAAGGTGTAAGAGAAGGCACAAGGGAAATTTGTGTCCTCAGCCTTGGCCTGAAAAGGGGATAGTGATAATCAAGCATACTACTGGCGTGCACTTTTCCAGCTTTGATTTCAAATTGTATTTAAGAACACTTAGATAAGATTTTGAACACAGATAGGATTAAAAATAATCTTCACTATGTTGTTGAACAAACTACTCCGTTGAAGAAGTTTCTTTTCAAAGACTTATGCAATTGCATTTTATTTAAATATGAATGCCTATCTTTGGGATTAATTATCAGTCTTGTTTCATTAGCATTTGCAGGTAGGATTTTTTTTTTGTTGGCATACTTAATTAGAAGTTTTCCTCACAAATACCAGGAATTCTAATTTTAATTCCAGCCGTAGAGAAGGAACCACCTTAAGGGCAAAGATGAAGCATAGGCTGTTTTAAAGGTATTAATATGCACATAATTCTGTATCTATACATACATACATATAAAGGCTTGCTTGTATTATGTGGTGTACTTTCAGCAGTCTCATTTTATCTGACAGAATGGATTTACAATAAACTGGACCGCCAAATGTAAATAACTATATGCAGTGGAATAAAAAAAATCCCTTTCCCCCTTCAGAAGGTCAGATGCTGAGGCAGTAACAAAGAAAATGTCTGAGAGGGTGCTCTCAGCTTTGAATATTTCTGCCAAGGTTCACAGAATGGTGCAAGCAGATGAAAGATGCTTACTGGCTTCTGTAAGGTTTTACCTATTGGTAAGACCACTGCGGTTTTCTGGAAACAGGCTGTTTTCACTCATATCATGAGGGGTAATTTTTGGTGCTGTAGCATTTGTCTCCTAGTTATTTGTCTGCTGTATTCCACAACAGTTTAACTAGATCAATAGTGTGTGCAGAGAGGAACCTGAAAAATGGCTTCCTCTAACACAAGTAGATAAAGCAGAAAGCATAGCTCTAGCTGGGTTTTTAGAGCTTGGAACTGAAGGAATCAGCTGGTTTGGTCCTCCACTGCTTTAGCCATGTCATGTAAAATTATATCCTAAAAGTGATTCAGTTCCATCTTAGTGTTTTGTTTTGCTTGTCTGCATTCCTTCCTCAGCCAGTCCCAAGCTAAAGGATTTTTTATCAGCAAACGTGTTTTTTAGACAAGGAAGGATATGTTTTGCTTTTTCTGAAAGGGCAGGCAAAATCCTAAAATGAAGGAGCCAAGCAAAAGCTAAAAAGGGTGTGGAATACAGTTTCTTGTTCAGTTTATGTGTTCTATAAACTAAATCTCAACCCGTGTGCTTCCTTTATTTTTCAAGTGTTTTCTTTCTTTGGTTAATGTCTCCTATGGTATCAAGATAATTTTGTGTTAGCTCTAAATATTGTCTCTTTTTGTTTTTATTCTAGTGTTCTTTTCTAAAATAAATAATCTTACTTGTTTTCCTCCCATATAAAATAAGATTTCAAAGCAGATACTTCAGGTGGCCTTCATGGTGGTTTGTAATATCTCAAGGCATACAAGAAAATAAATAGTAATAAATTATTCTGTTTGATCACTCAGCAGATGTATATGTAGGCACTTCTCTTTGTAATTTCAGCACTAATTTAGACATTTGTGAGTAAAAATGAATACAATTAACATAAACCCCAAATTTATTGTACATAATTGAACTAACTGCTCTATGTAACAATTGACCTCCTGAATAAACTGAAGGAAAAAAATAGCAATGTATTTCAGAATTGATTTCTGTTGATAGTGCAGAACTAGACTTGATGTTGTCTTATGCTCAAAAAAAGGGGCGAGAGAAGGGCTGTGGACAGGGAGGACTCGACTATAAAAATTACCCCTAGACATACAAGAAAGTGTGAGAGTTATCTAGACGAAACAAAATACGACCTAATTGTCATTCTTCTATTAATGATGCTTTGTAGTTTCACTGGAACTACTTGTGCTTTCAGGTATCACTCAGCACTCTTAACGATGCCTAATCTGTTGTGCAGCTGTTCCTTGGGATCTTGTATGTTGCTACTGTTCATGCTAATGCTGTATGTATTTAAAAGTACCTTCAGTTTTGAAATGACATTCAGATCACAGATATCAAATTTGGATTTCAGGCACTCCTTGTTGCTGAAGTATTTGTATGAAGTGATTTATGTACCTCCAGTAACAACAGATGTTACGGAACGTTTTGTTCTGGTCCAAAATTACAGAACTTGCTTTAGGCTCACCTGTTAGGAGAAACTTTGAGGCCAATGACTAATATGACTGTCAAAATCAGTGCTTTGTTGTGTCTTGAATCATGTGGAAAGGAAGCAGCCAGAAGTTCCTATAAATACTTAACGTTTCATTGTGAACACACATTCTTAGTTATTGCATTCTCTCGGTCCTGAAAAGATATTCTAAAGCATCTCTGCTTTCATTATAATAGCTCTGCTTCTATTTTAAGTTGTCAAATACAATAATTACAGGTGCATATTCAGAAATTCTTTTTTTGAAATGTGAATCTTTGTTTCTGAAGCAAAATAGACCAGAATTTAAAAAACAGCACAACAAAACAAAACCAAAACCAAACAACTCTGCAACAGTATCTAAATTTTAAAAAGGCCTATACTGAATTACTCAATGAAATAAATGAGACTTCTCACTGGATTCCTAAAGTTATTGTGAAGTCCACAAAGCCTAACTCAAAAAATACTTATGGGATTTATATTTCCAATTAATTGAACGTGAGGTCCCAAATACTGTATTTAGTGTGTAATCTGAGTCAGAGCTTTATAACCGTGATGAGTCTTCAATAGTAAAATATGTTAACAAATAGTAGAGGAAACATTTTCTGAGGGAGGAAGAGGTAGTATTCTGTCTCCTGCTACCATTAATTCCTTTTCAGCAACAACTTGAGCGTATTAGATTGTTCCAGAGGGTGTTATATTTCGCCACTAACCTCTGAAAACACCAGTTAACATCACACTGAGCAGGAGCTATTGGAGTTCATGGTAATTTTTTTTGCTCAACCTAATCTATCTCTCAAATTCTTACCTGTGCTATATGTATTTTCAATCTAGAGAATCTCAGCTGGAAGAAAATGCACCCTCTTCCATTGAGTGGGCAGGACTTTAAACTGATCATTAGAAACAAGGAAATATCGAAGGTTTCATGGATTGAAGTGGTGTGCCTGAAATTTCTCACGTGCTGCTAAGTCAATTCATTTTGATGCCAACTGATTTTCTTTTCATGTTTTCGGGAAGTCAAGTAACAAATTTAAGGCCACCTAAGGTTTTCATGAGTAGATAAAACAAATATTTCACAGTGTCTTCGGGTATCATGGTGTACTGAAAAAACTAAAAGATTTTGTTTATGGACCTTGAGCTGTGCTGATCTCTAATCCTATCAGTGCATTTACCTGAAAGCTCTTGCCTGCTTTGGTGATGTAAGTTACTCGAGATGGCACTGTGAAACACAGGATTGCAGAGGATGAGGACTGGAACAAAACACCTTAGTTATAGTGGCTTTGTTTCAGGCAAGAGGATTGGTAGAGATTGACTTGCATGGCATTTGCTACTGGCTCGAAATGCCGGAGACTGAAGTCTTGTATGTCTTTCAGTGAGCTCATTCTGGAGAATGACACAGAATGGTGAGCAAAAAGTAAACACCAAACAATTACACATATCTGGCTGTGGTTAGCAAAGTACCTCAGTAATTGATCTATTGCTTATTTCTCAGGAATCAGTTATCTGTGGTGAGTTATAGTATTGTTGCTAATATTTTTTTTACATTGGGAATGATGAGAATATTTTCATCTCTGCAGAGCAGTGTACCTGTAAGATTAGGCTATGACTGATGTCCCAGCATCCACAAAAGCCTTCATGTAGATATTTTAAGGAAATTTCAAGGAAAATTTAAAATAATAATTTATAATTAGTTTCCTTTATCAACTATTTTAAAGGAAGCTGTCTTTCTTCATATTGGGGGTGAGGTGGAGACAAGAAAGAGGCTATCAGAACATAAGGAGAAATGACTGGGCATTAAAGGAGACAATCACCAGCTAATCCACAAGCAAGACCATTAAGTATCTCTACTTCAAGGCAGAATTACTCATCTGGAACTATAATGAATATTAATAGCTCATAATGAATATTAATAGCTCATAAAGCATTACTTAGTAAGAAATCAATTTGATTAATCTATTCATTGTTTTGCTTTTTTTTGCCTACTGGTGATTTTTAAATATCAAGCAGTAATGTTCACTTTAGAAAAGTGTTACTAAGTAATTTTATTCAGAACTTGTTTGGGTTTGGGTTTTTTTCCTTGTTGGTTTATTGTATGGGGTTTTTTATTTTGGTTTTTGTTTAGTTTTGTTGGTAGTGATTTGGGGTTTTTTTAGAAAGGTCTGGTTTGAGTTTTTTAGTAACTCCTCTACTCTGCTTGCTTTGGTTTCATTCTCACATTTGGGTAAATAAAAATTAAAAAATCACTAGTCAGAAGAATGTAGAAGGTTTTTAGTAATCACTGAGACATGTGGATTTCTTTAGAATATTCAACATTTGCACTGTAAAAAGAAAACCCAAAGACACATTTATGGACCAGGTTTTATGAAAGTACTTTAAAAGTTCTGTAAATGGAGTAAATAGAAAAATAATAATTCCAATTTTGCAAAACTTGTGAGCTTTTCTCACTAGACCTTAGAGAAAAGTGCATTACATTTCACTGAGAAATTTTTTTTGTTGAATGCCCTCAAATAACATACAGTAAGAAGAAATTGACTCAAAAATATCTGCAATGCAAAGAAATATATTGAAGAAGAAACATTTTAGTTCCCTTCATTGTTCATGGTGGATTAGGTTCCAGTAAAGTTTTCTTACTTCAGGAAATTTCATTCCTGACTTAATTTCTCAAAGTAATAGGACAGTTAAAAGATGTATTGTAGCATTTCACCATAGCTTTCAAATTTGTTATACTTTTTTCTCTTTAATATAGTGATTCCATAGTGTGAGGGGTTTTTTGTGTTATATGCTTTTGCCGTTTAAAACTATCCTAGTACATATGCCTTTTTGGCTAACTGAAGTATACCGTGAAGGAAATATTTTATTCAATATGTCAAAGAAAATATGGATAAATTAATTTTCAATATTAAATTGTGAAATTATTACATTTTAAATGAAAATAAATTGATCTCATCATCCCAAAAGCATTTGAAAATCCATTCACTTCAAAAAATATGTTAAGGGTTTTTTTTTTTTTAAGGCAGAAAATTGTTCTTTAACTCATCTATTAATCTTATTGGTCTACTTTGTAACAGTTGCTAGTACATATATTAGAAAATGGTAATTGTTTTAGTACATTCACAAAGTGCTTGGATAAAAGGATTCCAGCATGATAAATTGTTGTTTCTGACTAGTATTTTAGTTCATTTTCTGAAGTTATATACTGAATGAAGGAAAACATAAATTACATGTTGTTATTTTAACTCAAGGAATTAGGGTCTATTTAATCCTGTAGTGATAGAAGTACTTGGTATGTTGAAGATATACATGAAAAATTCTTCTTTTTTTCATTTTGTTTTGTTTGGTTTTTAAATTTTATTTCAGTAAGTCTTAATCTCTTGTCATCAAGCATTTGCCTGGTTAGTATAGCACAGATCTCTAAGTGTTTGTAAGTAGCTTCTAATATACTGTCACTGCTAAAAATACTTGTATGTGTATAGACTTGAGTGTGTCACACCAGAATTTAAGCTGCTAAAACTTGGTATAAATATTGACAGCTGTATGGTTAGGGCAGAAAGAATATCAAGTACTGCAGTTAAAGCTATTTTAGTGGTCTGTGATATTGTAAGCTGTGAGACTAATTTCTTCTCATCACTCCTGGCTTTCTAAATCTTGAGAAATAAACATCTCATAATTGCATATAATAATTGTTTATGTATTCATTAAAGAGTTACATGTGAGCTGAATTCAGTAGGAATATTTATGTGGATATGGGTTGCATATATTTGATAAAATTGTCTATCATGAAAGAGATGAAATTGTCTGACTCCACTCCCTCTGGTGACTGCAGCCCTCATTTCGTTGGATGATTATCTGAGATGTGTAGATGTGACACTTAGGGACATGGGTTAGTGTGGACTCATCAGTGCTAGGTTAAAATTTAGCATGATGATTTTTTTGGTCTTTTTCAACCTAAATGATTCTGTGATACTATCCACAGCCTAAAAACATCTGTGCAGTTTTCCAAATGTATTATAGATGTGATTGGATATTAAAAAAAATCCAAACACATACAAAACCCCAGTCTTTTCCCAGCCCCCAACAAGAAAACCTGAACATTTTCTACCAAAGAACATGAGGAAACAGGTTAACAAAATATCCCTGTGCCTGTATTGTATACAGAATTAAATTGTCAGTAGATTCTCAAGCTGGTTTTCTAAACAGATCATGCTTGCAAAGTGTCAAATCTTATCTTAAGTAGGTTAGCAAGTGATTTATATGGAAATGCAATTTTGACTGTAGTAAAAAAGGTGTCATACAAAGACTGTGAAGCAGAGGTTTACATAGTGCAATATTGTGTCAAAAGAGGTTTGAAAAAGGATGCAAAATAGTGAAAATCTAGAGGAGAGCAAAACCACATAAGCCTTCTTTATGTAGTTATTTAGTATAAGAATTGGGAGCGTGATTGCTTAAGATGGTAGGGAACCAACAAGTAATCTGTTTGCCACTCTGGCATGAATAAATGTTTGGAGAAAGTGTCATATTTTAAAAATTTGTTTTGCATTATGATTATAATTCTTCCCAACCAAGACATGTGGTAGAGATGTATTTGTTGGAGGGAATTTTAATAGTGTTTTAAAACTTGCTGAGTAGGCTGTTTAAGAAATATTTGATGCTAAACAAAGATTAATGTTGTGTTCTTGCTCATGACTTGTCGAGTTAATGTCTACTTTGAGTAACAACATATACATGTTAACTTTTCTGGGTTAGAACAAATGTACATCTAGTGCAGTATCTTTGTTCTAAGAGTGCTTAGGGAAGATTGCTAAAGAAGCAAAAGCATATAAGTTTCTTCTAAAATATTTTCTCCTCTTTAGTGATTTTTTTCTCAGAGACTGCCTCTCTTTAATAGCTCTTGATGGATGCCTCACTCATAGGTTTGATTACTTTTTGGACCCCTGTGGAATTAGCATCTACAATATTCTGTTTCAGAGACACAATATAATGTGTCCTGGATACAAGTGCTATCTTTTTTTTTTTTTCCATTGTGCACACCTCCTGTTTAGTTTATTAAGTTTTGTATCATAAGAAACCATGAACATTTGTTCCGTATTTCTTTTCTCTGAAACAGTTTTGTTGCATTTTTTTTCTTATGTTCCTGACATACCTTTGTAGTCATCTCTTTTCCATTCTGAAATCCCCCAGTCATTTAATAGCTGCTTGTATGTGACACCTCCCACATATTTGGTCATTCTTGTTGTGTTTCTCTGTTCTTTTTCAAGTTTTACTGTATTTTTTTTTTTTTTTACGGAGGGAGGGACAGAAAGCAAGCAGTCAAGTTCCTCATGTAACATGGATTCATACAGTGCCATAGGAATTTTTTTCTGCGTACCAATCTTAACCTAATAATTCCTTTTATTGTCATATTGTCAGGACTGAGTAGATGTTTTCATAAAACTGCAAAGTATACTCTAAAAGTCTCATATCTGAGCAATGTGAACTAGTTGAGAGCCTGTCATTCTGTAAACAAGGTTTGGCACTTTTTAAATTTCCTTCATGCAATACTTCCAATACTGAATTAAGTATATTGAATTTGGCATGCCGGTATCATGAGTAAGGTTTTTAAGCAAATCAGCTTTTATGTTTGCTACCTAAACTACCTGATAAGCTATTCTCCAGAAATCCTATCCCAGAAAAATTTATCGCTTTATATTCTTTCCACTTCTTGTGGATGATGTTGAACAATGTGAGTTTCAGTGGAGGTCCAGGTGCAACTCTGCTGGTAACTTTTCTTCATAAGAGACCTGCCAACAGATTCCAAGATCTGATGTCTGTGAAAGGGTAGAAAATACTGTGAGTAGGACTATATTATACAGGACTGAAGTGCTAAGAGTCACAGCTTATTCCAATCTGTCTTTAGGTTGTCCTTTAACCTTAGTGCTGATCTTCTTAGATGCATAGCCCATTGCCTGCTTTGATCTTGGGGAAACATACCAGATATGCAAAGCTGAGAGCAGTCCTTGTTCTCGGAATATATCACTGGGCTCAACATGAAGTCTTGATCCTTTGCACAAACACCTGTTCTTAAGAGGAGTAAAACTCTCCTCAGTGAATAACAAAAATTAGAGGCCTCTGTACAGTCAGGTAACAGAGCCTACCTTGAGTTCTGCTTGCCTTCTTTTTCCCCTCTAAATGTAAATACACACTTCAGCCAGTTGATAGATTTTTCAGAATCTCTTTCACACTAAAGCTGCTTTCATTTATGCTTATTTCTATGTTAAAGATTCCTGTGAGGAGCTGCTTCATTACTCTAGTCTGGGGATTTCAGGGAACTATTGAATAACTGTTGCATGGACCCCTTCTTTTTATGCAGAAATATGGTAGTTCTGCTATGCTTTAGGCTTTTTAACCACATTCGCAGTTCAGCTAATTTAATCCTGAATTACTATTTTAGAATACTGTCCTCTCGTTCTCCTGACAGAACTGAATAAGGAGATGGTTTTTACAAAATTGGGTTATTATAAAATTCAGGACAGGTCCAGAGATCTTAAATGTTTAGAAATTCTATTACCATTCTGGGAAAAAAGCCTTGAAATTTGAAAGTCAAATGAAGGTACACAATAAATAAAATTGGCAAATTTTTACATTTATAAACTGAGAGCTTCATGCATAAAACTGTGAATTACCAGTGCTGTCAACTCTCCTCTTAAAATTCCCATTTCATTATTGATTAGTTGCAGAAATACTTCATAGATTGAAGCATTTTAAATGTTTCATTTTAGGCAACAGCAAGTGTGCAGTATTGGTGTTCATCATCTGTATTTGCAATAAACAGGAGCATTAAATTTGGATCTATACTAGTAAAATTACTTGAAAATATTTATGCTAACTCCTAGCATTTAGATAAAATGGTTTTACTTGAACTAGTCATGTGCAAATACAACAAGCATACAGAAATTGATTTTTGCATAAACTCCTGGTTTTGTTTATACAAATTCAGCAACATATTCTACAATAAATAAGGTCAAAACCAATTATCACTGTTACTTCAGTGAATTAACACTTCCTTGTTCTCTGGATAAGAAAGCTGTGTTTAACACCCAACTTCATTTCCTGTGAAACTTCTTTTCAAGAGAAAAAGAAAACATTATAAGGAGTAATGGAATAAAAGTCTTTTTAATTAGGTTTTATGCCTAATGCACGTTACTGACTGTTCTTACCCAAATACCATTTTTATGAAGTTATTACCATATATATACTTTGCAATATAAAGTAAAAGCTCGTAACAAATTTTTGTTCTGTGCCTATATTTTTGCATAATATAGTGTTAGGATTTTTTAATTTGTTCATCATTATGACTTCTTTGCAAAAGGGTGGTTTAAATTTCCAGGTGTTTTGAGATTCATTTTAACTATTCAGTTGTTAAACTGAAAAACAGAATAGGAAGCATTGTCTCAGATCAGAAGAAATATTGGTGCTTTGGAATATACCAGACTTCTACGATGATGGGATTTTTGTATTTGAAGCAAATTTTTCTGGCTCAAAGAGAGAGGGCATTTGATAATATTTGAGGTATTACGTCCTCTGCTTCCCTATGATTTAATAGATTCCATAGAAACAAGGAACTGCAAAAACTCATTGCATTTTGGATAATGTATAAGGCAAGCTCTGAATATTTATGATGCATGTTAATTAAAAATAGCTGAGTTAGCTTTAAAGTAACTACTTTAGATGAAAAAAAGTTGAGTTCAACACATAGTCTACATGACCTAATCCACAGCAATCTCCAGCAGGAAAGGTGACTTCTTCTAACTAAACAAGACATTTTGGATATCTTTATACTCCACAGTGGACCCACTTTGAGCATTTGACTAGTAAGTTTTTCTGAGGTCATGTGTTATTTGGTGAGACACCATTAATTTCAGTTGATTTCATTGACAGCAACTAGAAAGTAGGTAAATGATGATAGCACTGGTGGTAAGAGTTGCTGAAGAGACAAATTACACAAGGAGGCAGTTTGATACAGTGATGGATAGAGTGAAAGAAATTTGCTAAACAAAAAGATGTAGGAGAGTTTATAATTGACAACTGCTCCCTCAGAACCTGAATCTGAAAGACATGATCCTTGGTCATTTCTCTTGGCTGACACCAAATAACTGGGGAGTCCCTGACAGAAATAGTTAATGATGCTTGTAGAAAGACAAGAGGCTGTGGCAGTTCCAGTTTCTTAGATCAGTTCAGAGATTCATATACTCTGGAGATTCAAATCCATATAACTGGGCTTTCACTAGTGCTAGATGGTGGGATTTTTATTGATATCCTCTTTTTAATATAATTTATAATTAAAGTCATTCAATTAAGGTATTAAAAGAAGTTTGCCTCAACTTTACTCGACTTTTTGTTACTGCATTATGAAATTTTAATTATCTTCGCACATATGCCTTGGTGTTCTGTTTCATTTGATGAAGAGAATGGAGAATGAATCATAAGTGTAGTGCAAAAATACCTTTTGTCTGCTAAAACTTCTGTGTCTTTTATTATTTGTGCTGAAAGGTGTTTAGTGAACAAGACAGATAATTACAGTAAGAAAAAAGAGAAAACTAATGGTAAACAAATGTGTGTTTTTAAGTGGAAAAATTGCCTTTGCTTTTGAATCAAAGCTCCTAACTAGTGCAATGCATCAGACTAATAGTTTATTCAATTTAGATGAGTTGTTTAACTGGACACGATTGCATATTCCTCATGTTCAGGAAAAAGATGCAACCCCAGAGGTTCTGGGTACTCTTAGATGAAACTGGAGTAAACTGAAGCAGTACTTTGAACAAATGAAATGGTATCCAGGTAAAGAACAGTATCACGTTGGGAATGTTGAATCATGTAGGCCTGTTGAACACTTGGACAGTTTAACCTTTCTTTGGCTCACTTGCCATGCATCTACTATCTGATGTCAGTATTACTGCTCCCTAGACTCACATGAGACATGAAGTCATGCTGGCAGAGTTTGTAAAACATGTAGCTCTCCCTTCAAAGCTCTTGATGAACACTTGAGGGGTACTGTTAAGAGCTTTTCAGAAATCCATCTGGGCTGCATGGACTGGATCACCTTTGCCTTTTGCAACCCTAACCACTACCATGAATAATTCAGATTTTTCACAGACTACTTCGTAGCTGGGATCGTCGAATCACAAAACATGTCAGAGGGGAATTCTTGCGGGCATTTGGCCAAGCTCCTTTATTCATGTTCCAGTTGTGGTCTACCTGAATCCTTGTCTGCAAAGCTGATTTCTAGCCAGGTGAATCCCTGTATTTTTACATGGACTTAACTCTGTCCCAAGTGCAAGACTTTTCATTTGTCTTGGCAGAATTTCACAGTTTGTCAGCCCGTTCCTTCTGTTTATAAAGTTCTCTCTGAAGGGCAATTTTGTAGAGGTCTGCTTCTTGATCCTGTGAATTTGGTGACAGCTGCAAGATTTCTGAGGGTCCATTTTGTCCTGTCATCCAAGTTCCTAATGAAAATGCTAAACAGTATTGAAACCACTTGTAGTAAGACCTTTAGTCTGTGAAATGCTGACCCTTTGAGCCTGAAGGCAGGGTAAGATACTTGCAGTTCACTCGTGCTATCCCCACCTCCCTACCTGGGGTTCAGCAGTGCTCTGAGTGACTGAACCAAAGCCTGGTTAGAGTAAATGATGGTCTTTACTGTTCTATTAACCATATTGCTCATCATTTCATAATAGAAACTAGTTTATGCTTAAATTCATGTGTATAGTCTGCTAAGTGCTCCCCACACAAAGCTGAATAAATACAGCTTTTTCACTTCTCTGAGAAGTCCTCTGATGTTTAACAGTGTGTATCTGTCTTTACAGCTTGCAAATTTGTTAACATTGCATTTTTAAAATTATTTTAGAAAATTATCATTCATTCCTTACCAGTCTTTGTATTTGAATTTGCCATCATCACAGGGTGCATAATTTGAATGGATTTATTCAGAGTTCAAAAAATTACCATGTACTTTTATCATATAACACCATTCATGAATACTTATGTGTGCCACTCTTTTGATGAAAAATATTATTTTCAACTTTATGGCATTCCTTTTTCGTCATTTCTAATTTCCAGTACTGGGTGAACCTTGTGCTAGTGATGTGCTAAATATTTGGAGTTGGTCTTATAATGAATCACAATTAGCTTTATTCCTCATTAGATTTCCTGTGAGGATTTAGAAAATGTAGTTTATAATCCTCCCTTATGTTTATTGGTATTATAAACCTTTTGAGCATTCTTCAAACTGAAATGTCTTTGTTTGAAAGTAGTCAGTCATCATGGTTTATTATTTGTATCTATCTTAAGGTTTTACAGACGTTTTAAAGAAAAGTGCTGTCAGTGGTTAAGTCAATGAATACAGGTGATAATAAAATGTCAGTGTGAGGTATCTTTTAGAGTTGAATTAGTCCTGAAGGTGGGAGTGTTTCATTCTTGGCTTTTATCAACGTCACCTTTTAACTCTATTATTGTTTACGTAGAACTATATTTACTTCATGAAATGCAATTATATCTCATTCATATAGAACGTAAGGGCAAAATTATGGCAGAGACATTTGTGAAGGTTAAGAAACGAAAGAGTCTTGTCAGTAGTTTTTGCTCAGTAATCAGCAGCTTTCACAACAGCTGGAGCTTTGTACGCTCCTGAAAATTAAAAGCTGTTGAAAGTATCCAAAGTAGAAACTGAATATAGTCTGTTATTAAAAATTGTCTTTAATACCAGGTCTTTTGTCCATAAATTGTTTTCCTCATCCATCCCAGAATTAGATCAAAAGTGAGATTAAGGATGCACAAGCTGATTTTGTAGTGACTGAATTTTGGGCAGAATTTTAGTTTAAATTTTGCTGCTGATACGGTTTGTGGAGAAAATCTGGTCTTCTGTCTGCCAGATGAGTAACAGGGGACCTAGGGAAAATCTCTCTCTCAGAAAGATGAGAAAACTAATGCAAATGCTGATGTCCAGTGAAGTTGGGAAAAAGAGGACTTCAGGGACATATACAAGCTCAGGTGAACTTCTTAGTAGATAACAAACAGTTAGATGGGAGTTGTGTAATAGCTGAAACAAGCTACATATTTTGGTGTAAGCCCAGTAAAGTGAGTGGAATCAACTTGAGGAAAGCAAAGAAACTGACACTTCAACTGTGTGTAGAACTTGCAATCCATAATAAAACATATGTTATAGTTTGCAGGGGGTGGAGTGTCTGTGGAAATCAAGATCATTGAAATGAAATATATTGTAGAAAAGCTTTCCATTTTTTGATTTAATACAAATTCTAATTCAATTGTCTAAATTTTGTATAGAACTTCCAAGGGGTTATTAATTGCGTATTTCACCCTGGAAAATCCTGTCTTTATTTCATTTACATTTTATAATTAAGTTGTTCATAAATAAACTTTCTGTATGTGTGATAAGACAGACGTGTACCAAAACTTCATCCTTTACCTTTGTGCTTGTATCTTTGGATTAAATGTGTGGTTATCATAATTACTACTATTATTTTCCTCTGACAGCAGTGGTTTAATCTCTATCAATAAAAAAAAAGTGTACATTTTTCAGATTTAAAACATAGTATTCAATATTATTTTCATATGTTTGAACAACTCAAGAGTTTTTAGTTTAGGAGTCATAATGGATTAATATCTGAGATTTACATTTTTTAAATTCTTTTTTCTTATAAGAAAAAAAGTAGTCATTTTGGTGATTTGATTTGGGTTTTTCTTTTGTTGTTTGTTTGTTTGTTTGTTTGGGGGTTTTTTTTTTTGTTTGTTTTGAGGTATTTTTTTTAACATCACCTTAGTGTAAATACATGATGATAGGACTTTATTTTCCTTCTTCCTCGTGGAAAAATACTCTCCCTCATTCCAAATTAAGGGATTCCTCGGATTAAAGCAGTGGAATTCTTCAGCTAACAAGCGAGCTAGTGCTAGTCTATATTCCTTTTCTTCCAGGATAATTCACTCTTCTGGCTCATTATGCTAGTGTCACCACCATAAACTGTCTCTGGCCTGGCAATACCGTGTTGATGGGTGCTAAAACAGTATTATCACTGTATGCTTGCCTGGTGCTTTCTTCCTTGTGTGTTTGCTGTTGACCATGTATCAGTTGCAGGATACTTGTGTTCTGACAGATTTTTTTATCTGATTAGGGTGGCTTTATTATAAAGCAACTGCAATAGATCATGGACTCTGCTTCTAGAGCTCAGGATTGTGCTTGATGTTCTAATTCAGACTACATTTGGAGCTTAGACTGCGAACTTTAATCAGTGTGTTATGTGTCTTATTGTGTTTGTGTCCCAGCCTTGTGTGTGTACCTCATTCCAACACACCCCCTTTCCTTTTGTCATTTGTCTTCAACCATTCTTCATGAAAAGTGTTACCAAGAAGAGGCATTTTTCCACAGCAGGCATTTATCAGCAGACATTCAGTAGGAATTTTTATATTTTAGGAGATGTATCTTCCCATATCTGAAGCCTGATGAGATGGCTCTCCACCACAAGTCCATGTTCTGAGGGATTGTCAAGAAAAGAGTGATCTGGAGTAGAGGGTAGTGAGACTAAGTTTGATTTTATAAAACTTTGTGAAACAAACTTTAAATTAAAGTTTAAATCTACATCTGCATATGCATTGGCATGTTCTGTGCATGACTGAGAAGATAAACTGTGAAACTGCGCAGTCTTGGATGAAATGGTGGGAAAGCTCATATTTCAGCTGAGGAAGTGTTCCAGAGATGACAGGACTTGACACTGTAGACAGCTGAATGCTGTTCCAGGTCTTGTCCAAAATCTATACAGGAAAATCTGAAAAGAGTGATCTAAGAAGTGGTTTCTAGAATCTTTGCCTTATAGAGGTTTGAGAGACATGGTGACCCATGGTGACCGGGTCCATAGCAGATGGCTTCTACAGGATATGCATGGAGAGACATAATCACAAATATTGTTATGTATTTGATACACCAATGGAAAAGTCTGAATAGTTTCTAGTATCAATTTATATTGGCTAAAATTTGTATTTGTGATCAGTGTTTTGAAAACAAATGTTTCCTTTTCTTGGAACAAACTGAAAAGTCAGTAGCAATAGAAGACAATCTGGTTAATATTTCTGTATTTAATTGTATACACTCCTCCTATTCTGACAGCAAGTTATGTTCTGGTACTATCTTCTAAAGGGTGTATTGCTGTTTGGATTAAGATCTAAATCTGAACAAAATATCTGAGATAAATTGTTGGATGAAAAATAAGGTTCTCACTGTCATGATCTCCCTGTTGTCCAGGCTAGCATACTTACTAGAAAATGACAAACGTGTTTGTGGCTCCCACCCTGCCGTACAGGAGGAGATGTGCATTTGGGAACAGACGCATCTTTCCCAGAATTCAGGCAGGAAGTGGTAAGGCTGCATACCTGCAAACTCTAATGGGCTGGCGCACTAAGTTGTGCCACCAAGCTATAAGGTAGCCATGAGCCCTCCTCCCCTCACCTCCCCCGGTGATGAAGCCAAGTAAGTTAGTTCCAGATGTAATGAAAGCCAGCTGATGCTCACTTCAGTCTCTAGAGCTGTCACATAAATACTGTATCTGAATGTGTTTAAGAAGGGACAAGAAGACCTAACGGGATCAGTGGACATGAGTGATAAGGTAGAGAAACAAAAGGAGAACTGGGACTGGGGAGAAATAAAAGATAAGAATAAGAAGAGGTGAAATGAAAGGGTGGAGAAAGGGAAAGAAAAAAGCACAGACTATTCTAAATGCGTCTGAGATTCTGGGTAGCTGGAAAAGCAGCTAGAAGAAAAAGCAAAGTTTTATTAACAGTTTTTAAATGGAAGTAAATCAGAGAAGCTGCCAAAATACTGATTTTGAATATAACAATCTCTTGTGAGGTTGTGTACACATATAAATGTGTGATTATTGATTTGCAGATAAACACTGAAGTCATTGGGTGTCAACCTCATGGTTTTCTTTCTATGAAGTGTCATTTTCATATATTCTTTCTTTTTTTACCTGAAGAGAGATGTTTTTTGAAGCTATTATTGAAAAGTAATAATTTTGTCTTATGAGAGGAACAAATGGCCTGAAATGATAAGTATTTTTTAAGTATGTCCATGGGGAAAAGTATTCTGGTTTTAAGAGCTTTATCCACCTTGATGAATTCCACTTTAGTTGGGCTATTTAGAAGCCTTGCTCAGGCTGCTCGCAGCTGCAAGTACATCCCAGTTTTGGAAATCTGTAGCTTGATCCGGCCTCATGATGTTTCTTCCTTACTATTCTGTGAAGTTTTTGTTGCCACTCATTACAGATTCTGGTACATCAGAGGAACATTCAGTGTTCTCTTCAGCAGAATAATCTCTGTGTAGAACTTGTTTCTGTCTACGTCATTCCAAAACTGAAAAACAAGCTACTAAATTTATAAATAACCCAAAACTCAAATGAATAAATGCAATGTTATGAATAATTTGTTTTGAAATAAACTAAACCACACTGATATTTAACTGAAGAAACACAAGTAAGAAAACAAGGAAAATAAAGACTTTTTCTTGAACATTTTCTCCCTTACTAACTAAATATAATCATAATTTGAAGACAGTGATATCTGTGCAACCACATATATGTCTGTGATGCAAGATCAATAGCATACCCATCTTAGGGCTTTAAAGTTTAATGAATATGTTTACAGTGACTGTAGAAAGCAGTCATATCTTTCTTTACTTTTTCTTATCTGATCAGTCACTATAATAGTCAGCATTTCTAGAATCTACAATAAAAATTGTTAAAATATATTTTAAAATATGTATTTTTGGTGTAGATAATTTCTAATGCACAGAAATATGTCCCAGAGGAGTTGGTGAAATGCACAGAAGCTGACAGCAAGCACAGAAGTATCAAATTGAAGCTTTTCAGAAACTTGGTGATATGCATAAGCTGGTGTTAATGTGATGTTGTCAGCAAAAGTAGAGAGGTGTTTTGGAAATGGTGCATTACATTTGGCAAAAATGAACAGTGCTCCTTCTCAAGAAGAAACAGGATAGGTGATGTTAATAATGAAATGGAAAATTTCATTCAACCTAAATAACTTCCAAAATTTTTTCAATAACTGTCTTTTTTATGTGCCTTTCCTCCCTCTCTTCTGCATATTTTTCCTCTTTTCTACATCTTAAATACCTTTCTCACCACCATTGCAAAGACTAAGCACAACAGTTTTGGAAGACTTGAAGTTCAGCTTTGTGCATCTAAAAATACTAACTTTGGAAAATTAAGCACCAAGATGCCACAAAAGAGTGCTGAGACTAAATTTAACATCCCATCAATGTTGCATCAATGCCTGATATGCTTTCTGTTGTTAAGAACTGACACAGTCCAATTCTGCAACAGTTCTTATTAAAAACATACTAGCATAGCAAGAATTATTTTTCTGTTTTAAAATAAAACATCTAAAACTCAAGCACAGACAGTATTTTTTAGTGACAATGTCAGTGTTGTTGTGGAGAGTCATCTTATTCTCCATATTCTGAACAAAGGCACTTATTCTCTGTTGAATTTACAATAGATACAAGGTACACATAAGTGTAAAGTGTTAAGTGTTGAACACTAAATGAGAAAATTTGTTGCAAGTCTATGAGGTTTTTTTAAATTCTAATGTATCTCATTTGAAGTACCCATGCTAATACTGCTCTATGATCCACTAGATTTTGGTTTCTGCTTTATTTTTGCACAGGTCATTTTTAGCATATGCTCTCATCTTAAAATAAAAAAAAAGGCATTTTTCATAGATTTTTAGAAAGTGACTATTGCTGCAGGAACAACTGTGTTTAAGAAAATGTGTCAGAAAACATTGAGATGCTATTGATGCACAGTCATTATTCATGTGTCCATACAAGTGGTCATTGCTGTGGGTGTGATATCACATACCAGGACAGGTATGATTGGAATAGGTAATTTGGCATATTTTCTTAAACAATAATGTATCATTTTATTTGAGAGAACTGATCATATTTTCTGGACTGTTGTGGTTTCTGTTATTTTGGAAATATTTTTTATGTACAAGCGTTTTAACCGTATCTTACTAATCTTAAGCGTAGCCTTTAAAATGGGGTCTAAGTCTAAAAATGGGAATAGGTTGTCTGAAAATTATTGTTTCATTTACGCTGAGATTCTTTTCTAAACACAATTTATAATTAACTTTTACAGCAACTTTATAGGCTAGAAATATATTGTTGTCTAACTTGGAATATTGAATCTATAGAAGTTGCAAGTTTATATATACACATAAACCTAGGATACCATATCTGACTACTTTCAGATCAGCAATTCCAGTAACATGCATCAAATCAAATTTTAACCCATCACAATAACTTTGAAATTTCCCTTAGGATTCACTGAATGGTGCATGAAATCAGTTTCAGAACATACTGAGAGGATATGTTAAGGTTGGGCAGGCAGTTTCAGTCTGCTGAGATGATAGTAGAGACAGGAGGGAGAGAGACTTATTATTTGCCACTTCGTTTACTGTCTCTTCAAGAGACTTAAATGCATAAAAGCTGAAATTCCATTCTTCTTCATGAGGAGAAAGAACTAGTCTGTCAATCAGGATATGCAAAGTTTGGATTGTTTTGCTTATGCCTAATAAATTGCCTGTGAGAAACAGGCTATCGACATTATGGGAGTAGATTACTGATTTCCCTTGCAACGGAAGACTTTGAAGCCATATAGATCAGGAGTTGCCTTTCTTGGCCTGGGTCTTCCCTTAGGCTGGAAAAGTTCTCATAACAATTGAATGCAACTTCATAGGGTTCTCAAAACTACTGTAGGGTGAGCCCTTTATCTGCACTGTTGTAAATATCCTTAACAAATGTAGTAGTGATACTTTTCAAAACATGCTCAGTATTCCTGTAGTACAGATACAAGAATATAAGGCAAAAACTAATACATACAGATTTTGTGCACATTTGTGTGAAGCACGGGGTCTTGAGGAGGTGTTTGAGTCAGCAGACACAGGAAGTGAAATTCATTTAATTGAAGTAAGAATTAAATTTAAAACACATGTATAATGAGCTTTGAAATTTTGTTACAGCTTAATCAGTTTGTGAATTTGAAATTAACAAAAAGTGATAATAGCTGATTTTAATACTGATTGCCATGATTAATATTTTTTTTAAATTAAAACATACATAATATGTGAGCAAAGACATTCAGAGGAAATCCTGTAAAAATCAGTTAAAAATATCAGAGGGGCAAAGTTATTTTCAAGAGGTAATACACAATGATTATTAGTTGAAGTGCATTGCAGTTGATTTACTTGTTTCATTAAAAATGTTAAAATATCTTAAATTATGTTCCCTTTATTTACTAAATGATCTAACAATTAAAGAAGCTTTTGTTCTGTAAATAAAACTTAGAAATCCCATTTCCTGGGTGATTTCCATGTAAAATTAAGAAATATGCCTTAACGTTGTGAAAACAACTGTATTGGTCCCTGGTCCAGCCATTCCAATGCTTTATTTCAACCATGAACTTGAGTTGATGTCTAGAGAAGTGTAAGAACAGTATCATTGTCCCAGGTGTTTCTGTAATCTACACATGTAAGCTTCTGGAATCTACAATAACCTTTGGAAAAGATTTTTTTTTCAGATATATCACTTCAAACTGCTGTCCTTCATTTTGAACCTGGCCTCTCACTTATTTTGATGGCTTTCCGGTGTTAGAAGAAACAATAAGCTATCGTGCTGTCATGGAAATGCTTTCCCGGCATTTCCATGATATCCATGAATTTATTGGCTTCTGTCAAAGCTCTCTGCATCATTAGTGGTGTTTTTTTTAATAAAAATTCAAGCCTATCTGATTTTTTTAGTATATATTTAAACTGCTCCATACCTTGATCACTCTTGTCTTTCCTCTGAGCTTTTACCTACCTTGCAGAGGACACAGAGCTGCATATGGTATTCATGTCTACAAATCATGGAGCAAAATTATTTCGGGTTTTGTTTGCTTTGAGATGCTTTCCAAAGAATTCCTAATCATTGATTTGAATTTTTCTCTGCTGGAGGGGACAGAGTTGATAAAACTGCTTGTCATCACTGCATTGTTTCTCTCCTGAAAAATGAACTTGCAGCCCATTAATCCAAAAGTCCTTCAGCTACTTCTCACAGTCACAGTCTACAGTCGTTCTTACTACATCAAAGAACCATTAAATAACATAGACTTTGCTTCCATGGTAAGCACTTTATAAGTACATACATCTATAAAATTTTCATAAATATAACAATCTATTATTTATTAGTAATTTTATTTATTTCAAATTATTTGTAAGGATTTTCTTTAAAGGTATTTGCTTCTTTAGTAATTTTTGGTCCTAAAAAATCAAAGATGAAAGCTGTTTCAGTAATAAGAGAATTTGATGCTAAATTCACTGAAGAAACAGGTCAGCTGATATATTCTACTTTATCCTTTGTACTGTTAAAACATGAAGCACTCTTAATGTTTCTAGGTATTTGAATAAAATATACTCTATTCTTGTGAGAGGAAACAGAAACCTTGGGGTGTTAGCTTCACATTTGTCTTTCAGAGAAGCTTTAAGTTCTCCCATAAAATAAATGTTTCCTGGGATGACCAATGAATCACTCTCTGTTCTTTTCATTGACTAGTACTATAAATAAATGCAGAAATGACTGTTTTCTTTCCTGTTTTCTGATAATTTTCTGATGGAATTGGTTTCTACAGGACTTCCTAAAAACAGGAGCTATTGCTGTATTATATTTTCAACAAAAAAATGTTTTTCAAGTCTCTTGTCAGCAAAGACAAAAGAACAATAAGTGATAATTTTTCTTTTTTTTTTTTTCAGATTGTTTGTGTGTGTGCTTTTAAATGGATTTTGGGAACAGAAAGACTTATTTGCTGGCATAAGATCCTAGCAACAGACACTCACGAACCATGTTCTGTTACTTTTCATACTGAAACATTCTACTAAATATGAGAATAATATGTTTACAACAAGTTCAAAGCAGAATATACAGCCAATAATGACAAAATTAGTCATGCTAATGGTGATGTGTGCTGATTTTAAAATTGCTGTAAAAGAACAGCAAAATGACACTGATGAAAAAGCTTTTGTTACATCAATTTAAGGAAAGTGGGATCAATGCCAGAAAAGGCACATTACCTCGCTGCCTTTCAGCTAATTCAAGCCACCAAGTAATGTTATACATTAAGTAGAGAGTTTACCGTATTTCATGGACAAAAGGCTTTTTGCTTGGTTTTAAAAGTTGTTTTAATTTAAATTAGGTTTGAAATAGGGAAACAAAATAAATACAGCCTTGATGTTGTCTTAATTTTAAAAAGTAGATACCATTTGGCATAATGTTCACTAGTTTAGATTCAGAAGAGTGTTGTGGCTGCTTTGAATAAATACACAGAACTTATGGAAGCAAATGCGAAGGTTCAAATTGCACATTTGTTAATGGAATTAAATTAACCAAGGCAGTCTCCAGTTGAGTAAGAACTTCCTGCCTTCCTCACTTTAACAAGATAATCAATTATAAAGTGATACACAGACTACAAATATAACATCTTCTCATACTTTTTAGCTTTTAAAATCTTTTGTTCAGAGTGATATTGTGGTTTTTCTTACTCATCCTTAAGAGACAGTAAGGAACTTATGATCACTAAATTTCATATAGTTCAGTGCTTCTCTTCTCTTCCAAATTAGTAGCCTGATTTGGTATTCTAAGACCGCAAATGAATTTTATGATTGTGTACAGTCCCCTACAGGCTATTTTGGGCCATCAAAGGAGTTGGAGATTGGATTTTTTCATGTATAGGGAAAGAACTGAAATAGCCCTGCTTTTACTATTTATTCTTTAACTTCTTCAGAAAGCTCAAATCCAAGTACACCAACTCTTCCCCTAAATGTGCTAAATTTAGAGCATCAAACTGTTCCATGTTATGCACATCGACCCAATGTGCATAGGATTAAGAAAACAGAATTGTTGGTCAAAGCACTGTACAGCTGTCACTATCTTTTTTTTCCCTAGCAGAGCCCTACCACCCCTCTCTGTTTTAAAAGTGCAATGATATAATTTTATCTGTTGACTTACAAGAATATTGATAAAGCTTAACTCATACTAAGAATGGCAACCCAAGATGTATGGCTCTTAAAAAAAACAATGCTAAAATAAAGTTCCATTATTTGTTTATCTGTATTGCTGTTGTAATAGTTTTGCAACATGTCAGCTTTGAAAACTCCTTTTTCCTGCCTTTCTCAGTTTACCTACTACATTTTGGTCAAACTGAGAAAATTCAAGTGCTTACATTCTAATCTAACTGATCATCATTTGCAGTATTTCTTGATTCAGTTGGAGTGATGTCATTTTGCATTTGATTTCAGTAAGTTCTGAAGATATTTTTGAAAGATATCAGAAAGATATTTATATTAGAAAGTACTTACAAAATTATAATAGAAAAACTATTAATAATTTGATCTAATTTTAACTGAAGGACAAGCAAAATTAGGTCTATAGAATAGATTCTAGATAACTGAAGAGAAGCAATGAGAAAAAAAGTGCTTTCATAATTTTCTGTAAAGCACTTGAGATGTTTACACTTTAGAATCTGTTTAGTCAACTAAAATCCTGGGAGTTAGTAGTGATAAAATGAATAAGGACCTGGATGAAAGGGAGATATGGGTTCAATGAAACAGGAAAATGCCACTTTGAGAAGGAGTTATTATTGAAGCTCTCCAAAGGCCACCTGGGAAGCAAACTTATTTAAAGATTGGAATTGGATAACCTTAAAGCCTGGCACAGTAAAAGTGATATGAAAATAATGTTACAAAGTACAAGTTCTTATACTTGGTTAGTGGTAAGAAATTATACTTTAGTATAATTACTGAGAATTAATCTACTGGAAAGAGCAGAGTAGAAGAAAATTGTGTGGACCTGTCATTTACAGGGCAACTCTGAGGAACCAGATGAGATCTGTGTGAAAATGGCAATTGCGTTCTACAGACATATTGACTAAAGTCTTTCAGGAAAAGATATGGATTAGTCGAAATATTCCACTTAATTAATCCTAAATATTGTGTACAGTTTTCTTTCGCATGTTTTCAAGAAGGATAAATTCAAGTTGGAGGAAATACAGTAATAACTTCAGTAACAAAAACAAGATGGGAAGAGCCAGAGGAACTTGGCACAGGACTATAAAGCAGAATGAAGGGTAGGGAAGTTTGCAGAATGGCTTCAGCAGCCAGGGAATTTATCAAACCCTTTCAACCATCTAACACACATTCCTCAACCAGTGCAGGCATATCTTATATTTAAATTATTAGTTTTGATTTGGTTTGCTTGTTTGGGGTTTATTGGTTGGTTGTTTGGTTGGTCTCGGTTTTGCTTCGTTGTTTAAAATCTTTGATATTTGTGAACGTCTTCAATAAGAGTTCGTTTTTCCTGGTCAAGGTTAAAGTCCTAGAATATCTTTGCAATAGTTAATATTTACTCTTCTTTCACTCCTTTTGTCCTATTTTATAATAGCTTTATTTTATTTCCAACCAGATATTTTTACAGAGTTGTCTGTCGTCTTCATCTCCTAACTATACTTCTAGCTTTTATTTAAATATTTGGCTTGTTTTGGTTTTTGGTGTTTTTTTTGTTTGCATTTCTCCCCTTTATCTGAAAGAGTGTGTCCAGTAACTTTTATAATTAAGAACCAGGGATGCGTGTCAGATTGATACTGCATCTGGAGGAGTTACAAACAAACTCATTACTACGGTACGCCATAGTAAAGGATCCATGCTTCTAAAAATAGCAAGCTGTAAAAGGTAGTGTCTGCTGGCTACTTATAATATTACTGCTCTCTAACCAACAATACCCACATTTACTTTTTTGCTTGGTGATGGTGCCAGTAAACAGAATTAATTTCGCTTCCAAATTTTCTAAACCTTTACTCTGCTTTTTTCATTTAATGTTAAATGAACAAAATGTGTGTGACTAAACTTCAAACAATTATTATTGATCTGCAAATGCAACATGGGGGGAAAGCTAGGAGTCAGCCTAGTCAAGAATATCTCTTAGTGACGTGACATCAGTATCTGTCTAAAAAGTATTTGCTCTCAGAACCAGGTTTATTTCTTTCAAGGAGAAGAGATGGTAAATGCATCATTTAATTCCTGTCCAATATTTCCAAAGGAATGTCACAGTGCCTGAACTTTGAGACAAGTTCTGCTCTGTGCACCTGACAGCTTTTTGTACACACCACACACTTCCACCCCCAGCAGTGTTTGCCTCTTTCACTGTGGTTGCAGACAGATAATGGACAGGAGTTTTCAGGGAGTTTTCAGTATCTCTGCCAAAGATTCTGCACCAGGTACTGCCCTGTAAGCTTAGGGCTTTTTGGGTTGGGTGGTAACTTTTTTTCCCCCAATAAGGAGAAAATAAATGCCATAGTTTTCTCTCAAGAAAGTAAGAAAAGCTATAGTGTAACTTACCTACCTTTTTTCCTATTAAATAATAATATAAATATACAGAATTATATGACGATTTTTACATAAATGTTCAGTATTTTGCAGGAAAGCAATGATTCTAGTGCATTTATTAGAAAAGAGTTTTTTTCATAACTCTTAAGAAATATGTAACATCAGTGAATTGACTAGTTCCAGGTAGTACAACTATTTCTTCATTTTTTTAAATTCTGCATTTGGCCCTTTTGTTACAATATAGTAATGAGATAAAAATTGCAAATGGCGTATCAATATATTGTGTTGAAGAGTGAGAAGTTTTTCAGAAATTCTTCAGGAGTTTCTCTGGCAAAATAAGTGTTATCATACCATATTATTGTTGTTGTTATTATCATCATTATCTTAATTATTTTTTATGATAAGGTTATCATTACCATTAAAAGCAAGGCAGTTTTTAAAAAAGCATTTGAACTCTTGGTGTCAACAAAATGATAGTCTCTCAGTTCTGATTTCAGAATATCATCTTTGCTTATGTAGGAAATGTTAAGTTTTATATTTGATAGAGGCTCTCTTTTCTAGTGTCATCCTCTAATTAAAAATTATAAACATCTGTAAGAGTGACTGGCCTTGTTTATGTAGGCATCCATAGTAATACTGAAGTTAATTGAAAAAAGACTTTGAAATCTTGTAGAATTTAAATTGCCTGTGTCAGTTTACCATGTGAAGGTTAGCAGTTTTCATAGACAGCCCTATAACACCAGCCAATTTCATGATCCCTCCTTCTTGCCTTTCCTGAATTGAATACTGACTTTGAAAAATACAGGTAATATAAATTTATAAATGAAATATCAGAATATTTATCTCACTTTTGAGATCTTTGCATAGTGAGCTCAGTAAAGAAGCAAAATATGTGTACTATTAGTTGGCTACCAGAAGTTTTGAATTATTCAGTAGCCATGCAGTTATGTCTCAGTAAGTCTGCAAGGTGGTGTCACTGAAGAGCCTGTATCTCCTGTAGCATAGAACATGAAGTGCTTCTGAGAGTGCACTAGATTTTTAAAAGTACGGTAAACAGCAGAAGAGTCAATTTAATTGGTACATTTCCTTCCTGTAAGGCATTGCATCAGGTAATGCATCTAGTTAAAAAAGGTCAGTCTCATGTGGGCACGTCTGGTGGGCACTGTCACTCACGTTTTGAGTCATAGAGTGCATTCCTTCTGAAAGAGGAAAGAATCAGGGGGCCTCTCTTTGGAACTAAGTATAAAATTATTATTTTTAATCACATTTTTAAAGAATTTAATTTAATTATTGAAAAGCTAAGCTTACTTTCCTGAGGATACTAACATGCTTTTCTAATGCTTGGAAGGGTGGAAGGAGGACCGGGGGGAAGTGTTAATTACAAAGTATTGCTTTTATGAGGCTAAAAGGAACCTGTAGAAGATCTTAACTTCATTACAGATTCCTTCTTTCCTATAATGAAAGAGTTAATGTGTCTCTTATATGAAAGTGTTTTCATAATTAAAAGAGAATAGACACAGGATGCCTTTTGTAGTTTACTTGAAGAATGAAAGATAAAAAACATAGAGATTTTTCATGCTTTAGCAGCTGAGTGGAATAATTGTTATTTGGATGATCTGCAGTTCCTACATAGTTCTTTTGTCTAATATGACAAAATCCTTACAAATATAGAATTTTAATAGGTTATATTTATTCAGGCCCACCACAAGAGAAAAGCTAACTCTCAGCTGATCAGCCTGTAACTTAAAGCAATTACACAAGAGGGAAGAGTGTTCCGTGTCATCAGTTTGATGTATATCACTCCTTTTCTATGCAAGTGTCCAAATGAGTTCTGGACATAGAAGTGAATTAGCCTTCTGTTGATACTGGAGCTATTTAGTTCATATATGAACAGAGAAAGATTCAAGGTCTGGACATATTTTATTATTTAGACATATCACATATGTCTAAATTTTTTTAAATATTTTTTTAAAGATTGGCTAATGATGAACAGTTAGTTAGCCTGAAAAAAATAGAGCAAATGTTATGACTAGTCCACTGCACCTGCCTTAACTGTCGGGTAACTTCCGGTGTCTGATTTTGGATACACAGTCATGTGTATTACCATCTTAACTCTAGAATTCACTTTCATGTTAAATGCTGCCTCTTACAGGCTGATACTTGTCAGTCAATTTAATTGAAATGTCACACTGACCTTTATATTAAATACTCTGAACTTACTGGGGTTTTTGGAAGTTCTTTTAACTTTCGTTCTAGTTAAAATACTTGAATTACCAGTATACAAAAAGTTGGTGCTGATTAAGCTCATGAAACTGCATGCTAATTGATCTTACAAACAATATGTTTTTTGCAGATGTAGTTCAGCTGAGTCTGCCTGAGGATCAAAAAATAAGTACCACTGCAGCAACGGTGGGACAGAGTGCTGTCTTAAGTTGTGCCATCCAGGGAACCCTGAGACCTCCCATCATCTGGAAGAGGAACAATGTCATTCTGAACAGCTTAGATTTGGAAGATATCAGTGTAAGTAACAGAAAGTTCTTTTTAACAGCTTTTTATCAAAACCTCTCATAAATAATAGAAAAGTGATGCATAACAAGCTGCATACTTCTGCTGTTTCAAAGAAAAGAAATGGAAATTATATGCAACAAACTCCATCTGTTTTTATTTGCTGTGTATTTGAACCCCTGTTAAATATAGAGAAAATATGTTTCACAGACCAATCATTTAAAAAATAAATATAGCAAAAGAAGCACATGAGGACTAGATTGCAGCCCAAAATACACTCAGCATTATACATGCAGGATTGTACAGTCTTCAAATATTTAAAAGAAAAGAGAAATCTGGGACATGAACATTTTCATGTACAAACAGATCATAATAATTACCTTCTTTTATAATAGTTCAATAGAATTATATTTTTTCCAAAATAAGGATTCCATAATAAAATCAGTTGTTTTGCCCATTCCTCCAAATATTCAGCAGTGTATATGGTACCTCTCAAAGAATGAAACACAGAATATTAATATAATCTATAAATCTTTTTTTGGGAAGGAAAGTGTTTGCCACCTAACATTGCTATGACCTAAAAATACAGAGGAAAATAGAAATCGAGAATTAGAATTATATCTAATTCTAATAAAATAAAAATAGCAAAAATAAAAATAGGCTTTCATTTGTATTTTGTATGCTTCTGGGTATGCTTTCTTTGTTTTGGCCGTTTTATGTTAGCAAAGTTCTAGATGTGGACAAATTGTTACATCGGGAGTTGTGTTGTCTGTCTAGCCCAAGTGAGTCTAAAATCACCTGAACTGTTATGTGTGTGGAATATTGCTACAATCAAATACCTAGTTTGTCTATTTTTATTTCTTTTTTTTATGAATGTTTTATTTTTAAGGTGGAAATTGGTCCCACATATCATCTCTCTTTTATTTCTGGTTTTGTTAGTTCTGTTAGTAAGCTGAGCTTCCTCACAGTGGTACTTTGTAAAATAAGGGACAATTTCAAAGCTCAAAAGCTCATCTTGCTTGAGTGATGGCTTTAAGTCACTTGAGAGGCTTAGGATAACCCCAACATCATCTGGAAAGTTCTCTGTTCAATAATAATTGCTTTTGTTAGTTTGATATCAATCATATGACTGGCACTGAAAAGTGTCTTGCCCATGTTCACAAGATCCTGCAGTATTTGTTACCTTTCTGTAAATATTCATGATGTTCCAAACCATTATTTGGAGTTCTTACTAATCAATTCTAAGTGTAATAGCTGGCATGAGCTGGAGATAGAAGCAGGAAGATGCATCTGTACACACACAAATAAAAGGGAAATGATGAATGGAAATGATGAATCCAACAGCTCAGCTTCAGGCTGAAAGGTTCGGTTGGCTTTTTTTGCAGACATAAAAGAGCAAGTGTTTTCTAAGCTTGATAGATACATTTTGAGTATGAAAAAAGCCAAAAAAAACCAAAACAACAAAAACCAAGCACAGAAAGTTCTTGTGCTGCGTGCAGGTGCCCAGGAATTGGCAGCAGGGGTCATAGGTGTGGCCTCTCAGGGAAAAGGACAGGCCGTGTCCCATGCTGTGTGCAACCAGTCCCAAGGGACCATCGGCAGGGCAGCTGCTCGGACACACTCATGGCATCTCTGAAAGGGTGCAAAAAAACAGGGAAAGAGAGATCAGAGAACAAAAAAGAGCAAGAAACAGCAGAGGTAAGTCTAAGGCTGGAGGAGAAGAAGGTACTCCTTGGTGAAGCAGATATCCAAAACATCCACATTGGAGCAGGTTTATCTTGAAGGACTTGACCAATTGCCTGACCAGTCTGGTGACCTTCTATGATCCAGTGATGACAGTTGTTGACAAGGGAAAATCAACAGATGTTCCCTATCCAGACTTCTGCAAGGCCTTCAATTCGGTACCACGCAACATCCTTCTCTCCAAATTGGAGATGGATGGATGGATGGATGGATGGATGGATGGATGGATGGATGGATGGAGCCAGAGGTTATGGTCAACAACTCTGTGTGTCATTGTGTCTAAGTGGAGGCCAGTGACCAAGAGGTGTCTCTCAGAGATCTGTCTTGGGAGTGGTGCTCTTCAACATCTCTATCAATGACACAGACAGTGCGATCGTGTGCGCCCTCAGCAAGCTTGCATGTGACATGAAGCTGAGTGGTGCATTTGACACATCTGAAAGACAGGATGCCATCCAGGGGGACCTGGACAAATCTGAGAAGTGGACCCAGAGGAACCTCATGAGGTTCAACGAGTCCAAGTACAAGGTGCTGCACCTGGGTCAGGGCAATCCCAGAGACAAGTACAGACTGGGAGAAGTCATTGAGAGCAGACGAGAAAGACTCTAATGGGTGAGAGCTGGACATGAACCAACAGTGTGTGCTTGCAGTCCAGAAGGCCAACTGCATCCTGGGCTGCGTCAAAAGAGGAGTGACCAGCAGGTCGAGGGAGGCAATTCTCTAAATTTCTAAATTTCCCAAGATCAAGGCTGTTTTTGCCCACCGTGGTACTTATTAAGCAATCTCACAGTGTTTATCTGAACCCATGAGCTTTCTCATTCACGTTTCTCTCATTTTCTGCCCCTGTCCTACTGTGGGGAGTGGAGGAGAAATGAGTGAGAGAGCAGCTGGATGGAAGCATGGCTATTAGCCAGAGCACATTTCTGAAATACTTATCACAGCTAGAAGAGAGTTGAGTGTGGAATTTTGAAAACTCATGAGATGCCCACTTTGAAGTGAGATCACAGTGGTGATCAGACATTCAAAGAAAAGTTGAAATTGCTAGAATTGGCCAGATTAATTTATGTTTAATAGGAGAGGAGGAATGTATGATAGTGTATTGGGTTAACAACCCACAAACAGTCAAATAAATGTCTGCAAAATGTTACCTGAATGCTAGGGTTATGTTGGTGCCTTCGTTTTGTGTACAGGTACAGGAAGAATTTTTAAAGGAGTAAAAGCTTCCAGTGACGGGAGTGCATAATTCTGAAGACGACCGTATTCACCATTTGTTTGTTAGCTTAAGAAAATTTTAAACAATCAGGAATGTTTGGGAGTCTTTTTAAGCAAAAATCTCATTACAGTTTAGTCCCTTAATATTAACAGTTTGGTTGCGATTCAGATACAGAGAGAGAAGGTCAGATTCAATATCCACAGAGTGAGGCACTAAAATTAATAGAGCTCAAATATATATATATATGTGGAATATTAATCTGTCTTTGCAGATAAAGTAAAACAGGGAGGAAGAAAGAATTAATGGTGTCTGGATTAAAAAGAGAAACAACAAAAGAATGGACAGAAAGACATTGAGTTTGATTCATCCCCTGACCTTCTTTTCTTCAAAATTTATTTTACGTTTCACTATTTTCACAGATTTGATCTCTCTCGATTTATTTCTAGATTCTATACTCCTGGTATAAGACGTCCCCAGAGACAGATACTCTAGGTTTTACTATGGCTATATTTTAATCTACAGTGATGTTTGCCTAACTCTGGGAATTCTTAATTTACTCAGTAATACAAGAACAACACTTGTGCATCTCAAGACTGATAATGTTTTGTAATGGGCAGTACATTTTCTGAAAATAACAAGGCCAACACTGACCTGGGAAGATAGAGTTATGGGGTTTTTTCAGTAAAATGCATCAAAGATCATCATAACTGGAAGTCAGCACATATATTGGAAACCAGTCAGACTCAGCAGTAGTGACAATGGGATTTTGTAAATCATAGCAAGTGCTCATAATTAGAAATCCAGCTTTTGCACTATTCAGGTCTCAATATGAATTAAGCGATTTGCTTTGAGGAGGGACAAACTCAGAACAATATAATGTCCTAGTGTTTTGTCAAATGGAAAAATGCAACAAGAAGGAAAGGAATCCAGGTCTAAACTGAAACTGATAGTTCAATTTATGTTATTTTTGTTTTTTAAATACTCTACTCCTCTACTGAAAGTGTACAAGATGTATCTCTAAAGCTGTCAACTGTGGAGTGGCTAAAAATGAGTCTTGATAATGACTAATATCTTGTATACTCTAAGACATTTTAAAGAAATATTAAGAAATACTGTTTGACATTCAAAGGATGATAATAGAAATTTGTGTTTAAGTGGTGCATTTAAAAAGGTTCTACGAAGCAAGTGTTAATAACATTACTGATAATATCCAGTTGATAATTTTAAAAGTCCTTAGTACTCCTCAACTCTTCTTATGGTACTAATAACTACTATTTGTGGAAGTACTGCATCTTGTTACTAATCCTTCTCTTACTGAAACTGATAGGAGGCAGGGATAATTAGCATCCAAGTGAAATTATGAAAAATTATATGCCTCTGCAAATTTTACTTAAATTGTAATATAATTATGCTGTGACTCACTACAGAACTGATATCACAGGGCATTTTGCTGATATTTCAGTACACGTATAGAAAGACTTTTTTTTTCCGTGCTGTTTTCCTGCATCTTAAATTTAATATTTGCCTTTCCACTTTCCTGTTGTTTTTATCTAACCTACTATTCATTGGAGATAATAATTCCCATGTATGAAAAATAGAAGATGTATTTCCCAAATGCAATACGTATTACTTTTTTAGTGTTAATTAATTCACTTTTTAAAGTCTTCATAACTTATTTTACTTTATTGTTTTTGTGATATCTTATTCCAGCTTTGCCTTCAGGTTCTTTCCTATACATGGGAGCGATCACACTTATAAGATCTCAGCCCCTTTTCTTACATTTTTTGAAGATCTACTGAGATGATTTGTCCACATGCAAAGTTTAACAGTAACTTTTCAAAATAGTGTAGTTCAACTTTTTCCTCCTGGTAAAAGCTCATAATATCTTTCTTTAGGCTGCTTTCATGGAAAGCATGTAATATTTCCATTTTGGGGGTTTTGAAGTTATGTATAGGTTATCTTTTTCACTTTTTTGGTGACAGTTGGGGTTTTCTTCTTGACATATTTGCCCTTCGTCCAGCAAGAAAAAACACAACCCAAAACACTGTAATGGAGTATGTCACTAAAAGCTAACATTCTCTAAAGAACATGATAGCTTCCATTCTGTAGAGTTCTGATCAGCAACTGATGACAAAAAGGTTTCTAGATTGTCCAAAATACTGAGCACCTTTCCTAGAAAGGACTCCAGACATCTGACCTCTTCTTTTCTTCCCGCTTCTCATCCTTTGTTCCCCCTTTTATTATTCCTAAGAAAAATCTCAGAAGAACCTCATGAATTATTCCTTTCCACATTGTTTTCTCCCATGGGATAGTATGGACCTACATACAAGCTTCTCTTTGTGCATTGTTGAATTGTTCTTAATACAACACAGTTATGACTTTAATGCAATGGTTAGAAATATTAATGCCCTATCGGAGAAAAATTTGTGTGTGTGTGCGTGTGTGTTTTTGCTTCCAACAGAGTCCCAGGTGAACCATAAATATCAGGGAAATATTCTTCAATCTTTTTTATCTGCTCCCCAAATCAGATAAAACAACTCTTAAAAGTAAAAAAAAAAAAAAAATTTAAAGTAAGGATATAAACTACAAGACTTAGAGAAGATTAATAGTCAAAAGAGAGTAGTGTCCTGGCTCTGGCCAGACATGGTAAATTTTTGCTGTAGCCAGGAGGGAGCATGTCTAGGACCCAGAGGGCATTCCATACCACATCATGTCGTTTTTCAGAAATGGGGGAAGGGCTCCCTTCCACAGTGAGTTGAGTCACAAAGGGAGAAGTCAGGTGTTTTGGGGGGTTTCTGTGGGTGCAGGTGAGCAATCACGTATGAATCATTCGCTTCTTTTCTTCTTGTATAATCTGTCATTAGTATTGTTGCTATTACTGTTTGTTGTCTTGTTCCATTGCTATTTCCAGTAAATTGTTCTTACCTCAACCCATGACCTTTCCGTCTTGTGCCTCCAATTCTCCTCTCCAGTCTCCCACAGGGGGAGGGGGCATGATTGAACTCCACGTGGTTTGGCGTGTTTCAGTAAGAACATTAAATTAGGGAATACCGTATTAAACCATGACAAAAGGACACTCAAACCATGACAAAAAGATATTGAAAATTCATGTAAACCTATTTCTTTATTCTCAAATGTCCTAAAAGAGGGAATGCCTTCTTGTAGTCAATGCACTCACTTTCTGATTTGCTGCAGCAAGCTCTGCATGCACTTATTTCATTCCTGAGGAGTTTTTTCTCCTCCCTGAAGTTTTGCCACAGGGCCATCTTATTGCTTGTGTGAGGGAAAGTGTAGAGGTCCTATGACATGAAGGGAGCACCAGAGCCTACTTCCCTTCAGAGGTGATGCTCCTAACCTCCTCCTTTTTGGAAGTCAGTAACTCATAGTCCAACAATGAACAAATAAACTGTTCAATTGTAGTACCATAGGCAAAAAGCTGGCAGTCTTGTTCAATACAAAATCTGGATCCTGATCAGTTTGAGTTTTCACTAGTAAATTGCAGTGCAGCAATTTCAGTGTGTGATCTTCTATGTGGTATTCTGTGTGTCACAACCAGGATATATATATGAAGTTATATATATAAACTTCATATATATATATGAGGTTCACTTTAAAAGCCTAGCTGCACGTTTCCTTGTACATTATGCTTATGACACCTCTTAAACATGTTACATCTCTCAGGTATTTTCTACTGATTTTTCTGATGAGGTAGCTGGATTTGATTAACAGTGACTCATCAAAGTCAGCATGTTTGCATTTTTATCTATATTGAATTGCCCTTTATCTGTTACACAGTTTTTCTTTTAAGTAGGATGTATTACCTTTTCTACTTCATGAGTTGAATACCATTTTTGTTTTGTTTTTTTTTTCTGCTCCACTTGTTATGATCCGATTTTTGAGAGATGTGTCCGCCTGAATTAAGGTCAAATGAGACCATATGCTGAAGTCAGTAGTATGGATTTTATTTAACAGTAAAAGTGAGGCACAGAGATAGAAGGAAATAGGAAGGAGCAGGGGGGCAGAGAAGGAGAGAGAGATCAAGCAGAAAATAGTCACCACACTGTGGATCCAGAGTCGTCCCAGTGGTCCTTCTTCACCCTGGTCTTCTCGGTAGTCATTCCGGAGGTACCACTTTTATACAGTCCAAGTTGTGGGTATCCATGAGTGGTCACAAATATTCCCATAACTTGGGGTAGCATATGTATAAGCAGTTGTTTCCTTTCTCACGGTTTGCCACAGTTGAAATTTTTGTCTGGATACATTAACCAGTATGTGTTAACCACACTTCAACTCCTCTAGGCCTGGAATAAATGCCTTCCTGTTGCAAATTCCTGTCTTCTGTCCTTATCTCAAGTTCACACTGTGGTGACTTATCTTATGGCAAGTCACTTCTGTGACCTCGACAATGTTTGAGGCAATTGTGGTCTTTAAGTCTCTTACATCGCCCTGTGGCTCAAACAGTGTCTTCCTGGGACCTTTTTCTCATTTCACAGGTTGTCCAAGGGGTTGACGTGTTTGTAGAAAAGTCTGAGGAGAAGAGACAGAATCAGCAGGAAAATGACACAAGCAATTATGCAATGTACAATAGCTATCCCAACCATTACAAATGTAACTCCAGTGTAATCATCAACCCAATCCTCATTATAGACATTGCCTCCACCCCATGAGTCATGAGGTTTAGAATATGGACTTCAGCCACGAGATCAACCTTAGGTTTGGAGTGATTGGTAGAGCTTTGATGTTTGATCAGTGATTTGTTTCATTTTGGCTCAGGCTTTTTCAATTGATAATGTTGCAGTGTGAATGGATTAAGATTTAAAATTCCACAAATCCCTTGTTCCTTTAATAATAACATGTCTGATACCAACTGATTTTGTAAAGCCATTTTTGGTCTTGTTGGTCTTGCAAGTTCAGCTCTCTGAACAGATACCTGGCTCAATTACTTGAGGGTATGTGTACCTGCCATGCAATATTTTGCAAGGCCCATTGTTGTTGCATCATAACTATAGAAGGTGTAAAAAATATTTTAAAGTCCCAAAGCTGTATTTTTATCCCCACTGTATAATAATCACATCAATTACTGTTCAATTCTCATCCTTTTTTCAGGACAATTTAGTTTCTGCCATGTCCTTCTTGATAATGAATAATGAAAGATGGAATTTTGGCAAATGGATGGGAGTACTGTCCTGCATCTTAGACCAGCATGCTCAGTTAGGAACATCCCAAAGCTAATCCAGGTGGTGCAGTATAGCTGCACATCCAGGTGTCTATGAAGTACATTTGGAGCTTGAATTTCGGAGTAAGTCCTACTCCTTTTTTTTCAGGCACCAGAACTTTTATCACACATTTTTTTCACTCTTGCCCATCTTCCCTGTATTTTAAAATTAGTGGAAAGCTGGTTTATCTTTTGTGTCATAAGATGACTTCTAAAACTTTTTAAGCATCTTTTTATCACTCCCATAATATCTTTCTTCTTCAGCCTTTTCAGTTCAAATTCACTGTTTTCTCTGCTCTTTTCTGTATATGTATATAGAGATGCATGTTATGTCTGCATTCAATATTGCTGTTACTAGCAAATTCAGTTTGTGCTATTAATTTCTGATTAGCTCATCAAAAAATTGAAGTTTGATTTTTATGGTTATAGAATTACTCTTCTCACTTCTTTTGCTATATACATTCCATCAACTGGGTGAAAAACAGGATCATTTCTGAATTATTTTATTACAAGTTACATATTTATTTCTCCAACTTGTGCAGGTCACTTTGCAGTAGTTTTGCTATCCTAGTAGACTTAATGCTTTCCACAGCTTTCAGAAGAATTGTAAGAAAGGGTTTTATGATACACAAAAAGAATACTAAGCTTTTCAGGTTATTATTTTAGAAAAGAAGTCTTGAAAGAGCAACCCAGACTATGCTAGAGCTAGCAGTAAAGGTCACTCCTTCTTAAGAGCGTGAGAAAGATGCTTTGTTAATAATGGCTTCCTATGGCTCACAGTCCTGACTTTCCAATCATTGCTACAGTACATTAAATAGGAGGGCCATATCACCAGCAATCAAAGTGCTTTGATATCCAGGAGTCTGTTTCATTGAACAGAGGGGCACAATTGCTTAAGTACAGAAAGAAGGAGAGAAACCCTTTCTGGGCCACCATCACAAGCAGCCCAGGAGGAAAAATTAGGATAGGTAGGGCATAATTACCTTTTGGGAACTTGGCTCAACTGGCATTTATATATTCTCAAAACTAATAATAATTAAAAAAAAATACTGCAGAAGTGTACAAAGGTATTTACTCAGTACTGACTCAGAAAGAAAATTGCTGCCCACCTGAAAACTAATTGGTACCACTACTTGCAAAAGTGAACATGAAGCAAATAGTTTATCTAGACCAAGTCTGATCACTTTGTGAACTCTGACTGGATAACAACAGAAAAGGATATATCTGCCATGATTTTCAAATGATGAAATCTAAGGTTTCTCTGAATCAAACTGGTCAGTGATCTGTCTACTCATATACCTGACACCATGTATCCGTTCATATCTAAATTTAATTAGTTCTACTTTAGCTCGGACTGATTTCTCTTTCACCCGTTATCACCTACATGTATACTCTTCCCTCCTTTCTTTTTCATTTTTATACCATTCTTACGTAGCATTCTTTATAATCTAGAGCTTCCTTTTCATAAGTTTACATTCAGAACTTTTTCTGTTTGGGTATATACAAGAGCCTTTGTATCCATGGCAGAGTGTTTTCATTATTCTGTTCAAAAGGAGAGAAAAAATAAACTAAAGGGTTTCCTAATTTAGTATGATTTGGGAAACAGATCCATCAGTGATGTCCATCTGATTCTCCTTTCATGTTTGCCTGGCTTAAAACTACAAACAGAAGTAGGGAAGTTGAAACAGTGCTTCTAAATAATACCTAAATGGGTTTGGTATAAAAAATTGTTCTTGAGTACAGAAAATTCAGGTGAGTTTACAGAGAATCACTGAATCTGCATTCTTTATTATACTTTTATGAGTAAAGTGAGATAGAAGTGATTGGATTTTTTGACAGTTACTCAACAGGACCTACTAAATATGTTTTGGTTTTGCTGATTAATATTTTCCTTCTAGAACTTTCTAAGGGAAATATAGTAGTGTTTTCAAATGATAAGTATTTGCATATAGATACTTAATTGAAGTCTTGAAGAGAAAAATAATTATTTTTTTACATAGAAAATAAATTTCAGAGTACCTTAATAAAAGGAAACTTTCTTATCGCTCTCATCTGAAGTATGTTGTCTTGTCTGGTTTAAAAGCAGATTTGTGTGTCCATTTACTCTTAAGAATTTTAATAGCAACAATTTTTAAGCATTTTATTTCAAATTGTTCTGTTACTTAATTGGGAGGAGGCCATGTCTTCCTTTGTAGAATTTGTGCTCCTTCCAGGCAAGAGTCTGTCTTTACAGACCTGTTTGTGTTAATGAGAAATCAAGTGGAATTGCCATACTCTGGCACAGTAGAATATCAATACCATATGACTTTTGTCTACAAGATATTTAAAATCTTGTGCAGCAATTTGGCAAGTGTTATGAATTCTGTGCAGTTCCTACTATTGTAACTTATAGTTAATGAAAGATTACTGGAATCCTGTTTTGCCTTCACGTTTTTAACATTATATACATTAGTTTTAACATCACACAAGAAATTCATTCATGAAAAAGGCTTTGAAGTTTAACCTGTGATTATTGAACAATTAACATTTCAAAAGGAAGGCAGGGAGGAAAAAGCTGCCTTTTCTCCCACCCCTCTGTATTAATAGAGACCTTATTTCTGACATGGATTCTATGATCAGTTGGCAACAGCTGATGATTGGAGTAAAATATAATAGAAATCAAGGGTTAGCTAGAGAAAAAGAACTTCTGTACATTTCAGTCTTCCGAAGTAAGGCTGCACTGTATATAAGAAAAAGATCATATTATGGTATTTCAGTAATACAGTTTTGTATGGTGACAGTAGCATAGAATCTTTCCAATGGATAGTGCTATCCCATTGTTTAAAATAAAAGCAACGAACAAGGGTGATAAAAGAAAATATAGTGTATGTAGCTTCATGTTTTGTAAAGGATGTGCACTTCTAAAAAAATGTTGGGCCCATTACAGACAGCAGTACTTAGAAAAGCAAAAATTAATTACAGGAGACACATATTAACAATAATGGTGTACTGAGAAGGAAAATTATTTTGGTACATCTTGTAGAAATTTGAGGTGTGTTCACAAAGAGTTAGCTATTATGGCAACAGAAGAGAACTTCTTACTGTGATTGGCAGAGCAGTGGTAAAATTGAAGTAATGGATGTCTCACTGAAGAGAGAACCTGTTACTCAATTTAAAGAGAGCACAGGAATATGGTCATGACTCCGTGTGATACTCTCATTTGCATATAAATTTTTATATAAGCATTTAATTTAACTGGAGTTTATGGTCTTATTTTTAACTGTGCAATTGAAAGTACTGTGTTCAATTTTTTTTTAGAACTATTGTAATGCACAGGAAACACATGTACCTCAATTAGGCACTTTGCTTTTAAATAACACACAGTTTACCTGCAAGTAGGAGGATATAGTAAACTTTCTATGTATAACAAATATGAGCATTTAATAAGAACAAAGCATCTAAATATCAGCAAGATTTATTTGTTAATAGCATCCAGAAAATATTTATAATCACTATTCACAATCCCTTTTGAAATGGGGAATTTCCAACCTCATTTTGTGACTTAAACACAGACTAGATGTAACAGAAAGATATGTAACAGAAAGAAGAAACAGAAATATCTTATTGGTAGTAATGTGTAGAAAGTAATGAGATTTTGTTATTCAGCATTACGCTATTGTCTTTGTCTAACAGCCATCAAAATATGTGATACCTGTGGGTTACCGTAACATCTTCATATCTGTAAAAGAACAGAAGTCATACTTGGTACTGCTCTAGAAAATGTTTGTCAGTGCCACCATTTGCTGAAAAATTGTATTTTTTTACTGAAAAATTTTTGAACGCTGTAATTTTTCTTGTTTTACACCAGGATGTTCTTCCAATGGCCTACAGTTAACCTGACCAGAAACCAGAACCAGACAATACAGAGGTGATACTAAAAAGTATCACAATTAATTTCTGTAGAGAGAGAAAACAAAACAAACAAAAACTCTACCTCCAAAACAAAACCCAAAGAATTTTTCCTGCATAACTAGTTTCTGTGGTTACAGTAAAAGGTTGCTGCCAATGACCTTGAAGTGTCTTTTCTTTCATTGATATCAAGGAATCAATCATGCCTAGTAAAGATTTCTTGTGATAAAGAATTAGACTGATGGACATGGATTGCTGTATTAATGGTTTGAGCAAAGACAGTGTGTGTGTGATGCTTAGATAACTAAGATTGGTATTAAATGTAAATTGTCTCCGCTTTCAATATTTTATTAGTGTAAATTCAGCATCTATTTGTAGTACTCCAGTTCATACTGAGTGCTTAGTTCAAGTTGACTGGAATTTGCTGTTTATTTAAAAGGCTCTAAGAAAAATTGTTCAGAAGTATTGAGTGTGTCAATCTTGGCTAAACCCTTAAGTGAAGCTGCTGTTCTGGCATTCAAACTGCCAATATTTTGATTTTATAAGAAAAGAGCAAAAGATGGATAGAGAATGGATGTTGCTCACTTTGTTGTATGGAATCAGGTGTGCAGTTGAAAAAAATGTTTCATATGGGAATTGCATTCAAAATCTTTCTAAGTATATATGTGCCCATTTCTTATATAACGTACTTGATAGCAAACTGACACAAGTGGCATAGTATTAATAATCCAAATAATGTGTGACTGGCCCTGTTTTCTTTCTGCTGTTGTCTTCAGTTCATACATTAATGCTGCGTTTAAAATGAGAGATCAACTTGAAGAAAACTATTCGAGTTATAATGTGCTTTTTTCCCCCCTTGTATGCTAAGAATGAGCTAAAGAGAATCATTCTGATTTTATAATCATTTTAAGGTACTAGGTTTATTTTTTTCTTTTTTATTTCTCCCCCATATATCCTCTTCAGCTGCCACATATGGGGGAATTCCCAGCCAATCTGTCTTTTTTGGTTTAGGTAGTTTGCTCTGCAAGATATTTGAAAGTTGTTTGAAACAGTATTTTTGTGTCTGTTTATTGGTTTATCACATGTACATAAAGGAGTTTATGACAAACCAAAATTTATCCCACAGGGCTTTTGTAGATTGCATAAACCTTGAAGACACTCATGTACTTATCTGTCTCACTCCTGCATGGTTTATAAATACATGGGAGGGACTAGAAAATTATTGGATGAAAATTTAAGGGTTGTTTTCTTTTTTTTTTTTTTTGTAGATTCTCTTGAGTTTGTAAAGAAACATCTGGAGAAGTTTGTTTGCATGAAGTAAAATGAGTTCTTTTAGTTTAAGATGAGTGCAGTTCAGGAGCAAAAGATATGATTTTTTTTCAACATAAAAAAAGGGGTTTGGACTAATGAAACTAAAAGTGAACTCCAGTGTTTTATGCAATAGGAAGATCAAAAACTTCAACAAACTTTATAAATTTAAAACTAAATAGTTTTTAATCTAAATATTTGAAAACATATTATATTTTAGCACAGTGTAATTATATAGTGTGATATTTTTAGAATCAGAAAAATGTAGGAAGTATTCAGTGACTTCTTTGTGCTCTTTCTACAAATAAAATGTCTTTAAAGAAGGAAAGTAGAAATGGGGATGCTCTCGCTAAAAGCTTATTCCACAAATCTAACTCTAAACTGAGTCACCTTAAAGGGTAAATTACATCAGTACTTCTGCTTTTCTGGGGCCTCTTAACAGTTAGACACACTTCAGAATATGATCCAAGTGAACTGCATAGTGCAAAGCTAGTTTCTCTTTGCAGAGCTAGTTTGGAGTGTAATAATAAATACATCTACAATTAAAGCTGATTTAAAATTTAAAAAAAAAAAAACCAAACAAAAGAAAAGAAAAATAACCATTTGGGGGATTGATAATAAACTGTGGTAATTGGGTAATTATTATTCATCTCATTGGTTATGAGGTTAACTTGAAAAATATATGAGAAATTAATGTCAAATAGATTTATCCGATTAAATCTGATTATACAACAATTTGTTTTGTTAAAAAGGTGAAAAAGTTAAGTGGTATATGAGTAATTCTGAAGATCTCTATGTAACATGAAGCAATAAAAAAGACAGCTGTATCAGAGCGTGCTGAATTTTCCATTTAAAATATACTGCATCTACTCAGTTGGAGATTTTTAATGTCTAAATAAATTTGCAGTCCTTATTGCAGATTCATAGCAAGATAGCATAAAATTACAGAGTTTTTGGGGAAGTAAAAGGTTAGTGATGTTTTATGGCTAGCCTCAAGAGCTCTAGTACTTTGGAAAAGCTCTCACTTATGTCTAGTGTCTGCCATAAACAAGAAAAAAAATCTAAATTCTCTTTACACATCTATGTATCAAATGAAGTCATTATTCTCAGTGGTGATCTAGCACTGAGGCATTTTATGTCACTTTTCTCTGTCATCCCTCTTCAGGTTTTTAGGAGGCTTGAACATTATTAGATTTCAAAATAGCAAAACCAATTTTTAATCAACAGACATTTTTTGAAAAGCATCAAACAGTTGCATGTTTTCTGTAGAATAATGGATATTACCATTTATTAGCTGTTACTATTTCCTCATGAAGGGAAATTGCAGTCCTTACTGTATCCCAGAGAATAAAGGGAAAATCATACCTATCTAATTAATTATTTAAAAAGGTACAGTGTTTATATTCATTTATAGTCAGAGAAATAATATTTTTCTCAGATTTGCTGAATACAACCAAATCCTGCTCAATTCAACTAATGGCCTAGGCTCATGCATTACAAAGTCTTATTTTAGGAAGCAAGAGTAGCAGCTGACCTCTGCATTGACCATTTGTAATACAGGCTTAGGAAGGTATGCATGAAGACTTTCTCAGCATTGGAGATTTAGTTAGATGTTCTGAATTACTCACCAAATGATCACCGCCTTACCCAGTCATCAGTAGAGTAAGGCTAGTAAAGCTATTTTGCAGTAATGAAATACAGCCTGTAAAATTCAGTCATTATTTGCTTTTTTCTTTCTGTTCTCCCCAGTGTCAAGGAAAGAGGATCCAATGAAATGCTTAGAATGTCTAATTGTAGCTGAGAAGTTTGTTTTCATGGTCAGCAGAGAGAGGTGGGTGGTAGCTAAAACAATGAGCAATGACAGATCCACTGAACAGTCCCATGAAAGGATTTTGCTACCCTGAGCTTTCTCAAATGACTGTAAAAGAAGCTTAGGAAGATTAATTTCCTTTGACTAAAACTAGCCTGCATTAATAGTCACGAATTGGTGTCTGGTATTACATTCTTCAGAACAGAGTTTCTTTTAAAATCCTGTTGCTTTCTACTGCGTATACTATACTAGTGCTTATGTTAGACTGTGTGTTTTCCTTCTTTAAGCTTTGGCATGATTTGCAATTTTCTGTCAGGATGATTCTTCAACCAGTGGACTTGCACAAGACTCACGATTTGTTCTTATTGCAGCTGTAAAATATGAGACTGAGAGAAGGCATGCACAATTTGTCCTTATGAAATGTAGGTTTTGTTTTCCTTCTTAATCTAGAAGGAAGCCTTAAAAAACCATCTTGGATTTCTGCCAAGTGCAATTATTTTCAGATTTCTTTGTGGAATATAATTTCTTTCTGACAGTCAGTAGCAAACTGCAGAGTTGCGTTGCTTTGCCAATGTGAACAGAGAAACTGATTACTTGGCAAATAGAAGTTGTAACATTGACATTAGCATGAAAAGCCTGAGCTCAGTTTATCTGGCAAACCAACCATACATAAATGATTATTTTTAAAAATGTTTTCAGTTAACCCTCAAAAGGTTATCTACTCTCTGTGTCCTTGTAATAAAGGAAGTTAGAGATACTGAAAGGTATGTATAATATGAGCAAGAATGTGACATTAGTATTACTGGTACTTCCATGAGTTGACTGAAATAAAATGCAGAAAGCTTGAAGGGATGTACAAGAAATAAGGGGGGATATGCGTATTGGCTGTGTTTTACAAGCAAACAGCTGTTTTTTCTGAAAATATCTGTTTGGTTGCAATTATTGGTGCAGCTTTCCTTTAGGAAACCAATAAAAAATTTTAATTCTTAGCTTCAAATTTTCTGCCTGATCAGCTCAGAGACAGATGATGTGGTTTTTTTTGACTTTTCCTAATAGAAAATCAGGATTTTTCTTTAAAAAGAAGGGAAATGCCCCCACCCAGAGTGTGTTATCATTATAGTTGAACTATTATAACTCTGCTAGCCATCAGTTAAAAAGAGACCAAACAATATATTTTTTTTTTCTTTGTTGTAGATTTGTTAAAGACTGTAAATAGAAATAAAGGTAGTATGAAAGGCTATGAATTAAAATTATCTGGTGTTTGCTAATTCCATTTATTAAGGACACAATAAACTATTTTTTTTTCTGTTCGAGGATAATGTAGGTAAGAATTCACATCTTCAGTTCACATAGCCTATGTTCTCTTCTTTATTGTTTTTTTTTATTATTATTATTTATACAAAGCCAAAAAAACCAGAAGGTTATTTAAGATAGCAATTTATTGGCAACAAATGCTGGGAAAAAATACCAAAAACAAAACGCCACAAACCAAACCAAAACCACTCCTAGCTTCTGTGATGATGAACGAATTCAAGCAGTCTGTTTCATTATATGTTCTCCTGTGGGGAGAAAGCTGGGAACGGTCTTTCCATAGCTGTTAATGAAGAAGTACCGGCAAATGGTCATAAATTCTCTTACATGGAAAGTGTCAGCGTATGAAAGCAAGTTATAAACTCCAAGGAAATAATTGCTGATTCAAAACCAAAAATCACCTATAGTTTCTGTTTTATAAGCAGTAAGAGACCAAAGCAAAGATTCCCTATCAAAGTTTTCTTTTCATATTATTTTGCTCATTATTCATAACATATATAATGATTTGTAAAATGTCAAGTTCTTCAGGAGAACAGAATTGCAGTGGAATCATTGTTAAGATAATTGTTCAATTCTATCTTTTTAAGAATGGCAGAAATAATTAGAGTTTCTCAATGTAATTTTAAAAGTACCTTGCCATTTCTGTTTGAACAGTAGGAGAACAAACATTGAGCTTGTAGCAATTTTTTTACTGCCATCAAATATATTTTCCAAAAGGTAAAAAACCACTTTTCTGTATTTTTTGCTGTTGATGTTTGAAGGCTCTGTGTCAAAGATGTTTGTGTGTCAGTATAGATACAGGTCTTTTTTAACTACTTAGTTTGTGAGTTAGTCAATAAAACACTAAGTGCTTGTCAACATGCGGTGTCAAATAGCTCTGTTTGCACTTCACTATCCCTTTTCAAATGCTGCTTACAACATTAAGTTCACTTTGTATTGAGTAGTTTGCTTTAATTAACAAAACAAACATTGAACTTGGTATAACAATAAGCTAGGGACATTTATTTTGTAGTTATAAAAAAACCCAAACCAACCAACCAGACAAAACTCACCACTACCAACAAAAAATGCTATCCAGAAAATTCTAACTCTCTTGAGTGTCATCATGTGTGAATTCCATTGAAATACTAATGTAAAATAACCACAAGGGTGTTTCATCCTTTGTTTCTATGAAAAAGAAGGGAGAAACCATAACACAGACACCCATTTACTTAGAAAATAGCTATGGTACCTAAAGATATCATATGCTGCAATGAATCAATTAAAAGGCTGTAACAAGTAAGTGTGCTTCAAAGCAATATCTAATAATTTAGCATAAGGAATGGTAAAGTAAACTAGTCTCCAGACTGCATTGTAGCAGCTGAATTTTTAAACACTCCATCCTATGCCCTATTTTGTTCACAAATACATTTGGCAGAGATTAGGCAAAAAATTCTTGACAGCAATTGCAATATCCATTTTCCAGATAAAATGTAAGTACCTGTAGTGTGGCTCTTTTGAGTCGCTGTTCGTTCATCTTTCACTAAAAATGTTGTTGAAGGGGAACACTTTGAAAACATGTGTTCAGCTAGTAAGAGAGAAAAAGTAAATTGATCTTCTGCTTCATACATTTTAGAAAGAGATAAAGATCAAAACATCCAATAAGGAAGTTTTTTGAAGTTAGTCGGGTGGGTTATTCTGAAGGGAAATCCAGTGGTATTGGTTCACATCATCAAAGGTAAAAATGAAGTCTTAAAGAGGGTCCCTTTTTTGATCTTTGCAGTGGTAACATGTAATGGTATATTGAAGATTTGGTAGAAATATTTTCTGTGTAACCAAAGTGCTAATATAGAAACCTATAGTTATCTTAAGAAAGTCAAGTTATTGACAGTATTACCAGGTAGGTTAATTTTTAGGTGGGTGGTTTTCTTCTTCCAATGAACAACTAGCAGAATCATTGGAAGCACAGAGTTGTGCAATGTGAAATTTAGTTGCCCAAACATCTTTGGATGAAGAAATACAATGAGACATATGTTTTTTGAATAATATTTTGAGTGTATTTAAAGAAAGAAAACTGAGAAATTAAAGGGAATTTCATAGATGCTTCAGTTTTCCTGTTTAAATTTCAGTCTACAAAAAGACTCAAGATGTTATAGTGAATGTCATCTTGAAATATGAGATTATGTTCTCTGGGTAAGAACAAAAACTGGAAAGTGAGAACTGAAAAAAAATAAACCCCAATAAATTGGAAAAGCCATAGGTAAGATCATGGAGGAATGCAAGTACAGTCACAATGAACCAGAAGTTAATGTAGCCCACTATTTTGTCATTGATAACATCCAAAGGATAGAATGTGAGAATGAGGCAGCACATAGTAATATTTTCTATCAAAGTTCTTTTCCTGTGCAACTTATGGACTTCCTGAGCGAGGTATTGTAGCTGAAGTTTTTGCTTTTGCAAGCTTTTGATGAAGTCTTCAATAGGAATTGAGGAATTTATAGAAGAGGTTACAAAGTTTGTGAAGAAACAACTAAGGAAGAACTGGTTGGAGATATAATGGTGAGGACAACATTGGCTGCAGTGACTATGAGATGGCAGAGTCGAGGAGCCTAAGAGGAGACAGCAGGGCAAAAAGCAATACAACCATGGACTTCAGGAGAGGAGACTTCAGCCTGTTCAAGGATGTGCTTGGAAGAATCCCATAGAAGATCATGCTGAAAGAAAAAGGGGTCCAAGAGAAATGGTTGATTTTCAAGGATGATCTCCTCTATCCTCAAGAACAGGCTTTTGCAATGAACAGTAAATCAAAAGCAGCCAGAAGTCCGTATTAATGAACAAGGAGCTCTTGCCAGATTTCAAATAAAAGGAAAAAGGTGTAAGGAGCAACAGGTGACCCAGGAAGAATATGGATGCTCTATTTGAATGTGCAGACAAGGAAAGACAAAGCCATCCCAGAACTGGATCTGGTGAGAGACATGAAGGTCTACAGAGTTTCAGGACTGTATCAGCAGCAAAAGAAAGAGGGAAAATATGGACCTTTTGCTGAGCTGGCATGGAGCCCAGTGCCAAAAGACATAGAAGACGATGATGTACTAAAAGCCTCCTTTGCCTCAGTCTTGACCACAAACACTTGCTTTCAGGAATCTCAGATCCCTGAAATCAGTTTACAGCAGCAGTGCCTCTGTAATGTATCACTGAATCTAATGAGAAGAATTGAAAAAAAATGAGGTTTGTTTTTGTTTTTTTTTTTGGTCTGTCTGTTCATTACAACGGATGAAAACACTTCCACAGGATGTCATTTAATTTGTTAATTTTTGCAGAGATTTAGTTTTTCCCTCTGGTCGGATGCAATCCTCACCAGCTTTTCTTCTGCAAATAACTGTCATAGCTAAATAAACATATTGCTTCTGCAGAGTTTAACTAGTTGTTAAAATAAAAGTTGTATTTTCTTTTGCAGTCACAATATAGGTAGCAAGAATAAACAACTCCGCCATTCACAGGTATAATATTTGAATTTCAGATTACTGTCAGATATTGTGATATATTTGTGATGTCTGATATTTGTATTGCAGCTTTGTTGCCAAGATGATGAGCATAATTACTGTAGAGATGTGGGCTTAATTATGATAACCTTGTTTTTAATCTTTCCTGGTAGGATTTTGGAGATGATGGGTCCTTGTACATCACTAAGGTTACCACAACTCATATGGGAAATTACACCTGCTTTGCTGATGGGTATGATAATCTCTATCAAACTCATATTCTCCAAGTGACTGGTAAGGAAAAATGTTCTAATTATCAGATCATAAGAAACTTGGATTTTGTTAAGCAGATCTGTTGTTGCTGTTTGACTTTTTTTTGTACTGTGTTACAGCTTAATAGAAAAAGATACATAATTTTTTCTTCATTGTTCTCCTTCAAATAATCTTAAAAATAATGAAACACAATAATTTTAATTTATTGCTTCTATGTCAATAATAACTATAAAAGGTGTAAAGATAGTCCAGAGGACTTGCTTTGCACCTGTGATGTTATGCAGAACAATAAGTGGTTTATATATGCATGTATACACAGATAAAGTAGTTTTTGGTATTAATTTAGTAACCTGGAGAACACATTGGGAAAAATAAGTGTGTAAGTTTCTTGTGTTAAGAATGTTTTGTTGAATATAAGATTAATAGAATACACTTCCCAGAAGGTTTTGTAATTGATGCGGGCTTATAAATTCACATTTATGGTATTGAAATCTAACCATGATTTTAGTAGATTAACTTGAGGCACCCGGATTTGAAATCTTGATTTTTACATTTTCCTGCATCTGTTCAAGTTCCAGGTAACACTTCATTGAATTCTGTACTTGGACAAAATTTAACTGCTTTGTTAGTCATGCCCTGAAGACAGGCCTTTACCTTCTCTAGAGCTGGTGTATCCTGTCCTAGCTGTTTTTCCTATATGCAATTTATTTCCTAAATTATTTTAAGCAGTTCTTTTCCACTGATGAAGCGTCTGTTTTATCACCACTGAGATTTAATGTCCTTTTTTTTTTTCCTGTGAGTACTTTCATGGTATTTCAATTCATATTAATCTTTGACTCTTAAGACTCCTTTTCTGCAGTAAACTACCAGTGTTTGTCATTCCATGTTGTTAATTAATCCTATCCAGAATCATGTTTGACCTCAATCTTCTCCAAATTTGCTTTGCATTAAGAGACTCTCTTTCTCTCCTGAGGCATACTCTAGCCCTAGTTTCCTGGCCACTGCTGTTATAATCATTCTTTGTTTTGTTAGTTATTAATCACTTGCATAAACCTTTATTAGGTTGACTTTTTTTTGACATCTCATTCAAGAATGCTGAATTTTTTTCTGTTATTCTTATCTTACATTTATATAAATATGAATTACAGCTTCCAAGATTATTTTGGCTTTTAGTATGATTCATTCTTCTTTTAATGACCTTTTATCCCTTTTCTGTTGTTAATATCTTCACATTTTAAATTACTTTGACATTTAGTGCTTGTTTGCAGTTTTATAAACATGTTATCTCTGCTGTTGTGTTTCTCCAGGAAGCTGGCTTGTAAGGTTTATCTATCCGTATATTTCAACTTTTTTTCCTCAACTTCTTCCACTCCTGACCCACAACACATTGTAGATAGAGTGTTGTCCCTGAGCTAATACGTGGTATCAACACCTTTTTCTACAGTTTTTTCTTCTGGGATTATTTTCTGTCATTTGAAAAGCCAGGTAGCAAGTACTGGCTAAACCAGTGAGAAGACTGAAGTGCAGTTTATTCACATTTTAATTCCTGCATACATAGCAGAGTTATTGGCAAGCTGAACACATTAGTAGGTTCTTGACCAACATTCTCCGCTGTTTTATGGGGTCTGGTTTACCCTCAATTATCAACAAAATTATATTCTTATCAATACATTCCTTACCAATCCAATGTGTAAATAATCCCTCAGAGGTGCATAGCAAGAGTTAAAATACTAGGATTCTTCATGTTTGGCTCAGTTCAGCACATAATGAGGCAAAACTCTGCTTAAGTTGAAGAAGGTTTTCTGCAATACTAGGAAATCAAGAAATATAATTTGGGAGAGGTGAAGGAGGACAAATGTAGATTTTTCTGGTGATAGTGTCTGTCAGGAAATTGTTTTTTTTATCTGGAAACCCCTGTAAACCTCAGATAGCTGCTATTCCAAAAGCTGGCACTGGAATTATACCTTCCTAAATGATTTTGGATGTTGATATTTTGGGGAGCAAGAAACAGGAAAAGGAGGCCTTTTGAGCAATAGGATTATTTTCTGTGCATGTTGTGGATAAACGGAGTTAAATCCATTGAGATTAAAGGTCAAATGAACAGCTCTTCTACAGTTTAGATCTGTACTTCTAAGGAATAATCTTCTTAAGCACAAGCATGATGGTCAGTACTTGGAGCTATGATAATGACTAATTAATATAATGATACTTGTATTAACTGGAGAGTCAGTCAAAAGGTTAATGGGATAATGAGACTACGTTGATCACAAAGATCTAATGTGAAGGTTCAATGAAAACAATGTAATTAGATTTTAAGTTCTTTCTTGGTTTCCATTTATGTACAGCTATATACTTTTAGAAAAAAAATCATATATTTTAGGCTAGTATGCAATTATTTTATATATATACGTCTGATTTACTTTTAAGATTAAAATCTAAGATTATTTTTAGTTTTGAATTATCCAGCACAGTAATAAAGAATAATGAGCTTCCTTTAGAGTCTTAAAAATACACTTACTGAGCACTGTAAAAGACTTGTTTTATAGTGAAAAAATCAGTCTACTCTTAGATAAATAATATGGTAAAGTAAATATTGTAAACAATACTATAAGTCGATATTTAACACTTTTTCATATAAATGACAAAAAAAATGTGATCAGGAAGGAGTAGCTCTTTCATAACAATCTTAATTATTAGTATTTGCATAATACTTAAAACTTTCAGTGCATATAATTTTGAGATTATATGACTCAGACTTTATGACTAAATGAATTTGAGTCTCTCAGTTTGATCTTTATTTTTCTTCTAATATGTCAGTGATACTTAAATAAGATCAGCAGTTTTGATACCTTAAGGTAAAGAAGTGAGAACCCAGTCCCTTGGCCAGATGTAAATTGGGAATGTATAGTGTCTGAAGAATTGTTAGCCAGCTTTGTCTTTTCCAAAGTATCTAAGTTTAATAGAAGGGTTATTATATACATCAATAGAAGAACCTAGTTCACTATAGATAGCACCTATTTCTTTTTTAAAAACATACATTCTCCCTGGATTCAAGACAGCTTGAATAGACTATTTTCTCCCTTCCCCTCCCCCATCAGATCCGACTGAAATAATACTCAAGAGGTTTTATAGCAAATGTTAGAGATGTTGAATAGTTACATATCCACCATATTTGGAACCAACAGTCTCGCGTTGCTTGTTGAATTGAAAGATAAGGGTTATAGAATTCACTCAATTACGTGTTATACGTTACTCTGCTAAATACAAACATGCAGTCTCCCCTCCCTTTTTAACCTATGTGATGATCTCTCCCTTGTAAAATAAGCTTCTTTAGGTTAAGATGCTAGAGCATATCTGTTCGATAGTCAATGTGTACAATTAATTGCGTACTTAAAATTTCATTTCTGGTGATATTTATGGTCAGTTACACAAAAAAACAAAACCCGCAACAACAAAAAAACCCAAAACAAAACAAACAACAAAAAAAAGGTGATTCAAACAAACCCCAAAGACTTTACGTCGAACTTGTCACATCAAATTAACTTTTTAGACAGCCCACAACTGCACTTGTATTTCAGCTGTCTGCATGCCTCAGTTGCACTGTTCTTTCTTAGTGGAATATTACAAGTAGGCTTCAGGGTAATATCAAATAAAAATTATAATGCAAAACAAGGATTGAAAACATTACTAGCTGTATAGATAACCTACCAGACAGAGAGTTGCCGAGGAAATAGGAAAATGGCAGCAAATAGAGGAAAGATTGGGCAAGAAATAAGCCCTAGTGTCATGCAAGAACCTCTGTGCCTGGGAAAACAGTGATAAAGGGAACAGGATCTACTATAGAAATAAGGGGTAGTAAAAGAAAACTCAGACATACTTTCATTTGAGCAGGTCCTCTCTTCACTTTCACATCTTCTAACAATCCTTAAGTAGTTAATTTAGTGACAATAACATGTTGTCATGCAGGGTGAGATTTTATTTGTTGGTTTAGGAAGAATTTGATTTAGTTACAGTATTTTCTAAAACTTTCTTAACAATAATATTACATCCAAAATATTGCATGCCTTTTGTCCAAATAAAACTAATTCATTCCTTTTTCTATTCAGTGAAAATTCTTTGAAATTAGACTGTTTAAAAAAAATTCTCTTCACATGTGCTCAGTAGAAGTCTGTCAAGGTGTGGTAGTTAAATACCCCTAAGGTTTTATATGCAATGAGAATATTTCACTGACACAGAAAGACGCAAGAAATATCCTGGCATATGTAGTCAGAACACAATTAATTGCAATGCCGTGCTGTTGGTCCTAAAAGTTGTTTCTGTTGCTGAGATGCTTGAGAGTGTTCAGTGAAGGCAATCCTGTCTCTAGGGAAGTGGAGGTCCTCGCTTTTCCAGAGACTAGGTGGAGGAATAAGCCATTTGGCTTTGCTGCAGTGGGAAATCTACAACATGAGGTAGGCTACCTAAAGGACCTTGTGTCAAGAAATGCTGAACAGGCAGACATGAAAATTGGGTTTTAGGAAGTGAGGCAGGGTAAGACTGGGAGCTGAAGTGCCAAAAAATGTTCAGACCACTGAATGTGCAGTCAAGTGGGGCTCAGTCTGAAGAACACAGTGGGGAAGGCAAGGTCTCAGTATGGAGCACAGAGATGCTATGCAAGAGGAGATAGAACAGGGAAGAAATGGAGAGGAAACAGGAGTGGGAATGTCAGGCTTGAGAGAAAAATAAAGATCCACTTCCATGAAAGCAAAGTCCTTTTCAGAAAATCAATATAAACCTTAAATCTCTGATTTTTATGTGCTCTTCCTCTCAGTTGGTAGTCTAAGAAACTAAAAGCCATATTATCTAATTTTTAGCCTTCTCCCATGTTATTATATTACATTTTTGCTATTTGCATGTTGGGGTTGTGTTGAAAAGACCATCCTCTTTAACTGGGTTTAAAATATCCCTGAAACCTACTGATTTTTACATCCTCTCTGAGATTAAGTACATTTGTGTATTTCTTGCAATGTAGAAATGTAAGGCATTTCTATGACCTAATGGGACAGCATGCTGAGATGTTCCTTGTAAATAGTTGAACAGGATTTGAAAATATTTAATCTCAGGCCAAAATAGACACAGTTAATTTTTGATCTTGTTATCTTCTTTCATTATCAAGTGATACTTCATCCTCTACCCAGCTGAGTTTTGTGACACAGCCTAAATATTCCATATTTTTAGAGCTGCATTAAACAAAACTTTGGCGAATAGGAAATACACTTGTTTAATCCTATTACAGTTAATTTTTTTTTATTGTTAAAAACAACCTCAAGCAAGTTCTCTATATAGAAAATTAAGGATAAGATAAATAGTTATTCATCTAAATAATTTACGTAGCAAGATTTTTAAATCTTGCTTAACTATTTATTACCAATAGGAATATGTCCACTGTGATGTCACTGACCCTACTGATGTGTGGTATGTAGAAGATTTTTAATTGGTAAGCATATACTGCAGCAAGTTTTCAAACCTTGCTAAATTGATGTCAACAATTCTTATATTTTGTTAATAATGAAACTCGTAAGACTAGTCTTCTACATAGGTTCACAGACTCTGCTGAGTTGGAAGGGACCCGTCAGGATCATTGAGTCCAGCAGGACAGCCCAACAGTCGCACCATGTGCTTGAGAGCATTGTCCAAACACTTAATGAACTCTGTCATGATTGGTGCTGTGACCGCTTTCCTGGGAGACTGTTCTAGTGCCCAAACACCCTCTGGGTGAAGAACTTTTTCCTGGTATCCAGCTTAAACCTCCCCTGACACAGTTTCATGCCACTCCCTCAGGTCCTGTCGCTGGTCACCGCAAAGAGATCAGTGCCTGCCCCTCCTCTTCCCCTCATGAGGAAGCTGTAGTCTGCAATGACATCTCTCCTCAGCCTCCTCCAGGCTGGACAGACCAAGTGCCCACAGCCACTTCTCATATGGCTTCACCTCAAAACCCTTCACAATCCTTGTGGCCCTGCTTTGGACATTCTCTAACTGCTCAATGTCTTTTGTATATTGTGGTCCCCAAAACTGCAGTCAGTGCTCGAGGTGAGGCCTCCCCAGTGCAGAGCAGAGTGGGATGCACTCCAGGACATTCTTGGCCCTCCTGGCTGCCCAGGCACTGCTGGCATCGACCAGGACCCCTAGGTCCCTTTCTACAGCGCTGCTCTGCAGCACCTCATTCCCCGGTTTATACACACAACCAGGGTTGCCCCATCCATGGTGCAGAATCTGGCGTCTTCCCTTGTTAAACTTCATACAGCTGGTGATTGCCCATCTTTCTGCAGGACCTCTCTGCACTCAAGGGAGTCAACAACTTCTCCCAATTTGGTGTTGTCAGCAAAGTTCCTTATTTTTTTCAAGTCCTGTGTCCAAGTTGTTAATAAGATGTTGAAGAGAACTGGGCTGAGGATGGAGCCCCGTGGAACGCCACTAGTGACTGGATCCCAGCCAGATATTGTCCCATTCACTGTAACTCTTTGTTCCTGACCAATGAGCCAGTTGTTCACCCGTTATGTAACACGGTTATCCAGGTGTGTGGACATTTTGTCTAAAAGGGTACATGTCATGTTTAACATCTTAATTAATGATCTGAGTTGTGGGGCAGAGTTCTACCTTCAACAGTTTTGTAGGTGGCACCAAACTGTGAGGAGTGGCTGATAGAGACTACAGAATCTTGGCTGCTATTCGTAGGGAGCTTGACAGGATGGAGAAATGAACCAGCAGGAATTTAGGAAGTTCAACAAGAAGTGCTAGAGTCCTGCATCCAGGGAGGAGCAACTCCCGTGCACCAGTATATCCTGTGAAGCAGGACAGTTACAATCTCTCTACAACATATCATGACTTACTAATTGTACATTATTCATATTTTACAAAGAAGTCTAAGGAAAAATAAAAGTCTTATTACTCAACCACAAACTATTGAACTAGAATTGAGGCGTTTTTCCTTGATACCACAGGCAGTGAAAAGAGGTTTTTCTCACAGAATATTTTTTCTGCTTCATAAATTTTCTGAGACAGAATTCTGCATTGAATGTCACTGAATATCTGACTAATACCACATCTGTGTGTTGTTATATATAGCTGCAGGGGTCTTCTGAATTGCTTGTAATTACTTTTCTTAAAATGAAGATAAAGTTCTTCACTAAATTATAATTGTTTTCTGTATTCAGTTCCACCAGTTATCCGAGTCTATCCAGAGAGCCAGGCAAGGGAACCAGGTGTCACAGCTAGCCTTCGGTGCCACGCTGAAGGTATTCCCAACCCACAACTTGGTTGGCTGAAGAATGGAATTGATATCACTCCAAAGTTGTCCAAACAGCTAACTCTTCAAGGTAAAGGGGTGTATTTATTGTTTCCTACAGATTGTTAATGTTTTATCTGTGCATAATTTCCATACTAGCTGCCCTTCTTCCATAGTTTTAACTAATGTTTGAAGTCTAAGCTACAATGTTTCAAAAGATGTGATGTCTTTCAGTTACTCCCCAAGACATGTATCTTCTCTGCTTTCTCTTTGTTAGAATAATGATTGTATTTACTGGCAGGATTACCAGAAAATTCCAATATGCTCTTCTCTATTTGAAAACGTGCAGTATCTGAGTGGAGCAGACAGTCCAAGACCCGGTCCCAATCAGAACTGATAAGAATCTTAATGAGATTTGAGGACTTGATAGTAGAAAAGACTGGAGGAGAAATACCTGAAATGGATGTGCTGTTTTCTGAAGGGTATCAGCAGACCTCCATGGGAGTGCAAAGACATTGCATACACACACACAAACCCTGTCTCCCACCCCAAAAAACCCCAAACCCCTCAAAACCCAAAAACCTGCAAAAACCCCCAAAACGCAAAAAAATCCTATCCAAAATGAAAGGAAGGTCTTATCTTTCATCAACAGTTCATGTCTATGAATCTTCAGGGCTCAGCAAAATCAGTGGACTTGCCCAGCAAAAAATCTTCATGCTTCTTCAGTCTTTCTGGTGATTTTTGATCAGCCATAGGGAAAAAAAATCTTCTGCTACTAGTGTTCCCTTCAAAACTTTCGCTCATCAACAAAACCAGGATGTGTAGTTAGGATAGGACAGCACTCAGCCTGCACTGTAAGAAGTAGTGAGACAGACATGGCAAGTGCTTCTCCGAAGAGCTGCTTTACCTGCAGATGTCATGGTCCTCTGTTCTTTCATGGACAATTCTCCTGAATATTTGTGAACAATTGCCTTGCAGAAACACTTTCCGCTATGAGTAGAAAATGATGAACTCCTCTTCCATAGCAGCATTCTCTTAATTTCTCCTCTAGGGGTTTGAAGGAATTTTTTTCCCTTCCTCTCTGTTCCATATATTTATGATAAATAAATTTAAAGGGTTCTTCCCTAAGCAAAATACATTTAATTCAATTTTCTAGCATTTAATTATTTGAAATAAAATTTTGAAAATCTCATTACATTTTCCCTTTTTCTGAGTTAAGCTATCTGTTCACTAGCTTCAAGCTAAAAGGATGCTACACCGTAAGAGAGTGCCCTCTCTAGTCCGTACTTTAGAATACCTACAAAGCTGGTTTTTGTATAGTTCCTACAGCTGAACAAGTTTACTATACTTAAAATTCAATGAATCATTGTTCACACCATTATTCACATCACATTATTTAAAAGATCTTTGCCCGTGAAACCTGGACTGTTTGTTGTCATTCCTACACAAGCTGATGTACAATTCCTGAGGTTTCCATAAGCTTCTACACTGATGTAGGTGAAAAATTTCAATGCACCTTTTTTTTTTTTCTGTTGTTACACTGCAGTCACACAAACCCAAAAGTAACTAGGTGCCTCTGGTTAGGAACAACAAATTATTTCATTAAAATTTTTATTTACATTGAAAGTTTGGCCTGTTATGTTCCATGGGTTATTTTGTGTAAAGGAAATGATGGTGTCAAGTGGCCAAATCCAACGTAATAAAGATCCAATATTTACCTGATTTAAAAAAAAAAAATAGTCATTTAAATATATATAAAACCTCGGACTGATATTTGGCTCTGATGTGCAAAATCAGCTGAGGCACTCTGGATGGCTGTGAGATGAAACAGTGCATGTAATTCACTAGCCAGTTGAATACTTTTGGACTAATTTGGCATGCCTCCAAGTTATGAACTCAGGAACGAAAATGGTTTAATTAGTGTAAGCAGAGAAACCTTTCTGAATTTATAATCTGGAGGCACTAGCATTGTCTGCATGTTGATTTTTTTTCCTCTCCTTTCAGCAAATGGTAGTGAGGTTCACATCAGCAATGTGCGCTATGAAGATACAGGAGCATACACTTGCATTGCAAAGAATGAAGCAGGGGTGGATGAAGATATTTCTTCTCTCTTTGTGGAAGATTCTGCTCGAAAGACTCGTAAGTATTGTGAGAGGTATAAACATGCATGTCGGCCACACTCACACATTTAATCAGTATTAAAACAATGGAACATTAAATAAATTGAGTTTTTGTAGATAGCTGATTTAAAAAACAAAGTTCAATTAATGGTATCCAAGAGTCACCGAAGGCAGAGTGCGCAATCTGCACTATATTTAGAAGTAAAATGAAATCCCTGATTCGTTCTGTGAAGCAACATATTTTTTACATTGCTGGTAAATTTTTGATAGTTTTCTCATGATAGATGTGCTGCATATGAAGGGAATGTGAAGGGAAAAAGGAACTGGATATCTATATATGGTGACTATTAGTGTGTTTTCCAGTGATTGATGGGGGTGTGAGAGAAAGACCCTTTTTTCCTGTGTGTTCTTGATATATACCAAGAGTCAAAATTGGCCCTCATGACATGAAAGTGATCAAGACTTGATCTCACCTACTGAAGTGCCTGGCTGACTGTAGTTCTTCAGGAATGTGGAGCAACAATGAACACATTCACTTGCTATGTTGGGAGTTGAATGTGCCAAAGAAATCACTATCACTACTAACCAAGTATCTTTCTTTATCCTCTGTTAAGTGGTAGTGGGATTTATAAACCCTGTTTACCTATTATTTGTCTAACTTGGTATTTCTTTCCTCTTGCCTCACTTTGCTTAGAAAAATCCATTCCTGAGTTTATACTTCACCCGTTTTTTGTTTGATTCGTTTGGTTTGTTGGTTTTTTTGTTTGTTTTTTCTTTTGAATCTGTTACTTTAATGAGTACTATATATTTATTAGAAATACATCTAGTAAAATGATGGTTGTCTTACTAGTGAGTGTGATTGCATTAACTTAAGACATTCCTGTTTATTTAAAAGCTCATTCAACAGTGCCAAGTACTCTGCAGGATACCCGAGGCAGAATTAGTAGCACTGCAAGTCTGCCTGACACTTCCAAGCCACAGGACATTGAGTTCTGTTGCATATAGGTTTACTATGCTTTAAATGTCTCAGAGGAAATCTTCCATGCAGGAAAGTTTTATAATCTAAATGTTGATATCTTTACTTGGCTGCTTTTAGTAACACTAATTAATTGTCTTTTAAAAAGTTTTAACATGGGGTTTTTTAAGTGTCATGAAAATTATTGTTCAGACGTTTCTGGGAAGGCACTTGAGGATAAATAAGTTGTTTGATCATGCAGCGTTTCTGGTGATCTGGTAATGTGAAGTAGCTTGACCACTTCCATTTGCCTTTTGCATTGTACAAAAAATGTTGTGAATTTTGCCAAATTTCAAGACCCTGGTGAACTCTAGTTTGTGGATGTTTGGTTAAAACTTGTTTGGCCTTAACAACAACATATTTGTAGCCAGCCATCCAGTTTCAAAGTGTTTTAGTTAAGTAATTTTATCTTCTGAAGACCTGATCTGCTGTGAATATGTAGGGATATCCACAACAATGCAAAACCCTTTTTTTCAGGACTTGTAATGTGGTGTAATGATTTTAGGTCTGCTACCTTAGCAGAATTTGTAAAATCACATGCCATGCATGCAATGAACACAGCTTGTAACAAATGCTTTAGTATCTACTAGCAATGAGTTTTTAGAATGACCACTGGTGTCATGAAAGATGTAAATGAAGGAAGACAGAATATAAACCAAATTATTTCTAAGACAATTCATCCAAAAGATACAGTCATCTTCTTTCCTATAAAAGTAATTTGCTATGCAAGTTCAATGTTTTATGTTGAAGGGAAGCATTTTACCATTATGTTCCTTGGTGTGTGAACATAGTTTCCTAAGAATTGGTCCATGTGTAAATACTCATATAACCCACAGATGCATAATTGTACCATTCAAATTTATGTGTAGCAGATATTTACGTTTTAAAGTCCAATTTGCTCAGACACCCATTTCGAGAGAAGACTAAGGTACATACTAATAAAAATAGCACTGTTGACATGAACCAATTATTTTAACAGGCACAAATTTTTATAGATGCAGTTTAAAAAACTGCTGCTGTTTTTAAAAAAATCGCTTGCACGGAGGAGTTGCTAGCATCAGAGAACTGACATTAGAAGTGGAAGGGCCTCATTGTTAACTCTTCTCCACTTGTTTTTATATTTTCCCAAAATTCTTGTTCATGCATGAAATTAGGGATTATTAGGGAATAAAATTACATAAGTAAAACCACTTGGATAGGTTTTGGGGCTTTTTTTTACCCCACCCACACATATTAAGCACAATGCTACAGCTACTTTAATTTCAGGCCTGCTGAAAAGTTACATTCTAAAGATAGTCTCTGGTGTATGTAAATGTGTTTCCATATGATCTGATATAAACTATTTCTGTCATTGATAACATTTTTATAAATTATTTTGCTTTTATCCTCCTTTAAGAGACTAAAGCAGACACATTTACTTTTTTAATTTTTTTTTTTTTTGTTCCTTACTAGAGAGCTCCCTTTTGGAAATCTTAGGTTAGTGTTGTGAATAAAATAAGATCAAATTCTCACTAGCTTGTCGGTTAATCTGGGCTTTTCTCCTTTGTGATGTCACGTAAGATAAAAATCAAAGCAAAATAAAAGCATTTCTGAACATTGAGTTGATTTGCTATTGAGAGTTTAGTGAGAACTCTACAGTTTAGTTCTAAAATATAAAGTACAATTGTACTGCCTTGAGCATGACAGTAATTTCAAAAGCCACATAACAAATACAGAACATGATTCCATTACCAGTGCATGTATTTTATTTCCTAGAAAGTTTAATAGTCAAATTAAGTGTTCACTTTTGTACTTATCTGACCCATTGTTTATGTGCATGTGAAAACCTTTGCAATTTAATGTTACTTTGCACAATAAACTAAATTTTTATTATTTTTCTGTGGAATCTCACTTTAAACAGCTCCTAAGAGAAAATACTATATTTTCTGGTACCTCTGACTAAATTAAAATCAGTGTCATTATGGATGAATACATGGTTAAATAATAAGCAAACCTTTCCCTCACCTGTCTGTCTAAAAATACTATCAGACTGCTAAGTTTTCATAATTCACAGGATTGTTGCAGATGCATGTGATGCACGTGTCTGTATTATAAAGAGAAAAGAAGTGAATGGCAAAGCTATACTGAATTGTGGGGAATGTGATGCTAGTAGGAAAAATAAAGTTACACAGTGCAAAGTATGAATTGAGGGTGCTAGGGCCTTGTTTATTTTAAAGTTTCCAGTTTCAGAAATTTGAAATCCAGTTACCAAGAAAAGTCAGTATACTTCAATGATAACGGTTCATCATCAGGATGGTAATCTAGAGGGAAGTGAATGGAAAATACTCTGAAAATGCTTTGTCATCCAAATCTGTTCAGTAAATGCCAGCACAGAACACAGAACCATTGTTCTGTCTCACATAGGTAAAATTTTAAATAGTGGATGACAGTCTCAAGAATAGTTTGGCCTCTTCTTAGCACAGCACCCTTTTTCAATGTACCCTAAAAATAAGACTTCTGAAAATATGTTTTCATTTTAACATTGTCTTAGGTGAGAGAAATGAAATTATTTTCTTTAAAATACTTTAATTTTAGCCTTGCCTTTTACCAATTAACTCATTCTGTAGCTGAAGTTTGATTTATTTTTTTATTTAACAACTATGTACCAGCACATGGATCCTTTTTGGTAGATTTGTGAAGTTATAATGGAAATTTTTAGTTTATATTACCTATATAAATGTCTCTTATAAGTACTGGTGATTAATGTCTACTGCTCTCTTTTATCAGATCCTGTTTAATTCCTCTGATGTTGACAATAGCAGGGGTATCTAAAATACTTTTGAATGTGAGAGCTGTGCTATTTTTATTCCCTAGAGACTGCAAATTCTTTTTTTGCTGTGAATTCCATTTTCCCTCAAGCTTGCAGTTAGAGCCATTGAGAATGAGATAGCTGGTCTGGGTGATAGCTGAATAACCCCTGCGGTGACTGGTAAAAACATTCTGGGGATTAATGACCTGGTCTAAATCTCATTGAAGACTCAAGAGTCTCCCCTACTGTCATGATCCTCTAATAATACCTGAGAGAGCTCAATTGTGTTGGAAGAAGTCTTTGGTGTAATCGCATTTGTAAATACAAATAGCAGTTTAAAATCTGGTTTTAGTTTCATTCCAACATATTTTTATTTTTCAGAACAGGTATTGCATGGATTCATAGATTCAAGCATGATGGAACCATTTTATGTAGCTCTATTCTATCTTACTGCATTTCACAAGACATTAAATTGCATTCTGTTCTGGCTGAATACAGATCTAATGCTTTGTTTGCCTGAAGTGTATCCTTACAGACATGCATATACCTGGCTCAGACATGCAGAGTCAAAAAATCCTTCATTTCTCTTGATATTTTACTTTACTTATTAATCAATTTCACTAATACAGAATAATGCTTGGTTTCCATTTTGAAGTCAGCTTTTCCTTCAGTTGCCTCCTTTGAGTCTCTCTCTTTTTTTCCCCCCCCAATAAATTGACCTCTTAAGAATTGTTGTCCTATGAATATATGAATATTGATTGCAAATTCTCACACACACAATATATAGGTCTCTCATAATAAGACAATTACCATAGTACTCTGTCTTTTTGTCTTGAGAATTCTAATTGGTTTTAGTACAGTTTGGGTTTTTTTTAAATGGGAACTGCTCTTTGCAGAAGCAAATGTATTATTTGTTTCTTTTATGTTCTGGAAAGAGAAATATATATTTGATCATTTTTTCTTCCACATCTACGGATCCTTTGTCACTATTTTCCGCTAATATCAGCAGTCGAAGTTTGTTTATATGTTTATCTCCAATATGCTCTCAGACCTCACTTTCCAAATCCTGTTGCTTCTCACCTGTCTCAGTTAGTCATAGTCTGTTGTTTTCCAATACATCTACATTTCCATTTGGTTAAAACAAAATTTAATTATTTTAGAGATGCACTTGACAAAGTCTTTCAAACAATTTCTTAGGACTGTTATTTATCATTACAAATAATTCACAGACTTCTTAGGAAATGATTTTGTATTTGTTTACAGATCACTGATGAAAGTTGTTAAGGCACAATTCACTACCTGTTGCTCTGGACATGCTCCAGAACTATCTTCTTCACCTTTTACTAATGATTTTACTACCTTCTCAGATTAATTATTTCGGCAGTTTTTAATCAGTTGACATATAGTTTACCATTGTTAAATAACTCTAATCAGAATATTCTGTGTTAACAAATCAGATGTTTAGGAAAAATATGGGTTACAACTATACAATTTTTTACTTTACCAAGCTCCTATTTACATCAAAAAATATAACCAGGTTTGTCTGTGAAGTCCTGGTCTCTGTTAGAACGTATTATCTGACTTATAATTGTATTCTTGTTTTTTGATCTCTTGCTAAATTAATTCTTTGCAAGTGTTGTCTGTTCTTTTATCTGGGTCATATACTCCAGTCTAACTAGCCTACAGCTGCTTGAGTTATTAAGTTTCAGAAGTGGGGAACTACTAGGAGCAGATATAGTGGTACTTTATGGTGCTCTTAAAATTTATGATGTATTCTGATTTTTTTTCAAAACCAATAGCACCAAACTAAACATCTGAAACAAGTTTTAGCAAGTATTTCTATGCCCTGCATTTGGACCTGGATATTTTAAATATTTGTCTTGATTACACATAATTTACCCTCCTTTTTGTTCCTTTGTAAGGTAGGAGATATTCAGTCAGGCTCTGTTTTCCATTATTATCCTGCTCCTGTACAAATACAGGACAAAAATATTTATAGATATATATTTTCAACAGAACATTAAAAAACCCAAACTAGTTCGTCGCAGTACAATTTAAACCTGGAATAGCTCTGATATGACAATGATTTTCTTCTACCTTTAGCAGCAATCTGTGATGATTTCCAGGATTTTTGCTGCTTCAATGGTATAAAGGAATGTCAGACTGCTGGAACTTCTTCTGTTAGCTGAAAAATGGGATTTCATCATAACTAAGACTACTTCTTTTCTTAAGGACTCCAATTTCTATCTCTTTGTAAACAGGTTCTATATTCTACCGCCCAGCATCCCTGCAGCAACTGATAAAAGATGGCTTTTCATTTGCTAGCTTGTAGTACGTGCAGATACATTTTAAGGGACTCTCAAACCTTTTATTAATGGATAGCTTTCTCCTCAATACTACTGGATTTAGCATCATTTAAAGCATGAACACACAAATGGGCAACTCCACTGTAGATTGCTGTTGATGACTACATTTGATAATCGCAAACACAGATTGCATCAGACCAACTCTAGAAGCCATAGGGCAAACCATAGTCATCATCTTGCTGTTGTTGAAACACTGTTTGGAAGCTGAAGAATTTAAATGTAGAACAAAGATATTTTGGCAGTGTATCTTTGCAATAAATTTATGAGAAGGTGGAGTGGGCGACATGTTACTGCCTTTTTTGTTGAGACACAGTACAATAATAATCACAAATAGACGAGGAAGAAAGTGCAACTTCCGTCTGTGGGATTTATTTAATGAGGTTCCATTGCGATAGTAGTAAAACCAATGGATTTGGTTTTTAGTCAAAGTAACATTAACTGAATATGGAATATAATACATAGCTAAATATACCAAATAAACTAAATTTTGTTAACTTAGGAGAAAGATAACAAGGAAGACTTACACTAATAGTGGAATATTTAAGAGAAATAATGGAGTAGAATATATCGGTGTAATCTGATACACATATGGAACATCAGATTACACTGCATACAGATATTTTTTTCTAAAGAAGAAAATCTGGCAGTGTAAAAAGCAGGAAAAAAATGTTCATCATCAAAGACAAGTGAATATTTTCAGGGGTAATTTTCAAGTACTTAAAACTTTTATCTTAGTTACTAGTAAAATATTTTGAAGTAAAGTAACTTTAAAAATCAGTATTTTTTTTTGGTTTGTTTCTTGATGGCTTTGACGGGTCCATCAGTTGTGCTTTAGTTTCCTTTCTGTTTCAATTTGGGATAATTCTACCATACTAGAGCCATAGATCATAAAAACTCATGCTGTTTCCTTTAAAATGAAATAGTTCTGTGGGTTTGTTATTTTTTATTTTTTTAAATATTTTAATTTCTCGTAATTATTTCAAAAAAACTGTGTTATAAAGTGCAGTTCAGTTTGCCATTGATTAATATGACTTCTTAGGTGTTTCTCTTAAATTTTATTGAGACATATGTATGTACCTCAGGGAGACAACTGGCATGATAGATAGTTATCAAGTAAAGCTATTAAGACATTGTCAAGACAAATTTGAGAGTACTTGATGATTTTTTAATATTTAGTAGGTTTTATTTTGTTTATCAACCATAGGCTCACGTGTTACTGAATTCACCCACTATGGCATCATCATATATGGCAAGATAATTTATCCTTTAGATTCTTTCCCCTAGTCACAAAAAGCAGAACAAAAGTTCTCTGCCTCATGCACTGTATCTTAGGAATACATTTTGAAAAAATCATATAACCGTTCCATGCCATTAGGTAGCTCTATTTCTAACTGTGCCTTTTTTAGGTAATGTCATAGTCCTATCACCTAACGAGGTTACGTGATCTGAATGCTACTGACTTGACAGGTTTATGGCCATCATAAGCAACAAGACATCTCCACTGTCTAGAACTGGGAATAAAACTAAAAGCCTTTTGACTGTGATTTATGGCCTAAATTCTCTCTGAAAGGCTTTATGCAATTTTAATAGAATCTTCCTGTCACGTCTGATACTGAATGGTACCTATTTACCTAATTTCCTGAGATAATTTATGCTGGCATTTTATTTTATGGCAGAGCTAAACAAGTTGATACTTGTTGACAGCATTGTAGGCAAAGACTTTATTTCAAACTTCCAAGTAATTCAGCTCATGAACCATTTTTTCTTCCTGCTGGTGTAGACTGGATTGAGTTAATGTGCTGTGGGAAAGAATTTATACATGGTTCATTATAAAGAGTTATACAAAATATAGAAATATAAGCTAACATGTTCATATTTGAACAAAATTAAAGTGTCAACTGTTGACTTTTAACTGATAAATAATAGTCTAATATACATAAACCAGATCTTTGGTTATTGTATTAGCTAACCTGAAATGAAATTAAAGTGCATGTCACATAAGAACAGACTGGAATTTTGAAAGAATTTTTAATGATGATTATTTTAAAAATACTTGAAGCAAGCAATAGAAACTTTAAAAAAAGTGTTGGCTTCACAAATAAATTAGGTTTTCTATATTTGCATTTGTATATAAACCAAACAAATTTGAATTTCTTATAGAAAAAGAATGAAATTAAAAGCAGTTACGTGCATGGCTTTTTTCATTCGACTGGATTGTGGAAGCTGAGCAAAACCTAATTCATGTCAACCTCATCTTCACTTTTAGCATAATTATTTTTAATATACAAATGACAATTAAAAACTTACGTGATTCAGCAAAAAGATAGTACTTATGGTATAGATTTACCCTGTAACATAAGGGTAAGTGTTTACACATTACAGATGTGTAAAAAGAAAGTAAGTAATACTCTCTTTATCATCTGTATAGGATTAATCAAAACAGTTGACACGTGGTGGCTATCAGTGAAGTAAGGAGACAGCATCCCTTTAAACATCTTGAAATTACTTTTTAAATGCAATTGAAAGTACAGTAGATTATAATAGGACAATTCTGAAAAATAATGTTGAACTACACATTTTTGTCATATGATTTACTGCATTTTCCTCATTGTCTTATTTTCTATTATGTCTACTTGTGACCCTCTGCCATCATGGAATTGAAGGCATTGAAAGGGACAGTGGTTTCCTGTCTGACAGTGCAAAGCTTGGAACAGTGAGCTGATATGAAACCATTTATTTTTTTTTATCAGCTGTTAAGTTTTGATGGAAATTCAGATAAAATATTTACAAAATATTGAATACAAAGCTTGTGTTTTGATGAGATTAAACTTGGAATTAACAGCAGTGGTTCTGTATTCATGAACAATCATTATTTGAATTTTCCCCAGCATTTTTTTTTATTTTGAATATTATATAATGCAGAGAAGTGTCTTTTTTCTGGTTTCCCCTATTTTTAGAGCCATCTTAAACTGCATTGTTCTCTTAATGCGGCAAACAAAGAAATTTTTCAGATATTAAGGTTTTAATTGATATCCATTTTATTTGAGTATGTCTAGATATATAGTATTGCATTCTGATTACTGAAAATTTGAACAGCTAATTATAATGCCAAAAGGAAGTAGAAGAGCTACATTTAGTCTTCAAACTCACTCAATGTCAATTTTACATACACACACACACCCCCCCTTTATTTCCAAAATGCATTGAATGTTTTAAGAAAAGTAGGGAGTAAGAACACTATTTGACATAGTTGAAATCTTTGAAATTGTCTTTTGAGACAGAAAAGTGAATGTAATGACATTTATTTCCAATGCGATAAGAAAGAGAAGGATACAGAATTTATTTGGAAAGTGATATTGTAGTGCGCTCATTCATTTAGTGCTAGAAATACCACGGCTTTTTGCAGTTGCTGTTTCCATCCAAAGTGGATAAGAATTTACACTGCTATTAGTCTGCTGCAGAATTTCATGAATTACTAAGGACAGAGTTTAGTGAAATATGTGCAACCTATTACCATTCAACCAACACAGACAATGTATAACAAAGATGAAGAGCAGGCATTCAGATGTTATGTTAGCTGCTCCTAATCAAAGGCTGGGGCTGTACACAAAACCATAGAACAGCTATGTAAGGACCATGAAGAGTGATTTTTATGGAGCTGTAAGTGTGCTTGAAAAGAAAAGGAAAAGAAAGAAAACCTCTTTCAAGAAAACTTGGTTTCTCTCTTGTTTTGTGCTGCTGGGGGAGGAGGGAGAGAGATGAACAATGCAGACTTCTTTTTGATGACAATATAAAAGGCCCAACAACAAACGGTGTAATAAAATAGCTACTTTAATAAGATATAATAAAAAGAGGAATATAGATAGTGAGTAAATCTTGCAACCCTTCACATGCTGGGCATCGCGGATTTATGCAGCCCAGGATTAATTGTGGATGGATTTTCCCACAGCAAGCTGTGCAGATCCTGTCCATGGAGAGGTTCCCTCTCCCTCCCATGCTGTGGTGGTTTTATCTGGTGTAACAAAGAAACCCATGTATCTTCTGGCAGGTTGCAATGTTACGTTTGTCATAAGACCCGTGAGTGTGCAGCACAGGCTTTTATGGACATTCCAGCACATACCCTTGCAGCAGGTACCCATGTGACACGCAGGCTTCCCCAGCCTTAAGTACCAGGCCCCATGTAGCAGTCACAGCCTACTCAAGGTCACAAGCTTCTGGAATATAATGTCTTCTGCAATGCTCACAGTACTTTTTCTGATACTATTTAATAACTGTATGGAAACAGGGCAAGAGAGATGATGATATTCTGTCTTGAAACCAGAACATTTTGCTGAGGTCTATCAATAATTATGTATTCTTACATCATGAAGTTTACAAATGTTTGCGAATTTAGTATTAAGTGTGGCTGAAAATGTTAATTTTTGCTTAACCAAAAAGGAAGGCAAACGATAAGTTCCTTAGCATACTTTATATCTATACTTTTTGTACTTGTTCCATCACTGAACTCTTTGTCTCAAGAGTTGACGTCTTTCCTGAACATAAGTTATAGGTCTGATTGAAAAACTAAGTGAGATTTCTTGATCTGTTAGGAGAGATGGTGGCTGTTGTTTATGGTTTTATATTGCATTTTAAATTATGTCTCAATTTTCTTCCAGCTAATTTGCTAATTTTAAAATTAATATGTGAGGCTTTTAAAACACTTTTATTATCTTGCCCATTTTCTTGAGCAAAGCTCAGAATCATACATATCGTTTTGCATTAACACAAATTAATGTGTTCTGTACTTAGCATCTTAAATCATTTTGTTTGATCCTGTGCAATTCTACACAGTTACCTAATTGTAATTACTTTTTATTTTGTTTTCTATGTCACCCCTAGAAAAACATTGATAAACTTTAGAACATTATGGCTGAATTTATGGGACCTCAAGTGCCATGTATTACATGGTTATTTCCTCACAATGTAAGAGAAAACTAATTTTAAAGGAAATCCTCCAGGTTGCCCTGGGGAAATCAATTTTCTTTATTACATAAGACAGGCTGTGTGGGATAACATAGCAAACACAGAATTGTGATCTGCATCTGGAGCCACTGTTTGGACATGTAGGGATAAACTTAAAAGTTCCAGGAGCCATTTGGAGCTGAGTCTGGTGAATGACATAAAGGGCAAAAGATGGGCTTGTACAGACATCCGCAGGAAAAAGAAGGCTAAGGGCGGATGTGGGCCTACTGCGTGGGTGAGGACCTTGTGGCAAAGGATATGGAAGGGGACAAGTTGTACTGAAGGTTTCTTCACATCGGTCTTTCCTGGCAAAACTGTTCCTAGGAATGTGACACCACTGGGAAAGTTTGGGAAGGAAGTCATCCTCTGGCAAGGAAGCCATATCCATGGTGTATAGGATCTGATTGAGACGGTTTACATGAAGTGGACTTTCACAGGTGAAAGGGCCTGGATAGGGTGCCCCCGCAAGCACTGGGCAAACCGGCCCATGGCATTGTGAGGCCACTCTGGACAATCTATGAAGGATCGTGGTGATCGAGGAGGTTCCTGCAGACTGTAAGGAAGCCAGCACCGCTCTTCAAGGGCAAGAGGGAGAATCCAAGACATGACAGGTGCATCAGCCTCACCTAGACTTCTGGAATGGAAATGGAGCATTTCACCCTGGAAACCATCCCCAGAAGTAGAAGGTGTTTAGGAGCAGTCAGCATGGATTTGCAGAGGAAAAAAATTCCTGGTCAGTCTGACAGCCCTCTGCAGTGAGGTGACTGGCAGGGTGGATGTAGGGGGTGTTGTTTAGCATGTCCTTAGAAATCTTTTGGACACCCTCAAAGACAAACCCATGGAGTTCAGGCTAGATACCTAGACAGGGGTGTGAATCCAACACTGGCTGAAGTACCAGACCCAAAGGCCTGCATCATATCCCAGGGCTGTTTTTTCCATCTCCTGTCTGTTGTAGTACAAATGGTATTTGGGAAAATCGGAGTATCCAGGCCTTTTCTGGAGTAATAGTTCTTGTTTTGACTCCCAACTTTCAGCTGTCAGCAGCTGAGGAACTTCTGTGTACCAAAATAATTTTTAATATGTGTTTCATTGCTTTTTCCAAACTTTTTTTTTACAGCATACTAATGTTTTTATCTTTTGCAACACTGTGTTTCAATAAATGTCCCAATTTCATTACATGTGCGTGTGACATATGTGTTTTCTGTGTGGAATTCCTTTCCTTTAAGCTGTTGGGATTTTTTTATTTCTTAAGATCGTTACTTTGCAATATGCTTTGGTTTTGAGTGATGATGTTTTAAAAATTTTATTCTGTTGCATGCTGAGTTCTAAATATTTAGAATTTGCAAAATTTTATTTTCTTTTTTTGTTTTTCCCTCTGCAGACAGAAAGAGCAATATTAGGATAATATAATTTTCATTGGTCTCAAAGGTCTAAAATCCAATTGTAAACAAGATGGCCAAATAAAATTTATGTTTTCACAGAAAAATCAATGTAAACATTTAGTTGGTTACCATGCCATCTTATACTTCCGATCTTGGTCTTCCACAGATAGTGGCAAACATTATGCAACGTGATAACTTTGGTAGCATGGTTGCTCTACAGCCATACAGAAGAGTATGTTGTGTACATTTTGATTTTGCATATCTCTCTCAAAACTATGTCCTGAACTCAATCTCTTCAAAGTCCAGGGTTTAAAGAAAATTATGAAAATTGCATCACCTGTCACTAATATGCATCATTGTGTGCATGAAAACTGCACATGCTTTTTGTAATGGATTATGAAACACACTATTGATACTGGCTAATTGAGTTAGCTTGGGGGAATTTACTGGGAGAGATGGGGTTTACCCTATCCCAAATAACTACTATGGCTAAACACAATTTTGTCATGTGACATAGAGAACTATCATCAATTCACTGTTTCCATTGATTTACCTGTAGGAGTACTTTACTGAATCAGAGGTTAAAGCATCATAATTATTTCAGAATTAATGTATCCTTTCTTGTTTTAACTTGTTCATTTGTGTTTTCTGTTCTTTCTTTCTCTTACATGCTGCAGTTGCAAACATATTGTGGCGAGAGCAAGGTACTAATGGAGATTACTTTTGTTCATATTTTCTGTATTATGATGAAATGCTCATCTGTTGTTTCTTTTGTGTGTGTGTGTCTATGTTTGTTCGTACTCTACAGTTACAGTAATTACCTACTCCCTTGCAACACTGAGGAATTTCATTTAAAGAAAAATTACAGTGGTAATGAATCCCTTAAAGGCTCATACTTTTGTAAACTGCTTTTCTTTTTTGGGAGAGAGAAGGAAATAAGCTGTTCACAATTTTCAGACAATTGCTCAAAGATATACAAGAAGCTCCAATTTAAAATGTAGACATTTAACTTTTGTTGCCATGATAAAACTTCCAGTCAGTCAGCCTGTACGCTGTTGAGATTGATTTTCTTGTATGAATCTCTCTTATTTGACAACATTATCATCTTAAGCAGTTTAAAATTGAGATACCTGTTGTTGCTTAATGAAACCAAGCATCTTACTCTTATACTCAGGAAAGGTTTGTAAATAAATTTTGGGACAGGGAATGGATGTTTGTAATGAACTGAGGGATAAATATAAATAAAGACACAATCAGGTGTTATAAAAATCATGGAAATTTTATTTTACAAGCAAAAGATTAATTTTCATATATATGACATAATCTCAAAAATTATTCTTATATTCCAGAAAAATACCATAACCTAAGTGTTGTCATGCGTTCCCATTTTGTTGTTCTAAGTTGTAAGTTCTTCATCTAAAGTTGTGATTTAGGAATTAATATATTTCAGGAGTAAGAAATTGTTTCAGTTATTTCCATTGGAAGATTGATAATACAAGAGAATAGGATAATAAGTGGACCAGGCTTTGCTGTGAATCATGTTAGAAATGGTATTCCCATAGACCTTTTAAAAATTTGTTTTAAATTAATTTAAAAATTAAAAATCTGATATTTCATTTGCCTGTACATAGTAACCTTTGGCATTCCCAGTGTATTTATAAATATGAACTAGTTTTATTTTTTATTTCATTTTACCAGTTGCTCAACTGGTACAAACAATTATCTCCCTAATTGTGGTGGAGCTCAGCTGTGATCCTCCTGCTCTATTGGCCTTGCAGAGTACAAATGATGTGTTTAGAGTTTCGTACAATTCCACTGTTAATGATTAAACTGATATGCAACATGTTTGTACCAAATTCTCAAAAGTATGGTGTTTTCACCTCTTGTTGAGAAAGTATCAATTATGTTTCATCTCAAATAAAACTGAAAATGTGATTAGTATCCCCTTGATTTTTTTAGATGATTGTCTTTTCAAGTCAATTTGTTGCCTTCAGTGGTTAGAATGCACCTAGGAAAACTTAAATTCTATGACAAAAAAGACCAATTAAAAATAATAACGTACTAGAGGGCTTGTGGTAAAGGCATTCAAATTTCTCTGTGACTAATGTGAAACTAAACAAAAAGCCATTTATAGTAGCAGATTTTGTGTCTCCTAGAGCAGATTTTCTCAATCTCTCCTGCATTTCTCATAGGCCAGTCCTTGTGTTCCCAGCAAATGCTGTTACTAACTACAACACTGGAAATATTTCACAGGAGAGCAATACCCTGAAGATGCCGATAAACATCACCACCAACTTCTCTGGGCCATGCATACTCTGCCATTTTCTGTTATCAAAGTAGATAGGAGGGGAGGGATGGGTGATGAGTAGGACAATCAAGATCATGAAACCATACATAGGCCTTAGTGCCTACAGATATTTCTATATCAAGTGCACAAATATTATATCACAACCACTTGCATCAGAAAATCTGAAAGGATTTTGAAGGTATATGTGTATTACAGTAATAATACAATAGATAAATAAATGTAAATATATTCATATATATGCCAAAGAAGCCCAACCACCACCATTTTTTAAAAAATCGGTTTTAGCCAGTTTTAAGTATCAATTTAGTCTAAATAAAGCAAATCTATTTGTCTATTGCTTCTGGCACTGCATTAAAAATGCAGGATTGAATTTAGTGGGGGGAGGATTGCAAAATTAAGTCTTTAAAGGAATAGCTCCTGTAGTTCTGACAAAGTGGCTTGCCTAGGTGATTAGATATTTATGCAGATTAGATATTTATACAGGTATCTGCAGCCACTGGCTCAAATTAAGAGTTTTGGGTCATAATAAGTTGGAAAGGGGAATTAACTTATTGGATCCACAGGTAAAGGTTTGTTATATGAACTGACTTCCTTAACTTGGTACTGAAATGGAAGAAGGACATTTCATACTGTGTGTCCATCACTGATTTTGTAGAACATTATTATCCAGACTTTGGAAATAAAACCTTAAGACTTTTGGCTGTTTATTAGACATAAATATTATCTGTACATTGGCAATCTTGCTTTGGAGTATTGGCACCTGAGGTGGAAGTTCTAGGAGCCTGTTTATCAAGTGTCTGGGTCACCTGGGGCTATCAGCTGAGTTACTTCCTCACGTTCTGGTATTGCTTATCCTGCTAATAACTGTAATATACTTCAGCCAATGAGAGGAGGGCGAAGGGAAAACCCTGTTTTGTCCCCCGCCGGGTTCACATATTCATCCCCAAGACACAATATGCCAGTTGCTCAGCTACAGATCTCTACACTGTGTTCACTGGTACAGGCAGCCTAACATCAGTCAGGCTTATCTGCAAATTCCAGCTGTTCTTACACGATACAATATCAGGCATTTTCTAGAGAGAGACCTTAACATACGGTCTTATACAGCCTGTGTGGTTTATCTGCCAAGGCATACCAAAGTGCCAATGGCCAGAGTGGGTATGTTGCCCTGAGTATGCCCTGTGCTCTGAATAGACATGACTGGGGAGTTCTCCATGAACCTAAGCCTGCTTCTATCTTGCACCAAATGCAACACAGAGACATTTCTCTCCCACTTTTTGATAACCTATTAATAGTTAAATTTGGTACAAAGTGAGGAAAACCCTGCTTGGAGACTGCCCCGCCTTTCTTTCTGGGAAAATTTGGCCAGAAATGGGAAATGATTCCACAAGATTTCTCAAAGATAATTTAACTTGTGTGTTTTGGGTATAGGCTGAACATCTTCTGCATATTACTACGTTTCGAGCAACTATATTGGCTATGTGATTCCTAACGGGGACTGGAAACTTTTATTTATGTGTGTACATAAATACATGCATACATACATACATACATACACAAACACGCATTTTCCCTACCCCTTCTTGGTTTTCTCATTTTGTTTTATATTAAGACCTGTTCTCCCTCCGTTAAAGTTGGTTTTCCTTCAGAATTTAGCATAAGCAGAATTTGAGATTCAAATTTCTTTTTCCTGGGTTTCACTCCTCTGTGTTCCTATACCACACATTGTTGTGTCAAGTGGAAGCTTAGGTCCTGTGCCCAGGATAAATGCCCATTTTTACCATTGTAGCCAACAGTTTAGTTGTCAGAATGGTTATAATTTCATGAGTACTATGATTTTCTTCAAAGAATTTTGTGAATATGAACTGATCACCCATTATGGCATCCACATAACAAATCAACAACTGTTGTGTTAGTTGGCACATGGAAAACTAATGAGACTGTCCTTTTCTGTGGTCATAACCATGATCACAGATATTGTGAGACTTCATGCTACACATCTGGTTCCCACCTTCTCCACAAAACTTAGCATCATGCCTTTCATCAGCAACATTGTGGAAGAAGGATTGAATAGTTCTGTAAACACCTGTGGCCCTTCAACATTGGAATGAATATCTGCCCAACTCTGTCTTTCTAGTAAAATAGAGAATATTTCCTTTTCTGACTGAAATATCAAGTAAAGGTTTATAACAAAGACTCTGGTCTTCTCTTGCAGTGTTATATAGAAATTATGTTAAGTCTTCCATCCCTAAGCAAAAGAAAAAAAAAAGAATACATAGAGAATTTATATTAATTTGATTTCAATGTAGATGATTTCACAAGATCACTTTTATTGCTGCAGCTGTCAAACTGTGTATTTCTAGATCTGTATTCATAAAGACACTGTCTTGCCAATGGAGGAAATTATGTGAAATTCTGAATAATGTAACAGTTTTGTTTTAGTTTTACAACAAAAGATCCCATATGTTTAGCTGTATTACCACTATACGCATTAACAAATTGATCTCATACCGAACTGTGATTAGGTTTTTAGTTCAAGACAAGGATTTTCTTTGTCATTATTTAATTTTATACATTTCAATGTGTTTTTGTCCCTAAGGTCTGGGAATTGGGAACATGTTTTATGTTTTTTATGAAGATGGCATCAAAGTAATACAACCAGTGGAATGTGAATTTCAGAGGCATATTAAGCCTAGTGAAAAACTCCTCGGTTTTCAGGCAAGTTGTTTTTAAAAATCTATTTGTAGTGTTTTCTCAATTATAATTTTCTTTACATAAGAATTTATTATTACTAGTTTAGTGTTTTCTGCTTGATAAATTCAGCCATGTCTTCTAAACTAATAAAAAGCTTATAATGGTGATCTCAAAATTTCGTGTATTTTCCTATATTAAATTCAAACTTTCAGTCTCTCTTTTCAATTCAGTATTCCCTGAATACTTTTGCAACCCTTTTCTTTCTTTGGCTGTTTCTTCTTTCCCAGTTCTTTAATAGCTCTGTATTTCTGAATTTGTTGTTGGGTTTTTTGTTTAATCCCCACCAGCTCCCCACCTCAAACCCACAGTTAAGTTCATCTTAGCGAATCAGGGATTGATTCTCTCTATATTAAATATAGGGGTTGGGGGTTTTTTTGGGGGGGCGGGGGGATGGTTTTAATGGTTTCTTTTTGTCTGCTGGATGTTTGTCTATATCAAACTCTCAGCTATCGTGAGGCAAATCCCTGTCCTGGTAAACACTCTCACAGCTTCCACTGAAGTTAGTAGAGATGATTGATGCTTTGGTTCCAACTTAAAATTCATACAAGTAGTTTCAGTAACTTTACTGTTAACATATTTATAGCTGATTTCTCCAAATTCTGGGAATTTATGATGTAGTTTCCCTGAGTAGGATGCATAAAAACACTAGTGTATTCTCCACTTCCATTTATTCTTGTGATGTTTTTCCTTTACTGCTAATCAGATTGCTAGCTGACATGATGCATGCTCCCACAGGAACACTTGGTACTAGTCACTACATTAAGACTTACTCTATATGATCTATCACCTTTCAAAAATAGTAACTTTTTCTCATTTGGATTTGAATGAGTGACCTTGAAATACATACTAAGCATTGATCAGTATACTTTGGTTTTTTTTTTCTCCAATGCCTCAATGACAGCAGAGCTAGAGCTGTCTCAATGGAATTTGCCTCTTCAGTTATCCTTATTGATGTCAAAGGCTGCTGTACTCAGCAACAAGATTTATTTTAGTGTGAATAATTATGCTTTGAACAGCTAATCACACCTTGATTTGTGCTGCTTAAGTGAAATTAGGTTGACACAGCCAAAAATAAGCCAAAAAACTTTTTTTATGGCTCTTTAATTAAAAAGCTGATTATTTAAGAAGTCTGTTAAAATTTTATTGGTCTAAAGTGCAGCCTAGATTTTAAGAGTATTTTTATTTAAATGTGGCAATAATCAGGATGAATAAGTCAGATTTGTTTTCTTTTGGAACCTTTCAAACCTGGAGTAGCATAATAACTATATCCTCTTAGGGAAAAAAAAAAGAAAAAAAAAGAAAAGACCAGGAAAGCAGGCTACTTGATAATTTTAATTTTAAAGTGAGGATAGACTTGTCCTTCTAGAGCCATGGGTGGATGTAGGTGTGGTTAATAAAATAGAAATTAAGATTTGTATCTACATGCATGTTGTTTTGCCCATTAAATTCAAGATACTTCTGCTTATTCCTCTGAACAGTGAAAATATCTTCCCTCACATAGGGTGGTTAATAAATATTTATTCTTGCCAGAGAAATTAGAAAAATTTCTAAAATATTTCTAAAATATTATGTTTTTCTACTCAGAGTGACATTGTTTTTTACTCTGCATAAAAACAAATAAATTGAGAAATAATTTTCAGTAAATATTTTGAAAAAACTCTATTAAAAGTACTTTCCTCCTAGAAGCAGAATGAAAAACAAACTTAATAAAATTCCCTGCATGTACGTTCTTGAAAAAGTTCATTGACTATGAGGCTTTAGACAGCTGTTTTCTCCTTTGAAGAATATCATATATTCCTCAAGCCTCTTTGGAAAATCTGTTTTCTCTAAATGAAAATAATAAAATAACCCAGTTCTGTTCCAGGATCAGATTTTTATCAAGTTCAATATGTGATTGCTTAGTGGTAAGAGTTCATGTTGTAAATTGCTGGTTCGTAATTCTCTTTGGCTCTGTCATATACTTTTACTAATCAGAGATGTTGGTAAGTGTACCAAGCATATATTGAAGTAGCCTTACATAGCCTTTCATATTAGAGCATCTCCATGACTTAACTATTAACATGTTAACATTAAAGGAAATACATGCTTGCTTAATACTCTCCCATTTCTTTACACTTTTCTGAATTAGCTGTTCAAGTAAAACCACAGAAGAGTTGTTTATTGCCAAACAGTTGCTAAAACATAGGAACATTTCCAAATTCAGCAGTGCTGTTTAGATTATAGAAAATGTCTAGATATTACCCATGACACTCCAGTGTTCCTCCACAGGTTTCCTGTTTGTCAACAAACTTAAACTGAGCTTCTGTAAAAGAATGAGCTCAGGTGTTTCTACATAGCATTGCTTTGTATTGTGAACAACGCTGCAGTACTTACACACGTACATATTTAGGTGTGCTCATTTTGCTGAAGGTAAATATATTTTCTCACTAGCTATATACTTGAGAACCCTTATCTAAATATTTGATTACCTCTTATGCCACTGAGTGTCAATACAGCAAAATAGATACACGTGTGCATCTAACATGGCTCATTGTGTTTAAAGTGCAGCAAAAGATTTAGTGCTTTACTGGATAATCATGGGTCACAGAAATTTGTGAAGACCTTCTTCCTCTCCTTCCCAGAATCTCCGAAATTGCTTGAATTTTCTTAATGTCAAGTGCAAGTAGAAATTTATGTGTCTGATAATGACAATTCTAGATGCATAGGGACAGAAATAAACTGATTTCTGTTTTCTGATGTAACTTATTGCTTAGTTACACCAGCTTTGACAGCTGTTTGTCTAACCTCTTGTCAAATAGATTCTTAACCATGGATCAAGTAGAGTCTTTCACCTGTTAGATGTCTCATCATTCTGAAGTGCTTGGGACATTTTCCTCACTAACATTCAACCTCTATTTCTCCTCTGTAAATTAATATTATCCAAAGACTTAAATTCTAATTCTTATGCAAAAGTGTTTTTATTTTCCTTTCACAGTGAATCGCAATTAGAATAATTATTTCCAGAGACTGGGAGAAAAGCAATTGAAACAGATGCTTTTTTGAGACTAATGAAAAAATCCTTTTGGCTTCAACATAAAACTGATTTTCTATTTATTACAAGAAGTAGCACATAATGGACAAATTTCAGTGAAATATGCCACCTCACATTTGAATATATGCTGGAGGTCTGAGCAAAATACTTAATTTCAAAATAATTAATGTGACTACATGGCAGACTGAAGTTTCCACAGGAAATTAGATTGAAGCATACTTTGTAGTCCACAGAAACTGCCTTTGTTTACACTCTTACAGCGCAGAAAGTGTAGTAATTGCTAACCCTTGTTTGTAAAAAAAAAAAAAAAAAGTATTAAAAAATTCCACAGTCTTATTTTTACTGAAGAATGTCAAGAAAACAGTAACTTAATTTAGAAGAGGTGATACATAAATTCATGTCTTAAAACGTGCACTGTTTTAACCTGCTGGTGTCATCTTACTCTTAGGCAGCCATAGCATAGCTAGACATTTCATTATACTGCCAAAGACTTTGACTCACATCCTGCTAAAACACTGAGGACGCTTGCAGTAAGTGTAAGTTAATAAACATAGAATTTGCACATATAAATCTACAAGTACATGTTTCCTCTTGAGGTTTTCTTGCCCCAGACTATCTTGAAAAACTTTCTCTAAGGATTTATTTTCCTCCATCTGCTGGCTTGTTACAGAGCAAGTCACTTTTTGATTAAAAAGTCTGGGGGGAATACAACAATGAAGTAAATTAATGTTTTATCAGATGTTAACTTTTTTTTTTTTAAGAGAGAATAAATTAAGAAAAAGTGAATTGCTCACATTTTAATTAGAAGAAGAAAATGGTGGGTTTATGCTTATATTTTAAGGAGAAATTATTTTAACCAATTTCTCAACCACTGGGGAAATTAATATGGAGCCTCAGAATAACTGCCTGTAGTGTAAAAGAAGTCCAAACTGTCTAATCAGATAAATGTTTAATTTTCAACAGCAAGATTTCATTTCTGTTGAAACAGCTTCAGATAAATGCAGATTTGAATAACTAGAGAAACAACCACATAAACCAGATTATACTGGAAAAACACTCTGTTTTGGATATGAGAATTTTGGTGCATAATTTTCACTGTTACTTTGGAAAAACAGGTTTTTGCTTTTATTTTATGTTTTCCTTCTTTTTGGGTAAGGTGAGAATTGGCATTGGATTATAGAAATTTAAGACAACATGAAAAATATTTTAGAACCTTTAAAGTACATTTATATATGTAGATATATATATGTGTGGTTGTGTGTGTATATATATATATAAAAGATTATATTTGTATTGGTCTTACAATGGAAAAAATTTTTAAAAATACGCATCAGTAAGTGTTTTAGACTCAGATTCAGGAAAATGTATAAGGAGGTAGCTCATCTCTAAATAGAAGTGCTTAAGTTGGAGTATTTTGCTGTTCTGCTATACATCCCACAAAGGGAGGTGGTATCAGAGTAATCATTTACGTTAATCTATATGATGCCATGTGAGAGAAACCTAGATTCCTTCAGCAGAAGGCAGCCTTATTTTTGAACAATATATTGAATATGTCCTTGTAGAATTCAGTCCCAGAAACTCATGTAAATTAATGTGGGTCCCTAAGAGACGACTGAAAATAATATGTCTGTATAGATTTGTTACAAACATTTCTGGATTCGTTGTTTGAAGAAGGTGCTCTCTCTGAGGAATAAAGAGGATGGTGTAGAACAATCTAGGTGTAGTTATCTGTTTAGGTAAAACATGGAGCTAAGACAAGGTATATTTAGATTAAATATAAAAAATAATGAGATCAGTGAAACAAACTTCCACTTGAAGTGACAGTTACCCAGAAGACAAATGACAATAGATCACTTATATGGTGATTGCACATCATATTAGAGACATACTTGCAAATGTTTACTTTATGCAACAATGAAAAGCATTCAGCTACTTTTAAGAATGAAAGTCGCATTTGTCCCATGCCTGTCATTCCTTAAAAACCAGATTTTTAACTTCTCCCTTTGATCTGCGTGGCTTTTTATCAGCACAAACTAAATCTTACTTATTACTTATTTCTAAGTTCTCCTGGAGTTCCTGATGATGTGCTATCACACGGTACCTGAGTTTCATAACCTTTCCTTATCAATATAATTCCTGAAAGACCTTCCTTTTGTTGAGGTTTAAGAGCCGTCTAAAAGAAAGCAGTAGCTTTCAATCTTCTGCAAAGAAACTCCCTCTTTTAAAGCTGGAAATTGATTTATTTCTTCTTTTGACATATAAAGATTGAGTGTATTTTTGAAAATGTAGAGGCACAGCAGTCAAAGAATGTTGATGATACAGAAAAGTAAGTGTTGAAATGCATCATCGTCTTGAAGAGGATTGCTTAGTGCCAGACATGGTGTTCTGTCACATAATGTTTCCTGTGCCTTTTAAAAGGAGCTTGATGCTTAGAAACAGAATTCTTGTTTAAGATCTCATCATCTCTTGCTGCTCATTCTACATTGAGTCATTATCTGCTGACATATCATAATTATTTTCACAGCGACCAGTTATGATGTATCAGGCAGAACATTCTAAATTGGAATAAGCAGCAGATAAGTGGCAAAAAGAAATAATACTTATGATTTGGTGAAATTGTCCCTTGTCATGCAAGGAATTTAAAATAAGAGTCAAAAGAAGAAAAGGTCAAGAAAACAAACAAGCTTGATACATGCTGCACTTCTCCAAGCAGAGTATTTTTCAGGTCCCTGTTTTTAAATAATTATAGTGTCCATTATAGGAAAGAAATCATGCTATTTCATAAGTGTTACTATATATAGTAACATGTTTCACCAAGTAACTTTTAATTTTGATAAAACCAAGCTTTTCTGGGAGAAAATATTCACAAATAGGTCAATAAATACATGATGACTGGCCATATATTTCTACAAATTAGGAATAGTGAGCATGTAAAATACAGTTAACTGTTTTGACCGAGATTGTATATTTACATGTATTACGAAATATCAATCCACTGAAATGAACAGATTTTTTTTTTTTTTTTTTTCAAATTCGTCCTTTTGCAAGAATGGAAGGGCAGAGAGGGAAGGAATGGTAGTAAGAAGACATTTGGTATTTGTTGGGTTTAACACTAGCAAGATAGGCCATGAGAATGTCTTATGGCAGAAGCAGCCAAACTTCTTGATGTTTAAAGCAGCCTATCAGTTCTCCAAGTGACCAGAACAGCTGATCTCTCTAACTGCTGCTTTGCCCCTGTGCCGTGTGACAGTTTGCACTGCACCACCTCCTCTTTGTCTTCATTTGTACATTATCATTAATCTCCCCAGTTAGGTACTGCTGTGTTCTCAGCTGCAGAGTGTAAGCTGTGCCTGCACTGCCTCCCTTTGCAGGGCACCGGGATGCTGCTCAGGTGGGAGCTGCCAGCTACTGCAGTAACAAGGCACTGTGTGTCTGATTTGGTTTTCTGGTTTTAAGGTCTCCTGCCCCTTGCTCATTTTATTTCTACATGTATGGTTGTTTCAAATTTGTTTCTTTCTCAGGTCAACCGTACTAACTTCTTGAACTTCTAGAAAACATCCCTGTATTTGGTGCATGGATTATTTTATAGTGCTTGTGAGTTGTGGTTCTTACAAGATGCAGTTTGGCTAACATTAGTTTATATCCTAGTGTCAATTGTCCTTTTTCCTTCCCTACATTTTCTGAGGTTTTATTTTGCAATTAAAAAAGAAGAAAAGGAGTATAATTTGTCTTTCTATTACATTGTTGACTGTTTTGATTCTTACACTTTCCCTGTTTCTGTTGAATTATAGGATGAAGTTTGTCCCAAAGCAGATGGTGATCCTGTTCAGCGGTGTGCATGGGCTACTGCTGTTAATGTAAAAGACAAGTTCATATACGTAACTCAGCCCACGCTTGACAGAGTTCTCATTGTTGATGTGCAGTCTCAGAAAGTTGTACAGGTATTTATTTCTCATTTTTTAAGTTACTATTTAATTTAGACAAAAAAATTTAAGACTTTCCTTCATATTTCAGAAACAGAAATGCAGTTATCTTGAGAGTAAACATATTATTTTGAAAAAAGCTCACTTTCAACATTCAGCAGCAGTTTTTGTTTAGTGACTGTTCTTCTCAATAGACAATTGGGAGAGAAATAACATGAAAATAGCTCTTAGAAATGTTATTCAAGTGATTGAGGAAATTTTTTTTTAAGAAGTTTCTGGCTTGAGGTACCTTTCATTTGAAAATGAGGATTGGCTAAAATAGAGTCTTACCACAAGATTGTGTCTATTAGCTTTGACGGAAAGGTCCGGTTTGGTTACAGAGAGTGGAGGACTGTTACTCTGTACACTTTTAGACAGTGAAATTACTGAAACAATAAAAATAGACACCATCCTTAGCCAAGACTGGAGACTATGAATTCAGACTTCTTCTCTACTCCTCTTTCTTGAGAGCTGGAGATACTCTGCTTAGTGAAAATAATTCATTGAGTAAAAGAGAGAAATCAGTGCTATGCTACAGAGATTAATGCAGCCATAGAGTCTGTGCAAAAACAGGTGTGATGTGTTGACCCTGACTGGAGGCCAGATACCCCCAAAGCCACTCTTATTGCTCCCCTCCCCAGCTGGACAGGGCAACGAAAAGGCTCGTGGGTTTAGATGAGGGCAAGAAAAGATCACTCACCAATTACCATCACAGGCAAAACAGATTTGACTTTGGTAATAAATTCAACTAATTTCCTTACCAAAATCTAAAAAGGATAATGAGGAGTAAAACAAATCCTAAAAAAACCTGTCCCCCAGCCCTCCCTCCTTCCTGGGCTTAATTTTATTCCTGAGTCTCTGCCCCTTCCCCCACCAGCAGTGAGGGAGATGGGAAATGAGAGGAGGTCAGTTCTTCAGTTCATCACACATTATTTCTGCTGCTGCTTTTTCCTCAGAGAGAGTAGGCTTTTCCCTTTCTCCTTCGTGGGGCCATTCCCATGGGAGACAGTCCTCCATGAATTTCTCCAGTGTCTTTCCCATGGGCTTCAGTTCTTCACGAACTGCTCCAGTGTGGGTCCCTCTCCGTGGGGTACAGTCCTTCAGGAACAGATTGCTCCAGGTTGGGTCCCCTACAGAGTCACAAGTCCTGCCAATAAACTTGTTTCAGCTTGGGTGCCTCTCTCCTAAGTTCATGGGTCCTACCAGGCGCCTGCTCCAGTATGGGCTTCCCATGAATTCAGAGCCTCTGTCAGGCATTCACCTGCTCCAGTGTGGGGTCCTCCATGGGCTGCAGGTGGATCTCTGATCCACCACAGACTCCGTGTGCTGCAGAGGCACAGTTGCTTCGCCGTGGTCTTCACCACAGGCTGCAAGGGAATCTCTGTTGGGTCACCTGGAGCACCTCCTGCCCCTCCTTCTCCACTGACCTGGGCATCTGCAGAGCTGTTCTTTTTGCATATTCTCACTCCTTTCTCATCTCTTTGCGAGTACTTCTCCACAATAACACTTTTTTGCTTCTCAGTTATGTTATCCCAGAGGTTCTGCCCCACCACTGATTGACTAGATATTGGCCAGCAGCGGGTCTGTGTTGGAACCAGCTGGCGTTGGCTCTGCCAGACATGGGGGAAGTGTCTCGCAGCTTCTCACAGAAGCCACCTGTACAGCTACCAAAGTTTGTCATGCAAACCCAATGTTCTTATAATAACACGGTGCTTATAATATCATCCTATTCATAGGAAGCAGGTGTTCTTTAGCTAAATAAAACATGGATTTTTTTTTAATTAGAAACCTAACTAAGTTGTTAATAAAAAACTCCACTTAAAGAGCTTTTCTTGATGCCTTTTTCTTTTTTCACTGATGAATGAAAATCTTTAATGTATAGATTATATATTAGCCTCCAGGGAGACAGTACTATGTCCTTTCAATGCTTAAAGGGGACTTACAAGAAAGTTGGAGACAGATTTATTAATAGGGACAGTAGCAATAGGACAAGGGGTAATGGTTTTAAATAACAGATGGTAGATGCAGAGTAGATATAAGGACGACATTTTTTACAATGAGGTTTGTGAAACACTCTCAGAGGTTGCCCAGAGAAGTGGTAGAAGCCCCATCCCTGGAAACCTTCGAAGTCAGGTTAGATGGAGCTCTGACCAGCCTGATCTAGTTGAAGATGTCTCTGCTCAGTACAGAGGGTTTGGACTAGATGACTTTTAAAGGTCCTTTCCAACTCAAACTATTCCATGATGTAAGTATACACATGTATTATGTGTATGCATATAAAATTGAAAAGTAAATAGCAAAAGTGCAATTATAAAATTGCATTACATTCACAAATAATTTTAATAATTTTGCATACTCGAAACATCTGCTTTCTGTATTCTGTGTCAGCTGACTCAGACATGGCTTCCTCAAAACGTGAACTCTCCAAGTGCCAGGGACTTACAAAATGTTTTATTCAATAAGTTCATAATAAAAAGGGTTTGGGGTTTTTTAGTTAGATTGGCCTTTGCATATTAAAATAGAGATAAACTTAGTGGGTAATGATTTTTTTTTCTGAAAACAATACTTTTTTTACAACTAGTTTGATATATTACTTCAGGAAGACAGACTAAAAACCCATAGTCTCAACACAATCCACAAATTTGAAAGACTGGAATGTCTGGCAATGTTTTTGATGGTCTCTGACTGACATTCAGGTGTCAGCTTCCTTTTCTACACAGGAGGGATGAAGTATCAATATAATTGCCTTTATTAGCATTTAGACTTCAGTGTCAAAAGCACATGATTCCTCTTGAGCTCACTAAAAATATGTTTTAATTTAGGTTTTATGAAATAGGTTCATCGGTAGGATCTTCTAATTTGTCTTCAGTTACATTAGTTATTGTTTTAAATATGTATAAATATATTCATTTTACTATTACAAAATATGTAGAGATACTTACTGCAAAGATATATGTTAATTAAAAAATTATCCACTAACTAAAAGTGCAGCCCTTCCCCAGAAATATGTAGAGCAGTTTTGCAGTTTTTGAATGGAGTTAGATTGTTCTATCATAAAAATACTCAATTTTCTGTAATGAGCTGAAAACCAGACAGAGAATGCCTAAGTGTAGCAAAGAGCTTTATGCACTAAGTCTGTGCTACTTAATTGAGCTAAAACCAAGATATTCCAGAAGATTTCATGTTATTCCAGGGGGAAGAAAAATCACTTTCAAAGGAATTTTATTTTGAGGGATAGAAGAGCATTGTTTTTTCACTAATTTAATAATATCCAGATTATGAATTTAGGAAAGTATAGAATTTAATTTACGCCAGCTGTGGAAAACTTTTGCAGGAATGAAAGTCTTGGTTTTGATGGTTGTAGGTGTTTCAGTATTCATATTATGTATTCAGTATTCAAATTATCTTTCAATTTCACAGTACTTCACAAAAATATTTGGTAAGACAATATAACTAAGGAATAACAGTTAAATCAGATAAATAAATTAAACCAAAGGTGTTAACATCACTTTTGAACACCTAAGTAGAATTTCTACTGTTTGTTACTGATCTGAATATTATTTCCTAGGATATGCTTAGCCAAATATACAGGAAAAGTACAAGGGGACTTGCTCTGTGTCCAGCTTACCCATGCCATTATTCACATAGACTTAAAAACAAAACAAAAGAAAACAAAAAAGTAACAGTAGTTGCAAACAAAGCAAATAAATAATGAAAACAGAAAAGCTATACAATCTTTTTACATATAATATAAAACTGTAAAAAGTAAAACCACTGTTGATTCACAGATGGGTTTTAGAATTAAAGTAAGGCTAATTTGAAATTTAGTGACAAGTCAAGAGATACTTTGTTTAGCATTTCTTATAACAAGCATGTCTCTGTCTTCTTATCTTTTAAAAATATGCATTTATTTTCTATCTTTATTTTTTGCAAGTGGGAAGAACTTTCTAACCATTAAATGTTGCTCTGCTCATTTGAGACGCACTTAAAAAACACTTGTCCAAACAGAAGGGAATTTAATTTTCCAGTCAGATCAGTCTATTTTCATTACTTAGAGTACTGCCTAGCACAGGAAAAAAAAAAAAAAATTCGTTCTTGGAAAATAGAAACTAAGCTACTCAGAATTGAGAGCATTTTTCTTGTTAGATTGCCTGTTTTCTAAAAATCATATTAATACAGAGGTTCTTATTTCCATACATGTTCATGTGCATGTACCTTTTTCTAGTCTACATCTTAAAGAAGAACCCACCTTGAAAAAATGCACATAGGCTAGTGGGAACAAATGTGGAGACAACTTCATATTCAGAGAGCGAGAGCACTCTAATGAAACTTCCCTCACTATGCAAAAACCCTAAAGAAAATTAAAAATTTATTTGAAAGGGTTTTAAGTCATGTAGTTATGCTGTTTTCTGTGTAAAAATAATGTTTATTTGGTTTTGCTTATTACAATGTTTTCTCAGAAGTACTATTATGCATGTTATTCCTTTCTACTATGAAAGTTAATGTAAAAGGTATGCACATATGTGACAACTAGATTTGAGGATGATTTATTTTTATGACAGGTATATTTATCAAAATACATACTTTAGAGGATTCTATAGCAGATTAAATTGAAATGTATCGGAAGCATGGATTTTGTATCTTTAGAGATATATATAGAGAGAGACTTTTTGGCTTATAATTCTCATTCTAAAGTCAAGAGAAGCATTTCCTTTCATTTGTAAATTCTTGAAAGCAAAAATTGTGCAGTATTGCATAGCAGCACACCACTGAGTGGGATGACTTAGAAGCTGAAGTAAACGGAGTCATCATTCTTCAGTCCTCAGTGTGCTGCTGGCAGATCAGCCTGGTCAGCTAGAAACAGCTGTGCAAGTCTGCTTCCAAGATGCTTAAGTCTTTTTTGCTGCTGGCTCCTCTCTAGGGAGCTGTACTGCCTGTGCCTGACCCTGCAGGCAATTCCTTCTGCTCCTCCTGGCTGTGCCATGACCCCAACTCTGAACGCAGCTGGCAGTCCTCTGGCAGAACATGTATGGGTCAGACCTTTGTCTGGGGAAGCCAAAAGGAAATTTGACATGCCTTGACAAATTAGCTATACAACAGTTCAAGTATTATTTTAAAGAACTTGTTTTCTAACCTGTAGCAGAAAAAAGTTATCAAACACAAATGACCTTTTTCAAGGGGTAACTTCTGATTTTAAATGAGCCAGTGAGCAACCTGGCTTCATTTTCCATTTTCAAAAGGAAAAACAAATTCTGCTTAGATGAAGTGGTGGCTTGCAACACCTCAGGAGTACAGTTAAGTATCATCAGCAGTCTCAGCCAGCCATTAGTGCATTATCTTGAGGATCTACATCATTAGTTTAAATTAGGTTCACTTAATTAGCCAGCTGGTACTCTCCTTGACACACTGATAAACAAGCTGTGCTTTACAGTTCCATAATGGTAAGACTAAAAAACAATTTCCACCTATTTTTTCTTCTTTAATGATGAAAATAAAAAGCAATCCCCCCAATTGTTTAGCCTGCGCAGAACACCTCTCAATCAAATACACTGTCCTCCCATTTCATACCTCTGAAGCCTTCAGTTCTCATAACAAAGGAAGTTTAGAGCTCAGCTGTCTAAAAGGTTCGTGATCTCCAGAGACAGTGCTCAAAGTTGTAGGGAAAACACTTCGGTTCTCATCACAGGTCTATGAAAAGCAGCAACTGTAATTGGAAAACATATGAAAACAATCCTTCCTACTTCAACAAAATATACACATTTTAACAGGTAGGAAGCTTTGGGTGCAGCAACATCATGTTGGTTTTATGCAGTAACATCTTCCATTAATTCCAGTATGTGGCTTGAGAATACTCTTCCCTTTTTAACCATTTTTCAGTAAATGGTGTAGTTTTTCAACCAATACATGTAAAGTGAGAGTGATGGCAGGGAAGGAAGACAAGTAGTTTTTTACTTGATTTAAAACCTTTGTTTTCAACTTCTTAATAGCTCCAGTATAATGTAGTTTTGATGCCGAGTGTTAGAGTACATAATGAATAAAAAATACATTTTCAGCAATTCAGTAACTCTGAATTAATCAGAGGGCTGTTTCAACAATTGACAACATAATTCTTAAATACAGTCTGAAAGTGTTTGGAAATGCATACCTACTCATCATTTTCATTCAAGCATATATATTAATGTTTCCTTTGAAAATGTGACAGAAAGAAAGGGTTTCTATTTTTATTATATTTCAGGCAGTAAGTACAGATCCTGTTCCAGTGAAACTACACTATGATAAATCACATGATCAAGTCTGGGTGCTGAGCTGGGGAAGCATGGAAAAGAATTCACCAACTTTGCAGGTGAGGTGATCACAATGATTATATGCAAGGAAATCTAGACAAGTTGAACCTTTGTGTAATTGCAATGTGTTGCATATTTTCCTTTAAGCATCATTACCATGACCCCTGCGGGGGCAGAGAAATTATTTTAGGTAACCAGAAAACAAGTCAGACAACTGACTTCACCAAAGTTAATGATTATTTTCAACACCCTTAGTCAGAACTGACAATGGCAAATTGATAGAAGGATAAGGAATGCAGTCGAAAACAGCAGCATGTTCTATACTGCCAGTCTTTTGAGAGCAAACTGTTGCTGTTCATGATATTTTTGTCCCTTATTAGAGGATAAACCAGGCTTTAGATGTATTTCCCTTTCATTAAGGTCATATTGACACTCTAGAGGTGTCAAGCTCTGTCTTCATTGGGTTTTTTTTCAGATGAAAGATATTAAAAATCTTTATTTTTCCCATACCTTGGAGCAGCAAAAAGCCTAGGGAGAGTCTCTAAAGAAACATCTCAAGAAGCTGTATTTACCTTACTACTTTTTTATTAATTTCTGTTCCTTATTTATAGTAATCCCCTGAGACTATGATGATCACCCTTATATCATAATTTAAACATTCATTTTAATTTTAATTTGTTTTTCTTTTCTTCAGAAGTTAATGAAATCCTTATGCATTTATTATATACTTAATTAATATATACTTATATATAAGAAAAAGAATAAGAGAAATTTGAAAAGTAAAATTAGTAACATTTGAAATCACTTTTTTAGCACCGACAGACTCGTAGTAACTTTGAGCATGCAAGGTAATTTGTGGAAGTTTAGCTGTCACTCCTCTCCAGAACTAATAATTGAGTCAGTCTTACCATATTCTAAAGTGACTGATCATCCTCACCCTCATTTTTAGTATAGATAATAGATTATTTTCTTTTCTAAAAAAAATCCACTCTTAAACGCATATATGTGAATAGCATAGTGGCTGTTACATGTAATTGTCTTTTATTCACCTGTAAACATTTTCTTCAGAGAAGGTCCAAGATTTTGGGATTTGAATAAAACTGGTTCATAACAATTTAAGGAATAGATAAACTCAGTTCAGCTTATTCTTCTGAAATATATCTGTTCTATGTTGAATTGCCTCATGACTGACAAGAATTGGGAGTATGCACGTCCATATGTTCCAGTGGATTTGTTGATAGCATCCCATCTTTTCACTCTGGCTCTGGAAGAGTTTAAAAAATTTAATCTCACTCTAAGATCTAGTGTAAAAAAAAAGATAAACAAAAAACTTAATTTAAACTAAGAACTGTTAAAGGTCTTAGTAATGCAAATGAATAAATATGGATTCAGGGGTGATAAAAAAAGATAGAGGGGAAAACTAAGTATGAAGACTAAGTGGTCAGGTATGTAATAGTTCTCTGAAATCTGTAATGTTGATCAACTTTATTCCCTGTCATTTGCATTCATTTTCTTGGTAACTGAAAGACAATACAAGAGGAAGAATACAGAGGCAATACTGTATTCATTCATTTGGATTGAGATTTAATTTTGAAAGAGTACTTCTATAGTTTATAATGATAATCACTTTATGCAGGTGATAACGCAAGCCAGTGGGAGTGTTTCTCATCACACAATCCACACTCAGCCAGTGGGAAAGCAGTTTGACAGAGTGGATGACTTTTTCATTCCAGCTACAACCCTCATCATTACCCATGTACGGTAAGTTTATCTGAATGCGGTGAATGTAGGATTGTCCTTGTGTTTATCCAAAGAACAGGTTCTGGCTGCGACAGAACTGAACAATTTGATCAGCTGGATTTCAAAAGACATGTGGAAAGAGAGGGTGAGGAAAACAGGACAACATTTAACACAGGTATAAAGCTGAGCTTTCCCCAAGACCTCTTAGAGGAAAATCTATTTTTCTTCCTCAAAATACACTAGTAAGAATGTGACATATAATTTGCTTTTCATATTATTTTCTGCAACATTTCTACCTGTAGGGATTGAGTCCTGTAGTCCAGGATTTTTACATCTGAGTATTGCATTAATATGTATTAGTAGTTTGTATGTTTAGAACTTCTAAGTTTCTTTGCAAGCTGACACAGATCCATTTCATCTCCAAACAGCACTGCCAACAATTACCTCCATTGTTTATTCTGATATTCCAAGTTCAAGTTTCTGTAGAAATACCTTCATTAGATGATCTTAACTGTCATCATTCCATTTTAGCAAACATCTCAAATTACAGGTGTAAATAGGCATCTCCATTAGCAAGGATATAATTTCTGATTGTAGTGAGTGGTAGTCTTTTAAATGTGAAAACATGCAATTTAGGATGATTTTACAATTGATTTCAGAATTTGCTCTGTATGTGCCTGTGAAGAATCTACTCTTCTGTATCAAACACTTGGCTTCTCCTAAAGATGTTGTTGATAAAAGATAATTTTTTAAATTTCCTTCAAAACTGCTTACTAACAACTAAGTTAGCAATCAGCCATATGCAATTTAAGAGGAAATGTATAAATTAATGTAGCTAAATAATAAATTGACTCTATGTACCATTATTTCCTAATTTCTTGAAATGAGTAGACAAATTCCTCTTATGTCCCTGAAGTAATCTGCAGTCCTCACATTCAGCCTTAGGAAAACATTAAATATTTCTGCTGTATTTGAAACATATGTGTTGTGAGAACAAAAGTTACTGCTTCATAAACTAGCAAGTACTAGAGGTACTGCCCAAACAGAACTGACATTTAGATAATTCAATGTTCAAGTAAATAGGAAAATAAAAACGTGGATAGGGATAAACATCATACAAGGAGGGGAATCAGGACTGGGAAAAGAAAAATAGGGCCAGTCCAAAGCTAGTGTTGGACTCGTCTTGTGCAACTCAAACTATTTTAAGTTGATATTTTCCGCAAATAGGTCAAGTAGGCGCTTCCTGCTTTGCATGTTGAGTCATGGTTACCTTCAGCTGCTGAGTCATTTCCCATGTCCTACGTGAAACTGAAGAGAAAAGGGAATGAAAGAATAAAAGAATAAAAGAAAAGCCACGGGAATAAAAAAGGGGTATGAAATTAATTGAACACTGAAAGAATAAAATCGCATAAGTGCCTGCAGATACATGATTAATATGTACATCAATTCAGGCCTAGTAATTTTTTTTTTTTTTAATTCACATGCCAGATAAAATTGCCAAGATTGCCAAAGTGCCAAAAGAAAATTCATGGTCTGCAAAAAGCCTGCAGTAGTTTTTCCACTGCTAAAACCATAGATTTGGGGGGTTTAATGAACAAAATCAATTCGGTTTTACCAAATCACGAGCTTACTGGAAATGCTATTAATTCTATAGAATGTCTTTTCTAAAAAAGAAAAGGATAAAACCACTATATAGACAAATAAAGTGCTTTTTTTTTAGTGTTTTCTTCACGAGCTATTTATGTTAATCAGTTGTTGAAGAATTTGTCTTTCATATAATGTCTGGCCTGCAAGTACCTTGATTTTTTTGTTTAAATAGGAATACACTGTGTGAACAATGTGACGGGAAAGATTTAAAATTAACTGTATTCATCAAATTAATAGTGATGTAGAAAAACCCAGTCTATTAAATTTAATATCACCAGTCAACAAAAAATATGCTCAATCTCAGCATGTGTTTCTTAAGGATGTTAGGCAACAAACATAAAGCTTGAGTTTATTATTCTTGGGAATGTATACCAACCAGGGGAGCAATTTATGAGTGTGAATTGCAAAAAAAAGCTACAAGGGAAATAACCCCACTGGCTGTTGGCTGGCGTAGTTAATTGCCCAAGGGCCCTATTTACTCTTTGTCAGAAATCAGTTCCCTTTCACCATGCAACACGAGCCCCTTTCAGAAAAAGGAAAGCTTTCTGTAGCTAGGTGCATTTGTGACCTGTAAACTAAAATTTTGAATGATGGAGCAGTAGACAGTATGCATGGCTTACCAAATTAGCCTCCAGAACCAAACACACTGTCAGAATAAAGGCAATTCTAAACAAAAAAAGACATCTCACTTAAAAGAATTAATTAAGTTTCTAGCACAAACCATCTGATACCATCTGCAGTATATTACTATCTGCAGCATATTCTGTCCAATAGGTTGGCTTGTTGACACGTAGAAACAAGAAGTAAAGGCAAACAATTTAAAGCTATAGTGAGTCATTATTTTTTTTCTTTTTAATAATAGCTAAAATGGTAATTGCTGGTAGTATGTATATAAGTGTTTAAAACTTGTTGCGAAATAATTTTATTTAAGAAGTGATGGAACTATACTTTTGATTTACCTAGTTGAGTTATTTTTATATATGAAAATCCAAATGGGCTGGCCACTATTAGAAAAGAAAATTCCACACAATTTAATGCACTTTTGGGCAGCAGATAATTTAGGACACACTTCCTCCAGATCAGACATTTGAAGAGATACTATAAATTTTGGTCTCGGGTAAACATAATTCATTCCAAGGAAAAAAATGTTTTCCCATATTTTTCCTACCACATACTGAGTTAATGTTTGGTTGTACTTATCACACAGCAGGAGTCAGGGCAAATAACCTTTTGGTTTGATAACCAGCAGATGTAACATTCATGCTCTTAACAACTGTGATGCACCATCAAAGCACCAGCTAACCAAACTAAGTAGGCATGAGCCAAAAGAAGTGGAGGGAAAATGGATTAATTTGTTATCTTTAAACTTTCTTTTATAATTGGTGGCTAGTTGATATGTGTACATAAGAGGACAAGAAAATGAACTTTGTCATTTTGGGGAGAAACATGTAGTAGGTTCAGTACCACCAGTTAATTTTGGAATGTTAGGAAGGTGTCTCCCTCTCTTTTATGTTCCAGTAATACTATTTCCTTCCACTCAAACACCATCACGAAGCATGCAATGTTTTGTCTGTAATCCTTTTGTATCTGCATTTATATGTATGTGTCTGTGTGTATGTACGTATTTGTAAAGAAAAGAAAATATCTCTTAGTTATAGTTAAAATATACTAATTATCTCCCTAATAATGTGTAGAGCAGCCGCACTGATGTTTCCAGATAGCAAATCCATGGTTGTACAGAGAGTCTCAGTTGCAGATAGACCTGGTTGGCATCCCATGGTAATGCTTTAAAAGTGTAGGTGACTTAATTCTAGAATTTCCTGTCTGGTTTTTTTTCACAAGACTAGTTCACCTGCTGACTCTAAGGAAGGAATTGCCTCATGCCTTTGAGCATTCCTTCATGATGGAAATAAATTACCTTCTTTTTCTCACTAAGCAAGCTCAGAGTTTAGAGGAAGTCAGTTTCCCATGAGTTTTCATGAGTTGCTTGTGCCAGCTAGTTGTAATGTAATGCACAACAGATCATAGTCTTAATCCTAGAAAAAAGAGACTATGACACAAACCAGTAATAATTATTGTTAGAAAGAACACTGAAAGAAATTTGCTCCGTCCTGCTCTTGGAAACCTGAAGATTTCAAGGGGAAGAAATTATATATTCAGCTCACCTAACTTGAAAAATAGCCCGTCCTGCTATTATCATTGGCAGTGCACTCACTGTCAATATACTTCGAATTATACCAAGAGAATGAATGAATGTAAAGCACTGTTTTTCATGCACAGTTTCATGCCCATATTTTCAGTACACACAGCTTGAAAAAAGTCTCCCCCTCCCGCCACTTCTGATGAAAAATTACCAAACATAAGGGCCGCAAAATAGATAGGATGAGATCTATTACTCTGTAATACATACATACGTACAAATGCCAAGGTGTTTTTCTTCAGTTATTTCTGAAGCTTTTTCCTTTTCTAGATGCACCTTGTAAGAATTGGGTATATGTTTTCAATATGTGTCCTTATACATTTACTAAGAAGAAAATTTTATTCAGGGAGCTATTTCTGTTCCAAAGCAATTTAGCACAACCAATGATCTTGTCCTTAATTGTCTGCTAATACCACTCCTCATCATAAAAATAGACTTTTGCAATTAGTATGTGGGATGGTTGCAGAAAGATGACTTGTACAATACTCATGAAAATATATTCTTGGAAGCCTAAGAAGCAAAAGGGCTGATTATTTGAGCTCCAGTGTTCATAAATCGAAGTGAACAAAAGATAATTGGAATAAATTAAGGCCTTTCACTACACTCTGTAAAGTATTTCAAAAGCAGTATTAAATGAACTCACTGTAATGGAGTAACTCTAATTTTTTTAGATGTTTTAATCTTTTAGCAGTGTTTTAAATGTCATAAAGTTACCCGACCTAACAAGTGGAAGAATGAGCAATCAACTCACTGGTGAGATGGTTCAGGATATGAATAGAGTTAACATATTCTGTTTGAGTTTTTTCTCTCTTTTATGCCTCTGTTGTGTGTGGTAATAGGGGGAGCAGTCTTTCTAAAATTACACTTACTCATTTGCACAAAACAATCCAAAAACTAAGCTTTTCTTCAAGAGTTAATTGGAATGTGCTGCCAGTGCATTCCTGTGAACCTTCTTAAATGAAACCCATGTGGGGCAGTGATTTGGTAAATTCACATTTCATTCCAGAGTTTAAGCCCCTGCAGTGGTGTGAAGTAGCTGACAGAGTGTGAGAGCGTTTTTAGTGTTTCTGTGCAAATAATCAAACAGAAAATATTATTTTTGCTGCAAAAATCCTACATAATCAGAAAAAGCTTTCTATTCAGTAGTTTCTGAGTGAAACAATGGCAGTGGTAAATGCTGAGTCAACTGTAGATGAAACATTAACAAAAGAGATAGAATTAATTTAGGGGTCGAATTTTTCACATAGACAGTATGATTTAGTGTGAAGATAAGGGACAATTTAATATTTTGCAAATTCTGTTAACAATGCACATTAGGGGAGCAGAAATTTTGAGACAGTTCTTAGTCATCAAGCTATAAACCTATAATGATACAGGAAAAATAAGGGAACAGCTTGAAAGCTTGAGGAATCTGAGACAGCTCAGTAGTACCAGGGATCTAGATCCTGATCTGTGAAAGATCTAGAAAGTACTCTGCAATTTCTAATAACGATTGTGGAATCTGTCAGTGAATCTTACATGGTGGCACAGCACACCAAGGAGGGTTAGGGGATCACTCTTCAGCCTCCCACTCTGTGTCTTAGTGAGAGACTCGTCCTAAATGGAAACCTTGTCATTCTTTCCCCTCTCTGCATATTTGCCCCCCAGAAGAAAGACACTTCTGGTCCATAAATATGTTGCTTTTGAAAAACAGGGGGTTTTGAGAAGGATAGAGAGGAGACAGCAAAAAGTCTTTTACTGCACCTTTTTATTGGCTTTAAATAGTGGATTTTAGAGCATCTTTGTTCCAGAGGTAATATACAGAATGACAGATGGAGAGATACAGCTCAAACAGTTTTAAAGCATTGAAACTTACTTTGTCCAACTACCGCCATTGGCAACAGCAACAACTATTGAAATAAGTGCCTTTTTAGAAATGTGCAGGTCCTCTTTAGTGTGTCAAACCTATATTCTCTACTTCAGTCCTCCTCTGTTTACGTTCCCACCCAAAAATTCTGTAAATGTAGTCACTACATATCTTTAAACTAAGAAACTCTCGGTCCTTTAGGTAAATACAAGATATACCAAGTGCCTGGAGTTACACCTATATCCTTTTTCAGCTCCACTCGTGTATTCTGACAAGGACCAGTGTTTGCAGGCTTTAAAATGTGTTGGGCAGTAAGGATTCCAAGCTGTGTCTGTGGGAAAGCACCTGCAGAAATCATGAAGATAATCGCCATCATTCCACAAATGCATTTAAGATTTGCTGTCACTGAAATGATGTTCTGAGGTGTGCATAACATTTTTGAAGCCAGGCCCTTTTGGAATTCAGGAAGACAATATTTTAAATTTTAAAGTTCATTTTCATCTCGGTGCTATGAAATTTAATTAATAATTAGTTGCACATTTATATGTAGCCAATATAAAACTATTTTAATATTTTTATTCAGTGTGACTGTTTCTAAACTTGCAAAATAGATGTATGCACACATAGACACACACACATATATGAGGAATCAGTCTGGAAAACTATCTTGTTTGTGGAATCAGTTATTCTGCATGCCTTTTCCCATGTCAGCTGACAATACAATACTGCTTGACCAATTTATTTATGTTATGGTCCAAATCTTTTCCTCTTAGGTACCTTGAGTAAAACTTCGCAAAGTTCTTGAACAACAAATTCCAGCTGTCAGTAGAAAAAAAGATTATATGAAAAACCATTTCCACTTCAGTGTGACTATTTAGAAATGAAAATTCCCTTCAAATGTTACCTGAAACACGTGATTGCAGCCAGCCTTTATAGCACTATAGACAACAGCATCAGTTAAAAAAAATGAAAAAAGAATCCTTGTGTTCTACTTGACCTTCCCTATTAGCTCAGAAAATGCCCAGAACCTGGCTTAAGTAAGTCTAGCCAGCTGTAATACAGCAAAAGGTAGTTTTGCTAAATTGTAATTTGTTTATTTTTTCACACTGTAAGGTTTTTTTGTCTTTTTTGCGTGCAGAAGTCATTACAGGAATATTTACCTTTGGAAAAATATCATCTTCCATCTGAAGTGGTCAAACCATTGCTGAAAATAAATGTTGTACCTGTCTCTAGAACCTACCCACTTTTAAAAATTCAGCATCTATCAGTACTAGTATTTAGAAACATATGACACAATGTAATGTTTAAAAGCATAATCAGCTATAAGAAGAAATGAATCCCTGCAATTATGGCACATGATTTGTTCTACGTAGTGGTTAGAAGTCATCTTAGTGCTGTCTTAATTACTCATTGGTTTTCCAAAAAATGCCCCAATTTATAAACATTCATTTATTAGCTTGGAGTCAGTCCTAAAATGATGCAATTAGCCTTTTTTTTTTTTTTGGTACTTTTGTTAATAAACAACCAGAGCACAATTATTTTTAAAAATTTTGCTGGGTCTGGCTTGGATGGATCTAGTTTTTTGGATAGCAGCAGCAGTAGTGCTGTAGTGTAGATCTGTGACAATGAGCTAGTAAAAATGTGATTGGAAATTTTCATTTCTTCAGTTCTATTTTTTAACATTTAGAATAGATTTTTGTTAATTGTGTTTAAGATTTCCTATTTGTTGTGTTACAAACCATTTAAAATGGTTTTAAGGCATATGAATCAAAGGCTTTAAAGGAACTTTCAAATCTACACAAATAGACTATTTTTGTCTATGTTCCTTCTATGGGTTCTCAGCTGTCAGCATGTAGCATCTTATGGTGAATAAAACATCCAACTTCCATCTTAACAGAGACACTTGAAGCAACCCCCACCTCCAGGACAATCTACAGATTAGAACACAGCAATTTTCCATGATGTGCCTGATCTTTTTTCCTGTAGTAATCTTACATTTTTAATTCAAATGTCATCTCTAATGCTTCTATATGCACAAAATAATATTTTATCATGGTTTTTTTTTTAAACAAAAGTATCTTTTTCTTTTTTTGTTTAGTCTAATATTTTCTTAATTTGGGTTGCTAGTAGAAACTAAAAGGAGAGAAAGGATCTGTGGTAAAGTTCAGTATTTGTTCTTAAGAATATTCACATATCCCCAGGTATAAGAGTGTGTGAACTTCATGTTTAAAATGAAGAAAAAGATCTATTGAGACTGTTTTGATGTATGTAATTTATCACCTTTGTAGTCCTTATCTCTACCTCATTATTCATTCTGTACTAGTGCTGACTATTTCTTTTGACATATATAAATTTGACTGTTCAGTCCATATGACATCTGCCCACCTTGATGTTACCACATTTTCTGAAGTGCCAGATTTTCTTAATCCTATCCTACCTTGGACTGACATTTAGGAGCATCTTTAGAATGTCTTTTGTTCACTGTGTCTGTATAGCTAGCCATTTCTTTGACTTTTATTGCTTTAAAAATGTTTTGGTTTTTTTTCTTTTTTTTATTAAATTTCTAGCTCTCCTTCCCTAGAAAGTATGAGACAGAAAAATGCATTTGCTGCCAACACTAAAAGTAGATTTTTGCTGTGTGGGTTCCTTTATGATATAACACAAACAGTTTCATATGTTCCTGGATTCTAAAAATGTAGAAATTAAGGTACTTCCCTTTGTCCTAAAATTTCCTGGATTATTTCTTGTCAGCGTTGGACAACAATTTGCAATAATTAAAAAGTGTATTGTAATACACATCTTGCAAGTGCTCCCCAAGAGAGACCTCAAACAATTCATAGACTCCTGCATCACTAGTACCCTAAAAATTCAGGATTTATCCCTACCCTGTGCAAATGTGCACTAAATGTGAGAAGTCCTGGGCTTTGTGTGCAGCATGTTAAAAGAAGTCAACTCTTCCCGCAAGAAGTGCTTCATTTACTTACTTGATTTATCCAGCCGAGTTTCAGAAGACAACTTGCATATTCTTTCTTACAAATAAATGCTTGAAAGATTGTATCACTTGTGGTTTTTCCACCCAAGTGAAAACTATCCCAATAAGAGTGAGGATTTTGTTGATGACACTTACAGTGTCATTTACTTCGGCTCAGCAGCATTAAGTTTGTGGTGTTCATTTTTTAATCCAGAGCCAATCTTATTACATATGATGTTGGATAAACTCAGAAGTTGAAAGCTTACTAATGCACAAAGAAAATTTTATAATATTATAATTATTATAATAATTATAATATTATAATTATTACAATAATTTATACTATTTTATAATAGTGTTTTCTATCTCTGTTGCTTATTGTCTAGTAATGGATTTTTTCCTGTTCAATCTCAGAGCACAAAGCTTAATTTGAGAAGATCTCTTTATTCTAAGAACATAACACTTGTCAGGGTTCCTTCAAGCCCTTGCTGAAATATTTCTTCCCATCTGTCTTGCATGGCTGTCTTGAAGTCCTTGATATCCTTATTTTTCAAAATAATGGTCAGTATGTGCTGAGAGAGTAAAAGAGAGAGGGGAAAAAACCCAATCATTTTAGTATGTTTGACCATCATTGGCTGTGGAGTCTCTGACATCCAATTTAATCCTCTCTACACTGAGCTCCCTTACTGAGAATGGAAATAGAGAAACAATATTCACTTCTATGAAGTATATAAAAAGCAATATCAAAAAAGAATAAAATCTCCAGAACAAATCTATGAATATCAATCTCTGAAATCTTGAAATACTTACTATAAGATAACTTTCATTCAGGTCTCTCAGGTGATATTCAGCACTTGTTTTTCCCTTTGTGTGGGACAGCAGGTCTCTTGGGATTTTTTTCTGTTGCCGTAGCCCTTGAGATGCCCTTTTCTATTCTATTTCAGTATATTTTAGGGTCTAATCAGAAATTTTATCATTACTAAGAATGTCTGCTCCCATAGATCTAAAAGTGTTGGTTTCGTACAACTTACAATTGAATATTAAGTTCCTTTCTGAATTGATCTCTCAAGTCCTGTATTTATTTTCATCAGTATTATTAAGTAAACTTATGACTTCTGATGGATGACTTATGACTTCTGATGGATTAGATCTCTGCTGGCATCTATTTTTATCATAAAAATGTATTCCTTAATCCACATAATAGTAATAATAATAATGATTTTAATGAAAGCAAGTTATATCTGTCTATATATAAACTTTCCTCTTTCATCCCACATATGCTATGAATCTCAAAGATTTTCTGTTATTGGATAGACATTTTTTTCTTCTAATTTGAGAAGTACAGATGAGATGTTCAATGTGCAAATCTATAAGAACACGGAAACCTGAAGTTTTCAAAACCCAGAACATCTTCCCAAGCAGGAATATAATAAAAGGGTCGATATTTTCAGAAAATTAGAACTGCCATCAAATTCTGTTCTTCATATAAAAGAAATGATAGTGATGATCTCGTTTTACTCTAAAATTATTAATTTTCCATAGGAGTGGCCCCACAGCCTTATGTTCTGTGTGGTTTAATTTTCCTTTTTTTCTTTTTTTTTTTTTTTATCATTTGTTTCCCATTCCTAAGGACTGCTATGTTATTACTTCCCAGGTACATTATCACAGCCACACGATACCGCTGCAAATGTTATTTCTCTTTTTTATAAGTCACTTTTAAATATTTCGTATACAATAACTGCAACCAATGAATAGATAAAGTGGTGAAGAGGGCAGAAATATTTTACAGATGTGTGTGTGAATGTATGTGTTCATGCACATAAACACTTAAAAAAATAGAGAATTACTAAGATTTTACAGAATATGGAAATATTTCTTCAGATAGGAAGATGCTTTGTGCTTAATGCTGTTACATGCAAATACCAAAAAAGGAGAAAAAAGTGCCTTTTCTGATACAAGAGAAAAATATGAAGCAAGTGTTCTTAATGTTGTAAAGAGCATCGGGAAAAAAATTAGGGAAGCAAACTTAGGTCAAAAACTGTTTTCGTACCCAAAAGAAAGGCACCGTTTGTGCTGATGAGCAGTTCCTACTGGGAAAAATCCACTTAGCCTTTTGTTATCATCAAACAACCATTTCTGAACTGCAGAAGTTAAAGAAAGGTCTTTTCTGAGCAGCCTGACAGAAATGAACTATTCCAGGCAATAATAATGTTGTAAGTCCTGAGAAGAAAGCTGTTATGCTCTTGCAGTGCTTAGTTTTTTAAACTAGAAACACTTCCACAATTAAAAACATTTTTTATCTAGAGGTAAATATTTTATTTTCTGCATTATACTACAGTAATTGTAATAGAATGTGACAATGAAAATTGTGTATTTTAAAAACTCTTTAAGTAAGAAAAATTAATTGTGTGGTGATTTGAATGGTATGAATGCAAGGCATTTGAAGTAAAATATACCAGTGTGAGCAGTTTTCTTTACAATCACCTGTGTATGGATATAAATTGAAGAGTAATTTTAAAAAAGTAAATAATGATTGCAGTGTTGTGTGTTGTATGCTAGAAAATTCTTAGTTGCACTGGTGGCAAAAATTCCAAGTACCAGTAAAGGCAATTGATTTATACAGCTAAGAAAAAAATTCTTACACCAATTTTCCTTTTTCCTTTCCTTAATTATTAATATTTCCTTCTCCAGAGCTACTGTGGATAACTTCATTTAAAAGAAAAAAATGTTAGGTATATAACACACTTCTACTTCAGTATTTTGTTGAAATGGTAGTAGTTTGCCATGTTGGCAGATCAGAAGCTTTTTATAAGATCACTGTAGACCCTGAACCTCTAACACACTGGTTTTGGATTAATGGCATTTTCTTTTGAGACCCAGAAAACTTTTGGTCAGCACATTTGATCAAACTTCGTAACAATAGAACTTTATCTTCCTAGGTTGATTTTTGCATAAATTTTGAAAAAAAGAATGCTATCTAAAGCATAGACTATTGGGTGGCTTTAAACAAAATTTCTACTCACTCAGGATAAAGTAGATAATGGTTTGGGGTTTTTTTCTTGAATGAAGTTATTTGGGTTATAAAATTTCTGTTTTGTGCAAAAGTACTGCTGTTTGCTTATTCTACAGATAATTTTGATTGTTGCTCATTTAATTCTCTTCTGTTAGATTTTCTTTTTAATTCGAGAACATAATTTTCCTGAAGTGATTGATTTCAGGCTTTAAAAAAATGTCTATAGACTTCATGAGGGTAATCTCTGGGGGTAAGCCGAAACAAGAAAGGATAGAGGACATCAGCTTTTACAACATCATCATCATCATCTTCTTCTAGGAATAAATTTCCGAAGATTTTCTCTATTTTGTCTTTTTAAACAATGCATAGATATTTCGTCTTTTATTCTGTCTGCAGTCGCAGTGGTAAGCAATATATACAGCTTGTCTAAAAGAAGAAAATAGCACGGAGAAACTCAGGTTGTTAATTTACCACCTGTTGGTAGCTCCACACTTGCATCTTGCTTGGCTGTTCTTTGTGCATAGCAGAGGCAAAGTAACTTGCTCTGCTTGAAGGGTCGAAAAAACTGACACCTTGCAAATTTAAAGAAGCAGTGTCAGAATTCACATGGCTTTGGCACTTTTCTAGTACAAAACTTCTTTAAGTCCTGCATTGAGTTTCTCCTTCATGCTTTGTTTTTCCCTTGTGACCTTTGCTTTAGTATGTTTTGCACAATAACCTAGCATACATTTCACAGTATTATAAAGACAATTAATAATGGTAAGACAATTTGGACCTAACTCTGCTATAGTTAATTCAAGTAATTGTGCCTCAGTAGGCTTTAATTTCTTCCTGTGTTATCCATGTGGGACCCATGCTTTAGAATGGGAAAAATTGTGTAGCACAGGTGGTGTACCATTCCCTTGCACAGCTTTTATAGTTCCTGTCTACAGAAACACTTTAAAAATCATTCTTTAAAAACTGGGAAATTTCCTAAACTTTTAAAATCAGTAGATATAGCATCCACATTCCATTATATTTAGTATTCTTGAAAAATATTAGTTATCTTTTGCATATTCTTTGTCTGAAGTGGATTCAATCTCGATATTTTGCAGTAGCCGTGGTGGTAGTTCTGTCAGAGTATACCAAGTACTTTAATAGTGTCATGAAAGCATACTTAACTAAGATATTGTGCTAGAAAAAGTTGCTTTTGGAAAAGTCATGTATAAGATTTGCATGCAGTTCATAGATCTCAGCAAAACTCTAAGATAAAAATGAAAGGCAGACTCTGAAGAGTTTCTCTTTGTCTGTTTGATGACTCTTTAGCATTGACAAAACATTGAAGTTGATTGTTATGGTTGGCAAAATACACTTTCTGTGGAAAGTAAAGTGATGATTTTCTCTTAAAGCTATGCTTTGAGAGCAGTGAAAATCATCTTCAGACATTCCTGAAAATGCTGGGAGGAGCATCTCTGCTTTTAGGGCTGTTTTGCATGGGGACTTACATAACATTCTTCACTCTATGCAGGCACTTTCAGCAGTGCTAGCTATTCCTCAAATCAGTAGTTTTAATTTCTGACCACGAAGGGCAGCTTTAATAGCCCCTACAGCTGTATGATACCTGAACTTATTATAATGGCTTGGAGAAACAGACAATCACATTTCAAACATAATTGTAGCTCTTAGTTACATCATGATGTAGTGTCAGTCATTTAAGCTTCGATTGTCCAAATCTTTGCAAGGTTTTATAAGGCTATATTTGGATATTATGTTTTCATGCTAATAGGATGCTTATGGTGAGTGTGAGGTTCAGATTGTAGGCACCTAGATTTAGATGTGAAAATACAGTGTATCCGTGGGTGTAAGCTGTCTGTCTTCTGCTATGGGTAGTGAAGATTTAGTCTATACACACAGTGGAGTTCAGAAAACAATTTTTCTCACCCCCTACAGGCCTCTGGTACTGGTTATTTTAAAAAATTCTTCAGACACTGTTGACTGTGTGGTCTAGATTTCTGCTGGCAAAAATAGCAGCTTAGATTTTCAGCTCATATTCAGACATACATAGTTATGCATAGAAATGTAGGGGTCCACAGAAAAGGAACACCTGTAGAGAATGATTTTTGCCCCGCGGAATTGTAATGAACCTGTACATTTATAATGGCAATTCTTGAACCTCCTTATTGACCACTGATATGATTGAAGAGGAGAAAGGCAGCTGTGCTTGATTGGAATTGCAGAAATAGGTTTTTTTCTTGTTTATTTCAAAGCAGTAAGGATATAAATGTAAACAAATTGATATGTTTATGTAGTCTGGAAGAGATACAGTTAAGATGTGTCATTTTTGTCATTTTTTTTTTGTTTTCTGGTTCATATATCAATTTTTAATAAACTGATGAACAGATTATAAAAAATACAGTACTGAAAATTAAACTGGTCATTGTGGCAGTGAACTCATTTTGCATGTGTGCTTAATCTAAACTACACCTTTTTTAATTTTAAAGTGTATTACTTGAAATCCTTATCAGAGACAATGAGAACTCAACTCTGTGTGGCTCGAGATCTAGCACTGCTGTCCTAAATTATATATGATACTGATATACTGGCATTCAACTCTCCAGTTCATCAGCTGAAAATGAAAATATTTATGTTTAATCCTAAGAAGAGAGCATGCTTATCCCTTGAGAGGACAAGGAAAGGTCATCACTTTCAAGGATACTACCACTTGATCTCAAACAGCATTGGTGGGCTCTTTATAGGCAAATTTGAAAGATACAGGATTCTGCAGAGAGGACCAGTGAAAATATTTGGAACCTTAGTACTGAAGCCCAGAACCTGTGAGGCAAAAGTTATTTTTACTTTTCCACTTCTCATATTAGAAAAAAAAAAAAAAAGTGAAAGGAGGGATGCCCTAAAACATGCTTTTCTTCCTGTACTTCAACAGAAAGCTGATATTATACCTGCTCTACATACTCATATGCATGTATACATGTTTATGTTTTGTAATATGCCCTTTTTACATCAAATAATACATCCCTCCTTTAAAACTCTGCAGACTGGGAGTAAGTAAATGGCAGGTATGTGACAGTGATATTTTATGCAATTTCAGCACTGAATTGGTGTGGGGTTTTTCCCCTCTTATCCCTCCCTCTGTCCTGTAGGATTTAGATGACAGAAGAAGGGTCTGAAGACAAGAGGAATTCATGAATACTTAAGGTCTTTTGCTACACACCTATTCACAGTCATAACAAAATGGTAGCAGAATCCTTGGCAGTCTGAAATACACCAACTCACAAGATGAGTGTTTGCCCTGTGGCTGTATCCACTGAATTGAGAAAAGGCTTGACAATAAACGACCTCCTTGTGCAATGGCTATGTATTTTGGTTTGTAAACAATGTCAACCCTTTTCAGATGTGGAAAGAGATACTAAAACGTGGCAGTGCTGAAGTTCAGGCAGTAAGTACTGACCTTCTGGAATAAGTTTCTTATTAAGCCTTTTCTCAGTACTAGAAAATAGGAAAAAACTTCTGTAGGTACTGCGGTGATGGAGAGTTATGCACATAAATGTGACATCCTGTAACCAAGAAACCTCCCACAGAACTGGGTGAGTCACTAGAGATTTCAGCCAGGTTTCTGGTTTTCAGGTTCATTTACAACTACCAATATGTAGCACATTCTACCAATGATATTTCTACAGTGCATTTTCTAATTAATTTATTGAAATCTAGCTTCTTGTTACAGAACAAAACCACAAAATCCAGAGCAGGAAGCTGTACACATTTTAAATGGTTTAGTGACTTTCAGAGCATTTGTGGTGTAGCTAGAAATAGCAATGACATAACAGATAAACAAGAGCAGTGAAGTATTTGAGAGGGAAAAAAAAGTTTTGTTCATTCCTCAAAAGCAAGAGGATCTTCTTGAGCTCTGCAAGAGTCAATGCTGCTTAGGCTGAACAGACTTGATAAAGAACTTGAGAGGAATTTCATGTAAAACCAACATTACTTGTTCTAAACTGTAATAAACCATTTTTCTACATTAACAGAGGGGGGTGTTTTTTGTGGTTTGAAAGCCCCTCACCTTAAAGGGCAGTGATTGAATAATTTATTTTGGGCAGTGAAAGGGCGCCAGCTATATAAATCCTGTTGGCATGTGATACTCTGCACTTTCATATTTTCTCGTAAGTGAAAGTTATATAGCATGTAAGGAAAAGAAAATTTGTTTTTTACCCTTTATACATGTCACAAATGATGGAACTTAAGGTGATGGAAATTTGCAGGTAAAAAACTGAAAATTAGGAATGAAAAGACAGAGGATGTGAAAATACTTGTAAAAACTGGCAATATTTATGTATAATAATAATGCCTAGTAAGATTTCCAAAATTGATACCTTTTAAAATATAAATTTAATGTTAGTGCCTCATGTCGTAAGTTGTTTCACAGTGATGGGCAAGTTCTTGTGAGCACGTTATTCCAAAGAAAGATTTCTTGAAAGATTTCCCCCATGAGACATTTGATAATCTGATGAGAGCAAGAGAGAAGAGTAGTATTGGTAGAGCTGTAAAGATTTGCTGTAAGGATTACTTTGACAGCTTGGCAATGAGAGTTTTCAGGTTGTTTTTCAGGAAATAGGGTAGTGGTAATTATGATACCTATTTTGGGAAAAGAATGATGGAGTTCCTGGGTTTACTGTTCTTTTTGTTCTGTATGTGTTGCAGACAGGCTTATAGTTCCATAAAACTTGGAGCAAAATCCCATATTTTAAATACCTTTAAAATGCTTTAAAAATACTTTAAAAATTAAGTCTCGAATTTATTTTGTGAGACAAAAGCAGCACTAATAACTTACAATGTTGTTAACTTCATCACTGTAATTATGTGACTTTAAATATGTGGGCAAGTTTTTTTTCATTTTTAAAAAATAAGACAATTATCTATATAATCTACCTTTTTTTTTTTTAATCACATTTTGCAATTACCACCTTATAGGATACTCTTCCCATCTCTTTTAAGTTGGTTTGGACAAGTAAATTTTAGTTACCTCAGTTTGCCTTTGTCTGGGTACTTTAAAGCTCATTATGGAAAACTCGCTGTGGTGAGCTGTCCCCAGCCAGCAGCTGAGCTTCCACCTAGCAGGAGCAACAGCTACTTTGGAAGAAGTTTTATTGTTGAACATAATGTTACATGTCATGGAATATCCCTGGGGTAGCCTGCTGTGTCACCTCCCAACCTCTTGCAAACATCCAGACTACTCATGGGAAAGGCAGAGTGAGAAACAGAGAAGGCCTTGATGCTGTGCCAGCAGTGCTCAACAACAACTAAAACATTGGTGAGTTATCAACACTTTTGTTCACAAATTTAAAACACAGCACCCTACATGATAAAAATTATGGTATGATAAAAATTAATTCCATCTCAGCCAAATCAGTATACTGCTCTTACAGAAACTGCTATAGAATTGCTAAGTATAATTAGCCCTATTTCTTTTAAATTTTTGTCACAACATATGGCCAAAAATCTTGAAAATCTGGGATTGAAATCTTTATTGTTTATTCATATGGAGTAAGTGAAGAAAGAAACAATCACAGATTTCACAGATCTAGTGTTTACTCCAATTGGAGTGATATGCCCAAAGGCTGCAGTTCCCACTTGCATTGACTGTACAAAAAATTATTGGAAATGTAAAGATTTGCTCTCATGTCTGGCAGGTTTAAGTTACACGTGATTCCAGTATGCACTGGGACAAATGTGCTGTCTGATACTGTGCATGATTTCACTGCATTGAAGAGACATAAGGGTTGAAATTTTCATAAATATTTATCAGAAATTAATGAGCAGTGGGAGGCTTCTACATACTAAGCTATATGAGAGGAAATTTTGCACTGAATATTCCATCAACTATCTATAAAACATTCAGGGAAAGTGAAGGTATTCTCAACTATCACTTTTTGTTTTCCAACAGCCTAATCATAAAACCCAGGATAACTGTGCAGAGGTGACAGACACAATTTCATCACATAATTATGAATGGATGTATTTTTTAAATCCTTTTAGGTAGCCAAGTGCTTTGGAAAGTTACAATATTATGGCTCTTTTGTGAGTTGGGTTCATCTCTCTATAGATCACAGAGTAGTAATGCATATCTCTTTACTCAGATTTAATAGCTTTCCTTTACTTGGAATGGAAAAAGGTATCTTGAGGTAGTCAAAGCTCAGCACATGCACTTACTGATTTGGTTTACCAAGACCTCATACAAAAATCTCACTACTAATCAGTTTTGTGAGATGTCCCTATTTTGCTGGTTCTGTAGACACCACTGGAGGACAACATTTTTTGCATCCCCCAATCCACTTGCCTGTGCAATCCAAAACTGTCACCTTAGTGACTTGCAATACTTTTTTTCTGATAAATTTGGTAAGTACTATTTTTTTTTTACAGTTGTTCTTGTCTCCTCATCAGAAGATGAAGGCAGATCTGGCAATGGAAGCAGAGTTAATAATCTGGTATGCTCAGAAGGTTCATAATACTGTAGAGAAGAGAAGACATTCATCTGTTAGTTAGAAGGCAGCAATTAGGTTATTGGACAGTGGGCTAAAATTTATTTGCAATTGATCATTGCTGTGTGTAAACAGGTACCTGTTCTGAAGCAGGTCTCCATGATCTAACACCATTCCCCCAAGCTATCCACCATGATCTTCTACATTTAGATCAATAAACCTCAAAAGAATGACCATTCAGCCTTAGAACATCCTTCACCCCACATGAAATTATAGCTGTTATAGTTATATGGTTGTAATATTACAAGCAATTCATAAGCTTCCTGAATTTTGAGACCAATGTGTTGTCAAGGAGGATGCTTATTTTCAAAATATATGTGTGTGTATGAAAGATCAGTAATTGTAAAAGTGGTAGTGACTAGTGTGTGAAATTCACAATTAGTTAAGACCAGAAACAGTGTAAGGTAAGTTTTAAAAAACAGCTTATTTCTATACAGTGCATGGAAAAGTGGGATCACAACCTCAGGCCTGCAGAAAGGCAGATTCCTCTGCATTCTACTTTTGTGTGTGTGTGTGAGCTAAGGCATTGTGTCAAATCACAGTTACTTCATGAAGTTTGAAACGCTTGGCTGCTTCTTTTCAGGCATTGAAACAGGCTGCCCTGGGAAGTGATGGAGTCACCATCCCTGGAGGTGTTTAAGAGGCATCTGGATGATATGGTGATATGGTTTAGTGGTTTAGGGGTTACAGTGGTAGTGTTGTGGGAATGGTTGGACTGTATGATCTTAAAGGTCTTTTCCAACCTTGATGTTTCTCTGATTTTATGATTCTTAGTATCTCAGCATCAAATGAATGAGTAGTAGAAGATTAAATTCTACTGTACTTATGCAATTTTGGTTATATGAAAAAAGCCAAAAAAATGGTGTTTCATATATCCATCAGCTGGAAGAGACCATGAGAACATCTTCTCTGACTTTCTGTATGTAATTTAGAATTTAAACATTTCAAATAGTCATCGAGCAATTCAGATAATGAATCTGATATTTCTGAAGCTACATGTACTTATCCAAGTAGATAGTAGTATAATCTTTACCTGGAGATTCCCACCAAAGAAAATTCATCATGTCTCTGGTAGTTGGTTGCAATGGTACATTGTCCCTATTGTTAGGAAAAAATACCTATTCCTAATTTAAAGTTGTCTGGTTTCAGTATGCAGTTATTTTTATATTGGACTCAGACTCTTGCATAAAGCCATTGTCTCCATTCCACAAATAATTTTCAGGTTTGTCTTTGCCCCTAATTTTTTAATATTCCTTTTTAGAAGGGCAGAAATGAAAAAAAAAAAAACAACCCCAAAAAAACAACCAAACAAAAAAAACATAAAGCCTTCTCAGTTTAGTCTCCTCAGTGCAGAATACAAATATGAGTCTGTTGTATTCTTGCCTCTCTCTGGATATACCTCCAAGGACTTTACAGAGGCTTTTGGGTCTTGATTTTGTTTTTGACTCATTAGACTCAGATTTCATATTGACTTGCGTGTCTGCTGTGATCGTTAAATCCTTTTATAGCTGCTGTTTTTTAGGATACGGGTCTGTGTTCATGTCCTACCTTCCTCATTCACACGTGAAGTTACACAACTTTACACTTGGCTACCTTTGAACACATTTTGCTTGAATGAGCAACTGACTGTAATGATTTTGCTGTCATTATCTACAACCTTAGTGTCATGGACATGCATTTACATCCAAATCATCTGTGAAAATTTTGTGAAGTATCAGCTTTTGTACCAAAAAGTTTCCTATAAAATTACGATTCTGCATTAACAACTACATGTTATTACAGATAAATTATTTTTCCTTCAGGTATCAGTTTTTATTCCAAGAAAGCTATGCCCTTCTGATATTCAGTTACCTTCAGAAAGTTTTCTAATAAAAAAATTAAGTTTGGTTTGTCTGACAAAGTTAATTTTTTCATAAACCCATGTTCACTGTGTTATATTCATGATTTTCTGTAGTTCATTCTCATATTATCTATTTTATTATTTCCCTTGGATATGCATCAAGCTGTTCAGCTTAGCTGGAATACCTGACTTTGTCTTATGAATATTTCAACAATTTTTTTTTCCAGACTTTCCAAATTTTCCTGTTATTCTGAGATTTATTAAAATGCTAAGAGCTAGTCAACTCTTTCAAAAGTATTAGGAACAAATTATCTAACCTGACAGATATATGTCCCTATAAAAAAACCTGTTTATCACCTCCCTCAGTTGCCAGTGGCTTGGAAAGTACTTTCTCATCTTCAGTTAACAAAAGTATATTTTCTCATTCTTTGTTTTTTCTGCTGGGTTTGGTTTTTTTGAACCATACCAGGCATGGAAATGTTAGCTTTTCTTATCAGTTTTCTTCACTTCCCCTTTTCCCTTCTGTATCTTCCCTCCAGAACTTCATTACTTTTTCCATCCTTACACCTCTGCCTAGCAATTCTCAGAGACTGAGAATCAGCCTCACAAACCTCACAGGCACAGGAATAGACCTCTCTTGATTTGTTCAGCTTCTCAAAACTCCAGCCACACAGCTCTCACTGAGACAGGCAGACAAACATATCAAACACACAGCTTGCCAAATCCTTTTACACTCAAGAAGACTGGCAGCTTTAAATGATTTTCCCCCCCTTCTTTTTATCCGTATTGTTGGGCTGTTTGGGTATTTACATCCCTGTCCAGCTTTACTGAATTTTAATTGGAGCACTGAAACGTTACAGGCAATATGACAGCCAAGAAAGAATTGTTTAAACAGTAGTATTGATAAAATCCTTTTAGTTCTAATAAATTACTTTTGGCAGCTGTACTTCTGGTTTTGGGAAGGGTGGATCCATCATGAAAGTTTAACAGCTTCTCTCCCAGCCAGGTCCAAAGTTCTGTCTATTTTTAGCAATCAAAAACATTTTTTTGACAGAGTGATTTTTTTATACTCTTACTCAAAATTATATATTTTTATTGTGTGGACTTTCTCACATCTGTCTCTTTAGTACCTCAGTTGCAATGGTGGCCTGTAGCATGGTAGGTTGGGCCATGTTGGGCCTTAGATAACCTGTATTTTCACCCAGGCTATGCCAATGGATTATTCTATAGCCTTAGGCCAGTCATTCAGCTTTCTTTATGCTCTGTAGTATCTGTGCAGTGCTTTGAAATCAGTAAGTAAAAACTGCTACTTAAGTTCAATGTATTATTCTGCTCACGTAACTGATCTTTTAGTGTATTCAGCTCCACAAACATTGCATTCTAGGCTAACTTTACATCTGTGTCCAAAGCAGTGACTTTTTAAGTTTGAGCTAGAAAACATTATAAAGCAAAAAGTCTTTTGCGTGTTAATGTTACAAGAAAATAGAATTATATTTTATCAGAGCTAGAGAAGTCAATACTTCAAGGAAGGAGAGAGAACATATCTCGCAAACCTTTGTTTCCAATTCAGAAGTAAACAGAATGCAACAAATAGCACGGATAGCTGTAAATAATTGTAAGTTGAAAATAAACAATCACTGAAAAAAACATATTAAACTCCTGTTTGCACACTTTAAAAGTAAGATACATTTTAAACAGGCGTTCAGGTATAACTGATTATCAGAATACATATGGTTAGCTGCTGTAGCATATAAAATCAAGTTCTTTAATAGCTCCAGAGCAAGAGATAGTAGATCTCCTAAGTGCAATAAATACAACATGACATAAGGTGGTTAGAATGTTGAAGCCAGTTTCTACAGTTTTCAGTTAAACTCAATTACTAAAGCTGAAGCCACTGTTTACATCACAAGAACAATCTGTCCAATATCCTGTAAGCTTTTGACTTGTGCCTTTTTGAACTGTGCACTAAATATTACAAAGACATAGATAAAGCTATACAAGAAACTAGAATTCTTTGGGAAGTTTAGATTAAAACACTTGAGACATGGTATGTTATCAGCTGGTTTATTATAAAATGTGTTTGCTGACTAACTGTGGAGATCTGGAGAACCTTGCTGTGCACAAGCATAATTTTTTTAAAAATATGCCTGTGCTAGTGGGAAGATTTATGTCCACATTCTTCTGTGGCTCCTGAGATACTTCACTCACACTAACCAGGTTATTCAAAAAAAAACATTTAAAGGATCTTAATTATTCCACAGTACATAAAATTTATCTTAATAGCATGCATTGGGGAATGCCTATGCAAACCTTTTACCTGGCAGAGTTTAGGGGATTTGTCAAGAGTGTACCTAGGTACCACTAGGTAATGAGAAGCTGGAGTACAAACCAATGGCAGTGTCCTCTGTGGGGAAAGCTGGATCTCAAACATGAGTCTTTCCACGTCTTCAGCTGATGTTACCCCCAGGGAAGGTAGGCAAGACCTTTTCTTTAACCTTAGGCAAAACATTCAGATTTGGTAATCGGAGGGTTTATGCAACCAAAGTTAACATGTGTTTAGTGTACCTGTGGTTCAAAAACATGTATTCTGGGAACAATATTTGAGGAGCAAAGATCAGTAACTTATATATTCCTCTTGAAATCAATAACATTTGAATGCAAAAATATCACATAAATTGATCATTAATACTGCTTAATCAAATAATCATAAGCAAGGCAGATTTCTTTGAAACAAATTGATTTAAATCCTTCATTTTAATCAGAATTTAAATCAGCAACTAAGATTTGCTGATTTAGATAATTGATGCTAATCTTGTTTTGCATTTGTATTTTACTTTAGAAAAAGGTCATTTTTATGACCTGGAATAATCTTTAAAAAAAAAATTGTCAAGCCGCACAAAGATTTCTTCTTGCTTGTCTGGTTGATATATGATAAATGAAAAAAAAATTGGTTTGGGTTTCGACCAGTTTAAAATATATCTATTTAGATTTTTAAATTGGTTTTGTTGTAGAAAATGCTTAAGAATTCATTTGGGTTTTTTAAAAAAGATTACTTTTTTTTTTAAAAAAGGTTACTTGTGTTTTCTTTCATGCAAGATAGAACCTATAATGCAATTCAAATTTTAAGTCTTTTTCCTGAATTAAATAAAGGTACCATGAAGTGTGATGGAAACATATATAGAACAAAAGGTATCAAATATATTCAAATGTTAAATAACTGATCTTTTTACAGAAAACAATTTATTACTGTGTTTAATACAGTTTCTGAAAACAACAGGCCAAATTTAAAAAAAACGTTTATATATTTAATCATGTAGATGATAACTGCTGTATTTTCAGTATGGATTTGATGTATGTTTATGTGTATTGGAAAATTTCACTTGGATATAAGTCTGTGGTTTAATACCCATGTAAGATAAAAACAACTGTGTGAGAGCCCTTTCTTTCACTTCTAAAAAAGATTTCCTGATTTTTTCCCGTGACCATATATTGGTATACTGAAAGAGAAAAATAATGTTTTCAAACCCAAGGTCAGCTTGCCAATCTCAAACACAAAAAATTTACTGTGTGTTTGCAACTGAAATTGAGATCAAAAGTAGTTAAAGCAAAAACTCTCTGCACTGTGTACTTTTATTAAAATAGGTTAAATAATATTATAATAGCTGAAAATTAAGTTACTGTTAATTAAAATTAAGTGCCTGTCATCACACTGACCTTAAAATTATGTGTTTTCCCTTTATCTTCTTGTGAACACTCCTGGACAGTTCAGTGATTGTTGCTGTGCATTGTTATGTAAAAAGGCAATCAATAAGCCAATTCTATTGTCCTTTTGTAACCACTGCCCATGTGTCTGGCATTGGTTATTAAACATGGAGACATGGGAAATGTCAGTGTTGTTACCTATTTAACCTTTTCTAATACAGGATGATTCTGTACATAATCTGTTTGTTATAGGTGAAAAATGCTTACTAATTAATAATGGAACCAGAAATCAATGACTTTATGGCTACCCAAGAAGATTAAGAAACAGATGTTATGTGGCCAAAAAACCTAAAAATCAAATTCTGCCTGATTATCCTAATCTTTTCTATGACAAAACAATAGACTTCATGAATAGAAAAGTAACGGTAATTGTCAAGTTCTCCAGACATAACTTCCATAAAACCTCACTCACACTTTTCCAACCAAGATGACTGAATTCATGTATTTATAAGTGGCTGAATAATCAAAGACAAAAATGATCTCATAAGCAGCTCAAATTGTAATTGCAGACAATCTGATTCACACTGTCCCTTCTTTGGGCAGGATTTGGACCAAATGAAATCCTGACATCCCTTCCAACTGAAATAATTCTTTAGTTCTGTGCTTTTGTGATACTGAAGCAGTGTGCAAGAATTTTGGAAGGTGGGGCTAAAATTAAAAGTGTTCTTACATCAATTCAGTAGAAAGTGCAAATGTAATTCACCCTATCTTATACTGAGGAACTGACTGAACGATGTCCTGAAACCCTTTTAACCTGTTACTTTGGTGGTTCACTGACTAATAAATACACTGGGGTTGCAAGTATAGTGTGAAAATTCTGTGTTATTTGTCAACTCAATTATTGGAGCATTCTGTCATAGGGCTTTAAATCAACAGGATGTGAAAGGTATTTTTAGATTATATATATCATCATGCAGCCTCATTCTTAGGATCAAAGATATAGAGGAAAATGCCAAGAAATGTGCCAAAGGAAAACAGCTGTTTGGGAAAAGTGCTGTGGAAGCTACTTAGATAAGTAAAGCTAATATACTTCCACATGACTCCATAATATTTAGAAGTACATTTTTTGCATATATATATATCTAGTCGATTGTGCAGTCAGAACATATACATTAACATTAAAGAATAGTCATATAGTTTATATTTAAAAGGTTACAAACAATCAGCTCTAGGATTTTAGAATTTAACCATATTGTTCATGTTCAATGAAAGTTCCTTGATGTTTGGAAGAGCATAAAGGGTCATTTAAATTGTAAGAAATATGGTGTTTGGATAATTAGGTGGCATAAACCTAAATCCTTTTATGATATTCATTTCTATTGAATTAAAATAAGGAAGATTCAGATAATTATCTGAATAACAATGAGCACTGGGTTAAGCTGATGTTCCCAAGGAAGTCAAAGAGCTGTATGAACTGAATTCAAATATGTGGGATGTACTATCTATTGATATTTAATCTTTTTCTCTTTCCTGGCTTTTGTAAAAGTTAGAAGTGAATAGATATGCTGAAAGTAATGTTTACCTTTTCCCTCATGTCAGTAGGAAAAAGAACTTTCCCAATAATCAGATAAATGGGTTTTAGGCATTGTTTTTGATGCACTCTAAATTACAAGAACACTAAAAATTAAATACTATAAACTGCGTAATATCTGAAACATCTGAACCTGAGATATGTAGCAATACTCCACTGCACATATTAACTCGTCTCCTTTGCACATGGTGTCTTTCCCTATTCATATATAATGCACACAATAGCTCTGACTTTGGTTTTGTGCTTTTCCTTTCAGGTTTGGATATATTCTTCATAAGGACGATCCCATGCTCCAGAAAATTGATCTAGAAACAATGTCATACATCAAGACAATTAGTTTAAAGGATTATAATTGCATTCCTCAGTCACTGGCTTATACACATCTTGGAGGATATCTTTTTATCTGCTGTAAGCCTGACACCACCGGGGCTGTCCTACCGCAGCTCATAGTGGATAGCGTGACTGATTCCGTGATCGGATACAATGGCGATGTGACGGGCGCGCCACATATCTCCCCAGATGGACACTACCTTCTCAGCATTGATGATGCAAAAGGCCTCATGAGGATCCAGTCCATCACAGTGAGAGGAGAAATACAGGATGCCTTTGACATTCACACTAATTTGCACATATCTGATGTAGCTTTTCAGCCATCCTTCACTGAAGCTCATCAATACAATGTCTACTGCAGCTCCAGCACACAAACTGATGTTCTCTTCATGGAGCTCTCCTCTGGCAAGGTTAAGATGGTGAAGAGTCTGAAGGAGCCCATCAAGGCAGGCGAATGGCCTTGGAACAGTAAGAACCGTCTTATAAAAGACAGTGGCCTTTTTGGTCAGTATCTCATGACCCCTTCCAAGGAATCTCTGTTTATCCTGGATGGACGGCTTAATAAGTTAAATTGTGAAATCACTGAAGTTGAGAGAGGCAACACAGTAATTTGGGTCGGAGAAGCATAAGGATCTGTGTTAGATATTTACTGAGTTAATAGTTTTACAGTACATTGCACTTAAATTACACCATTCTTCAAATTTACACAATTTTAATTTTAAATTGTTAAGCCCTTCTATACCTGTTGTTTCTTTGACATGTACACAATTTGAATCAACTTCCACATAGAAGTGACTAAAATGATGGCTGTTTGATAATGGTACTCCTTATTAATTATCAACTGAGATTGTGTTGTTTGACTGAAATAACTAAATATTGAAATTCATAAGTATAATAAATTATTGCAAAAGAAGAAGGAAAAAAACCAACCAAAAATCTTCAGGGAATTTAATATGATACTTTGCATTTGCAAATGGAAGACTTAATTATGATTCAAATTTTGTTTTGTTTTGCTTCAGACACAAAGCAAGAGCTGATGTACAACAGCCTTTGACTCTTTAAGCTGAAATGTTATGTCCTGTCCAGTCCACTGTTAAATCTTTTTGTGCCTTGAAGCGAAAGTCTCACAAGAAAGACAAACATAGAAATTAAAAAATTTATTCCCACTGTGGCTACAGGATTGCTTGCCATTGGAAAGAAACTTTTGCTACCAAATTCCTGGTGTCAAGTTGTGAAACATACGTGGACAGGAAAATAAAAAAGAGAAATTATATTTGGAGTGTTTTCTGATAACTGCATTTTGGAGTTTATTTTTATGGTGTCTTAGTTGAGAAAGCTGCTTGCAGAAGCTTAACCTTTTTTTAGAAAAAAAATAGATGTTAGGTTTTTCAGCTATCACAGGGTGGCATCAGCAAGGAGTTTCAGGTCTACTGAAGAGAAATATTGCACATCCTTTCAGAGTATACCACATTCTAAAAACCTGGCATCACAAAACTTCACTTATATCATTGAGGAAACTGTTAATTAAAAATAAAGAAAATGCATTTTAAGAAAATGAAAATGCAAACAACTGAACTCTACAACCAGTAGATAACATTTTTGCTTATTCATAGTACCATTGATTCCTATTTGTTAAAACATTTGGTTAGCTCAGCAGGTTTTCTAGTCCATGCATCCAATTGGATTAATGCAAAAAAAAAAAAGAAAAAACTGAAACAACAAAAACTTTGTATTTTTTATAGTTTGTTTACTTAGTGTTCTAACACTGGTTAAACATGTAAATGGGAAAAATAAGATTCCCATAAATAGAATAAGTAAATAGAAAGCCAGCAGTGAACATCTATCCAGACTCTGAACGATGACTTAGAAGTTTGAGAGTATTTTTATTTTTATTATGTTTTTGCTAAAGAATGCTTATAAGCTCTTAAAATGACCTCCATTTACTGAAGGCAATCAGAAAAAAATACCTTTTTTTAAACAAACTTTTACTGCAATTTAGATTGTGTAAATTTGCTTAGAAATCTGGAATTTTCTAGCATTGTAATCTTGTGTGCATTGAGCATTCTGCCCTGTGTGGTACAGTAGATTTCTCTTTAGCTTGAGCAAACCTCCTGGTAAGTAGATTTAACTGAGATAAAAATTTGCTTACATTTCTAGCTACTGAATCTGTTTTCCTTTTTAAGAACTCTTTTCCATTGTGAACAAACAATAATCATGTAAACTGTCTGTTACTCAATTGCGGTAGTCTGTCTCATGCATTTTTTGTTCTGTAATTTATACCACGTGAATGTTCTGTATGTAGAAAATGCTTGAGAAAAGGAGAATAAACCCCATAAATTTTAAACAGTCCTGACTTCGGTGAATCGTCCAATCAGCCACACGGAGCTGGCAAGTAAAACTGACTATTTGAAAGCACCTATTGTTTTATATAGATGTATGAAAATAGATGTATTTATGTATATGCAAAATAATATGCAGTTGGAAAGAAATTTTTTTAGAAAAGCTTAAGTAACTGGAAACGTTTCCTTTGGCTGCTACAAAGAAAAGCTCATCTATTAGCACATTTAAAGCACAAGTACAGGCTGAGTGGAGAATGGCAAACCTTAGGGAAAAAGACTTGGGAATGTTAGTGGATGAAAAGCTCAATATGACTCAGCAGTGTGCGCTTGCAACCCCGAAATCCAACTGCATCGTGGTCTGCATCAAGAGAGACATGACCAGCAGGTTGAGTGACGTGATTATTATTATTTGCCTTCAATAATTCTACTTCTTTTTTGACAATATTTTCCAGACTGTGTGTGTAAACAATGCTCACAACTTCTCACCATTGTTTTTTCAGTGAAGTTAAACAAATATTTGATCACCATGGTTGCTTTTATTGCTTTTACAGTTGAAGTTCAGCTTTCTCAAACACAGATGGCCTGGCTGAAAGCTTTAATCTAAATGAGGGGAAGAGCTGGAAGCTCTTTCCATTTTTTGCTATCAGCTCTATAAGAAAGCTGATGTAAATGGGCCTTTTCAACCCAGAGAGGTGATGTCTTCAGGGAGGCCTAAGAGCAGCCTGGCAGTACCCATGGGAGGTTATAAAAGAGACAGGGTTAGATTCTTCACAGCTGTGCGCAGCAGGACGACAAGACACAGCAGCATAAGTTAAGAATTTCAGACTGGATATAAGGAAAAGCTGCAATGACAGTCAAGCATGGGAGCAGGTTGGTTAGGGAGACTATGCAGTCTCCATCCTTGGTGTTTTTTACACCTGTCTGGATTATGCCTATCTGACCTTTAGTGGAACTGGCTGTGACTAGCAGAGTGTTGGACTAGAGACCTGCCAAGAGCCCTTCAGACCTCGGTTGTCTTGTGATTCTATCATTATGACTTGGGGATGGAAACAGTAGGAGACTTAATTTGTTATAGTTGTTTAAGTTTCTGATTGAGTTTAATGTAAAACCTGCAAGTGTTATGGTTTGGCTTGAAGTATGGCCTAAGCAAAAGTCAAAAACCAGTATGTTTTGTCACTTGAAATCCTTAGCTCTGAACATCTCGCTTTAAACCAAGGATATTCTCATTTGAAATCTGTAACACGTTTCTTGGATTCCAGGAAATCTCAAGCTGATTGTAGAACTTGCACAGGATGAAATATGCAGAGGTAAGTGCTCCTTTTGATATATCTGAAAAATAGCTGTGGCAGAGGGAAGGAAGACTTGAGAAAACCATGGTAGGTAAGATCTCTTACCACTCCGAGTATGTGTCCAAATGTGAACATAGCCATTTAAGTGTATCCTTGGTCTCAGCTTTTCTAGTAAAACTGTTCTAGGCATTTATAGTATAGTTCAGTAGGGGAATAAAATGATCTGTTATCTTACTAATCAATTTGAGATAGGAGAACTCATGTCATAACTATGGTCATGTCTTCAATTGAAACACTTTAATATAAAGTCCTGTTCACCTCTCATCAGTTTGTCCTTTGCATTTTGGTCTTCATCTTAAGCAGTTCCTAAAGAAACCTACTGAAAACTTTGCTTTGAGGTTAGCAACTAAAATGTGGAACACATAGGAATTTTAAAAAGAACATATTTAAACATTATTTGGCTGTAATGACCCATAAGTATGAATTAAATTTTTTGTGAATACTGTTGTTAAATGAATAAAAACATAGTCTTAACTTCGTATTTAAAAATCCTATTTTCAGCCAATTTCAGAAAGCAACAAGATAGAGCATATGAGGTGAGAGAGGGGAAAAAGTCATTCTGTACATACATACACTAATTAGAGAGATATGAGATGGAGCCCAGCAGTTGAGACCCTTTGCACTTGCACCACACTGACGATGTTTCACTGTGACCAGTCTCCCCACAATGGAGGAAGACTCGGAGGAGAAGGGCAAAAATAATGAGCTCAGGGAAGAATGTCATGAATGACCAATTATTGTAAAGAAAGCTGCATTTTTAGGGGGACTGAAAAGTAAACTTTGGCTTAGATACACAACTCTACCAGTGAGTCATCAAGTTGTATAAACAGCTTTCTCTGGGATAATTAGTAGAGACTACTGTTCTGAGCTAGCCAGAGCAGCGTGGGGGGAGAAAGTGTACGTGTGGCTCAACCTAATGTTAATTTTGAAAACTGGCCAGCTACTAACATGAACTTGGAAGAGAGTAACGGGCTTGACCTGTTTCAGCTGTTGTTCTCCTTTCTGGTGAGTTGACACACCCAGCACCGTGATGATGAGAATACAGAGACTGGTGATGGAACCATGTTTGCATGGTGATTCAACTGCATATTGTAATAGCTACATCATGCTTCTGTTGTGATTTCAGTGCGCTGCTGTAATACTCTACTAAATCAAAATGTCATGAAACAACAATTATATCAAGTAAATTTGATATTAAACTTAAAATCCTCCAATGTGGAACCTCTAAAAGAACCTAGTCAGGGAGTGTCGGACTCCTACCTCCACATATTATCAATCCATTTTATGTAATACTGGAATTAAAAAAAAAAACCAAACCAGTACTTAGAGTACTTCATGGTATCACCATAATAATTAAATTTGGAAGAAAGGGGCAAAATCTAACTTATGTTGATGTTAGGACTTATTTTACAGTCAGTGAGTATAACACAACACAGTAAAGGCAACAAAGTGTGGTGAATTATTTCCTTGTTATATTGAGGAAGGAAGAGATTCTGACGGGTCTGTAATCTGAGAGTTAAGAGATCATCATCTAAGGTATGTTTACATTCCTTAGCACAGGTAATTCAACTTCCAGATTGTTCGAGGAGTTTTATATTGGGGTGGTTTTTTTTGGATTTGAGGGGGTTTTGATTGGTTTTTTGTTGGATTTTTTTTTGGGGGGGGGGAAGGGGGCAGAGGTGTTTGTTTTGTTTAAATAGTAACCTAGAAAGAAATTTTCAGAGAAAGTACTAACAAGACTATGTGTCAAAAATCTATTGACACCAGTGACAAAAAATTCATGAGCAGGAGTTAAAAACACATATTTCACTTGAATCTGTCCTGCCTGTCACCTCTTAATGGGTTAAATGCCCTGTTGGTGTGCCACTACTTTAAAAATTATTTTAAACTATCTTCAGTGAGCTGTCTTTCACAAAGTATGACACATTCAGTTACTGATAAAAGACTGAAAGATACTGAAATTGCTTTTTTCTATTTAGAACTAATGCATGAAATATTGCTTCTTCTACCTTATGAATATTAAACTTGTTCTTATTTTAATCTAATAGATGAAAAAAAAAGCTTCCTGTTACTAGTCATGATGTTAATGTGCTTATTTTTAATCTTCTCAAGGTATGTGTCCTTTACACAAGGATGGACAAATAGTTCTCTCATTTTGCAATGCTTCTTTTTATATTTTTCTCTAATAATGAAAACTTAGGTGTATGCTTTCCTTTTAATTGTCATTAAACCTATGAAAAAAAATGTATTTGCCTGGTAATATTTTCCAGTACTCTCCTTGTATGAGATACAAGAAAAAAAGCAAACCACAATCCAGCATACCCCAGTAACTTCCTGGAATCTGTCACAGTAAGATTGCTTTCCCCTCTCTCACCTCCATCTCAGCAGACCTATGCTAAATCATCATTAATGTTGCAACTAATACTGTGAAGAAGTAGAAGCAACAAAATAAGGAAAAGTTATTGCATAAATGAGAAGGGAAGTCTCCTTCTAAGTCTCCAAGTTATAGCAAAATTAGTTTTTAAGTGTCTCAAAATTGTAAATAAATATCCATTTTCTCTATGTTGACTGTAAAGATTAAGTAAGGAGATACACTTGTGAACTGTACTTGGATACTCTTTCCAAATAAACTTTCTCCCTATACTTTGAGAGCAGAACTACATAATTTACTGCTATTCAGGCTGGACCTCCATATCCTTTCCTCTACCATTCGGTGGCTCCTGGGTCCTTTGTATTTCCAGTTAAGTGGGCATCTGGGGTGGCATTTGTGCTATCTTAGAACCACAGAATAATAGAATCAGTAAGGTTGGAAAAGACCTTCAAGTCCAAGCTTTGACTGAACACCACCACATCAATAAGGCCATAGCACTGAGTGCCCTGTTTAGCTGTTTCTTGAACACTACCAGGGATGGTGACTCCATGTCGTGGTTTGACGTGGTTTGACTACACTCCACCACTTCCAGGAGCAGGCCATTCCAATGCTTAACCACTTTCAGTGAAGAAATTCTTCCTAATGATCCCCCCACCCCGGTGCAGTTTGAGGCTGTTTCCTCTTGTCCTGTCACTGGTTGTCTGGGAGAAGAGGCTGAACCCTACCTGGCTACACCCTCAGGCAGTTGTAGAGAGTGGTAAGGTTGACCCTGAGCCTCCTCTTTTCCAGATTTAACAACCCCAGCTCCCTCAGCTGCTCCTCATAGGACTTACTCTCTAGACCCTCCATTAGGTCCAGTGCTTGACATGTTCCAGCTCCTCAAAGTCTTTCTTGAAGTGAGGAGCCAAGAACTGGGAACAGCATTCAAGGTGAGGCCTCACCAGTGCCAGGTGCAGAGGGACAATAATTTCCCTGGTCCTACTGGCGTTAGTATGGTATCCTCTTTTACCTTGTAAGCTTAAATGCAACATTTAGCTATGGGAGTGAGCCTCTTTCCCACTAGATCAGCATGACCTTTTGAGTTGTATTTGATGCTCAAATCAATTTTGGCTGAAATGATTAATCATTTTCATCTTAAATCATATTACATTTCCACAAAATATTGCTTTTACTTTACCTGTTTTGCTAAGCTCTATTTACTTTGGATGACCTCAGTCTTGTGATAAAGAGATATTATCCTCCCTCTGACTGTTTTTTAAAACCTGTCATTCACTTCACTGAAGAGGGTTGTTTGCCTGATTTTTCTGCTTCTTTTTGTGTACTCTGTAGAAGAATGGGTGTTTTTGTAGAGCTAGTCTTTTGTACCCCCTAGCAGCAGCACTTTGTGTGTACCACGGAGGAAAGCCATGAAAGAGAGCTATCACCACGTCATTCAAGATCTGTGTAGGACACAAAAGCCAGAAGGACTATAGTACTTTCATCTTATGTTTATCTCCTGCTATTTCACGTGCCAGCTGTGCTGACAGGTACAGGGAGATAGAGTAGTGGAAGTTGTTCAGTGCCCTTTGTGGCTGGGATCAAGTAGGTTAAATATTAGCTTCATTTTAATACAGGAATCTTCAGTGGTTTTGGGCTCAGAAAGTGGTGAAGACAAGCCTTGGTTCCAGATTTCAAACCAAACCTTACCCACAACTCTCTAAAACACAGGGTCTAGCAGAATTTCAGTCAATGCTGTCTTGGGCTGAGGAACTTTGCTCAGAGAAGTTGAAATGCTGATTGAGTTTTTCTTTATTATTTTCATTATCACGTTTAATACTGGTTTTGGCATCCATAACCTGTAGTTCTGTAACAGGAATCTTGCTACTTGTGTCATCTTCCATTGTGCTGATAGCAGAAATGATTGTGTTCCCATTTTTTGTTCTTGCCCTCATTCTGTTTACTGATGTAAATAAATGTGCATGAGACACAATAAAGCTATGATGTTCTAAGGATAGAGGCCTCCTAGGAGGGATTGAACTGCTAGTTAACTACCTGCCATAATGGAGAAACACTAGAAATATTTGCACATAAATGAAGCCCTTCTTCAAGAAGATCTAAATATCTGATTAGTTTTACCCTAAAAAATGAAGGGCTTATGTGATCATCACACATACGTGAGAATGTCAAATACATTATCTGGTGTTCCAAAGAGTATTTTTCTGGTTTCCTAAGCATTTTAAATGTGCCAAAGACTGAATATTCTCAGTTCAATAAATGTGAGTTTTCTTTAAGGCTTTTGTTAATACCGTAATACTGCTATTGCTTTTTTTTTTAAGCTTTAACTAGAAAACTGATTTTTGAGATCTACTAAACTCTCTTTTATTTAGAGATTGAATTACTGACTGTCAATTTTTATTCACTGAGATTGATCATGATTTACACACCTCACAGACAGGTGATAATTTAGTAATATGAAAATAACAGAATTAAAATTCTCTGTTGCTTCTCCAAATATACTTCCATTTGAATGACGAACTTTTGGGGAGTTGAGATCATTATATTCCCACCCTCTCTTTAATCTTTTCATATTGATATAGTTCCAAATCATTCTTCAATTCTTCAAATATCTCTTTTTTCCTGACACCATAAGCATTTAATAGAAAGCACGAAAATAGAAAACTCTTTTTCTCTTTTTATTCTAAGCTTCAGTAAATTCTGAAGAATTTTTCTAAGTATTAGTTTATGCAAGTGAACTGCATGGTTGAAATTCAACAACTCTGGTGTTCAGACAGTGTTGTATTGCCAGTCATGTCTTCTCTTATTGTTCAAGGAAATCTTTTTTTTTAGTTTAACTAGGACAGGAAAACACCCTTATCACACTTCACTGGCAAATTCAGATCCTGAATAGACCTGAGAAGAAAATGTAAAAACACAGAAAAATCCAAGAAAATAAAAATGTATTTTGCTATTACAGTACTTAGTCTGCTTTAAGAATCACAAAGGTGGGGGTTTTTCCTATTACCAAATATTATACGGTATTCTGCTTGGATTCCATCTGCTGCTTAGTGTGATTTAATTGATTTTAGTGCAGTTGTTCTTGTCTTCCAGTAGGATAAATTAGTCTCAGTTTCAACTTAGTTTCTGAAAGTGCTGAATATCCAAGATTTGTGGAGAATGAAGCAAGTCTGTTGTAATCTGAGAAGAGTGCCACAGAGCCATGCACTACAGAGTCATTACAGAGCAGAAACACAATGGTTTAATCCAAAGGAGACACGTTGAGGGGATGTCTAGCATTTCTCCAAATGGATTGAAACACGCAATTGTATGTCCTAAATTGCTGAAGGGTAAAATTTGTCACCGGACTTAACTGTCATCTTGGTGTTTACATGTGCTTAATATAGTTTGAGTATTTCTGTAAAGAAACAAAAATGATGGAGGACTGGACTGAAACAGAACTTAACCTGAACTTTGGAGCTGGGAGTGGCATTCACACCCACAAATGAAAGCCCTGGATCCTCTGACGCAGCATGGGAAGAGTTGATGGCTCAGAAATAAACTTGATAGAAGCCATTGATCTGAATGGGCTTTCTTCTTTCGCTCGTTCCAAAATAAATAAATTAGTGGGCAATTTCCAGGCTTTTATATATATATTGAATATTGCAGATAGATTTTTATTAATTTGATCAGATTGCTTATGTTAGAACGGTATCAAGGACAAGGTAAGAAGCCCCTGCAGATTTAGACAGCACTATCTATGTGACAGAAAGAGCCTACTCTCTGCTGACATGGGTCTGAAATAAATCTTCAAATTGCTTAGCATTGTGGGAATATAGCCAGACCTTGATATGCCCAGAACCAGACACTTTGTGTTCTGGAAAATATGTTGGAGGAAGCTGACATGCACAGGAGAATTTAGAGGCCCAAGTTATAGAGACCAGTCAGCACAGCTTCTATGGATCTAAATTTTGTACTCGGGCATTTTACATGTTTCGTAGGTCTGAAACTTAAAACGGTTGGGAACCCAGTGGAATTCACAGCACATGAATGGAAGTTTTGTGAGAAAGGATAAGTGTATTAAGCATCATAACATCTTGTGTGTCACAAATTAACTTTTCAAATAAAATGTGTACAAATTCTAACCAACATAGTCCACATGTTACTACTATAAGCATAAGCTAAGCAAGTATTTTCTTCTGTTTGTAAGACATAGGTACTATGGCTGACCTCAAGGCTGGTCAAGCAAGTCCTGACCACTTCTGATCCATAAGGTTTAAAACACTGAATGAAAAAGTACTGGGAGAAAAAATGTCACACCAGAAAACTAGTTCAGTTTGTTTTCCCTTTATAAGCAATATAAGTGACAATATGAAAAGAAGCTGAGCGAGCTTTCTGCTACTTCACTGCAATAGCTGCCATTTGGTTTCCACACTCTTGCAGATTATTAGCAAATGCCAGAGTTTCTACGAATTGCTCCTCTGCTGCACAAAGTAACTACTGTGGCTTTTCTCTTAACTCTGGAAAAACATGCAAACAAGGCCCCTGCAAGCAGGAAATAATGGGACTTTTTCAGTTTGTTACATTTATAGCATCAGACTCCAGTTAAAAATTCAGTATGACTGGGACAAGCAAACTTTCAGCTTACTGGAAGCCTCAGTCACAATAGTGGGACTGTTCTCACTGTTAGCATTCCTTTGTTTTATAAAATCTGAAAGATTTTCTTTTTCTCTGTAATATTCTCTCTTGCTAATACCTGAATTGGAGCAGTATGTGGCTGTATGCCGTATCTCATTTTTATGCTGAGCATACACATTATGTGACATTCTGAGGCAAACACCTTTATCCTGGAACCCCACGAATACTCGGTGGGATCTGGTGGCTTATTCAGTACACAATGCCAAATTGTCTCTGAATTTGTCAGCAATTTTCGTCACAGTCTCAGGCACGATGTTACCAGCAGGATCTTTCCAATTTCTCCTCTTTACCATTCCTTCTTAACATACCCTGAAGAAACCAGCAAGGACAATTTTTCTGGGAAGGAAAGATCTCAGAAACACAGACCTTAGTGAGCCTATTTATAGTTGGACTCAATGATTTTAAAGGTCTTTTCTAACCTAAATGATTATTCTAGCAGCCTTGAACTTTTCTGTATTGAACATAGAGATTAAAAATAAATGGAGATTTTGACATGACATTTCATTAATATGTTGTACAATGGTATTAGTATCTCCATATATCTGTTGGGAATAACAAAGAATACCATATTCTAGGACATCTTTTCTATAGCTCTCTCCTCATCAATGAATTTGTGCTAGCCTACATTTGACTAGTACTCCTCTGCGTTTCCAGTTTCGTGCAAAGTCCTGAACCACTGCTGTTGGGTTTGTAGGCACCACACAGAAACTGTACACTGTTAAAACTCGACTGTTTCTGTTACTCCACTCATTGCACTGTCCATGGCTTTTTGCACAAACCTTTAATCAAGAGTTCTGCTGGATTCAGCTTTTCAGGGAAGCTCTATGAGGGTTTACTGCTTTCTTGACCCAGATTATGCTGTCATGAGTGAAGTGTTAAAAGCTCTTCATTGCTATAAAAACTGAGGTAGCCTTGCAAAGAGAAAGAACTAGAACATTTCAGGATGGGGAAAGCCAAACTCAAATGTAGGTTACCTGTCTGAACAGCTAGGCTATATTTTAACTGGTGTTTCTAGGATTATGCTTTTATACTTTACTAAAATGCACTTTGTTAAAATGCTTGAGGGTTTTTAGGTCTTAAGGAATAAAATCCCATTTTTCTTCCATGGGGCTATATGAGGTAATTGGCTGCAGCCAGGTCAGCAACAATACAGTCAGTCAAAGTCTGGGTAGACTCTGTCTTAGCATCTTCTCTGCTCTCTGGAGAGTTGTACTGAAGGAACTGAATGCTGGATTGACTTTTTTCCATCTTTACGTTCATGTGGCAGTCTTTTGTGCTTTTAGATTTGTTAAAACTTCGTAACTGTCATCACTGAAATGAATTTCAATGAAATATATGCAAAGGGCCCTTTCCCGCAACTGACATATTACTTTTTACATTACTCTACAAATTTCACAGGAGAGTTTACTTGAATGACTGATGCATGTACAACTGAAACTGTTTAAGAGCAGCAAGCTGTGTTTCTTGAAATAATGTTTTTCGCTTTTCTTTTTCCCCAGTCTTCACCTATCCATTTTGCCTGGAATATGTTGTCTCCATAGAAAAGCATGTTCTAAGAATGAGAATTCATAACAACATATCAAGGACAGGTTAAATGGAGCTCTGAGAAACCTGGTCAAGTAGAAATTGTCCCTAGCCAAGGCAGGGAAGTTAGAACTGGATGAACTTTAAGATCCCTTTCAACCTAAACCATTCTATGACAAGAAACGAGTTGTTCTACATTCTAAATGTCAGAATAATTCCTTTAGGTCTGTACATAGAATTAAAACACTTTTTTGCTGTTCACTGTGAATTCACATACAATTCTGCACATGATCAGTACGTGATTTTCTAATATAATCTGCTTTTTCAGTGGACATATCAAACATAAAATGCATTCAACAGTATCTGAGCTTCCAAATTCATATCCAGTCTACATAGAAATTCCTGATTTATCATATAAAGTCCAGTCTTTTTTTCTTTGTGTTTTTATTTTTTTTCCAGATGCACATTACTTCATTTTAGCCATCAACACAGTGGTAAGTTATCACTGACCGGGAATCGGATGTATCCCTGGAGAAGCCGTTCCCACAGGAAGGCTTGAAGGCAGCCTGCTCCATGAACAACACCGCCATCTAGTGTGACATCAGCACCCATCCTTCCCGCGTGGGTGGATGTGAAACCTCCAGTGCTTGCCGCACTGCAAGATGCATCTCTTGGAGCAGTATCTTGGATGTGACAATTTCCAAAACAAATCCCACACCTAAGTTTCTTGTACAGTGATCCATATGTTCAGAGAAAATTCATCTCAATACTTCTAAAGCACAAAAATTTGTGGTTGAACTCATGAGACATTCAACTCACAGTAATTTTTAAATGTGTGAGCTTGTGTAGGCTTTTGTTTGGGTTTGTGGGGTTTTTTGCCAATATTACTTTTTTTTTTCCCCCACCTACAGAGTGCTTTAACTGCCATAATAATTTTTTTACATAACTTTCTGACCGCACTATTTTAATGTCTTATTTAGATCCCTCCGGTTTTTTTTGCTGCATCCTAGGCCTTGTTCAATTATTTTCCTCTTTTCAAAGTAGAATGACTGAACAGTCAAATTCTGTCATTGCATAATCTAATGAAGCAATTTGCTCCTTCAGTGAGCTTCACTTGACCATTATTGCCATTTTTTCCCTGCCAGTAGGATGGTAAATATGACATTTTCCATGGCTAATAAAATGCTACAGATTTTGTGTTGACCTGACTGTGGAGCTCTCAGGACTTGTCTGGACTTGTCTTGGCCTGAGCTGCTTTTATCTCCTTTTAATAATTCGCTGTTGGTCTAATGATTAATTCCTAGCTTTAGTTACCCCTGTGAACAAGCTTTAATGTAGCGTTTTGACAGACCAGGTTATTCACTCTTTGCCTAAAGAGCAGTAGCCCCTCATGGCAAATAAAGTTGAAGGAGGCTATGGTGCAATTTTCAAACTTCAGTTGGGAAGCAGTGAAAGAAGCAGATTGTGATAAGAAAGCATGTAAAGATAGTCCCAGCTGAATGCCAGCAGTGAGGCAGAAGGGATCCTATACGCACACCTAAAGAGAAGCCCTAATTGGAAACAACTTAGGATGCTGATAGCCTGCCACTACTTCCCTGCTTGATGGAGATAAGTACAATTGGCCCTGTGACGCAACAGAAGTTAGCAGTGAACACAACACCAAAGAAAAAAGTAGTTATTTGTTAAGTGTTGAATAACAATCTTAACGACATCAATATTAAGGCTTTTCAGTATGCATTTGGACTATAACTTAGTATTACTGTAGCAAGACTAATTGGTTCTATCTTATTTAGACTGTTAGATTATTATTAGGTTAAAAATAAATTCTTGGCTCTGTATGAAACTTTATGGGGTTTTTTTTTCGGCCGTAACAGTTCTTTGAGTTTAACATACCCATAACAGGCATTATCAACTCTTCTTGGAACTGAGAAGATCTATTTCATCTTTCATCTAATTTCTGTACATTTCATCCTTTCACTGTTCCTGAAAACACAATTAGTCTGCAAGACCTGTCTATAGTAACTTCCTCCTATTGAATAGTTAAAACTGATTATATAGCATACCAACACCAGAGGAGAAAAGACTGGACGAACATTTTGGACTGTAAAGCACTTATTAGTTTTGGTTTATGAAATCCCTGGAATAAAAACTAGGTTTTCTATGAGATCTGTAGTGCTAATTCTATCTCCTTTAATCTAACTTCTCTTAATAAGTATCATTTGCATCTTCTATTAGTTGGAGGCATAAGTGGCAGCATTAAGAATGAAGTGTTGATCTACCTGATTTATACCTTTCCCAACTATACCATTCAGGGTTTTAAAGAACAGCGATATTAAAAAATCTTTTTTGAAAAATCTCATCCAAATGCAATGTTTGTTATAAATTCCACAGACTTATACAAATGGGTTATTTTATTTTGACTCCAGTTCTTTAACTGTCCCAACATTTGAAAATAAATTAAATCAATATATAAATTCAATCGATCTTTTAAAAAATGAAAGTCTATGCAGTTTTCATAAGGACAAAATTCGGGGGATAATTATTTTCAAGAATGAACAAAGAATTTCAGGTATGAAACATAGTTCCATCCCTGTGTCTTGCACAAGTCAAAAAAACAGAATGTGAAGCTCTTGAGAACACTAAGACGTTTTCTTAAACTTTCTTAATGTCTTAACATCTTCTAGATGCTTGAAAATATCTGCTGTTGGGTTCCTAAGGCAAGTAGCATGAATCCAATCCAACATTTCAAGAAGGAACTATTAACAAGCTGTTTGTCATACACTGTAAACTCTTTCATCTGGAAGCGCTTTGCAAGAACTTTGCTTGGTGTTTGCAGTTGCTGTCATGATGAATGATGTGTCATCTTTTTCCTTCTCTCCGCTTTGCTGGACAACTATCGTAAAATTCTCAGCACTGTGCCACAACTAGAAACAGCGTAGTAGTTCTCAAGAATTTTCGTTGCAATAATTATTTACCTATATACCTACCTACATTTTGGCCCTGCCTCTGAAATGAAAGCTGAGCAGAGGATAGGGGTGGGACGCAAAAAGGGGTGGGCTGTTCAGGATCTTTTTATGCTGTTGAAGATGAAATTGAGATTCTGGATTTTCAATTTATTGTAATTTACTACCGTACAAAAAAAACTAGCCACTACACATTTGCGTGAGAAAGACAACCATTTTCCTGAAAAGAAAATTGCATTGCTACTACAGCAAAGTACTTTTGTCCTCTAAATTTACCTCACTCTTGCATACAGGTAGAAATTTCTGCAAACCCCCACACTAATCTGTAACTTAAAATGATGTAACCAGAGCCCCAGAATTCAATCCAGCTGAAGTCATCTGCCTCACAACCCTTTTGTTCCAGGTATCATAGCCAAAATCACTTAAAACTCACCCTTTTTGGAGTGAAAAAAACCAACCAGAAAAAAACCCCCAATGAAACAAGACAGGCTCTTTTTCAGAAACGCAGTTACACAGCAGAAAAGTTGCCTAATAGATGAACTTTCAAGTTTCTTTCACCATGAGGAAATTGGAAACCAGGATTGTTCTCTTAATCTATTGTTGGTGGATTAAATTTGAGGTGATTTTTCTTCTTACTAATACAGGAGTATTCAAACTTTATTTGGACAAGTGACAAGTTGGCAATCTGTTTAGCAGAAAGGTGCCTGAGTTCTCAGAAACCCTTCAGGACTTGTGGAGTGTCAAAGAGAAGGGTTAAATCAGGGCATTCAGATATGAAACATGCTGCAGGTGCTAGCTGTAACAACATCCCGCAAACCTGTCTCTCAGATGATTCCTTTAGATAAAAGTAAATGTATATATATTTTACAGTGACATTTGTAATAACCTCTTTCTTGTTCAAAATCATATATTTTATTCTGTATGATCCTAACTTCCTTCTTTCTCTCTCTCAGAGACTTCTGTTTCACCAGCAATTTTGCAGAGTACTGTCTTTAAAGAAAAATCCAAAAATGTCACAAAGTATAACTTGCCTAACAAATTCTTAATACTTTAAAAATATTGTTAAACCTAATTTTATGAAACTGATACGAGACAATTTCAGAATTAGAAGTCCTTTTGTCATAAATGCACAGTTTTCCTTTCTGATCTTATTCATCTGTTTATATACTGCTTCTGGATCAAAACTTCATACCTATTTGTGAAATGGCATGGAGAATTGACATCCCCTTTTTTCGAACAGATGTTGAAAATAATGCTTTTGATCAGGTCTCTAGTTCAGAAAAACCCTAAATTCTAGTCAGAAGATGGAAAAGATTTCTCTACTTTCCCCTGTTTCTTAGCAATGAGTGCAGTCTTCTACTAAAGCAGTACATGATATTAGATTAATCTTTGCTGAGCCTGTAAGAGTTCTTACAACTACTAGAACACAAGATAAATTGACTTCAGCCTTTTCCCATTAGTGTGGATAGTCTAAACTATGATATCACATATGAATTTTGTGGAATCAAAAATAAGAATATCATATCTTTGTGCTACCAAGGTCATACTTTATTACAGCATACTCAAATTGGAATTTTCACTAAGAGGTTGGGCTTTTTTAGCAAAGTATTTGCTAATCATTGCTTACTGTCTTTGAACATTGCAGTAGGGAGGGGAAGTATCAGACTTACTTTCTCACAAGACCTTTCTATTTCTTAGGCTATCTCAGAAATTATTTCAAACATTTAGCAGCCTTATTCAGTATGGCCAAAATATCAACAAAACCTTTGTCATTGATAACCAAAAAAACCCCAAAGAAAATCTTACTCTGCCTTACTGACTCCTTTTATTTATAAAATGCTTTATTGTCCTATTGGGATGCCCAGTGAGATGCTTCATAAATGATCATTTACATAATGACTCCCCTACCCATCATTATGATTAGCAGTGCCAGTTGTTAAGGGTATTTTCTTCTAAGTCTAATGCAAATGCTTTGCTCCTTAGGAGTAATTTGTTGATAGCATTCCTAGAGCAGGGCACAGCTAAAAAATATTTTTCCCCCTAGACAGTTTTCAAGATTTGATACTTTTTTAGGAGACATGCTACCAAAAAAAGCATTTTATCAAAGCACTTTAGAAATCTCTGTAGTCCAGCCTCATATTTGCACTTGCAGTTTGAGAGCAGGCATTGTTATCCTTCACTCAGGTGTGTGTGCTGCCCACCAAGTGAGGGGATCCTTTCCTTTTGGCAGCTGAACATGGAATGGAGCAGCGGCAAGGCAGTAAATGAGCAATTGCAATGGGGACTGCCTGAGACAGCAGCCCCTAGCTTTACTCGGAACTAAGAAAAAGCAAATATTTGGACTAAAATCTTCTGTAGCTATGTGGAAATCTTTGCCTATTTTGTTTATCTTTGTTGAGTTTTCAACTACTATCTAGAATCAAGAAACATTTGTTCTACTGAAACCAATGAATTTTCATTGAATGTTTGAGTCTGAAAAGATAAGGGTTTATTTCATACATCCACATTTTTCTTAATTAAAGCTATTTTCTAACAGATATAATAACTTTGTATGTCTAAATAGTTCACTTGTTACTGACTAGCAGAATTAAATTTATGTCCATTGTTTCTATTACACAGAGCATGTGGATTTGAAAATTAATTTGTTTAGTTTTTTTCTCTTGGCAAAACCAATAACTTTTAAAGAAAGGAAAGATGTCAAGATGTGTTAGGACTGAAAACTGCACAGAACTTTGAGACTGATCTGCTTGACGCTTGAAGCTCATTGAAGCTAAACTAGCATTCTTTTAAACATTGGTGTCAATGAATTTCTTTCAACAGAAACATCAATCAACATATAGAAAAAATAAAATAATTCATTTTATCCCAAAACTCCACTTTGCTCTTTCTTTTCCCACTGTTTATTAGTTCTGGTTCCTATTCCAAGCTCTTCATTCCAAGTCTCCTTATCCACACCTGTGATGTCTTTGTTTCCTGGGGGTGTGACTGCCCAGCTGAAGTTATTCAGGTACTTTCAGAAAGAAGGAGGACTCCTTTCTCTCTGGGGAAAAAAAGCTTGTTCCACAGATTTTATTTAATCTTCAGGGACAGGCTATGCCACAAGTCTTGAAAGATTTCCTGCCCGGGACTGAGAGTGACTGCTCTTTTTCTGATCAGTTGTTATACAAGAAACAAAGTATACGGCTACAGATGAGCTACAAAGACCCTTTCTGTTGCAACAGGATGTTAAGGTAATTGCATGATGAATTTCATGTCTTTCTTTTAGAGAGAAAAACGAATCATTTAGCTAGAACTAGAAACTTCAAGTGTGTTTAAAATGTGCAGTGAGGTCTGTAGTGATGGATGGACGTCTATGTGTGTTTGATATGGGCTGCTGACTCTAATGACATGCAGTGCTCCTATTAGTGCTGAAAAGATGGTCAAGATGAGATATTGTGAAATAGGATTAGGCAGTTTTTGCATCAACCTTATACCTTAAACTTTGTGCACCTCCTGGATGTTCCTAGATTCTTTATCTTGCTTTACATAGCTTAGACTGGAAACTGGCAGTGACTAAATATGAACAGGTTGTTGCTAGAAGTATTTCTGTTTCCAAATGCTTTCAAAGGGTGTGGCAACCACTTAAAAAACATAGTTTTTTGTTAGCAGTCTTTCTATTGACAGCTTGGTGTTTCAGAACAGAGTCTGTGAGGGCAGTTGACAATCTCTCTTCAAGCCATGGGAAACAGAAAAAAAAATTAAAATGGAGAGAAAAATAGCAGTTATGATATTATTTGGTGTGTTGCTAACTCAAACTTGTCAAAAAATTGATACTTTGGTGGTACTAGAAGTTATTTTTTTGTGTAGGAGTAGAGTCAGATGAATGCTTTAATGTGGATGACAGAACATAATTATCTGGCTTGTAGTAGCCAAAGAGATATCTGAGAAACCAAAAGCACTGAAAAAGTTTCTTTTCTCTTGTTCTCCAAATATTTATGTCAGTTTGTTGATAGATTGTATGTCTTGGTCAAATTCAGCTCTGATGAGGTTCTTCTATTAGAAAACTATTTCTCACTTCTTGTTTGTTTGCTTGTTTTGTTATGCAATGTTATCTCAGACTGTTTGGTATAGCAGTAGTCCACTCAAAAGCACCAGGTCGGTGTGGAATGATGTTATTTAAAATGTTACTTTTCAATCAACAGCTATCAGTCATGCACCTGGACATAATGTCCTATCTACTGCTCCCCCCAAAAATTTTTTTGTTGTGATCTTGGGATACTTTTCCTTGAGTGAGCATATCCTAGCTGGGAGCCTGCTGAAGGTCCAGCCGTAGCCGTGGGCAAATTAGAGGCAAAACTAAGATGCAAGAGAGTGAAATCTGCAAAGGTGATGGTGGTCCTGTTCACCTCTGCGATGGCACGTGGGATCAGAGAGGGGATCTACTGCAGGAAACTGTGGAAGTCTGCAGTTTTCTTACAATATATGTAATTAAATAAAAAAAACATTAAAAATTTATAGTGGAAAGAATAAGCATGATGGCTATGAATACATTTTTTGAAAAATGGAGGGGGAAAAATGTTTTGTTAGTTTCTGTGTTTTAAAAGGATATAAATGAAGGAATAAAGAAAGAATGGACAAAACTGCATCAGTTAAGTTGCGAAAATCAAAATAAATCATATAAACCTTGACAAATAAAACGAGAATGAGGAACTGCATGAAGCTGTTATATAGTGTGGTCAAGAGGACAAGTAATCTGGATCAAATCAAAACAACTGTTATTTTTGCATTAACACACTGATGTGAAGAAAAGCGGCTTACCGGGAAATATATTAGAAATTTTGCTGTGTAACTAGTCAGAAAAGATATTTCCATTAGACAAAAATGCAATCATAAGACTGTTTTGTAAAAGCAGATGACATCTCTTTCATGTACAACTTGAGAGTTGAATTCCAAGTTGAACCCTAAAGGAAGACAGCCAGCATAATAATAAAATTGAATGCTTATATTGTTGTTTGAGGGAAAAATAAATAACTTGTTTGGTTTTATTCGCTTGGTATAATAATAGTTGAAAGGGGATATGGATTCTTCTAAGTTCCAAAAGCAGAGTGTTAGCAGTGATTAGGGTAAAGATTAGGGTAGTGATGGAAAGCTAGCAGTTATGTAGTCTGCACAAGCACATATAGGCTGAACACTGGAAGTCTGTGGAGAAGGTGGTGAAATGGCTATGTGCATGGAGTTATGAGGGAAGACGTGTTAAATATTTTAAGTTGGGTGGGAACAGTTTTTGAAGGAATTAAGAAGTTTGTTTTCCACATGTGATGGACTGGGTTGAAGGATCAGAAATGTAACACTGGATAAATGCAAATATTCCCTGTAGATCTTTGGAGGCTAATCACACTCCTTAACATCTAAAGATAAACCACCCTCTTAAGAATTGTGCCAAGATTATGTATTTTCCACCAGTTTCCACAGGTTTTGAATTTGTTTGTGGAATTACTATCATCGTATTTGTGAATTTGGTCCATTCTTAAAGTAAGAAACTGTCCATTTCCTCAGTTTTTTTTTTTTCCCTTTTCCACACTTCCCCATCCAGAATCATCTGTGTATTGCCATGGTCAAGGAATAAATGAACTGAATTCCTTTCCTTGTGCTTCTTCCTTTGAAAGTCTCTAGATAGAACTGATATTTAAATATATCCTATTGAAAACACTTAGGCTTTTGTACTGAGAGTGATCTCTCCTTGCAGAATATTGATATTCTTCCTTTCATGAGGGAAGGTTGCAGTATTTCTAGTTTCTAAAGAAAGTGTTTCAATTTCACAGATGAAATGCATAACTCGAAGTGAATATATTCTGAGAATTCTTTAAAATTCCACTAAAGATATGCCCCTTTACCACAGCAGGCCAAAAATAGTCAGAAAGATGCCTTTCAAATTACAAGGAGAAAAAATTCAAATTGCAAGTGAATTCCAGGACCATTATATATACAGAGTATATTCTTTGCAGAAAAGTACTCTAGCTCCTATGGAAGAAAAAAAGAGAGCCTCAGATGGTAATATTACTTATGTAAATTGCAGCCTAATCTTTTCATTAAAGAACTTGAGGCAATGTCATGATAATGTTTCCAAGCATCCGATATTGCATTCTTGTATTTGAAATATTTTTAAAGCACATACATCTGATACTCAAGTCTTGAATAAGACTGTGTTTGTTTAAAATTACGTAACTTAAAATACATTTAAAGTATTTTCAGAACAGAAGAGGGAAAGGATTTGAAGTTTCTTTGCCCTTTTTTTATATTTTTTTAATAAATCCTCCCATGGGTAAAGTTGTAGATTACAATAGTAGAGCAAAGTGAAATGATAAAAGCATTCACTGGCAAAAAGTGAAATGAGTAACAAGTCAAATAATTGTGTTCTTTTACAGATATTCCATTCTCTGAATGTGTATATGGTGGTTTGTTGCTTTGGTTTTTTACCATTGCTGTATCAAATAAGCACGGTTCAGATCTACCTGGTAGGGCTTAGAATGAGCGGAGTTATTTTCCGTAGTGGTGACTAGTCAGCCTCATAACTCTGCCAATTTAAACTCTGTGATGAGAGTTCATAAACCTGGCTGTAATGAAAGTACCTAACTCTGAGTGACACAATCTCCAAACAGATCTTGTCCCAACTAAGAATGCTGAAAGGACTTGCAGTCATTTAAACTGTTATATAAAGCTGATATTATGGCACAGAAGGATCGTTGTTACACATGAGGTTGTTTGTTTGTTTTTTTTGTGGTGCTGTTATGTTTAAATGTTTTAGAATGCTTCTAAGGATTCAGTACATGAAAACAGTGGACGTTATTCTGACCTTGCTGCACCTCACAGTGGCATTTCAATAGCAGAGGGGACAAAAAAATCAAAACACGCAAAAAAGTCCCACAGAAGACTAAATTGCCGCAGTAAAGGACATGGCAAGATTGAAAGGTTCATGGGTCTTTGTGTGCATTTTTTTTAAATGGCGAAAACATAATTATTTACGCTTACATTTCAAATGCAAGCAGCTTAGGATAAGACTTCTTGGAAATGATATGGAGGTCTTTGTTCCTTATGCGTGCATGAAGAAGAACACATTGAACACCAGAGTATCATATAGTCATATTGTATGGTGTACTGCTGCCTCCAATAGAGGCTGCTGCCATTCAATATGTAAATGCTATACATTAAAGCAGCAGTTGCTGGATGTTTTCTACAGTAAGAGCCAGTCTTCTCATTTTTCAAATTTGAAACCACAGAATAACCACAGAATAATTCAAAAAACTATCATCGGCAGAACAGGACAGAACTTGTGCTTCCTCATCAGTGAGCAGGCAGCTGCGCCAAAAGCCTTTATCTGTCAGAAAAAAATGCTAATTTGGTAAACCATCTCTTTTGTCAGAACACAATGGGTTGTAAAAAAATATTGTTGTTTGGGGAGGCCAAATGTACATGATGAAGTCAGACTGTTAAAGCATTGTAGTGGGTTTTTAAGCTAAATTATATACATTACTCTTTTGATGTTTTTTTTTCTCTGTGAGATAAGCATTAGAAGAAACAAGCAAAGCAGGCACACTACTTGACAGAATATAAGAGATTTATTAACAGACTTAGATGGAAAGGCTACAACAGAACAAACTTTCAGAACTCTTTTTTTCCCCCACCTTTCCCTCTCCTAATCAGTATTACAATTCTAGGAAGGGAAAAAGGGGTTTCTCTTTTGCCTTGCCTGGTTTTGCACACTGTCACCATTTTGCAGGTTTGAATTAACAATCTCTGCTAGGGTGTAACACATCTCTTTTCTATGAGCCCTCTCCCAGCTCTTTCAACTGCAAGACACAGGCCCTCACATGGGGTTACTACTTGTTTAAGAATGAATCATTTTTTTCTTTTTGGCTTGAACATAACTTTTTACAAGCTACTCAAGGAAAAAAAAAATGCTCATCCCCCCACATACTTTAACATGGATTAAAGAGACAAACAGTTTGCAATATTACAGTTCATACCACGGCGAGGAAAGGAGATTTTTAAGCTCCGCGCGGGACCACGCAGCGCCGCCCTTGTAGCTTCGTCTCACGTGGCCCCGTTTTTCTTTCTCTCTGGCTCTGAAAGCCGCCATGTTGTAGGGTGTTATCAGGCTCTAAGGTGGAGAGAGAGCCTCCCCTTGCTCTTTTTGCGCTGCCGGGTGCACTATGTAGGAAAAGGGTGTCTTCCTCTGTTCGTTGCGAAGTCTGCTGGCTGCACTGAACGCTCCGCCGGCTCCCCCTTCCTCAGAATACTGCGTCAGATGACTTCAGCCCTGTGGCCAGCTATCGCCACTCGCGGCTCAAAGGAATCGCTTTTTTCTTTACAGTTTAGAGTCCGTGCTGCAGCGTTAAGAGAAGGGGCAAGAGGAAGAGAGGCAGGGGGCAGGGGCGCCCGTCCCCAGCCCCGCGGGCCGGGCAACGGGGCCCACCCCTCCCCCTCTCCCTCTCCCTCTCCCGTCCTGCACTCAGCCGGAACGGGGGAGAAAAACTTTTCTAAAATCCCACCTTCCATGGGGTTTTTATATGTAAAATTGAGAAAAGCGTGATTGGTCTGAAGAACTGCCTGTCAGTTTAAGTCAAACCACGACAAGCATTTATTTGGAAATAAGAATATGGTTCTGATTTTTTTTTTTTTTTGGCCAGCATGTGCTTTTGAACCCTCAAGATAAAAAATAGGTGCTCAAACTGGGCTATATTTTTTCTTTTGTTATGTCTTTTCTTCAGAAGTTCAAAGTTATCATATTTGTTCTAATGTGAGATGAAAACTTTGATATTTTCTCATGAAACTATACTTCTGTCCTCCAGGCAGCCCTGGAGGACAGTGAAAGATTGGTATATGAAAACCTTCAAAATAATCCACATTATTGCTGGCAGCTCTGACATAAAGAACGCTATTAGTTGAGTCCCACAGGACATTTTAGTACACCAACCAGTCCCACACTGTGAACATATTTATTATCTTCATTGGTTTTGAGATTATGAAATGGACAATTCCAGAGGCCATTGGTTCTGTTTCTGCAAATAGAAACTCCAACATTAGGGCCTTACCTAATGCACAAAGGTAAACACCCATGTAATTTCTGAACAGTTAAGAAATGTGTTAAAGGAATGTAAAATGTGTTAAAGAAATGTGTTAAACAGTTAAAGAAAAGTGGTTTAAAACAAATTAAAAGAATTCTTCCAAACACTTAGCTCTTTGGATCCAGGTTTATATTGATTGCTTCTCAAAAATAACAGACCTCTCAGTTAATTAAAGAACCCTTGTATTACAATAATTTCATTATTTCCAAATTCTTTTAACTGTCACTAACTATTTCTTTGGTTGCTTTGATTTGAGGGTCAAATTCTGCTTAGCTAGGTTTTGTCATGCATTTTGCTTGATCGAAGTAAAGAATTTACTAATGAAATAGGGAAACAACACCCTTTAATTCTGATTATAAGGTAAAGGAAAAAAATCTTTTGAGTAGCCAAAATCTTTATTCCATAATGTTAGCCGGAAATGCCATGAGAACTCATTAGATCAATGGATTAGAAGAGAGAACAATGTTGGTTTGCAAAATCTTATCATTTCTCATCTACTATAGAAACAAGGAATGGAAATTCAAGGCTACAAGGACATAGTGTGGAAAAAAAATCCCAAACCAAACATAAATACTCAAAATACACCCCCTCTACAAGAAAGCCAACAGTAAAACAAACAAGCCACCCGGAGTTATTCAAGTCTGTTATATTTAAGCAGAACATCACACACTCACAGAAATTTACTGAGGATTTATGAAAATGTTTGGCTTTTCAGTCTTACCTAGTTCTTCGAGAACTAAAAAGTTGACAGAAATTTTGCTTTTAGGACTGTACCTGAAGTTCTATCACATTTTTAGTACTAAAGTATGACTTAGTTGGAAAAGAGGGCCATGTACTGGCATTGCAGATGTTATCACAAATGCCATTCTTGGGCTATTTATGAAAATTTTTCCCTATGGAACTGTAGGTTTTTCCTTTTGTATTGCCTCTATTTTATATGACTAACTGATACATCAGAGATGCTAATGCATGTTTAACTCTTCTTAGCCACTAGGGTGTTAGGCACTCTTTCCTTATGCACAGAAACACTTCTATAATACAGAATATTTTTGAAATATGTGGTTTTTACAAACATCATTAAGGAAAGGAGAGTGTATGCGATTTCCTAAGAGCCTTTTTAGGTTTTTCAAATATATTTGTGAAGTAATTATAGCCTGATTGCAGTTACTGAGCATATGTCATAGTAAAATGTCATAGTATAATGGTACTGAATTATTTTAATGAACAAAACTCATAACATCGTAGATACGAATAAAATTTGAAGTTTAGCAAAGGAGACATCCACTGGGGGATCATAAGTATCATTCAGTGTAAAAGTGCTCCTCCACTCTGCTGTATTTTCATTATTCTTCCTTTGAATCCTGTCATCAGAACCACCCTCCTTTCAGCTGAGTAAGAGCTGATGCCTCTCCCATTAGAGTTTGTCTCTCTTATCCAGCTAGGAGGATCACTTTTAAGTTTCATGAGGTAAGAGGTAGGCTCTCTCCCTATGTGGGTAAGTGAGCTGTCAGTTTTAGCCCCTGCTGACTGAGGAGCAGAGAACTGAGATCACAATAGTGCTTCAGATACACTTGGATGTCAGGAAGAGATTCATTAGAACTAAAATGCCATTCTTAAAAGCACAGCCTTCAGTGTAGCAGTTGCTTTTGTTCCCTGCTAGCCCTGTGCTTTCACTCTTTGGGATAGCTAGACCACATATCCAACAGCAAAAAGGATTTAGCTTTCTTATGTAGACCAGACAGATATTGTGAGGATAAGTCATGAAAACTGGCGGAACAAAAAATCTGTGTAATTTTCTGTATCTAAGTGAGGTTAGAATTAATGCACTGATGTTCCTTGGTACTTTTGTCTTGGTGGCTTTTAATAGGTTTGATTGAGCACAAGTTTTTCTTGCAGCCTTCAGAGTTTGCTAACAAAATTAGAGGCGCAGTGAAGACTTTTTTCTTCATTTGATGTCCTTTAAAACTGTTCAAATATCTCACTAAAATTATAATCTTTTAATTAAACCAACCTAACAGATCAGAGTGTATCCAATGTATCTCAGGAGAATTTATAGATGCCATGTAAACTTCATTTTTAATATATTTTCACCTCTACAGGATTTATAAAAGGATAGATTTTCTTGCTGAGACTTGATAAGGCTGCCTATTCCTACTAAATGCCAAAATAAAGCAGCAACAGCACAGAGAAGAACACAGTTTTGTACCCATGCATTATTATGCAAAGTTTTAGGCTGTTCTGTTTTTAGCAATGGAGTTTTGAGGTGCCTACTAATCTTCTTAAAAAATTACTAATTCTTCCTGTGTTTAAGGAATAGGCATTAAGTCATTTGTGTACTGTGGTTTCAGGACTCTAGCTTCCCATGGCTTACCTTGTAAAATTAAGATAATAGTCTTTCACAGATATGACATGAAGAGAAATTTGTTATTGATCGTGAAGCTGTGCCACCTTTGGAATGGACATTTATGAGTATCTAAAATGGACTTACAAGTTTTGTGACAAGCTCCAAACTTTTCACTGGAGTTTTACATGGCTTGTAAATGAGGAAAGTTTGAAGACAGCAAACAGTAGCCTTGCTCCTGTGCTCTAGGGAATTGCTGATTATGCTATATATGTAGCAAAACAGCAATACATCAAATAAACTTATGAGTCTGCCTAAGCACAAAATCTTTCATTTCTTTGTAGTGAAGGAGTAGAACGAGTTTGCAGCAGTTTTGGGGACACAGAATCTTGGAAAAGCAGGAGAATGAGAAATTATGGGCAGGCTGAAATTGTTCAAACACAGCTGTCTTTGCTGGAGTTCTGAAAGGGATGTTACACCTGTGAATTGTAAAATTCACTGCTGATGTTGCTATCAAGACACCTGCTCAGGCATACAAATAATTGTGAATAAATCAACCCTGGGAATTAGATATTCTCTGCTGTATTCCACTTATTTCTTTCACAACGAATTAATTGCAGCACCTGGAATCAGTTCTTTTTCAGTCACTAGGAAGTTACAGCAATATTTCCTTCCCCGGAGTTTTGTACTATTATATTGTGAGTATCTTGTTCAACATATTTTTTATATTTATGAATTTTACATTTTTATGATTATGGTTTCACCATTTTATATATGTGAAATTCTCCTAAAAATTTAGAAGAACCTACCATGTACTCCTTGTTACAAAAAGACTATTCAACTTCTGGCAGCCTGAAGGAATGTGGTAAGAACCCTAGGAAGGAGAATCATCAGTTTAAGAGTTTGAGAGCTTTTCACTAGTTAATGTCAAACACTAACAGATTCTCTTCCTATACTTATGTCTCACTCTCAGCTTTTTCTACTGCAGACAATCTAAAATGCTCTACAGAGACAACTGCTTGACTTTATCACAGTAATCCTTTACTTTGGGGCTTTCAACCAGGATAGACTTTTTTATTTCTTTTTTATCTGGAAGACACTGGATGTCATAGTACTATGAGAACAACTTGTTGTAGAAATCAGAATTCTTCCCTCAGGCTGATACAACTCGGGATATTCATGTATATTGACAGGTTTCATTTACATTCTGATTTCATGTGGATATTTTTTAAAAACTTCTAGAATGTTCTGTTGACATGATAAAACTTCACTTCATATTTCTTTTAATTTGCACTTATTTTTACTCCAGTGTTCATTTGAAACACAGACCATATTCAACCGAGTTTCTTAAGACTGATAACTTTTCATGTTGTCAATTCAGACCCATAACAGTGTAAGCAAGCAAAGTTAACTTACAGCTCAGTAAAGCAGGGCTTTTTGTGCTCTTGAACAAAAAGCTATTAAATTCAGCAGTTCGTACGCTCAGAGACTTTTTTCTAACCTGTTGATTCCTGTTTGCTTAAACTAAAGTAACTACATCTTTTTGCTGAGAATTGCCTCTAAGTAAAAAGTGGAGTGAGAATTCTGAAACTGATTTTTTTATCAAAGATGTTGTCAGATGTATGGTGCTCTCAGATAATGCTGAGTACCTGCCTCCTAGAAATCACGTTAAGATTGGGAATCCAAAATCACTAGTAGTGCTTGAAATTGCAGGCAGGTTAAAATGATGTTTACTTTCATTTGGGTCTGAATGCTATCAGGAACTAGTCACTGACATTCACTTGCTGCTGTTTTCCACAATGCTGATAACGGTTGTCACTGAATAAATTTCTAAAGGCATTTATCTAAAGAGGTGCAACAGGCCTGATTTAAAGGTCTTATGCACAGCACAAGACCTTCTTGATGTCCTGCATCACTGCTGCAGGAAATGATATTGTATTAGCCCTCTAATAAAACAACTTCTATTTTTAGATGCTTCTGGAAGGCTGTTCCAGAGTCCTTTGTGGCTAAATAATTTTTATCCTAGATCTACAAAATTGTGGTGGGTTAACCTTGTCTGGCTGTCAGACCCCCGTCCAGCTGCTCTCTTGCTCCCTCTCCTCAGCAACACAGGACCAGAAAATAAGATCAGAGAGCTCAGGGGTCAGAATAAAGGCAAGGAAATCACTTGCTAATTACCATCATGGGCAAAATAAACTTGACTAGGGAAGATTAATTGCCAATTAAAAATAGAATAGGAGAGATAAAAACAAAGACAAAACTAAAACCACTTTCACCTTATACCTCCCTTCTTCTCAGGATCAAATTCACTCATGATGCTTCTACATCCTCCCTCCACCAAGCATCAGTGTGGATATCTGCTCTGTGTTCCTGTCCATGGGTTGCAGATAGATAACCACCTCCACACTGTCTACATGGGCTGCAGGTGGATCTCTGTTCTGGTGCCTGGAGAACCTCCTCCCAGTCCCACACTGCGCTTGGTGTCTGCAGGGCTGTTTTGTTCACATTTTTCTCACTCCCCTCCCTCACAACTGGCATGCGTCACTTTTTGCCCTTTCTTAAATACATTGTCACAAGGGCATCAGTGCTGTTCAGCTTTGAACAGCAGCAAAGCTGGCTGGGACTGGTTCTGTCCACGGGAGTGGCTCTTGTTATCTTGTCACACAAGGCACCCTGGCAGGTCCCCAAATTCATAAACGTGTCACCTGAACCCAGTACAAATATCCATTAATAACTTCAATTGAGTAGTATAAGGCTTTTCTTTATCTGCTTTCTGCTGTGACACTTTCCCTGTGGAGCAGTAAAAGTGAACTGCCGAATACCTGTGTGACCTGATGTTTGATATCAACACTTAAACCAGAAAACTCTTCAAAGGATATTTGTCTTGCATTTTCTCAGTTCACAAAGGAACAATTTAGTACTTTCTATAAATTAGTTTTAACTGTCACTGAAACATATAAGAAGAAAGAGGTAATGTTGGGATTTAACACCATATCTCATGTAACCTTGTAAAGATATACCTAGGTAAATTAAAATTGCAGGCTTTCCTTTGGTTATAATAAGGCACTTTTAAAAATGTGATTGTGCTTAACTTAGGTTTGACTGAAGAACTTACAGCAATTAAATTTCCTAACGCAGTATTGTAATTATATGTATATATATGTGTATATATATATCCACCAGTTTCTTGCATCATGAGTTTTCTTCCAACTTAAAGATTTCATTAAAGAAAATAATTTTTCAGCTAGGAAAGTAAAAATTGTTAAAATGATCTTGTATTTATTAAAAATATTCTGTAGCAGTGGAAGAAGTTACTTGTAGTATACAAATGTTACTAAAGCAAACCAACTTTGAAATTTTGAAAATTACTATACCACTTCCTGTTTAAAACAAAGTACTTTAAATCAAAGAGTGTGTTCTTAATATTGCAGTCACACAGAAGCACCCATTAAAACAACTGCACATTATTACTAATTGTCAGGAATAATGGAAGTTTTACAAAGCTTTTAGGTATGGTAGGAGAAAGTTTCATCAACTATGACAGTTATGGATTGCTAAAAATACCTGCACATTGGAAACTGAAGGTCATACCAGCAATTTTAGTGGTAGTTTTAAAGCATTAAATAGACCTGCTTCTATAAAATAATGTTTTTATAGGATATGCCTCACTTCTTGCTCCATTTAGGAGTGATAACCTTTATTTGATTAGTTGAGTCTGCTAGAGTAGATATGCTATTTCACTGAATATTGGCATGGAATGCCCATGCAGCTGCACTACTGCATGAAGCAGCCCTTAGCACTGCTGCAGAAAACTCATACCATGACACTCTGCATGTACTTCCTTTTACTGATTAGCCCTATTTCATGGTATTAACTTCACCACTCCAAAGAGTTTGATATTTATAAATCTCTCAGGCGTGCCCTGACAGTCAGGAATTGAAGAAAGAAGTGAACTGAAGACAATACCACAGAATATCCTGAGATGGAAGGGTCCAACTAGGATCATAGATTCCGACTCCTGGCCCTGCACAGGACACCCCAAGAGTTACCCCGTGCACCTGAGAGCGTTGTCCAAATGGTTTTTACACTCTCTCAGGCTCGGCTCTGTGACCACTTCCCTGGGGAGCCTACTCCAGTGCCCAACCATCCTCTGTGTGAAAGGCTTTCCTTATATCTAACCTAAACCTCCCCTGAGACAGCTTTGTGCTTTTCCCTCAGATATGGCATCATATTTTGTACTTACTAGAGATTTTCAGTATCTGTTATGGGAGACAGGGCAACATCTTACTCCTTTTTGAAACCACTTATTTATTTTCACTTTAGGAATGCAAAAACCTGAATTCTCCTTTGTGTATATCACCACAGGATCTCTATGATACAAAGCTTTATGCTTTTTCTATGTGTCTCTGAAACCCTGATGTTAGGAACACCTTTGAGCTGTGGAGCAAAATAAATGCTTCCTTTTTTTATTTCATCCCTTTTTTGTCTAAATCTTTTAGTGAATGTTTCTGCACTTTATGCACTGATTTATGCATCATGCAACTTCTGTTTGACCAAGGGATGAACAATAGGTATGGATTTTATACTGGGGTCTCCTCTTTGGCACTAAGTGAGGGTCATAAGTAACAGCACATAATTGCTTACAGAGAAAGCCAGTCATCCTTTTAAAATTTTGAATTTTTACTGAGAATGAGTTAATGAAGTGTTTCATTCGGCTTTACAGACAAAACAAGCATTTAAACCAAAGACTCTTTATTGGCCAAGAATTCTGATTTTCTCAAAACGTGTAGAGGACCATAAAAGAGACGTTTGTTGGCTCATGTTTTAGATGTGACTGACAAATAAAACATTTTCAGGCCCCTGAATAGTTCCACTCTACAGGCTATATCCACTTCTGGTGACAGCATTGAGTAAACAACCACATTTAATTGCTGTTATGGGATCTCCGTAAATCTCAGTGATGAATGACAGTAAACATATTCTCCACAGAAATTTTAAGCATACCATAACTTACCATCAATGATAACAGCAACAACAAAAGATTCAAGGATAATTGAAAATAAGATTTCCCAGAACTCAACAGCACTTACTTTAGACCAGCTTTCCATGAGAAAGAAAATGTAATACTTATTTTGTCTTTTTAGTCAGAGTTCTCCCCTCATTTTTAAGTGAAAACTTCACTTCTACTTTAGTCTTCAGGTGGGCTAAAGAGACAACATTCCTAGAGTTTTAACCTGTCCTGGAGATAAGCATGCATAAAAAACTTTACATTTAAAAATGAAGCTGGGAACTTGGCAAATAAATACAGAATAGCTTAGCCAGATATACTAATTAGTCATCTTATGTCACTGGTCTCAGTTACCACACCTCATTGATTCCTTACTTATTGATAGATTTACTGGTGCTGGGCAGGACAGCATCAGGAATGGGCACATACCTCTGCCTCGAGGTGGCTTTGGTAATCCATCCAGGGAATTTGCCAATTACTGAGATAAGAAGTTCATGAAAGACATATATCTACATGAATACAGGAAGGTTTTTTAACTGTAAAAAGGCAATACATTCAGGTATTTTTCAGACCTCCACAAAAGCCAGTATACTTGAAATGAAAATGTATTCTTCCTTAATATAAAGAAAATTGTACTTGAGAAAAATGTTGGTTTTGAAGCTATGAGATTCTTTATGGAACATTCTCTTTAATGACTAACACACACCAAAACATAGTTTTCAATAAGCAACTATATAAAATAATCCTCCCCATCAGATGTCAAAATGTAATATAAGCTTTGGAAAAGTGCTTTTACTAGTTATAAAGTGTGACCAATCAAATAAATTTGCAGGTTTGCACATTTTGTAGGTTTTATTGCAGTTGCTGCTGTGTAACCCAAATTCTCTTAGGGTGGTTGCAGAGGTTACTGTACCTAGAATGGCAGAAAAAACTGTCTTACAGTTAACACACCGCATAATACTCTATTCTACTAAGTTGTGTCTTTTCTGCATACTTCCTTTGTTGTTCAACAAAACATCTTACAGATTTCTTTCTGTTTGAAAAGCCTTTATAGTTGTCAATACTTTGTAAATAATGAGAATGCATGTGTGACTCGTGCTCTAACTGCGGGTCATATTCTAGGATTGTTTGTTTGGGCTTTTATTCAGCAATTGCGTACTAGAACTTGTTACTTTACCAGAAGAGAGAATAAAACTGTAGTATATACCTGGTGGAAAGCCAAAGAGTTTCTAGTTTTGCTCCAAGCCATGCTCCAAACTGCTCAGTACATTTCTCAGTGTAATGCGGTGGACACCATGTTCCAAAGACTCCTTATTAGTGATCATTCCTTTAGCCCGCAGCACTCTAGCACTACATTTTAAAGGATCTGCCTAAAGTGTTCCACTTCAAATGTTCACGGGGTTCTATTACTTTTGAATGCATGGAGTAATTTTGGAGATCAAGAAACATTCCGTTCCTTTTAACTATTTCTGCAACATCAAAGTAGGAAGCACGGTTGGGCAACAAGAGAGATCTGCTGGGTAAATGACTCTGACTAGCAAAGTAGCAAAAAAACCCTCATTAAAATAGAAATAATTCTATCCTACTTTGAAATAAATTTAAAAGAACAGGCCCGTGAGATTTGTTTTACATTCAGCTACAAGTATTTTTGAGACTATTTAGGAATGTGACAAATTTAATACCAGAAATAAAGCTTTTCTGCGCATTACCTTAGAAGGGAAGCCTTTATGAGACAGTCATGCTCTTTCCATTTCTTAAGGGCAAATCCTCCTGTCTTAGGTCAATTTGAGGCACAATCATGACAAGTACCAGGTACAATACAGAAAATTCATCCTCTAAAATCTTGGGAAGGAATGCAATGTTGCTCATACAGGTTTTTCTTCTGGCCCTGGTGTAAGTAGAGCTCAGGGGGTACGTGTAAGCTTCAGTGCTCACAGCGAGATTTTTATTGCATTGTGTTTGTTGAAAGAGACTTTCTTCTTTACCAACCTATTTCTTTTGGTGCTGATGTCAATACTGTGGTTACTGAGAAATCATTCCACACAACTGGTATCTGTTATGTTCTGGAAACATCTGACGTTTGACCACGGATTTTTCTGAGCTCCTAATTTACACTTCTTTAGCTTTTAAGCTTTTTTAAGAGTTGTATTTGGATCCAAACAGTCTCACTGTGTGTTCTGTCAAGCACAACAGCTTTCCTAATTACCAAGTTTATTTTGAATGCTGTTACACTTTAAACTGTCTTTTTTTTTTTTTGTTGGGTTTTTCTTTCTTTTCTTTGTCTTAGAATTATCTATTGTAGCCCCAAATTTTGCTTTCTTTGAATATAGGTAGTGTCCTTACTATCTGTAGATGCTGGGATAATTTTTTTGTTGTTGTTACTTGCATCACTTGATGTTAAATTTCATTTGCCGATTTATAATCCTGTAAATTGCATAAAAACTATTTTGAACAGATTAATTTCATAAACAACCTTTGCCACTTCATTCTTTTTTCTCTTTTATGAGTAGTTTATGTACTTGTTATGCTGATTAGCATGTAACCCAGCACATGTGAAACCCTCATCACAGTATGTCTCCACTATAAAAATTCACCTTATCCAATCATTCAACAAATTGTTCAGGACGATCCTTTTATCCCATGGCTACGCAGCTTCTTTAAGATGCTTGGGCAATTAATCTTCTTGAAAGCCTTGTAGTATTGGTCAGATACCCTTCATCTGTGAACTTCACTAATTTATGTGCTAGTTCCCAAGTCTAATAGCACTCCCTCAGTTTTGAAAACCCATTCTGACTTTACCCAATTTCACACTAAGCAATGTTTCTTTTTAGATGTGTTTTGTGGTTGGTGCTCTGTTTGTTTTCCCTCCCTCTTCTGTTAGCTTCTGCTGCTTTTCCCATTGCAGACAGCAAGCTTTCAGGAATTTGTTTTACAAATTAATGCCACTTTTTGCCAGTGACACTTTTTGTTATGTCTACATGGGTACTATCAAGCAGTGCTGTTTTGGTAGCATGTAGCTCAGCAGTTGAGAAGTGGTGGTACTGGGATAAGTACTGGCACAGTTACCATGTTACGGGAATCACCTTTGTGCTTTTGAAATTGATTCACATATCCAGCTGAGCGAGCTCTGGTTGCAGCTTGACCTCATAGGGAAGAAATACCTGGGAGCTTCCTTGAAGAGGGGCTTTGATCCTCACCTTCAACTCTGTAGAGGACTATTTCAGCTACTGAGGGAGCCATACCTCAGCAGGAACCAGAGACACAGAGGAGTTGTTCTTTCAGTGTTAGGCACCAGTTCAAAATGTTGATTTTTTGTTTGTCTGTTTACTTGGTACACTTTGTGGGCCAAACTCTTAGATTTCTGTACAAGTGGGAATATGCTTTTAACCTTTGAATAGTATTATGAAAATACACTTAAAATCCCGACTAGCTGTATAAAAGGAAGTTACACAGACGCCAAATAAGGATTATTCAGATATTTGTTTGGTCAGTAGTTCATCAAACAAAATGAAGAACATGCTCACATGAGGTGCACATTTTTTCCCTCCTGTTCGGTGGTCATAGCTAGTTTATCAGTAGCCTCAATGGCAATTGTTTATCCTGTGAGTCTTCCTTTGGATGACAAAATAGAGATCTAGGCAAGCTGAGAAGAAAGGCTCACAATCTGTGTCTGCAGAAGGGCACTGAAGCTGGTGAAAGATCTGGAGCACAAGTCTGATGAGAAGCAGCTGAGGGAGCTGGAGATGTTTAGCCTGGAGAAAAGGAGGCTCGGAGAGGAACTTACTGGTCTCTACAACTCCCTGAAAGGAGGGTATAGCCAAGTGGGAGTCAGTCTCTTCTCCCAGGCCACAAGTGACAGGGCAAGAGGACACAGCCTCAGGTTGCATCAGGGGAGGTTTGAATTGGATATTAGGAAAAAATTCTTCACTGAAAGGGTGATCAGGCCTTGGAACAGGCTGCCCAGAGAAGTGGTGGAATCACCATCCTTGAAAGCTTTCAAACAATATGTGTAAGACACTTGAAGACATGGTGTAGTGGTGAGTGTAGCAGTGCGCATTTAATAGTTGGACTTGACAATCTTAGAGGTCTTTTCCAAACTTAACAATACTATGGATTAGCCGTGAATAAAGTATATTTATGTGAAATGCCCCGCATTCTGTTTTGAATGTCAGTGTGGAAGAAATTGACCTTTATATTTCATTCATGAGGCAGAATGCCCTCAGCAAATCCAGGGAAACAATTGGATTTGTTTCCAAATAAAAGGAAAAACTTGGTGAAGCTGCTAAACAGTCACAATTTTGTATAATGTGGTTGTTGGTAAAGTGCACCTTTTTGCTTTTTTTCATACTGAGAGATAATGTAATACTTTATCATGTTATCTTGGGCCAATGAAAATAAAAAATTTGTTGACTTGGAACTTTTACCATCCAAAATGGCCATCTAAGAATAAGGGTATAACCACCAACACTGTAACTATGAAAAGTTTTATCTTATTAAATAAGTGAGCCAAAAATTGACTTTGTGCTTATGACACAGACCGAAGATTTTTCTAAGGTGTGATGAGTGTTACAGGTGGGATTTGACTCATCAGGTCTTTTGGGACTGCAAATTCAAACATGGTTTTACTTTAGGACAAAGTTGCAATGCTTTGGCTAAAATTGTACAATCAAGTTTTGGCTGTTACTTTTAAATAGAGTTAGCTAGTGAAGTTCAAGGGTTCAACTGTTAGTTCAAGTGTTAGCAAACCTCCAGCTGTTTAATGCACCATGTGACTATCTGAGCTAGTAGGTTATAGTGTCATGGTCTCCCTTGCTCTTCACTTACGACCTGAAATGAAAGCATTACAATAAGAGGAGTTATCTGAGTAGTTTGAATATTTTTTAAGTAAAGAAGAAAAATGAAAAAAGCATCTTGGCTTTAATTATCTTTCTGTTCATTAGCTCAAAGACCTGTATCACTTCTTTATTTCTTGGGAGCTTTTTGGAAAAGAAAACTTTTTGAAAGAAGGGATTTAGACACTGAAATCCAAAAACGTATTCAAGGATGTAATCCCCAACTAAAAAACCTGCATTAAGAAGCCTAGGCACTAGAACAAAATTAAATTTAAGACTCATCTTTCCTGAAGAGCTGTTTCAAGCTTTTCAATAATGTAAGCCATATCCGAAACTCACTGGCCTAAGGATAGAGAGAAAATAACTTATTTATTTCAGGAACCTTGAGGGAGAGCAATTTCTGCAGCAGAAGTGTTTTTAGGGTTACTAATATATATGATTCTGAGATGAGTCAGAGGAAGTTGGAAAAGAGCTGTAGAATGGCTCTGAGGTGTTTGAGGAGACTGGAAATCTTTAATGCTCTGTTGAGCATATTAGATCCCTCTGTATAACACCACCTTCCTAGCTCTGTCAAATCCTTCACTCACCACTCTACAGTTCCTCTCCCACAAAACTACCAAGTTCATGCTTCTATAAGAAGCTCTTCTGCCACAGAAATGGGAAAAGTGTTTTTGGAGGAGATTGTGAATTTTGCTGTTACAGCCAGAAGGGCTGAGTCAGTAATGTCACTTGCAGAGCCAAAAAGGAAATAAAAGCTTGAACTACATACAAATTTTAAGCATACTACCTTCCAACATTTCCTGAAGAAACTTGTAAACAAATTTTAAAAATTAAAATAAATGTATTTTTTTTGCTACTGGATTAGGGAAGTGAAGTATCTACATTTATCAATGCTCTGTCTTCTGTAGTTGAGCTGTTGGTTCTGGGTTTTGTTTTGTGGTGGTTTTTCTCTAAGCAAAAGAAGATCTTTATTTCGCTTTACTCTGGGAGCCAATACAAGAAGTATTCAGCCGGCAAGAGGGCTGACTTGTTGAAAATCCCTTTCTAAGTGCCAAGTACTTGGTGGGTTGATGATTTCATTGGTGACACACCACAAACACCATAAAGCATCGGCAGACTTCAAGAGCAGAATCCTGAGCACAGGGGCTTAACTAACTGCAGTATTAGGCAACTGCTGAATGATGCTCTTGTACATCTGTGTTGGAATTTGCAAGTCTTTGTACAGATCCAGTCTTTTATTCTTAGACCATGGTTTACTGCATTGATTTTTTTTCTTTCTTCCTTTTTTTCTTTTTTTTTTTTAATTACCATGAGAAACAAAAGATGTAGGGATAGACAGAGAAGGACTTGTGAAACAGCTGGAATCTGTCAGAAAATCACTATCTAGAACTGCTTATAGGACTACCTCCCTTAAAACCACATCCCTGTCTGGCTGGAGTTGTACATATGTGGTGTGACAGTCCTTCAGAACTATTGAGGAGAATCCAAAACAAATGTCTGTTTTGAGCAAGTCTGTGCTGCCTTTGATTTATCAGCTCCATGTGATAGAACTTGTTTGCTCTGAATATGCAAGACCTGCGGTGATCTCCAAGCAGGTTAATTATGAGGTTAAGACAGGCATTGACAAAAAAAGAACTGTAAAGCGGAGGCAACAAAGAAAACAATGCAAGGAGAATCTTCTCAGCAGCATATAACTCAATTTAGGTGCTTTGGTTAAAATATTTATGTGACTGCATAGTCACTTGAGCTAAGGAACTTTCAAACTTTTTGTAAATCATGTCTGATCTTGCATCCAAGGAGATAAAACGTACACTAGGAATCTCTGTAGTTTCTGCATTGTTTAAAACCAAGAGATGAGTTAAAGACACAGCAATCTTGATTTCACTTAAGATAACTGTCTTAAAAAACTGTAAATATGTATTAGCTGTTGTATTACAGAAATAGTGGAGAAGTAAAGAATTTTTCATGCTGAGAGAGTATTCACTTAGAATAAAGATATGAATATGCGTCGAGGTGGAAAAAGGGTCTAAAACTCAAAGCTCATAGAAGAACAAGCCTTACCGAACCAACTTTCCTTCTTTTCATTCAAATGAGAGTATTGAGGAAGAAAAGGTGCTAGGAAGAGGTATAGTAACACTGCTATGGAGTCAGCATAATTCTGTACTTAGAGCAGGTCAGTATCTCCTCTGGGAAGGAAATGCAGTTTTAACATGGTAAAGTGAAAGGCTTAGGCTGAATATTTTAATATTAGCAATATGGCTAGAGGTTTTTTTCTTAACTTCAAGTTGTTAATATTGTATTTCTTTTCACCGCTTTCCGCAGCTCCACTCTTGTACCTTTCTTTGTTAATGATTTTAGTGATTTTCAACTTGTAATATGCCTTCCTTATATCTTATTACTCACTCTACTACCCATTGATCTCAGGCAGCAATTCTAGTCTGGCATCAAATGCCAAAGCTGAACTCAGGAAATCTGGGATTCAGATTTGATTTAAGCAATAATTCAATTTAGTGAAGCATAGTTATTTGTTCTATTTTCATATACTTTGCATGAGGTAAAAATATACTCATGATCACACTTCTTCTGGGTACACTGGTACAATTTAAACAACTTGAGAAAAAACGTAGAGGGTATGGTTTGCAGCTTTAAGAATCTGCTCTTTGTGCAGAGCCTTGAAAACCTTAGTGCAAATACTCATATTCTAGAGAAATGAGGCACAAATGGACTCGAGTTCTTCTTGTCAACAGGATTATTTCTAGTCCTAGTAGAGAATCCTCTATTAGAATATACTTTTTCTTGAGAAAAGTGCCATTAGTGATTCATACATCCCTTTCTGACTCGTTCCAAAAGTCATGTACTTCAGTGGTTGGAGTGGAATGTTTTGGCGGAAAACATTCAAGGTTTTTCTTCTTCATATTTGCATTAGTTGCCAAGCAAAAAATGTAGTTTAGGTTATGCTTGATAACCGTTAAAACAACATTAACTTGGTTGTGTCTGAAGTGCAAATAAGTTTTTTAAAATTCAATAATTTTGTAAGATTTTTCTTTTCATATTTTTTTTAACCTTGGTTCAAAAATTATACTACTAGCTGTCTGTAAGATATGGCAGTATTTGACCCCTTGATGATCTTGTAGACAGACCTCATACAATCCCTTTTGAATTTACACGTGTCCAGAATTTTGGTCACACAGGTTTTGATTTCTCTGACAGCTGACTTAATTTTATTGTATTTTCATATGCATTTGGAACTCTACTTGATCAAACTATTGTGGTTTTGACTTATTTGTTTGTTTTAAACTATGGTGATGTTAACATGCTGCAGAATCTGGAGTGAAGGCTTTTGTCTCTCTGTATCAAATAGGACTTGAAATGCCTTCTTGGATCATTAAATGTATTTCCATGTTGACACAAAATATGATCTCTTTTATTTATCTCTAAATTATCATTTTTTCCTCTGTGAGGTATGATTTCTCTTATATGTAGTGATAAAGAACAGTCTGGACCTCTATCATCTTTTAGTGTTGGACAGAGTTTCATTCTATGAGGAGTCTTTGTGAACTTTTATAGTGATCATACGGAGATATTCACAGTAAAAACACGGATTCAGCGATGCTGCTTTGTTCATCCTGTGCTGCAAACACCGAGCTATTAAGGATAAGATATCTCCAAAGAGTTTTATCACTAAAACGTCGAAGAATGCTTGGCAGATCAAAACACATTATACACTTTCCAATTAAACAGTCCTGCTTAAGTTATGTGATAAGTAGTGTGTGTGCTCTTGAGTATTTCTGCTCAATGATGCTTTGAGAATCCTGTTTTTTCTCCTATTGTGACACGTTATCATATCACATTAACCACCTGGGGAAATTCAAGACCAAAACTAGAATTTTAATAGAACTTTGGTTTTGGCATTGCATTTAATTAAAATAATCAGATGAAGCCCAAGGGTTGTTCTACATGAAGGCATTTCCATGCTGCAGTGGAATAAGTCCTCCTTAGGAACTTCCTGCCTGTGTTCTGTGGTGTAGCTACTTACGTGGTGTGCTCTGGGGGTTGTAATGCTGCTGTACTATTCTGCAAAATGCTTGGAGGTCAAAGAAAATGACTGCATTATAATAGCTTCAGGCACCACCAACAATATCTCACCTGAAAAGGCACCTTGCGTCCAAAGGACTTCAGCTACAAAGATTATAGGAGCAATTAAATGCAAGTTGTAGGGAGGAAATTTGGGAGGAGGGAAACCTTTACCTTTTTTTCTCTAACTCGAAAAGCACTTTGTTAACAGAGAACAAAGGCTGAAGAAACCTGAGGGAGGTAACTGAACTGATTAAAAGACCATTTTGTGTTTTGCTTTCTAGAAAGATGCTGAAGTATGGATTTCAAGTATGACAACTTGAGTAAGACACTTTGTCCTTCAATGTCTTAATTTTCTCACCTCATGAATTCAGAAAATGAAGTTTCTTTGAATTTTGAAGCATACTATATTTTAGTGCTGGAAAGTACTTGTATTACTTACAAATATTAGAAAAAAAACCTATCAGAAAAAAACTTCAAATTTTAAAGAACATCAAGCCAAAAGCTGATACTACATGTGTTCCAAAACTTTTTTAAACATTTTTAAAAAATTAAATCTCAAACAAAAAATTCAAACTAAGAAAGAAGAATGTTAGTGCATCAAACATCTTGATGACTCTAATGGAAGGGAGAAAGAATGAAGAAACAAAGGTAGAATTTAAAGAAATGGAGAAAAATCCCATTAAATAGACAAATCTGTCAGAAAGGACCCAAAAGGTTTAGAAACATAGGCTCATGGTACAGCTGGCAGCCTTCTCTGTTTCTCTATTTAACCTTTTGCCTCAGTTGCCCCAAAATTTAGGTTGATTAAAAACATACTTGAGTCCACTGTCAGGCTTTAACTTCCAAGAAAACTTTTGGGTAAATATCTTATTCTATTCAATTTTGAATGTGGTGTGTTTAAAAAAAAAAGATTTACCATGAAACAGTGTTTTCATGGGGAAAATAATTTACTAATAATAAGAGAGCCTAGAGCTATAGATTATATCTTGTCACTTGATATAACACTAAAAACACATTGTACCAAATGTGTCTCCTGACAATCCTGGTTGTCTATAAAAAATGTCTCTGTATAACCTGAAAATTGAAAGTCATCAAATACTTCCTAACATCACATAAAAGACTTCAAGGGCCTTTTTTTCTCTACTGAGGGCCTTAAGTCACAAATAAAAAAGAAGATGAGTTTTTTGAGGACTGTATTTGCAACTAAAGCTTGTGTGTGTGCTTATTTTAATGTTTTTCTTTTATATCACTTGACCTATGACCACATCAGCTTCATGTTTAATAAATTTAGATGAGATTTTTTAAAACTAGAAGAGAAGAAACTTATATTTTAAAAAATTTATTTATATTAGATATTATCATGTTCTTTACTATGTGTTGCTGGGCTTTCTTCAGATGGGTCCTGTGATTCACATTTGGTGAAGATTTGGATCTAAATCCTTGATTTATTTCTTTTTACTTTTTAAATTGAACCTCACTGCATGGGATTATTTTTCCACCTATGTTCAGTTGCTGGCCTATATGCAAAAACCTGTGAAGACTTTAGTTGTTTTCAGAACCCTGTGATTAGTTCTTTATTAAGAAAATCTCATACATAGGTCAATCCTTAAATCCTTACTTCAAAATAGTGTGTAATGATTTTTTTTTTCACTTGATTTGTCTTATGTAATCTCACGGTAAGTGAACTAGTAGCAAAATGATCTAACAATTAACTGTGAATGATGATTATTTAAAAATAGCTTTACAATGAAAATATGCTTTTCAATGTTTAAGGGAAAGTATAGGTCACCATTAACCATTATAGAGTAAAAGGGACAGACTATATATAGAAACTAAAAGAAATGCCCTGTAAAGTAATGCCAAATTAAGTTTGTGTCTTCTTTTACTAGTGACAGAACAAATATGAAATTTAAACTACGGAACAAAACCAGATTATCTCTGAATAGCTGTAAGGTTGTTAAAATTTGTGTACAAAGTAGTCATAGAAATAGGATAAATTCCAGCAATATGACAACTTAATCTATTTATAGAAAGTATTCCTGAATGTCCATAATATGAAACTAATAATAAGCAAGATGTGATACAGCTTGTGTGAAATTTAAAATACATTTAAAAGTTCAATTCTACTTTTAATTGCTCAGTTAAGCAAAAGATTTTGTTTCTGTACCTGTTGTCGCTAGGTATGCAACAGTTTTACTAACTTAGTTTATTTTTTTTCGCGTTAAGTACAAAAGAAACATTTACCACATTTTTATGCGTTGTGTTGCAATCCATGCTAAAGCTGATAATTTCCCTGATTTTCATGACATCACATATGAATTCAAAGTTATCTTGCAAGAAGTTATACTGTTTCATGTTGCTGAAGAGATCACGATTGTGAAGAAGGTAACATACAACATGCAATTGTGTGCTACCTTTAAATTAATACACATGTGTGTGTAAAAATCTTCAAGTTATCTTCTGGAAGTCAAAAAGATATCCAATAATATCCATAATAAAAATAACCTTTACAATATTAGGTATAGATGATTTATTTCTGAACTGCTGAATGTGTTTCTGGAGTTGGCTACTTGCTCTTGAAGGTCTGTGCCAGACAAGTGAGCTGTAAACCCCTAGCTCAGCTGACTTCTGTGAAATCCACTTTAGTCAGTGCTTCAAGGAACAGACTACTGAAGTGAAGAACTACTCGTAACGCCTAAGAATTTTTTCAGAAATTAGAATGACTTTAGGAGATTTAAGGAGTGGTACTGTTTCATCTAACCTATATCATAGCAAAGTAAAAAGCAGCCCAATCACCCTCAGCAAATCTTGATAAACACCCTGAGCAGGGACTTCTTATTATCATTATTATTATTTTAATCTAGTCCATCACCTTTTTGAACTGCAAAAGACTGGGTTATCTAATGTATTTTGTACACCTTTAATAATTACCTGGATTTAGTCTTAGAAGCTCTGTTACTTGCAGTCAGCCAGCATCTTTGGATAAACACAGTATTGTAAGTTTTCAGATTACTTTATATGTTGTCCATGTAATGAAAAAATAATTTTGCTTAGATAGTGTACAGTTTTTTACACCTACATCATTTTATCTAATGCCAGTGCACTGTTTGAGTGGTAGCTAAAATTTTGTTATAAGTGGTCTGATGGTACCCATCAGTATCTGACAAACAAAATTGTGAGTGTGGGGAAGGGGGAATAAAACTTTTAAATACAATGAAATCAGTTGGAACTGAAGGATTTTGGACAGACAAGAGCAAAATGTAGTAATTCTGTTTAAGAACAGGAACTGTCTCTACAGAGGTAATTTCCTTGTGTGTTTGATTTTTTGATGTAATTTCTTTAAAAAGTTATTTAAATCTAAAAAGATAATCATAATAGCATATAGAGACATAAAATATGAGCAATATAAAAAAAAGGAGTAACATTAGAAGTTTTTACCCACATGTCCTCAACTATTCAGAGCAGCCTGTCTTCATGCTGTTCTCTGTTCTGTAGCATTCCCCTCACTGCTGTAACCATAGGTGTTTTATTTATGAATACAGGTCTCATTGGTTGGACACACACATGCCGTTACTGCTCCAAAGAGGTTACCATTGACATATAAAATAAGAAATAGCTGTTGGCAACTGGATGACAGGGAAATGGTGACCTACATTATTAAATATCATAGTTAGTGCTCTGTGTGTACGAGCAACCCATTAGTGTGCATTCAGCCAAGTGAATATTTCAATAAAAATGAGGTCTTAAAATTCTTCTTTAACTCCCTGTGATGTATAATGCAAGTCCATCCCTATAATCTCTTTCAGAACCAAACAGGCCTGTTGGAATCATCTCAATGTAATTCTTGGTTTTTTCTAGTAAGATTTAAAACCAGAAATGATCATGCTTTGCGCAGCTTGCTGTGAAAAGCACCGATAAAAAAAAAAAAAAAAAAGTTAGCATTGTGTGGGTTTTTCTATACAAACCAGGAAGTTCTACTTAGAAAAAATTATGCTGTTTGTCACTGACGTGTTCTTTAGGGAAGTTATTTTGCGTGGGCAGGCACAAAACCCCTCATGTAGTTGCAAAGATATTATCCTGCATGTATCCATAAGAAGCACAAGGATATAACCTGCTGTGCTGAAAACAACTGATTCCGAGATCTCCCCTGATGTCAAACAGGGAGTTGGAGGGGAGTTTTTCTTCTGTGGGGGTGTTTTTTAAAGCATCTAGAGAAGGGAAATGGCATTCTGCCATTAGCACTGATATTAGCATTACATTGCACATAGTTCTGAATTCAGTGAGAATGCATTTCTGAGGGAACTGAAGCTTCAATTTTCCTTAAAAGGAGAGCAGACTCTTTTGATATCTTTCAGAAAGAAAATACATGCTGAAAAAAAATCTTCCCATATCGCTGGTGAGAAATGGAGAGATGCACTTAAGCAGTGTTCCTGTAACATGTGCCAGCTATGGAAAGAAAATTTACAACTCCTCTGGAAGCTTCAACAGAATGTCACTACTATTAAATAACAAATAGAAAAATACAGGCTTATATCTACTTGATTCTGTTGCAGTACAGCAGATTTAAAGGAAGAAATACAGGATAGTAGAACTCCTTTGTGAGCTGGGTGTTAACACTCGAATACCATGAAATTGTAAGCACTGTGGAAATGATAAATTTCTAAAAATTGACCCCATAAAATATACAATACTTCAGAAAATCTGAGATGAGCAGCAACTTTTATTGCCACCATATATTACCTTCGGTAATCCAGGGATATTCCACAGATGAGACGAAAAAAAGTACTTTTACAACACAAAACTGAGATGATGCTTAAAGATGAAATCTTGGTAGGTTTTACACATAAAATATTTATTTGTTTCTGCATTATTCTCTAACATTAACAGCCAAACTGTGGGTTTATATAGCCAGCTGTACAAAAAAGATATGCATATTGGGTCTTTATTTTGTCCAGCTAAAGAAATTAGTACTTTCATTCACCTGTGATAAAGATATTCAGTTTGAATTGCGAGAGAAAATGATAACTAAATGTTCAGTAACCTCCTTTCCTCTTACAAGGGAAATGAAAGGAATCGATTACTGTTTTTACATACATCTTGAAGTCTCTTTGACTTTTGGTTTTATGTTTTCAATATGATTCATTTACTAATGTAAAAGTTAGCAGATGCATTCAAAGGATCTTTAGTGCACTGATAATAAAATTCACTGTAGCTTTAAACAACAAAAATTAAGTTGTTTCTCTTGTTCTTTGAGGAATTTGATCAAAGGACAATGGAAGAGTTGAATGTGAAATTTTAAAGGGTAAGGGATTTTGTTTTTCTAAGAAAAAAATTGTAGAAGCCTTTTCTTTCTACATTTAGAATCTTGAAAAGTGGAAATAATTTAGAAGTGACTTAATGGAACTACATAAAAAGTGCCAATAGAAAGGACTTGATTGCAAAGATTTAAAAAAGATTGGAAGATAGAAGTATCTATAACAAATCTTGTTGTTAAGAACTTTGAGGTTTTAATTATGTCTTCCTCTGTGCCATCAAAATCCTTTCTCAAAATCATTAAAAATGCATAGTCCATATCTTCCTTTTGATCTCTCCTATTATCATTTTCTAATGATGTGTGCACATTTCAGTTTTTGTGGTTGAAATAGAAAAAAGAAACCACAACAACTGATTATGTATTTTGGTATCGTGGATTATAAATCTTTAAGGGTTAACTAAACTTCCATAACTTTCTTGTGATAATCTATTTCCCTGGGACTTGTTTGAGATGAGAAAGTTTTTCCGATGGCGGTTTGAAAATGTGGAAGCAAGTGTGTTGGTTTCGGTATGTGTGGTGGGGGACTATTGGTAGTGCTTGTAATTTTTTGTGGTATTCTGTTTTAGAAAAACTTCTTGTGTGGTTCTTGTATGATCCAGTATTTGAAGAAAAAAAAAATACTGATTTATGGTGTAAAATATGAGGATAGTTTAAAAAGAAGGGAGGGCACAAACCAGACACAATTCTCACAGTTCTGAGAGTAAATAATGTTAACAAATATTTCTATGAGTTGATTGAGTTGTTTCCTGTTCCACCTCTGGTGATTTATAATTTTTTTTTTTTGTGCTATGCCAGGAAACTGTTGGAAATCAAAAACCATCCATCTTCCTGATGAGCAGTTTATTGATACATGAAGAATATTCATTGTGCAAATCCTCCACATAGTCAATGACAGTGGGCCCTACTTATTTTGGGGAGATGCAGAATTGCTTCATGGTGCAAAGATTGATGCCATTTCAATAGCAGGGGCTGAGATTTCACTGCTAATTTGCACTGGAGTTACTGCCACAATCCCCTTTACTTTCATTTTCCAGTGGAAATTATTTTCTTTGCCCCTTCATAGGATGGCTCCAATATCATGGCATTGCTTTCCCCAGCAACCTTGTATAAGATACTCGCTTTCCTGTCTTGGTTCATGAAAAGGATGTGGATAACTGGTGGTTCCATGGGAGCAGGTTAGTTCTGGTCTTTCCCTGTAAGCTTTACTGGTGCTGTGCCTGGTTCACCTTCATCCTATTTGTTCCCTGGGATGGCCACAGCAGCACAGGATTCAGCTCATGAGATGTAGTACTCTTGGACAAGGAGATAACCAGAATTCCAGTCATGGGAAGTTTTGCAGCACTTAATTATACCAGAAAAAAAAAAAAAAAAGATGAAAAATGAGCAGGTAAAATCCAGGGCCCTTTAGTTAGTCTGTTCCAAGATGTTCCAGGAGCCAAAACCCAACCACTGCATAATTTAATCCCTCCACAAAAGGTTGTTATCCATGGAGGGCCAAAATTATGCAGTGGTTAAGATTCAGGAGTTTTAAGTCTGTTGTATAAATACAGCTAGAAAAATAATTTGTAAAACTTTATATTTAAAGTTTGGCTAAGAGTTTGGTAAACACTTTTGAGAGAGTGGAAGAAAAAGAGGTTTGTTTTCCTTTCATGTGTCATGAAAATGCCCAAAATGCATTACTAACACACAGAAAAGCTTTAATTAATAGGTATTATGTTTGAATTTTATAAATTAATGCATTCAGTGTTTTGGGGGGAGTTTAATAAATATCTGAGCACCATGTTTATAGTTCCCTGGGTTGATATCCTGAGTGTCAAAAATTACTTTTGATTTTTTTTAATTAATTGTTAATTTTAACTTGTTTTATTTTTCAACCATTTTTAGTAATGGCTTCTAAATTTATCTCCTAAAATTTATTTAATTTTGGAATTTTTATTTCTATCATGAAATTAGCTGGTTTCTCTGAAAATGGCCTTTTAAGCATATCCATGTAACAGGATAAACTACCTAAGTGGTTAAGAAAAAATAACTTTTTAAGCAAAAATGACAAATTATTTTTCTTCTGTCTGCTAGAGTTAATGATTAGATCTCATTGCTCTCGTGAAGAAAAAATCTATCTCAGATTGCACAGAATGCTGAAGAGGACCCAGGTGTGATGCAAATTGACCAAAAAGCTGCTGAATGTTGAATTCTGACGATAGTTTAAACAGCTCCTTTCTTCTGGGAGATTAATATTAAAAACTGCAAGTAGAATAGCACTTTGCAGGACTTGAGCACTGAAAAATTTTAGGCAGTTTGAGATTACTTAGAGTTACTGAATAGCTATCAATATTTTAAAGGCCTATACCCAAAAATTTTAACAGTTTTCAGAATAATGCAAGATTACTGTGAAGGTTGTCATTAGGGGACACATCAAGAAGAATACAAATACCAAAATAAGATGGGGTTTTTCCTCATAATTTCTCAGAAACGTTAAAAGCTGACAATTTTATTATTGAGATTAATTTAGCCTATTAATTTATTTACATATGAGATGCTGGTATGTGGAGATAAACTAATGCTAAATGCTTAAAAATATTTAGAGCTTGCAAAGTTGAGTGATGTAGCATGTAGCCCCTGATAATTGGTTACTGAAAGGTCTTACCTGCCTTACTCAGGCGTTCAGGGTGGCAGTAAGGGGAAGGGTTCTGTAAAGGTATGGTATTTACAGAGTATTAGATAAATCTTTGAACATTAATTTTTTCAGTGAGTCAAAATGAACTCTATGTCACCTTAAAATGCTGTCCTAGTTAAAATGCTGTCCTAGTAACAGAATATATGTGGTTTACATATTGCAGATACTAACTCAGAGTTATAAGGAATATTTGCTTTATCCTGGCTGTAAACTTATGGCAAGGTAAAAGGACACTTTAAATTAATGTAATTTTTTTCAATTAAAAATATTCTCAGGATTGAAAGCTATGTAATAACTCAAAAAGACCCAGGAGTGCTATGATAGATTTTCAGACAAGTTGGATTTGGAAACTTTTACAATTTTGGTTTTTTGTAATTGAAAATGTAGTAGTTTCATTTTAAATATCCCATATTAAAAGAAGAAATCTGAAACATTTGTTTTAAACAATTAAATTTAGGAAAAAAAAGTTTTTCATAATAGGGAGAAATCTGATTTGAACTGATCTTCTGACACACGGCTTGTAAATCTCTGTATGCAGTGACTGAGCTGAAAAACATCTGTCAAATGTTAAGAATTGAATGAAGTATGCTCTAAAGTGATCATAAACCCTCTTCTTTCGATGAACTCCCAAAACAGTAATGAATAGGGCGTTAATAAGAAGGTCTGCTAGATCTTGATGTCGATTCTTTGTGAATTGATTTTGTTTATAAAAGATTTCAAACAAAGTTGAGGGGGGAAGCAAAGGTGCTTGGAAGAAAGTTTTCCTGAGTTAGAAAACAAATCATCAGTGTATTTGATGCAGTCCTCAGTGGCAGGAAAAACTTTGCTTCTCTAATGGAAAAACAGTGATGCAGACATTTATGAAACATAATACTTAGACATTTAAAACGGTTTTTATTAAACCATATCTAATCAAATCTTCTGTGTTTGTGTTGACCCTCCAGCTATTCATGTTCATAGTTGTTTCAAATTAAATATAGACGGTTTTAGTTGATATTTTCTTGGTAAAGAAGCATAAAATTATACCTGGCTATTAAGGAAATTCTCTGTTCCTGCATTGGGTTTGCATGGTCAAGGTTGAGTAGCAGCAGGAGGGATACACGGGTGGCTTCTGTGAGAAGCTGCCAGACACGTTCCCCATGTCCAACAATGTCAGTGCCAGCTGGCCCAAGATGGACCTGCCACTGGCCAAGGCCAAGCCAGCCAGAGGAGGTGATAGTGGGGAAAAAACTGCTGCAGAATAGCAACTGGAGAGAGTAGAGAGAATGTGATAGAAACAGCCCTGCAGACACCAAGGTCAGTGCAGAAGGAGGGGCAGGAGATGCTCCAGGCAGCAGAGCTGAGATTCCCCTGCAGACTGTGGTGAAGACCAGGATGTGCCCCTGTGGAGCATGGGCTCCTCTCTCCATGGGTCTGCAGGTCCCTGTCAGGAGCCTGTCCCAGCACAGTCCTCCCATGGGGTCACAGCCTCCTCTCAGGCATTCACCTGCTGCAGCGTGGGTCTCCCCCACAGGCTGTGGGTGGATCTCTGCGTTCCTGTGGTCCTCAATGGGCTGCAGGGGCACAGCTGCCTCAGTCATGGTCTGCACCATGGGCTGCAGGGGAATCTCAATTCTGGCATATGGAGCACCTCCTGCCCCTCCTTCTCCACGGATCTTGATGTCTACAGAATTGTTGCTCTCATGTATTCTCACTCTGCCCTTCTCTGGCCTCCGTTACATCTGTGCAATAACTTATTTTTCTCTTCTTCTTAAATTGAGGCACTGAGGCATTATCACCATTTCTTATTGTCCAGTGGCATTGGCTCTGCCAGACATGAGGGAAGCTTCTGGCAGCTTCTCACAGAAGCCACCCCTGTAGCTCCCCCAGCTACCAAAGCTTGACCATGCAAACCCAACACATCTTTCACAGACCAATTGTATTTGTTGTTTACTAATTATATCTTTTATGATAATATATTTAAGAACAGCTCTATCTTTTCTTTTTAATGGTCTGAATTTCTTTGCTTTCACATCTGCCAATCTCCTGTCCCATTCTTCTCTTATGATGCATCAGACTTATGCATGCACAAAGCCAGCCAGATAAATGACTCAGTCAAACACAGCATTAATGACAATAACAAAAAAATTCCAAACAAAGCAAGAGAGTTGAGGATGTTATGAAATAAAATGAATTGGAAATTTTAATTCATGGACAGTTTATACCTTAAGGTATTTTTTAATTGCATTTTAAGTCTTTGTAATTATGGGTGGAGGTTACCATTTTAAGCCTACATTCTGTGTAGAGTAATTTGCTTTGCTGGTGACATGTAAATACTTGAAATTCATGACTGTGCTTTTGTCTTTCACACAAGCATATAGGAGCTGGGTCTAAAGCACAGAGAAATCACATTGCTGACCTCACAGGAATTCAAATGAATGCCTATAGACACTGAGATAGATTTCAGCATATTCAAACTAAAAGTAATTTTTCCATCAGTTATTTTTAATTGACTGTTGTAAGACATTGAAAAAAAAATGCTTGAAATTTCTGCTTTGTTTTGCCTGGCTTTACACAGCCTTGCAGATTATATGCAAGGACCAACTGAATTACAGAAGTGGGTTTTTTAGTTTTGGTTTTGGGTTTTTTGTTTGGGTGGAATTTTTTTGTTTGGTTTAGGTTGTTTTTGGGGAGGGGGAGGGGATTTGCAGCTCTCATACGCAACTGCTTGTTCTCATAGGAACAATAAGCATCATTTTTTTCCCCAGTTCATCAGGAAAAAAACTGACAATTAAAGCATAGAACAGATTTTTTCTTATTCCATACAGACCATAGGTTAAGCAGAATGGTAACTAGAGCCTCATACATGTATTTCAGTGCTTCATAAAATGAAAGAAGTGCCCTGTACGAAGAGAATAGCTGTAATCATTACTCCACTGCAAATGTTTTTTCTCTGCCTGGAGCATTCTAGTGTCCACTAGCTGAGTTCTTTAATCCTCCAGCTTGCTGACTTTTCTCTTAAATTCCCAGAGCTAAAAACTATTTCTGTATTAGATTATCTGAGGCTTCTTCATTTCCTACATATATCCTGGTTAGTGAAGTACCTGTAATGCCCTTCAGCTATCTAGTTCACATTGTGACATATAAAAACACCTACTATCCTTCCTTTTCTTCACCCCTTTTGAAAGCCTATCTTTGAATCACTAGTGAGTCAAAACCATTCTGAACTTCTTGTTTGATATTGCTGTTTCTTCTTCAGCAGATGCAGTTTTCTATCAGAACAGCACATTTTTCTTTCACTTGTATATTTAAACACCTGGATATTACCCACTGACAGGAGAATGGTTTTATGCAAACTGAAGTATGAAAAGTGGCCTGAGTGACAGGAAGGGCCACATTGTTTGTTTCCTATCTCTCACCACAGGCAGCACACCGTGAAGCTATGCAGGGAGAAAATTAGAGCAATCAAAGCCCTATTAGAACTTAGTCTGGCTACTGCCATAAAAGATAACAAAACATCTTTCTATAAATACATCAGAAGCAAAAGGATAGGTAAGGAGAGTCTTCATTTTGTATCAGCCATCCTGGCTAACCTGGGAGGACCCAGTTGGCTGGAAGTCAGCAAAGGTGGCTCCCATCTACAAAGGAGACTGGAGATAGCATATGGGGAGCTAGAGGCCTGTCAGTCTGATCTCTGTACCAGAGAAGGTCATGGAACAGATATCGTCTTGAGGGCCATCACATGGCACATACCTAACAACCAGGGGATGAGGCTCAGACAGCAGGGGTTTACGAAAGGCAGGTCCTGCTTGACCAACCCAATCTCTTTCTATGACAAGGTGACCTGCTTAGTGGATGAGAGAAAAACAGTGGATATAATCTACCTGGGCTTTATTAAAGCCTTTGATACCGTTATGATCTGCTGGAGGGTAGGAAGGCTCTACAGAGGGATCTGGACAGGCTGGATCAATGGGCCAAGACCAGCAGTGTGAGGTCCAAGAAGGCCAGGTGCCAGGACGTGCCCTTGAGTTGCAACAACTCCATGCAGTGCTACAGGATGGGGAAAGAGTGGCTGGAAAGCTTCCTGGTGAAAAGGGATCTGCGAATGCTGGTGGACAGCCAGCTAAACATGAGCCAACGTGTGCCCAGGTGGCCAAGAAGGCTGATGGCGTCTGTCTTGGATCAGCAATAGTGCAGCCAGCAGACCAGGGCAGTGATGGTTCCCATGTGCTTTGCACTGGTGAGGCTGCACCTTTACCCCTCTGTTTAGTTCTGGGCCCCTCGTTACAAGAAGGACGTTGGGGTGCTGGAGAGAGTCCAGGGAAGGGCAGCAGATCTGGTGAAGGGTTTGGAGCACAAGTCCTGTTAGGAGCAGCTGAGTGAGCCAGGACCTTAGCCTGGAGAAAAGGAGGCTCAGGGGAGACCTTGTTGCTCTCTACCACTGCCTGAAAGGAGGGTGTAGCCAGGTGGGGAGCAGACTCTTCTCTCAGGTATCAAGTGACAGAGTAAGAGGAAAGGGCCTCAAGTTGCACCAGGGGAGGTTTGGCCTGGATATTATGAAAACGTTATTCACTGAAAAGGTTTTCAAGCCTCAGAAAAAGTTGTCCAGGGAAGTGGTAGAATCACCATCCCTGGAAATGTTCAAAAAATGTGGATATAGCATCTGGGGACACAGTTAGTAGTGGACTTGGCAGTGTTGTGTTAGTGGTTGGACTCAATAATCTTAAAGGTCTCTTCCAGCCTTGAGTTTTCTATGATTCTATGGCACCATGGCAATCTTTAAACTATTTCAACATATCCCAGATGCAGGAAGTGCAACCAAGATCAAAAAAATAGACAAAAATTCAGATGGAAAGATGAAATATTTTTGAATTTCAACACCAAGTCTAACTAAAAGTCTTTTAGCAATTTCCTGCACGTTACACGGTAGTGATAACCTCTCTCTGATCTCAGCTTTGCTGAGCATAGCGAAGTGTGAGGGAGCAGAGGTCATCAGAGATGTGGGTTTTGATTGATTATAATGGTCAGTCTTGGTCTTGACATCCTTCACAGTCCAGATCACTTGATACATTTTTTTTTCTGTGTGCAAGCAGAGAATACAAGCAGTTTCTAAACAACACAGAATTACAAAGTGCTTGGTTTTTGGCAACTGTGCACAGCTGATGAGACTAAGCTAGCTACTGCCTAAGCATGAATATGTTTGTCATTCCTGTGATACCAAAAGTGTTTTTGCTGCCTAAAATTTCATTGGTCATGTGCAGAAGGGTCAGTCTCTATTCATCCTTGGATGAATTGTATTCCTTTGCATATTTGTGTTTTCCTCTTTAATGTGTGAGCTTAGCTTTGACAGCAATTTTGTTTTTCTTGCATAGCTTTGCTTTAGTCTACATATTTTCTCACAGCTTAGCCTAGGTTTGACAACATGAAAAACACTGCATAGCTGTATTCCCTCGAAACTAGACCTTGCACTGGAAAGAACAGAGCACTGGAAGGGAAGGTCGCACAGGCACTTCACTTGCAGCTCTTATGGGGGGATGGGGTGGAAGACAGGAGATGAAGATTTTCTGTTATTTCATAATATTTACAGAAGTAGAAGAAGCATGAGGCTCAGTAGTGTTAGTGTGGACTTGTAATGGATTTGGTTGCAACCAAATAAACATATCACTGCTCTCTGCTATTTCCATCTCAGAAAAGACTAGGAAAGACACTTCGCAGTTTTGCTAAATGATGAGATAATGCACACAGTAAAGGAAACAAATGCTGAAGCAGGAACAGACAAGAGAAGATTGGGATATAGGAAAGCAAGAGAGGAGAAGAATTTGTTCAAATGTATGTACAGATATAATTGTTGGTAAACTCACATGCGATGCGTTAGAATGAGTAACTTAACCTTAGGATCAGTAGGCAGAATTTGAAAACACATTTGAACACGGAGAAAAGAGAGGGGAGACAGAGAAACTAACATTTAAAATTTTGGTGTATAAGAAAGCAAAGAGGATTAAACTGAAAAAATTTAGATAGCAAAAAGATGAACTTGGTATAGAAGTGTTCTGAAGACAAAGAACGGAAATGGAATAAAGACCTGGTAAAAGTGAGGCTGTGTAAGGATTTGTAACCTAATATATAGAAGAAATAACTTTGTTTCTCTGTATTTCTCTGTTGGAGAAAGTCCGATAGTTATTGATGTAAGCATATGGGTCTATTGATGAAAGAAAAAGGCTGATTTCCTTTGACTAAAAAAAATAAATAAATGTCTGGATCAAGCTGGAAAGATGTAATAAAAAGGGTGGTTTTCTCCTTTTTTCACCTGTTAAAGTAATTATGCCTTATCAGTCACTGCTGCCCAATTGTCTTTCTTAATGTTGCCATATCTTTCAATCGTACAAATCACCGGACCATGGTGTTGTTTGGTTAGCATCATACATGGCTAAAAGGGCACAGCAATTCTTACCACTGTACAAAGTAAGGAGGACACAATTTTCTTCAAAGAGATGTTAAAATCTGCTTCCACTTGTTATCAGGAAGCTAAGTATAGTGTCAAGATATCTCAGAAGAAATGTTGGCACGTGTCATGGCTGGTCTTTCCTTTCAGTCATGATACTGTTGTAGGCTACTTGAATGTGTGGTGTGTGTTTATGGCTACAGGCAGGATGTCACAGAAGTGGTGTCTGAATATTATCACAGCAGAACAGATTTGTAACTTGTTCATCCAGAAAATCCCACAAAAATGAACACATGACATAGCAAACTTTCACAAGGATGGCTTTTCATGGCCAAATGTTAGGAGTGTACCTTCAAGTAAGTTTCCACATATTATCATCTGCATCACAGAAACTTCTGTCTTTGTTGATTGAATTCCTCTGATATTTCTTCTAAGTTCCCCTGTATTAATACCAACTGCCCAAAAATTATAGAGGTAAGAAATGGAAAATGTCCAACAACACTAAACAGACCACAGGATTTGGCTTTGAGCAGTGAATGCTCTGTATGGAAGAGGAATTCTGAACATAAGCATTTGAATAAAAGTCCTTTAGAATGATTAATGTTATTGGAGGGTTTATCTAAAAGGCAGCAGCACCAGTAATCTATTTGCCATTCATTTCTCTACGATTTATAAAATTATTACCTTCTTGGACTATTACCTACTTCTCCATGTAATCATAAAAATTTATGATGTAAACCTTTCAATTGCTTGTGTAGGAAAAAAATACTGAGTAACTATAAAATATAATAAAATACGGTTTGTGAAGAGAGTAGTAGCTACACCCTTATTTTTAAAGATCTTTTTATTTTCAATGAAGGTTATGTGGTATTGAAGTAAATTGTCTGCCTCAGTTTAAGAATATGGAGTCTGTCATGTAGCTCCATTCTTCTTGTCTCCTTAATGAATGAAGCACAACAGCTGTATCATCTAAATGTATGCTGCATCATAACAAGGCCTTTCAAGCACTATGAATTCCATAGAGGTGAATTTTGTAATTTCAATGAAAAAAAGACCTACTTGGTTTTGGTTTTTTTTGTTGTTGGGATGATGGATTTTGTGTATGGTTACTGGTTTGATTTTTTGGTTTTGGTTTGGTTTGGGGTTGTTTTTTTGGGGGAGGGTGGGTAGGAGGGGGTGTTTTGGTTTATTTGTCTGTTTGTTTTTTGTGGAAGTACTGTATCCATATGTTTGCTGACAACTTGTTCAAAGCTAGTATTTTATAAGAAGAAAAATGCAGAATTTAGCAGTATCTTTCCCATGTTAACTTGTCCTTTAAGTGTTCTGGACTGGGGGGAAGATGAATGAAAGTAATAAAATATGGGTAGTGTTAATGGACCTTTAGTGAATACAGGTGGATAATATAATAGAAGCACTCAACATGTTTTTGAGTTAACTTGCCCAAAGGTACTCTTGGAAAAGACTCTTCAGCAATTTTTGTATCCCATGAAATTATTTTAGTTTCAAAATCAGAGAAAATGGATGAACATTCAAGTCCTAAGTTATTTCTCTGTGATTCTCAGTTTTTATTTCCCAGTCCTACCTAGCCAAATTTCCTGCAGCCTTTAAACGGTGAATTAAAACTATCTCTTGCGTTATTGCATGAATTTCCAGAATAGTAGTGTACAAATATATTTTTATCAGTATGATTACTGATACTACTATCTGTTGGAAAATATATTGGTATTCTTATTCTGTTTTCTATATCATTGTATTGTGATGCATCCTTTAAAACCAAGAAAAATACTGAAATAAATTTCCTAATAAAGATGATAGAATATTATTTTAGCAATGTAACCTCAATATTAATAAAACAATACAATCCCTTAGAACCATCCAGGACTGGAGAATATTCTTGCATACTGCTCCCCAGCCTGTTGTGTAGATGTTTTATATAATCACTAACATATGATCCTAGATTACTTCTTCAGGTAGGGCTACAAAAACACAACTATGTTTGTAGTGAAATACTTTTTACATAATTTCTTGAAAAATCAAGGTAAAAAACAAACTTTAAATTTCACAGAGTAGAATTAAGAAAGAAAATATCAATATGAGATAATCAATCTCAGTAATCAAATTGAGATTATGACCTTTAGACACCCTGTGCATATTTTTTTTTCTGTTGCATGAATAAGTATTTAAGATAGAGACAAAGTGTAAAAATGAGTGGCAACTTGGCTTCTGTATTTGTGGCAGTTCTTCCATAAAGAAGGCATACTTTGAGTAAGGAATGCTTAAAAAAAAATCTATCTGGCAAAGACCTTACAATGATCAAAAAGAAAACCAAACGAAAAAAAAAGTCAGAATTGAGGTTTATGCTGGAGCCAGAGACCTGGTTTCTGAAACAACTGAGATTTATCACTTCTGGCTAATGTACTAACACAGTGACTCAGAAATTTTGTGCATCTTCAGAGGTTTAGCAGTCTCAAAATGCACTGAATTGATGCACAGACTTTTAATTAATTCTTAGTGTTCAAGAATAACTTTGCAAAATCAGGTAATAACAATGTTTTTTCCTCCCTCAGGATGCTCCTTGCAGCCTGCTAAGAGATGGGATGAAAGCATTGCTGGTGGTATAAAGGACACAGGTCTCCCACAAACTGTGTGAGCTGGTATGTCACTGCTATGAAATGATCCAAAAATAGACATTTTCAAAACTAGAAAGATCTTCATAAAGCAAAGCATGTGACAACTTCAGATCTTCTGATACAGATCATTTAGCAGACTTCACTGATATACCAATAGCTTTCAACCTCAGCAATCATGTCTTCGGACATGAGTTATAAAATAAATGAGTATTTTTCATGAGGGACCTGTGTGAATAGACAGGTCTGGAAATTGACATCTCTGGAAAGTATTGGTTTATCTTTTCCAGTAAGTAAGTGAAATAAAGTGAAAAATTCATAGCCATAGCCTCTCTTGGGATCCAGTACAGTGTAGAACTCTTTCTGCACTTTTTTTATGAGTGCTACCTTTTTTACTATGCATAATGGACTATTTCCATTCAGATAAATTTGATAGATACGCATGAGTGATAAATGAAACTGCCACTTGGGATGTGTGAAATGCTCATTATTAACTTCAAAATCATGTTAATTAAATTCATTTTTCCAGAAGAAATTAAATATTAAGTGTATCATTAAAAAAAGAAAAAGTTTTGCTATCAGAGATTTTAGTTGTTGTGGAACAAGAAATTTTTTTTTTTTTTTATTTTTCAAATTTTGGTTTCTGAAGAGAGTAGAAGGTAATGGGATTTGTTGGTATGAGTTATTTCTTTGTCTAAATAACTGATGATAGCTCTAATTTTTGAGTTGTGTGGGGATTGTGTTGTTTACAACTGGAAAAACAGCTGTAAATATGTTAAGTTTTTAATTTTAAAGATAAAAACATATTGAATTTTGGATGTCATGCTGTTAATAGAAGTGTTTTTAATTTTTCTTAGGCTTTCTATTTCACCATCAGTACTTTCTTGGAAAGAAGGCTGTATAGAAGGTTGACAAAATCTGAAATCTTTTTAACATATTTTGCAAAAACTTGGTATTTAGAAAGAACATAATCATGTAGTGTGTTGAAAGTGCCTTATAAATCAATACTGTGTGCTTTCTATAGTAGTGAAAACAAGTAACTGAATTTATGCCTCACCGAGATCATAAATACTCAGTAGCTGCAGGAATTTTGGCTTTCTCCCGAAGCCTGACTTGAGCGCTCTATCCTGCATCATCAGCCCACAGAGGGGCTTCTACAGCTACAGACTCCCTTCCCCATTCCCCCAAAATACCAGCCTCTCTCACTGCAGCCTTTATGAATGAAGCAAACCTGTCATTTCCTGCACATTTCCAGCTCCCTACCTACTACCCACTGTATCTTGAAGGCTCTCTTCCTCCCAGCTCTAGGCCACTGGAGTTTATAATCTGTTCTAATAATGTCAAAATTAGAGTGATTGCGGTCAAGGATCCAGTTCAGTTTTTAATAAGGACATCTATCAGCTAGTATAGAAAAGTAAACAAATTATTGTAAGAGATCAGTCTGACCTCCAACTGCAGAAAGAAATCTAGGAAGAAAATGGGAAAAGCATGGGGAAATTAATTTGCTGCAAACCACCAGATACCGAAAAACTACAGGCTACTAATTTGCTCTTTGAAAGTCATTGTGAGACAAAATAACAGACAGCTTAGAATAAGTTATATCACAGTTTCTCATCCTTGCCATTTAAATTAAGTAATTTTATTTCACCTTCTCACAGCCATTTAAATCACAAATGGCAGAAGGAAACTTACCTGGAACAGAGGAACATAGCAAGGAACAACCCGAAATGGTGCTGCAGCACTGTAGTCTGGAAAGTAAAGCAGTGTGTTTTCCCACCTGCGGAAGGGTTAGTTCAATTTTAGTAAAACATTTGGGAGATGCTTCCCTTTTGTGTAACACAGGGAAGGGAAGAATAAAGGAGATACCAGGAACTGCTTTCAGTCAATCATTCAAGTGGTTCCTGTATTTTAAAACATTCAGAATTTCACCTTCTTAAACTATACAATAATTGTAGCACTTAACTCCCACAATCTTCCTAGTTTTGTTTCATATTAACTTTGTTCCATCAGCTTGTTGTTTATGTTTCTTTTCATTTATTTCTATTACTGTAATTTTGAATTGAATTTAATTTGGAGCAGGTTCTTGTGGAGTACTCTTCCTTAAGTTGAAGTGATGGCCTCTCGTTAATCATTGCAGTCAGATCAGTGGGTTTAGATCTCATGTCTGTAAGGAATTTGCAAAAGATTATTTTACCTATATGTTGAATATTAGACTTGCTCAAGTTAACAATCATCACTCTTTTTCCCATGCAAGGAGTGCAGTCAATATATTGTTCTCATAGCCAAGTTTTGTTTATACGGGAACTACAGGCCTTTCTTTGTTCACTTATTGCCTTGAACATTTTGTTTTATATAAATCTGGTTTCTGAAGCTGGCATTGTAACAAAACAAGTATTTACTCAAGTGGGGATAGGAGTGACGCAATTCACTGTGAAGATTATTCTAAACCATGAATAAAAACTTAAACTCACTTTGAGTGACCAACAATGAATTCCATTGTGTTACTGAAAATGTAAGTTAACAGTGTACCTTGACCACTTACGCTGTTTACTTTCCAAATATCCTAATCAGAGAAAACTTAAAAATTTTCTTTTAATAATTTTTGCAAAAGGACGTATATTTCAAGCAAATATAGTTTCTAGTTGAGAACTACTTAGTTAATAATATAAATAAAATTTTTTGAAAAACCATCAGATTTTCGTCACTAAGGATGCAGACCCAGTTACTCTTATCTCTAGACAAGACTGCTTTTATAGGTCAGTATTGAAATGCAGTGGTGTAGCACAAGGCAGAGTTACTAACAGAATAATAATAACAGGTTTTTGTCTCTGGACTTTCATTAGAAAAAAAAAAAGGTTTATTGTGGAATTCTTGAGGTCTCAGAATCAAATATAAAGGTAAATCGAGAAATAATGAATTAAAGCAAAATGTTTTCTAGCAAATATTTAGTATGTAAGGAACGAATTTTCCTCAGCTTTTCCTGTTTATGTCTCAAAACTGGAGACACTGGTTCAGCTAGAGGTTTCAATGTCTCATATCACATAATTTCAGCTGAAGGCCTGAACTCTCTTGGTTTGGTTTCTTCTTTTCATTTTTATTTATTTGTTTGTTTTTTATTTTGGTTTGTATATTCTGTTTGATTTTTCTGGTGCTTTTCAGTCATTAAACTCGCTTTTAGATAATGTTAAAGCTAAGTTATGGTCATCATGATAGTACAATGATAAAATCCCCAGGCTATTGTTTCTGGTGACATTTGTACTTATCTTTGGTTCACTGCACTGTTTGAAAATGATTCATTATTGCTTCAGGCTACAGTTAGTGAAGTAAAACCTCTGAATTTAAAATTTCCATCCAAACTGTTTGGTGATCCACCAGTCTGTTAGCTGTCTTTTCCTAGAGATCACAAGTGTGAAAGAATGTATCTGAAAGACATTTGGCCCCAACTTCAACAAATATGTGGAGCATCATCATTTCTTTTCCTCATGCAGTCTACGTTTAAATAAAATTTGGTAGTTCCGGAGACAAGAAAGGAAGCTACCTATAAATCCACTGACAGTTCATATAACTTAATTTGTGCCAGGCCAGTGAAGCTGATTGATCACACAGATTTGTTGGCTGTCATGCAATTGCACTTGTTGATCTTGCTTTGTCAAAGCTGGTGCATATTTTGACTTGGCAGTGAAGGGGTGAATATCCAGCCTGTGTTCCCAATTATAGCAATTTACTACATAGGTGAAGGAAAAACATCTCAAGTAGTCTGTGGACTACGTTCTCAGATAAATGACAACTGATGGGCAAAGGTGGACAGTTTTTGCCAAGAGAAAGTTTCAGTTTTACTCCAGTAAAGCTTGTCTTCTATAGACAGAAATGTTTTTTCAACTGTGAGTGAAAGGAGACATAGAAAAAGATAAGTGAAATACTGGAAATATTTTGTGGAAACCAGATCTAGGATTTGGTTGAATCCAAACTGAAACCTGGATGTTTCCCTTCCTCATTTCACTCAGATAATAACCAAAAATGCTACATTTCCCAGAGCAGGATTTAAATTAACTAGAGAACGATCAACTGCAAAAAACTATTCTCTTTTGTACACCTGTTATTTTTACTGGAAACTGCTATTTGCGGAGCACAAGGCAAAGGGAATATAAAAATAAACTTTTGACTTTGAAAATCATGACTAATAGCTTCAAATACTAAAATGGACTATACTCAGGAAACAGGAGAGATTTCTGAGGCTTCATGCTTCAAAGAGGTTGTTGCTCCCAGGCAGATACTGGAACTGCTCCTTCAGGATGTCTTCTTATGGCTGAAATTGCTTAGTACTTCTGGGGTCTGGGGGTTTGCGCACTGGTGTGATTCAGGAAAAAAGCTTTGCAGCTATGGTATGGCAGTTAACTATCAAAACTGAGTGAATACATAACACAAAATACAGAAAAATATCTTTGACTTCAAATAGGAAGGATAAAACTAAAAAAAGGCTTAAGGGGCTTGTAGTAGCAGAGTTGAAAACACATGCAATTATATAGTATAATTAAAAAGTGGCAAGTTCCAATTAGGTTACTCCAGAAGTTTTCCATTTCTGAAGGCCCCATGAGCAAATGGTTTCAGATTACTTAAGGCTTTGATTCCACCTTATCGAGAGAAGAGAATTTTATAGAGGGACTGGATGACTTGCCTAGAGAATCTAGAGGCAATTAATAAAAGATGAGACACCTAGCTGAAGCTTTTTTGTCTTAAGTGTGCTATGATTAAAATGAGTAAATGAAATCTAGTGATGTGTTTCCTTTTACCTAAGCTTGTGCATGTGAAATTTGGGTACCTAGATCAGGCTTGTCATGTAAACCTCTATAAGCAGTTGTGAGAGCGACTTCCAAGCAGAAGCAATCCGTCCCATCTGAGTGAGATCAGTGACAGTAATTTTCCTCTGAAAGTGAGGTTTAGGCTTCTCCAGTCTGGTACAGTTATCTTTTAATCAGCTGAATCCCTCCTAAGTGACTATTTTGCAGCACTAATCTGCTGACTATTTAAGAGGATTATAATGTATTTGTGGATAGTTCTCATTTAACTGTTCTTATACTTGATTTTTCTGAAGTGATTTAGGATAAATTACTTCTGATGAATTGTAAAATATGCTGACAGGTTTACAAAGACTTGCATGTTGAAAATTGATATGTAATGAAGAACTTTACTACAATTGATTAAAAATTTGTCACTTTGAAAAATTAATAATAGTACTTTTTTTTTGAAAATAGGGAAGTCATGAGAAGCGTCTAAGTAGATTAAAAAAAAATCAACCCTTCATTTATCCTCTAATGACTACACTAAAGAACATCTAAATACACCAGTGATCAGCAAATTTAGGTTGTGAATTCCTTATACATATAAATTAGAAGTAGTTCTCAGTGCTTAGTGCTGTATCTTGCAACAAAATGTTGTAACTAAAATGCCTGCTTGCATTCCTAAAATTCTTAGCTGCAATGTAAGCTGACCAAATCAATCAGTATGCTGTGTAGTCAGTAAAATTCTAGTTTTGGAATTTATCTGCTTTCTGGTACCCAGGTTTGAGACTGAAGGCCGTTGCAATCAACAAAATTAAATTAGTGTTATGTTCAAAATGGAATGAGTGTTAATATCTGTTTTTCATTTATAAACTGATTTGCAGAAGTGTCACAGCTATGATCCCAGAATAATAATTTGCTATAGACAAAGGTAGTTTAAATACTATCTTTTTTGAAAACAAACATATATAATATTACCTTTTTTTTTTTAATTTTGAAGGGGGAAAACATCTTATACATGGCCCTGTTTTCTCTAGTTTTTATTAAAAAAAAATGTATTCATGTGTTGTTTTCACTCAGTTTCACTATAGATGCACTTAATCAGCTTAGTCAATGTGCTTTAAGACAAGGGGGAGAAGAGTACCATCACATTTTCTTTGTATTCTTTAATATGGTACTTGAGACTAATGCCTGTTCATTTTGCCTAAGAAGATTGTGTTCTAACCTAAGTTTGTTGCACAGCATTTTGGACTAAAACAATCGGTAGAATTATTCTTTTCTTTTGAGGGGTGTGGGGGCAGGGTGCACGGAAAAAAACCCAACAAATTAAAAAAACAATGAAACTGGAACTCCCTATAGTGACAGCCACTTAGATCCTTCTCTTCTCCTGTCAGATGCATGGAAGAAACAGTAGCTTGAATTCATGTCCTTCTTAGCTATGGCATTTTAAAGTTCTCATATGTTGAGACCTTTAGAAAGAAAAGAAAGCAATGCAGACATATATTTTAAATGTTTAAAATGTAGAAATTGTTTCCTCTTTTCAAACTTTACTTTGTTTTCCTGAACTTGCATTCTTCCACCTTGTACTTGGGGCAGAAATCACAGCTTGTATCTCAATAGGACTTATGGTCATTCCCAAGACCTCAGTTTTGCTATGCAATCATTTTATGGATGTCACAGAAATTTTACCACTAACAAAGAATGAACACATTGAAATAGTAGGTAAAGGTGATTTAGTTGGTTTTTTTTTCCAGTTTACTTTTAGATTGAAATGGATGACTTGTATTTCTTTTTGTGACAAGCTAGGTGATATACTCTAATAGCTCTTTCTGAGGGCTGTGCTAGGCATGAATAGAATTAAATAAATCCAGGAACTGTAACGAAGCCTGATGGGAACAACATATTATTACGTTACTAGCATACTGAATCCAGGCTTAGCCTTTGGCTTATATTTGTTTGCTTTAAGTGACACTTTATTAGTTGCTTTTTCATGTTATAGGAGTCAGTTTTGTTATTATGAAATAACACCAGTGTCCATAGGTATCTTATTAATTTTTTTTTTATTATCAGTTTTGACAAGAAGTCAATGAAAAAGAGGTGGCTAAAGAATGCAAACCGTGAAGTAAGCTTTTTTCCTTCAACAAAAGTTCTTCATATTTGGATGCTGTAAATTTTTTATGCATTTCATATCTTTAGGGAAGAGCAAAACAAATAAGGTATTTTTTTAAGCCAACCATGAATTCAGAAGGCACAGAAATTAGGAAACACTAAAGTTGCTTATAGCAGGAAGATGGGAAAATGTTTTGAAATGGTATCAGATCAAAAAATAAGGATGGCCCAGAAATTTCATCATCAAAACTGGGTCAAGGTAATTAAAAGTTAATTTTAAGAATCTAATACAAAATATAAAATAATGTTTGCATATACATAGCATTGGTTTTGGCCAATCTATGTGTAAATGGACCATGTCTTTTTTGGTGAAAATACTTAAAATTGAGAAGAGAAATCTGATGATACAGACCTAATTTGTGAGGCTATGTTGATACTAATATGGATTTGAAAAATTAGAGGTAGGAGATAATCAGACTACTTGGGCTTTAGCTGATATATAGGAGTTGTTTGCTTGTATGTAAGGTGGGGTTTTCTTATTGTGTGAAGAGCCTAAGAAATGTTAATGCCTAATCATCAAAAATGCAGTGTAGTGTAACAAGAAATACACTTCATTTAAAAAGAGTCAAAATTTGTAGTTTTACACATTCTACTGATTCAACAGTACATTAATATAATATTTGCTTTTTTAAAGTTTTTTTGGGTAACATTGTAATTTGTGTAACAGAACTCAGAACTTGGATTCTGCATCACTGACTACAGGAAAATCTTTCCTTCCCCAGAAGTCTTATATTTTCACTCAGGTCCCAGTTGTAGAAAGGAAGAGAACCACTTAAATGAGTGAAAACTCAAACCAAGTACCTCTGTTGTGGTGTTTTGTTTGGTTTGGGGATTTTTTTAAGTACAACAGAAGATTTTATTCTCTCGGTTGCCTGATGCTTTTTACTCTCCAGCCACTTTTTCCTGCATTACAGCTATGCTTCAATCCCTGTTGACCATTGTCCATGAATGTCTTTCCCTGTCATCATCCCAGGTCTTGTCACATGTCTGCTGTTGCATTTGCCTTTACTGTAAATTGATGCCGTGATATCTGTCTCCTTGTGTTAGATATGTGACAGATGCATAGGTTGCTCTTTGAAATTCTGCAATTACAGAAATCATATATAAAATATAGGAAGAAGGAAATCAAACAGTGTCATTCTTCTTTTACTGAAGAGGGGGTGGCTCCATGTGGATGTTGAAGTTTTAACACCGGTCAGGTGTTGCATCCTTAACTTCAGAGAATAATGCTGAAATACTTCTCTCTTTTTTGTTTCTTGGCTCTCGTTCCTATAAGGACTGTGACTTTCTTGCATGTTTTCTTGTTATCAGTTTTGTATTATCTTTGTATCTGACCATTTCAAATCTATTGGATATGTTCTTGTTCTCATTTATATCCTGTAAATCCACTTCTACATAGCTGTGAAGACTATATCCCTTAAATGACCAGTAACTAACCTGCTTGGGTTGTGCCTTTACCCTCAGAGAGCTCTGTTAGCATCCTGGGCTTCTATTATTAACGATTTCTGCTGAACCAGAATTATTCTTGTCAGTCAGAAGACCCAGTAAATAGAATCCCATGTTTACCTTCAGTAGGGTTAACACCATGTCCTTTTTATCCTTTTGTCACCCTTTGCTTCCCCTTCCCTCCCCTCTCCTTTCTGGCCCTCATCATCAAATGTTATTGAATTTGGAAGTAATTCTGGCAATAAGAAGTCATATTAAGGATCTCTGCAAAAAGGGTTTAGAATGAGTATGTTAGCAGAGTGTCACAGCACTGATATCCCCCACAACAAGCTACTTGCCTGAACCCCAGAGCATTGCTGTCATGGAACAGAACCTGTGACATATGGACACACAGCTTCACTGAAATGCTAGGGGAATAAGACATCATTAGACAAAACAGGAATATGGTCTGTCCATAACTTAGAGGCTTTACTCTCTTCTTTAGGATTTAATATATTCTTTAGTCATCTCCACAGATAAGCAATATAGAAACCTGATTATCAAAAGCAGTGATCTCCTTTATTACTTTGTTATAATTTACCGAACAATTTTCAATAGCAGTTAATGAGAGAAGGCAATCAACAGCTCACAGAAAACTTGAAATTTAGTTATACTAGGCTCCTTCTATAGTAATTTATTTTTGATATATGATAAAATCCATGACAAGAAGCAAAATGCATTTACAGAATTGAATCCTCGTATTAGCATAACTGTAACAATGACTGCAGAAGCATAGCCACAAAGTATTAGCAGTATCCTGGATTATTTTTGCCCTCTCCACTGAATATATGTGTTAAAGGTAGTTGCATTTTTATAGAGAAAAGTAATTGCTTACCCTTTGCTCTCTATGATATTCTGTATGAACACTAATCAGTCTCAGTGAAACTCACTGTGCTCGGCTGATCTGAAGCAGAGAGAATGAAATACTCATTAGATGTGCATTATCTACATTGTTCCACACAATAACTGCTTGGAATTAGGCAAAGAGGTAGCAATAGTGTTTTCCTACAGCTTTTTTTGCAGTTAAAATAGCTTAAAAAGGAAATAGAAAAGATACTGTTTCCAAGAAAGCCTTGGATTTTATTTACACTGCAATGCTGTACTGCTTGAGCTCCTGATTCTGATGACACTGCCATAATGTGGTTTTAAGAGTAGTTCCTTGCCATGATAAACATTGCAATGTAACATTAATAAGCTATGCAACAATTCTATTATTCTTTAAAACTGGTCTAATAATATTCTTTAATTCATTAGGTTAGCTGCTACATGGATCAGCTACATGGTTGAGCAAATCAAAGACTAAGAGCTAGAACAGATTTTCAGACCCTTCTGTTTTCTTCTGGCCATCAACACAAATGCTTGTGTAATCTGACCTGTTGATAGTCAGTAGGTGGATGTCACTGTCATGTTTAACGATCCACAGTTTGCTTTTTCCTTAGTGTATAAACCAGGGCTCGGGAAAACTGGCTGTGTTACTTTCCTTGGGCTGTGATGTGTCTGCTCCCTAGGCAGACCTCTGGGAGCTGACAGTTGCTTGGAGGTGCCTCTTGCTTCATCAGGACTGCTCTGGATACATTACTGGGACTATGGAGGTTTTTTTCCTTCTCTGGGAACCTTAGTCCAACATCTTCCAAATATTTTCAGAAAATGGTCACTGGCATGCAGGGGATGTGACATGATCTGTTAACACTACGGGGCCATGTCGCTGTACACGACATTGTGATTTCAGCTACATTAAACTAGGGTAAAGTTTCCTTCAGATTTTACCCAGGACCAGTGGAAATAATTATAATCTTTTCCTGCCCTGGTGGTGATGGTGCAACAGACAGTTAATATGTTGTATTTGAGCTTTATAGGTCGTGTTGACTCCAAGTAGTGGAATATAATGTGAACACTGGTAACAGCATACTGAATATTAAGAATTCTCATATATAGGGAGAATAAGGAAATAATACATCCATGGGAAAGGGTGACATCTTCACAAGCAGGAAAAGGAAAAACAAAATAAAAGCCTTCACCTAAAAGATGTTCTTGGGGAGGATGAGACTGTTGATAAATTACTGCATATACTTATGACACCAAACAGAAGAGTTAGTAGGATGATCTTGAGCATGAATAATAACTCTGACATTGGAAAAAGAAACATATTCATGTCATAGTGGACATGTTGATTTAGATTGCTTCTTTATAAGAAATCTACAGAAGTTATACCATGAAAAGTGTATCAGGTTTGATAAATGGTTCTCTTTTGTACCTTTCATCTTTAATAATTTAAAATGTGAAATTCTCAGTAAATTAAGTCAGTGATTACTAGAATATGTTCTAGCTGAGTGAATTTAATTAACAGTTGTTATTGCAGTAAAGTAATGTCAGAAGTCTGTGAAACATCACTATAAGGAATTTGCATCAGTTGTCTGTTCCAATCACTCAGCAGCAATATAGAAGTGGTTATGTTTCCAAAATCTCAGAAATGCTTAATCCTGGTTTTCAAGATGATTTATAAATGCCACAACTTGCTGATATTGAAGGGATATTTCCATTAAGAAAAATAATTTTGAGAAGGACAATATCAGTTGTGGACAGCTGAACAAAATTGATGGAGCAAAAAACCGGCCAAAATCATGTTCTTCCAATATGTATAGAGTTTCCCTAATGAGTATATGAACGTAGATTTAGTAAAATTGTAAAAACACATGTCTGTGTTTTCTAACTCATTCAAAACTTCCGTTCAGACAGTGGAAGGTCCCTACTATAACCATTTAGCAGAGAAAGAGAACAAATGCACCTGCGCTTATTCTAAACTGCCCAAAGCAATTGGGTTTTCCATACTGCCCATGAGAATCACAGCAGTAAGCAGAGAGGGTGTGTGTACAGCAACAGCTGCTTTTGTCTGTGTGCTGCCTTACTGTGGACCGGTCCGACTCCACACCACCAGCGTTTCTCCTCTTGGCAGTGACAAAACCTCTAAGAGCAGATGGGTGGCTCTGCACCCTGCTCCTGCTGTCCCTGAGACTTCATTCCTCTGTGTAGTGGAACTCCAACAGTATCTGCATGGGGGTTTGCTGCTGCTCTGAGCACCTGTGCTCAAATGCCTTCGGTTGCACTCTTCTACGGGCATGGCTGAAACAGTCAACAAACTTCACCCTTCCCACCATTTTAACAGAAAGCCTCTACATGTCTGTTATTTAAACCATTGCATTGGCATGTTTCTTAATGAAAGCAGCAATGGGATCGTTTATTTATGTGCCATGAAGTTTTCTGAACATTCTTGACTGAAGAAGTACCTATTTAGTGGTAATTTGGAGGGTTGGTTTAGAATACTTCTCTGTTTTGTCTACATTAAGAAAGTAGGTTTTTTGCCTGATAAAGGTTTGGTTTCCTCTAGACAAATTTGAGGAAATTCCAGGATTATATGTTTTGAATATTCTGTTGCATTGCATGTATATGTGCAGATTTGCCTCTCATCTCTGGGTAAGAGGGGAAAAAATTTTAAAAAATAAGGTGAGGTTTTGCATGAAACTAAATTTTTTTGGTCGTCTTTGCCAGTTATATATCCCTATAATTCAAGTAGAATAGTAGGAAATTATGTAACCATCCTGCTTATAGAAACAGAGAGAAAAAAACTCTTGACCTTTTATTTTCATAGATTTCAGTGATTCCAATAACTAATTGAAACCCAGTAACCATGAAATAAATGTGCCCATCACACTGAAGTAGATGATACAGCCCTAGGTGCTGTGGTGTCTAAATTAACTGTTCTAAGTTTTCAGCAAGTGAGATTTCTGTAAAATACAGTTCAGTTCTCTTAGTTAAGACATAATGCAAAACTTGGCCAAAATCTTCAGACAAGGAAAAAAAAATATGCACTATTCCTATCAGTGAAAAAATAAAAGTAGTGACATAGAGATATCTTTTACCTATATCAAATAATATTTCCTCTGGGATATGCCATAACAGAAAGCTGGATTCTGCCAGCTTTCAAATGTTGGACATGACCTCCTTTCTGAGTGCCAGGACTCTGCTCAAATGTTCCAAGCAGTCTTGGCTTCTGAGCACCCTGGAGAGGTAACATAGCCTCAGGCTTTCCCTGAAATCTCTCTCAAATCAGCATTCATACTGAGTATGCACAAGACAGCTGCCAGGTTAAGTAACTTTCTGTGATTTCTCCCAAGTTCCAGTAGAACCATGTGAATGGTCTTCCCAAAGAACAGACGCTTTCAGAAAGCCCCCCCCCCTTCAAAAAAACCAAACCAAAATAACAACAAAAAACCCCCACCCAAACAAACAAACAAACAAAAACCCCAAACAAACAAAAAAAATCAAAAAAAAAAAGACAAAAAAAAAACCCAATCAAAATAAAAAAACCCAAAGCTCAAGTAAAATAACCCAAAGCTCAAGTAAAATAACCCAAAGCTTTCTGGGTAGATGATGAAATGTTACAACTGCGTACCTATTTTTTGAAGTCATTCTCAGTACAAGGAAGAAAGGGAGCTAGAAGAAGTGCTGAAAAGTTGTAGGAAAAGAATATGTTTATTTGCACAGATGCATCTGCACATACCTTATTCCATATGCTAAAGTGGATGTATTTTGTTGTTGTGCTTATCTATCTTCCTTCCAAAATAGGTCCTCACCTGTTTTTGTAGTTTAAGAATGGCCTGGAAAGGGCGATTCTGCCTCAAGGTGCCTAAGGCAGAGCCCAAGCTCTCCCAGGAAGGCAGTGCAGCCACAGGAGCTGGGTTGTGTGGGCTGGTGGGTACTCCATGAACATGTAGTGTGTCAGGGTGGGACTGGCCTGTGTGGGATACGCCGCAGGGCAGGGAGAGGGAAGGAGCCTTTGCCCTTATTCATTTTGTAAAGGCCTTTGTACTTGCGAGCGTGGTGCTGCTTCGCTGTCATTGTCTCATGGCACTGTGATGGGATACTGCTGTGCTTGTGCTCCGGTGTCACCCGTGTTGAATACATGTGGTCTGTGCTGAAATGAAGGAAAGGTACAGTTAGATAGACATGTGAATGCATCTAGATGGCTAGATGAGTCACGAGTGAATTCTTCTACTTTACATCTAGAAGAGCTTTCTGAGTAGCTGCATAAAACTGTTGTAATTATAGCTCAGTTCGTGACAGGCTATACCTACTGTAACTTTCCATAATGTAACCTAAAATTTCAAAATTATAGAAGATTACTCCTTTAAAGGTTTAAGGCCGTTGATCTCATCTTTTGAGGAGAGAACTGTTTGCTGGAAACTCAGGTTGGAGAGTAATAAATCCTTCAGAAGACAGGAAATGCTTGGTGCTAGGAATAAAACTGAGGGTCTCATTTAGAATAAGTAGCAATAGGGGTGTGTTTTCACCTGCAGGAAGATTAGATCCCTTAAATCAACTTTCATTCTTAGGGGGTTTTTTGTGTTTGCTGAGAAGCAGAATTCATTCTAGACCATATGAAAACCTTTCCTGTTGTTTTGATGTAAAGCCTTTGGGAGCTTATAAATCACAAATAACTTTGCTGTTTCACTTCATAGCTCCCACCTTCACAATTCCATGTATTCAGTATGTCATTCAAGGTAGATAGAGTTTCATCAATCTTCAAAATGTGCAATGGGATAAATTCCCAATGTTTAATTTTTCACTGTGCTCAAAACTTTAGTAAAAAAGAAGAAAAGCAAGCCCAAAAACCAGATGACTATTGGAGAATATAAAGAGAAATCTTTACTCATATTCAAAGGAAACAAAATTTTAACTAGTAGCACAGCGTCAATCACTCTTGTAATTCATCTCATTATTTTAAGAGGAGAAGTCTTTAGTTTACTTAAAAAAAAAAAGACAAAGAGCAAACAAATGCCAAATAACAAAATATTTGCTGTGAAGCTTCTTGTATCTCCTTTTGGAAGGAAGATGTTTGAATTTTATTTTCTTTTGTTTACTGTAACAAAATTATTTTCTTTCGTTTACTATAACAAAATTATTTTCTTTCATCATTTAAATACCCTTCACACTTAAGAGACAGAGGTTATGATCAATGATAGAACAAAATTAGGAGTAAAAAAATTAATTTAAAACTGTTAAGAAGTTGATTAAATAGATAAGAAGCAGGACACTGATCCGTGTCACAGGAAATCCTTTCAAGTTTCCATAGAAATAGGTATTTCATTGTCTCTGCAACTGGAAATAAATTATGTCTTTCAGAGCCTGTTTCTTAGTGAAGTAGTTCACTTTTGATAATAGAAGAACTATGTCTAATTATATTTAGATATGTTATCAAAATGTCCTGTGGCTGTCACCAGCTACCATAATATTCGATCCTCTGTGTAACTTAGAGCTCATTTTATTCCTCATTATGTGACAGAGTAATATTCATTTTGCCATTATCCTCACACTTCGTATACATACTGTGTATATAGTAGCATAATTTACTGCTAGCCAATAACTGTTGTCTGTCGAGCTTTAATCTTACATATAAAACCAGCGTTGGCAATTTAGTCTTTCTACAAGTACACTCTTACTTTATTCCTAATATCCCTTTAATTATGATGTCAGGAAATGCGCCATGGACTTTTTCAGGAAAAAAACCAACCAGCAATAGTAAAAATAAATTAAATAACCTCCCTGAAGCTCATTTCAATATGCTTATTTGCAACTAACTCCATAATAAGACTATACTATGGGAAAGAAGCAAAACAAAAAGGTTGCTATGGGCTTTTCATAAGCCATATGGTTTTAAAATTCAGTGTTCCAGCCAGGGAAAAATAAAAGAAAAAAAAAATAAGAAAAATACTGGGTAAAAGAGACCACACTTGCAACAGACAGGAATTTATTCTCAGCTGCTTTAGGAAAAGTGGCTGATGTGACTACTTGCACAACTTCTGTAGGTCATCATTTCATCCCATGATCATGGTTTATGCTTCTCTTCAGCAATTACTGTGTGCTGTAGCAAGCTTGCATTCAGCTGAGAGAAGGAAAAGTTCAAAATTTGCCCTGTTCGAGGAATAGCTAAGAAAATAGTGTCTAGATTTTATTATTTTTTAACTTACAAAATCTTCCAGGCTCTGTCTCAAGCTCCGGACATTAAAAAAAGCTTCTGCAAAATGTTTTCATAACCTACTGGTATAGCTGTGTTATGGTTGTTGTCCTAAAGGTCCATTCTGTACTCCTGTTTGTGGCCTTCTTTTTTGTTTAGTAAAAGAAAATATCCATTTAAAGACTATTGTTCCTCTCTGCACAAATAAGTGTGATAACTGCACAAAAGGGTGACTGCCAAGTCCTGCACTGGCACAAGTGAAAAAGGTAGGATCTATCTGCCCTTCTCTGTGCACATAGAGCTGCTGATACCAGTTATTAATGTTAGAATACCTATGTCATCTTGTGAAGAAAGCCATGGAACACAGTGATTTTACTGTCTCTATAAAATTTTGCAACTATTTATAGTGTTAATTTAGCTTTTCCATTTCTTTCTACCAAAAGTATAATCTCATAAATGACTATACTACTTAGCTATTTTGATATTTTAGTGCTTCATCTAAAAATAATTAATGTACTTTGTAATTAGAATTTGTATTATTTAGGAACTGTCCAAAAATCTATTTACACTCTGTCATACACTTCATCAGTAATTATTATTTTATTCACACAGTCAAGATTTCAGATCCAATCCAGCAACAGTTGGTAGTATAATCCATTTTCCCTATTAATCTCTATGACAGCAAACATTCTCATTAGGGCATCACATCATCCATTTGCTTTCTTACTCACCCGTGCATATTAAAAATCATTGTAACAAGTGAGATCTCATTACAAGGATCAGAGCAAGTTTTAAACACAGGTTAATGCCAACTAAACAAAAAACCACAAAGCCAACCCTCTCCTCACCCCGAAACAAACTCCTCAAACTAAACGTGAACAGATTCAGCTTTTGAAGTTGCAAGAGATGGGAAAGAGGGAATAGTAAGCACTGTTCTGCTGCTACAATTTCTTGATGCTAGAGGAATAGAATGGGTGTAAAATGTGTTCTTTAAGCACTCAGATCTGCTTTTGAGTCATAGGAGCAAGCAGACAGAAAGGAATCCCAACTGCTAGTCCAGCTCTAGGACTGCTTTGTTTCTGTAGCAGTTTTGGATTACTTGCTTACAGATTTTATTTTTTACTTTGGTGTTAGTGTATCAAAGAAATTCAACCTGCACACTATATGGGATGGTTTGGGGTTTTATTAACTTACTTTTTGTAGAGTACTTTATTAATTTATTTTTGGTAACGCATTTCGTATGCATATTTTATGCATATAAAATTTATGGAAAAGTTCATATTTTCCTGTAGGGAAAAACCCCCTTACATTTCATATTTTCTGAAACTTGTGTGATAAGAAATTAGTACTATAGCGTTGCTGCGATTTATAGCAGGTTTTGGTTCAAATTCACTTTTAGTTTTCTAAAATTAATTGAATTTTTTTCCAGCTACAGCTAAATACTTCCTAGGAGGTGATAAAAAAGTTAGTAGTCTATGGTACAGATAAATAATTTTAATTATTATTCTATTTTTAATATACTGTTTTTCTGGCAATAACATCAGTTTGGCTTGTTTAGAAGAAAAAAAAAAGGCAGTAAAGCCAAAACCAACTCATAATAACCAACACCAAATAATTATTTTCTTAGATTTCTGTCTTCATTCTGGAAAAAAAAAAGAAAAAACAAAAAACCCAACTCCAACAGAAACAAACCCCAAACAAACTCCACACAAAATATTATATCAGCACATTTTTCTAAAATGTCAGGTCAGAAGATACTACTGGATTATTGAGTCGGTGTTTGTGTATCAGAAACTATTGTCTGTTTTCCTGTAGTGTCAAATGTCTTATGAATATTTAGACAGGAACACAGGATCATACAGCTCTCCATAAATTACACTTTGCATCTTAATTTCCATAAGGCTGCCCAAGACTTCAAAGGATCACTAATCCAATACTTTTCTAATAATTGCTCTAATCATGCGCCAACTTTGATTTCTGTGTTCTCACTGAGCTAGAATTTTGAACTTAATTTAATTTTTTTCATTTTCGGCATTTTTTAAGAGGAAAGATACCCTTGAGTCTGAAAATTAGCCTTCCCCTCAGAGAAAATCAGGGTTCAGTTTGAGACTTAAAAGTCCTACAGTTAATATTTAAGATGGTTGCAACTTTTTCCAGACATTTTCCTTATGAGTTGGGAATAAGATATTGCCAGTAAAGCTCAGTTAGGGGTAACAGTAGTAAAGAACTTAACAGTGGCCATCATGACACAGGTAAATATTTATTCCCCTACTTGAAAATCTATTTAAAGTTACCTACTTGCAAGCAGGCAGCTGGTTAATCTTGAAATCAGTCTGGACGCTGTCATAAATGAGTGCAACTTGAAGGTGAGCACAGTGTGCTTTGTGCTTGAAAATGGGTTTTCTAAATGCTTATGAAATACTTAGTCTTTTCGCTCATAATTTGAAACTATATCCCTCTGAAACTGTACATCTCCCAAGGGGAAGTTCCTGCTGCCACCATAGCTCTTAAATCTGTGCCTTGCCTAGAAAATGTTGCATGCTAACAGAGCTTGCTCTGCACATGGGCTTTGGTGGTCTCGAAGAGCCACAGGTGTCATCTTTTCTGCTTGTACCGATCATATTCATCACACTCTATGTACACTAGTACACAATAACTTTATCTGTGACAACGCTGACTGGTAGCTCCCACCTCCTTTATTCTGCCCAGAAAGTTAGATAACATTTGTCCTGCAAATCATCTGGCCCTCTTCCAGCATTGGCAATCTTCATCAACCAGTACAGAGCCTATTATCCTGTCACTGTTATTCTTGAACTAAAAAAAAAAGTCCCTCAATATTTATTAAGACCTTCTTTAAGGATAATAGGATGACAATTCTATCTGCTTTTTGGAAAGACTCTGACATTTTGGAGCCAGTAGTCACACAGCATACAGGTTTCAATTTTTCAGGAGAAAATGGTTTTTATGAGAATTAGGATTCTAGAGGTCTCCCTTTATGGAAACTAAACTATCTGGTACGAGCCAAAGCAGAAAGGTGCCACAAAAGTGAGCTGGAGGACAAAGAAAGCAGAGAAAATGTGCCCTCTGTCAGAAAGGGATAAACAGATCATATGCTCAGAGAAATCAGAAGTCAGAGAAGTGAGAGACCCTTCCACTCACCCCAATTTCAGAGAGCAGCTGAGTGCTGTGAGGGAATATTAAGCATAGTGCTGTGCAGCATAACCAAGGCCTCAGAAGTCACTCCTTGGCTAGGTGGCATTGCAAATATCAGAAGTCATGCAATATAATTTTAAAAAAAACTAATCAAAAGGAGAATTCAGAAACATCTGCTTTGCCAGGATACACAAATGTATATGTTTTTGCTGTATGTAATCTTTAGTATGGGCCAAAATACTGTCCTCAAAATGTCTTAAAAGTAAGTAAATTTTATTTTTTTTAAAGTTAAAAATAGTTCAGTGTTATTACTAAAGTCAATGGAAAACTTCATTTGATTTTAGGAAGAGCAGGATTTCACTAACAATTATAGCTTTTAGTATGCTGGATCTCAATATGATGTGTGATAGAATCAGCCATCTTCAAAAATCCTCTTGTGCCTGGAAAATTAAAAATATAGATGAAATTGTTCAAAAAAATATTAATACCTCATTACTTAAAATTAATCATCTTGTTTTCTGTATATAATCTTGCTCTAAGGTGTAAAAAAGACCCCAAACCAATACCAACCTCACCCTCCCCTAAGAAACACCTAATATCATGTAAGAGCTTCACAGATGCTTTACTATGGAGTCATTTGGTTTCGTCATAGAAACCATGTCTTTTTTAATTGATAGTAAGAGGCTAAACAAAATTATTCTATAGGACTACCTGTAATTATAGTTGCTCATCTGTGGCTCAGATTCAAGGAATGGATTTATATTAATTAATAAATAAAGCGGCGTGAGACTGCCTAGTGCAAAAGATTCTTGTATAACATAAAAGCACCATCCTAGTATTACATACATCTATTTAAAATAATATCCCATAAGGAGGCAGGAAAGGAGTTGTATAAACTACCAGTGAATTTCAAAGGTAAGTGGGTGGCTATCTCCCTTGTAAACCTCCTTTAAAAACACAGGCTAACCCCACTTCAGACAGAGAGAAGGCTGGAGAGGCAACTAAATTTAGAAACACAACGGTCTCTGAATATGTTTTTTCACTAAATGTACCTTTAAATTAACACTTGTTCTCAAGAAATTTTGTTGAAACAACCTTTATTTTCTAATAATGAATGCTTCCTATGGATCGTGATAATGAAGCTTGTAAGCGATGTTGTTAAATTCAGCCTGTGTTCCAATGCCTGGTATGGATGGAACAAATATTTTCAAAGATTTCTCATTTTCCAGATCATTTAGTTACTCTTTGCAGGGTGCAAACTAATCAAGCTTCTTCATAAAGGTCTCTGTTTCTTAATATACAAAAGCCTTTTTCTGTTCTGTACCTCAAGTTGCCTGCTTGTACCTATCTTAGGTACTCTAAGAGCTCTTAAAAATCCGTTTGGCTACTGAAATAAATCATGAGCTCTAAGAAAAGTACTTGGAGTTACTGCCAACAGAGCATGTACTAACATCTGAAAAATTCTAGTATTTTGTATTTTCCATGCTTTCAATGATGCACTTTAAAGAAAACACAGACATTTTAAATACTCAAGTATTTTGCTTCAATGCACCATAAATCTTGGACATCTGTGAATACTTTTGTTTGTACATGATAGGTAGCACCTGTAAGTTTTCTGCACCCTTTTTTTAGCTGTGTATAAAAAGTATATGATATGAATTATTTTTAAAAATACAAAATGACTGTGTACCTATCATTAACATGTGGACCAATAATTTATGTATAAGTGCACACATTCCCCTCTGTACCCTCTCCGCCCCACCCTCCAGTATGTTTCTATACTTGTGCAACTTAACACTTTTGTCAGGTTAATTTCTTGTGTACAATTGCAGTGTGCAGTTTAAGGTATCATAGAGACAAATGAATTTAGATGAAGAGAAAAAATAGCCACAGCAGCATGACACATCATGTTACTGCAATTACAGTTTCCAGTCCCCTTCCAGCTTGCTTAGGAATAGTTCACTTATTTTACAACACTTTGTCTTACATGCTATAAACTCAGTCTCTGTGCTGTCATCTCAATTTTTTTTCAGACCTGGAGAAGAGCAGGTGTCTTTATTCTTGTCTTTTTCCCACAATATTATTACTGTGAAGAAATCTGCATATTTATGCATAGAAATAATATATATATATATTTATATAGAGTACACTTTATTAAGATGTTCCCATTCTGGAGGTTAGTTTTTTCCTGTGTGCTTGACTTTACTAGGTGGAAGGTGCACACTTTATTTAGTGAACATATTCTCTCTATAAGTGAGATAAAAATCACGATTTATAGGGGTTTCATTAAACTATCTAGTGTTGATTTCTTTCTTATTTATCTATTTACACACTGTGTTTCACTGCATGGAAATCCAAGTACAAAAGCAAAATCGTCCTGGAACATACAAAGGTGAAAAGATACTCCAGGTTTTGGTTTAGTCCTCAGTCTGGATGTGTGAGGCACTGGTAGGCTGGCACAGAAAGTAGCACACATCCAGTTCGTGGAGGAAAGGTTCATCCAGCCACTGTGTGCCTCTAGGAGCTGTTAAAACTGGCTACCTCAGTAAGACTATAAACCCAAGGCAAGCATGTAATTCCAGTGATACTCTCAGCTTCCTGGAAGATTAGGACTTTTGTGTATTTGCTAATCCTGGACTGCTTTCCTTTATGTCTGATCAAGTAAATACTCAAGATGAACTCTGAAACCCTGAAAATGGAGACCCTGAACATCTTTTTTTGATGTCGTTTTGCCATAAACTTGTTTGACTTGAATAGCTTGGCTAACGATGATGTAGTCCACTAGCAGATAGCCTTGACTCAGTTCTTCCAAAGCATGCATGGGTGTTTATCTGCAGGAATACAGTGAACCTGAGGATTCCCTGGCCCTGGCTGTGCCTGTCCTCAGCTCTTGTTGGAATGGGAGGTGTTGTCTTTGCAGTTCCTTACCCATAGTTTTCAGTAATGAGAAAAGATCAAGTAGAAAATGAGAAGGATGCTCCAGGCAGGGCTCCAGGCAGGGTGATGGTAAGTTCGCATAGTGGAGCATATTCCAGATTTTTACCTGGAGATCATAGTGAGAATTTAAAAAAATTCAATGTAAAACTTATTAGACATACTGTGCATATTTTCTGGTAAGGAAGCTGAAAATATATATAAAAAATCCCCCCGCCTCACGCCCCGAATAGGTTATTTTTCAGAATTTTTAGTGATTACATGTGTATTGTATGTAGCTTGTCAATAAAGAGCTCTTTCAGTGTTTTTATCTCCTGATGTGCAGAATCCTTGTTGTTTTGATCAGTGATACAAATAATGAAATATAGTTTCTGTTCTCTGGATAGCTGAATATATCTTAGGAACCAAATAATGTCTCAGGTGTTAATCAGTATAAAGATGAGATTCATTATTTGTATCATAAGTATTCTGCAAAATTAATTTAAAATATGCTTTTCTCATTAAATTTTCTCTCCTTTAGTACAGTCAATCCTTCAAATGTCCTCTATATAAAAAAAACGAAACACCTTTAAACCAAATTGAACACAGTGCTAATAAAATTACAAAAAATCCTTATTAAAGAACCAGGCTTTTAATGTTAAAGACTCAATTGTTCTGTTTTTCCAAGCAATAATTACAAATGGAGGACGTTGGTACTTTTCCATCTGGTGAGCTTGACTTATTTTACTATCAGTTTTGGGCAGGAAAAAAATCCAAGTGTGCTAAATAACATTAGAACGTATTCGCTAAAGAATTTCTTTTTTTTAACATAGTATCAAAAAGTTGACCTGATTGCACACTACGGACTACATTTTATATTTTTTTTAAATAGACGTATTCTTAAATATGAAGTTAACAGGCCAAACTAGGCAATGGTAGCAGACATCTTAAATATTTCAGTAATCTTTTCTTTGTTGATAAAACTAACGTGACAATTTCTAAAATGTATTAATTTAAATGTATATGTTTTAAGGGTGCTTTTTTTTTTATAAAAGTAGCTTTAGTTTAGGGTGGAGATAAAAAAAATAATGGACTCAGTGTTCAATTTTGTCATGGATTTTCAAGAAATTGTTAGCAATGTGTTTCTCTAATTTTATTAATGACAAGATTTATGTGAAATACAAATAATGTAAAAAAGATTTAGTTAAAGTAAATAATATCATAAAAGAGCAAAGTTAAATAGTTGCAGTACAGCTGGTATTTTCCAGTAGAATTGAAAGCCTGATGACTTTAAATATATACTTTATATCTGTGGATAATGTTATGGAACTAAGAGATCAGCTGTAGAAGAAATTATAGTAAGGGAAAAGAGCCAGTCAGTGAATTGGATCTAATATCCATTTGAGAGTTGATTAGACAAGTTATAGAGTGGTGGTTGCAAATCAGATTGCTGTAGTTAACATACAGACTTAAAAGGAAGTGTTATTTGTACTAGGGCAATTTTATGTCTTCCTTGTGCACTGGAAAAAGCAGATGTGCATGTCATGCCCAAGATTCATGGTTTGGGGTAGGGGGCTAAACAGAATAAGAGTGGAGAAGGATCATTTTTATTTAATTCTTTTACTTACCACATGCCAAAGCAACTAAACAAACAAAACTGCAGGGAAAAAAAAAAAACAAAAACGCCAACAACCTTCCCTCCCAGAACACATTTCTACAGTCTCAGCCTGTGATGACAAAATGCATTTTAAAAAAAAAGGAACAGATCCAATTTCTTAGGTAGTAATAGTCATTTAGGATAGATTTAAAAAAAGGGGCATTTTCTATGACTTGGGAGTCATCTGAGTACATTTTGTACTTGGAATGCACTTATGTGGCATAAGCTGTACCACCCAGGTGTTACTTTTACAGTTTGTTTCTTTGTTTGTTCTCAGTTTTAATTGATTTGACAGGAAACAAAATTTCCTTGTGTGAACCAGGTACAAAATTTACAAAGAAAAATCTTTGCAATGTTAGAACAGGTTACAATTTTGAATGTAAAAATTTTCTCTCTTTTTTTATACACACACAAACAAGAACAAAAAGAAAGTTTGTAACTCAGGTAAGGTAAAAGTTGAACCCCTACCTTTTTTGGGTTTGTTTTTCTTTTATGTGGAAGCAAAGTAGTATGTAGAGTTCTTCCATCTTTGGAGAGTGTCTTGCAATGTGTTGGTTCTGGGACATCCCCATGATGCCTTTGACTTCTGAAACTGTGCAGTTGAGGGAATTAGGCTGTCCTGTGTAAGCTGGAAAGAACCTGAGCGTTTAAGGAAATACAATGTCTAGGAGCAAGCAGCCTAGACACCTTGAGATCTTCTCTCAGTCTGGACCTGTCCCCTCTTTTCTATTCAATAAAAAATGAGGATGCTGAAAACTGCAGGTCTTGAAACCAGAATCTTGGCTTGAAAGATGATTCTCTGTCTGCTCAGGCTCCCTAATGCAGAGCTAGAGCACACATGGCTCCTGGGCTCTGCTGCAGGGTGCTGCTCTTGCCTTTAGCTATCTAAACTTATTTCACAGCAGGGGACTGACACCTGCTGATCCAGAGCACTCATCTCAGTTAAACTGCATATAACTGAGGTTCAACATATAATGAAATAGGGCACTTAATTTCATTTGAAACTCATGCCATTGTTCCAGCCATATTTAAAACATTTTTCTCTTCTCAACTGGTAAATACATACAACCGAATTGTTCAAAGCCCTGCTCCTTTGAAGATTCATGTTTGTGCATAGCCTCAGACAATTAAGAGTCTTGCTGAACTCAATAGGACTGCTGATTTTCATCCTGGCTCTTCCAAAGACAATTTCAAATTTCCCACTGACTTCAGTAAGGCCAGGCTGTTCTCAAAATATTTTATGTGCTGCATGCTGGGTAATACTACAAAAGAATGCAACCCTTGTGAAATTAGATGGACTTTTCATCATGGAAGTGTGGTTTTGTTTTGTTTTGTTGAGATGTGGTGATACTGTATAACATTCAAATAAATCCACAGAGAGTAAGGCTTTGGTCGAACTTCTATATTTTTGATTTTTTTAACCTGTACTGCACCTTGCTTGTTGTTTCTTTTTAAGAGTTTAGCTCTTCGTCTTTTGTATAGGGATTTGTTTTCATGTGTTCCTCCAGTAAAAGATGTGTTAGGTACAAAGGAAAATGTCTCTGACATCACATTATGGACAAAATGAAAATTCAGATTCCTCAATACAGAGTCGCCCTTCTAGTTTACACCATTGTTAGTACTATTTATTCTCATTTTATGCCTTCCTCTTCAGCCAGCCTTGGAGATGAGACTTTGTCCACATCTTCTAGATTGGAGTTATGCCTCATTCGTTGAGGTGCCCTTTTTGCTTCATCTTTGAAAGGTTACGTGTCTGCTACATGTTACATATCACCTCTGAAATATGCCTTTTGCAGTCTGGACCGAGGACCTGATGTCATGTTTCAAGCTCCTGAGATAAGGCCTTGGGCCCCTTCCCATAAATAAAATAATACTTCCAACCTATCTTACAAGTACTCTTTCCAGGAATAAGACTTATTTTTAAGACGCTGTGGCAAGTCATCTTATTCAGTGATTTATTGGGTATCTTCAAGTCCTGTGTCAGACACACATCTGTAATGCAATGTGCTGATCATTTATTCTTTGTGCATAACGATACTGTAAAGTCTATTCTGTTTGGACCACATTCTAGTACTCTTGACCACCTTATCAGCCTCAGCCTAGCATGTGGAGATTATTGCAGTTTTGATCAACTAAGTTTTGTGATGAAGTGGCTTGCAATATAGCTTCTGATATAGTTTTGCTCCAAAGGTGAGAACTAGATTTTTCGCTTCCAAAATCTGTGCAAGTTGTACATTTGTACTTGATCATAATCACTACCTATCTCTGTCCTGTCTCTAGTAATTACTACAAAGAAATGTTGGCTATGCACGGGTGTTTATCCTCATGTTGCTTTACAAAATGACTGCATGAGCACTACATCATTTTAGCATTCAGAGATGGGAGTTTTATTTACGGTTTTCTTCATCAAACACTTCAGCACATTAGCCCACAAGCTTTTGTGTGTACCTACTTCAGAAAGATAGTTGATCATGCCCATAAATAATTTCTTTCATGCTATAATCAGAATAATTTGATTCTCCTCCCATCTGCCCTCCTGTAAAACCCAAGTAACAACTTGTTAGTAATTTTGTGAGTACAAATTTACTTTAGAATTGTCACACTAGACTGCAGATGCACTCAAAGCAGTCTCAGGTGCTATAATGATGCAGACTCTCTGTTGGGAGACAGAGTTCTGCATTTGATTCCCCAAAGAATTCCACATGGGAAAATGTTTCTAGTGCAAGCTAGCTTCCTACATGTTTAGTTTCTTAAATTACATCTTGATAAATATTAAACTATGTCCATGGAGAGTCATCTCCCTGCTCTTTCATTTGGTGATAATTGTGCTCAAAAGTCACAGCACTTGTTCTATGCTTCTCAGAAGTACAGGATTCTGTGTTAACTAAATTTCAAGTATTTCTTGCTTAATTTAATTCTTGCTTATCATAGGTATTTATAAATAGACATTAAAATTAAGCACTTGCCTGATATTGCTGGAACTCAGCATTGTGAGAGTGATTCCACTATATCTGACTTCACAATCTAGCTAGAATATTGTCTACTAGCATAGCTGGAATAAGGTAGTCAAAGACATCGCAGCTACCGTCTTCAATCTGCAGTGCAAAGCTTTGTCAATTTACAAACAGCACGACAAACTTCAGATGTTTGATTTGAATTTGTCTTCTTTTACTGGAGAAGTTATGGAATCAGAATGTAACTTTCTTCTATCCTTTTATTGATGGCTGTGGGACATTCTTTTTGCCTTTATATTTTCCACTGTATGTGTGGAATTATCACAAGTCTTGTAATTAACCTGCTTTTTCTTCTGTCTTGAGTCCCAATAAGTTTTAGCTTAAATCTGTGAATTCTTCTATACCAGAGATTGTCATTATTTCAAACTTCTACCTGAACAGTTACAGTAGCCTTGTTAATTAGAGGCATCTTTCAGTGTTAACTCTGAAAACCTGAGGTAGTACAAGCCTTAAGCGCCTGTCTTCCATTAAGCCATTTTTAATGTTTCAGACACTGGGTGTTAGAGTCAAACTTGTTTGACCCTTGTTTTCAGTTATAAAAGTAAATAAATAAATCATCTTTCTTGCCTCTTTAGATCACTTTATCCAAAATTGCAGTCAAGCCTTTTAATGGCTATTATAATGCTTCAAGCAACTTCTACATAAGGAATTTCTGGTTGATTTCTAATTAATATTAAACTATATAATATCTCTTTTTTCCCACCCCATCTTTTTCTTACCTTTTTTTCCTTGAATCTCACTGACAGCTCTTGGTACTGGATGAAGCTTGATTCTACATCTGTCACAAAATATTTTGTTCTAAAAATTACAGAGCCCTCCACAGAACTGTACTCAAGTTTTCCAGATTTTTCTTTCCCCTGCTAAACATTTGGCAGTAGTAGTAGCAGTCACTGTCCCGATGGAAGTTGTTAGGCTTCATGAATCTTTCAGTGAGTGAAAACATGAAAAGACTATTTGTTTATAGTATTGCATGATTCTTTTAACAAAGCGTATGTTCCCAGGAAGGGATGCTTGAAGCGCAGCTAGCATTCTGACCATGTGCATACGGATTCGTTTCCATTCGCATTTCTATTGCATTGAAAATGCTCTCAGGCACATGGCGTGATTTTTGGGTTGATCCTGTGCAGGGCCAGGAGCTGTACTTCGATGATCCTTTTGGGTCCCTTCCAACTCAGGTTAATATATGATTCTATGATTTTCTGTAGTGAGTAGGAAGCTGTAAGGCTTTTGCAGAATTAGGGTTTAATCAGAGTTCTTGTTTAGGTACAAGTACCAATATTCAAGAAAAATAGGTGCAAAAGAGAGACAGTGGAAAGAAAATTCTAAACCAAGTGCATTAGTTCTATTGCCCTTTTTCGTTTAAAGTCCATATAGATAGTGATGTATAAATGTTATGGTTATAGGTATATTAAAATGCTGTTAATAGACACAAACAAGTGTCTTTTAATTATAAATTAACAATTTCGCTTTTTCAATTCCCAAATTATCATGAAGATTTAGGGGGTGCTACTTTTCCTGTTCCTTACAGAACAAGTGCTATTATATGTTCTATTTTTCCTGTTCCTTACAGAACAAGTGCTATTACAAGTTCTAATGGAAATTCTTCCCCAGAAAATAAGAGGTGTTTCCAGTCCCTATGCTGAATTTTGGTTTGATTTAGCAGGATGGTGTAATTCCTCAAAGAGCACTAAGATCTTTAAATCTTTTAAAGGTGTACATACATGTGATAGGTATACACCATTTGATTTCTGTCTATTGACTCTGGGGAAATGTGCTGCAGGTTTATTACCTTCACCTAGTTGCTTTTCTGTCATGAAGTATTCTGTGGTTAAAATCAAAACAGAATTATTTTAGCAAACCAAAAAATTGTGGTCTTAATTCTGAGGTGGCAAACTGGGTGATGAAGAGAAAAAATAAGTAGCAAAATTATCAATATTTACAAGAAGAATTCATTTGGTTGCCCTCTTATGTCTCACACAATGCTATTGAGAGCTGGCTTAGATAATTTCTTAAACTTGGGGATGTCTATTGCCCTTCAATACTGAGCCCTGAGGTTTTGCTGGGCAATTGTTGAGAAGCTCCCTTTTAGACTGAGTCTGTCTGCCTGGGGTTCTCTCTCATGGATTCCAGGTTATGTCTCCCCACCTCTCCAAAGAGGGATTTATGGGTCTCTTAGTTTCAAGCTTTTCATCTTTTACATTCAGGTCTTAGGAATGCAGTTCTGGTGATTCTGTTTTTCTTATTAGGTTTGTTTCCTCTGAGCAACAGTGGTACATCGACAGGGCTGGTAGCTGAGCCATTCTTCATCAACACAAACAGAGAATTCAGTATTTATCTCAGTAATTTTACTATGTTAGAATGATTTTAATACATGAATAATACCATATGTACATGGTTAACACACCATGTATAATAAAATGGATAAAATCCACAACCTTTCCAAACCATTAATTTTCAGTATGGCCTTAGCTAAAAATGCACTAGTTTGAAATTTATTCCAAGGAGCTGATTGTTGCAGATGGTTGTAGCGGGCAGCAATAATGTATCTAGGATTTTTAAAGTGTCTTTCCATGATGACAAACATTAACAAGCAGATTAATTTGTGGCTTAATTGTAAAAGGTTACCCAAATAGCATGGCCTTCAGAGCTGTCTTTCCAAGTACAGCCTGCTACAGAAAAATTATTTTGGCCAGCACGCAGGAAGAACTGGAAGCATCATCTCATTTGTTATGCTGGGATCAGCCTGTGGTGATCCTACAACCCTTGCTTAATTAATCCAATTTTGGCTTTAGACTTCTATCTCTGTTTGGCACAGCAAATACAGCTGTGATGTGGATATTACTGGAAGCAGACATAGCTGTGCTATGCTCTCAGAAGGTTTTCATGCTGAATATTTATTCTTTTGACTCATTTCATAGTTAATACGTGCAGGCATTTGTGACAGGTTGCTACTTGCTGACTGATTGGCACAATTAATTTCTGTGTTCCAGTTGAGCTACAATCCTGAAACACAGTTTGCTCATTCATTATGGGCTATTGCACAGAAATGGGAAAAAAAATCTCTCAATTGAAAACTGACCTTTCCATCAGAGACTGTCAATCCTCTGGCTGAGATTTTTAAATATTCAGGGGCCCTTCTACATGTTAATTGGGTAGCAATTTTGAGAAACACATCCATTTCTTCAGGAGGAACAAAGCACAGAACACAATTCAGATTAGTGAATTTGGAGATCCAGTTTTGTTTATTACAAAGAATTCCAGACTGTTCTTGTTTTTTTTTAGTTGCCATTACAGAAATGTGCTGGCATGACTTGCACAACTGAAGGGCTGCAATGGGTGGCTGTAAGTTCTTCAGAAATGACAGGAAAGGAAGGAGAGGTGTGGGGGTAGACCTATATGTTAGAATGCGTTTTGATTGTCCGGACCTTTATGACGGTGACGATAGGGTTGGGTACTTATGGTTAAGGATGAGGGCAAGGCCAACCAGCAGATATCCTGTTCTGGATGAAGAGACAGAAGAAATATTTTATAAGTGGATGGGAGAAGTCTCACAATCGCTAGCCCTTGTTCTCATGAGGTACTTCAACCTGCAAACTGGAAATACAACGCAGCAGAGAGAAATCAGTCTAAGAAGGTTTTTGAAGTGTGAGGAATATACCTTCCTGAGGCAGCTGATGAGGGAAGCTTTCCCACAGGAAAACTAGCACCCAACTAGGGAAGCTTTCCCACAGGACCTGCTGTTTGTGAACAGAGAAAGACTGGTGCAAGATGTCGTGGCTGGAGGAAGCCTTGGGCAGAGTGATCACAGAATGATAATTTTCAATTCTCGAAATAGGGAAAGGGGTCAGCAGAACTACCTTGAGTTTTCAGAAGGTAGAGTTTGTACTGTTTAAGGGACTGGTTGATTGAGTCCGTTTGGGAGGCATTCCTGAAGGGCAAAGGAGTCCAGGAAGGCTGGACATTTTACGAAGGAAATATTAGAGGTTCAGAAGCAGAATATCCCCATGTGTCGAAAGATGAGCCAGCAGGGAAGAAGACCAGCCTGGCTGAACATAAATCTTTGACTGGAATTCAGGGAGGGAAAAAAAAGAGAGTATATCTCCCTTGGAAGAAGGCTCTGGCAACTCAGGAGTACTAAAAGGACGCTGTGAGGTTATGCAGGGACAAAATTAGAAGGGCCAAAGTGTAGCTAGAACTTAATTTGGCTACTGCTGTAAAAGTTAAGAAAATTGTCTTGTACAAATATTTCAGCAACAAAAGGAAGCCAAGGAGAATCTGCATCCTTCATCTCATGTACAAGGAAACGTAGCGACAAATGCTCGGGAATAGCCTGAGATACTTAATGACTTCTTTGCCTCAGTCTTCAAAGTAAGATGAGTTTTTCTCAGGGTATGCAGGACATGAGCTTTAAGACAGGTATGGGAAGCAGAATGAAAGCACCCATAATCCAAGGAAAAATGTTTAGGGACACACTACACCAATTGGAGGCACATGTGTCTATGGGGCTGAATAGGGTCCTATGAAATATTTTGAGGGAGCTAGTGGAAGTGCTTCTTGAGTCACTTCCCATCACTTACTAGCAGTTTAGGTTAACTGGGGAGGTCCCAGTTGACTGGAGATTAGCCCATCTATGAGAAAGTTTGGAAGGAGAATCCAGAGAACTACAGGCCTGTCAGCTGACCTCAGGGCAAAGGAAAGTCATGGAACAGTTAATTTTCTGTGCCATTATGTGGCACATGCAGGACAACCAGGGGATCAGGCCCAACAAGCACGGGTTTATAAAAGGCAAGCCCTGCTTGACTGACCTGATGTCCTCCTATGACAAGGTTATCTCCTCAGCGGATGAGGGAAGTGCTGTAGATGCTGGGATGTAGTCTATCTGGACTTCAGTAAAGCTTTTGACACTGTTGTGGCTTGGACAGGTGTATACTCTTTCTTAGGTAAAAAACTGACTGGATGGCTGGGCTGAGGGAGGGGTGATGAATGGAGTTACTTCCAGTTGGCAGCCGGTCACCGGTAGTGTTCCCCAGGGCACAGTATTGGTGCCAGTTCTACTTAATGCCTCTATTGATGACTTGGATGAGGGGATCAAATGCATCTTTAGCTCATAAATGATGCCAGGTTGGGTGGGAGTGTTGATCTGTTGAATGGCAGGAAGGTTCTGTAGAGGGATCTGGACAGGCTGGATCAATGGGCAGAGGAAAATTGTCTGAAGTTTAATACAGCCAAGTGATGATCCTGCCCTTGGGTCACAACAACCCCATGCAGTGCTGCAGGCAGAGTGGCTGGGAAGCTGCCCAGTGGAGGAGGCCTTGGGAGTGCTGGTTGACAGCTGTCTGAGCAAGAGCCAGAGTGTGCCCAGGTGGCCAAGAAGGCCAGTGGCATCCTGGCCTGTGTCAGCAATAGTGTGGCCAGCAGGATCAGGACAGTGATTTTCCCCGTGTACTCACCACTGGTGAGGCTGCACCTCGAATCCTGTGTTCAGTTCTGGGCCCCTCACTACAAGAAAAACATTGAGGCGCAGGAGCATGTCCAGAGAAGGGCAATGGGGCTGGTGAAGGGTCTGGGGTACAAGTTTTATGAGGAGAAGCTGGGGGAGCTTCAGATGTTTAGCTTGGAGAAGAGGAGGCTCAGGGGCAACCTTATTGTGCTCTACAACTGCCTGAAAGGAGGTTGCAACCAGGTGGGGGGTTGGTCTCTTCCCCCGGGTATCAAGTGCCAGGTCAAGAGAAAATGGCCTCAAGTAGTATTATTGAAGGTTTAGGTTGGATATTAGGAAAAATTTGTTGTCTAAAAAGGTGGTCAGGCTTTGGAACAGGCTGCTCATGGAAGTGCTGCAGTCACTGTCCTTGGAAGCGTTAAAAATCATGTAGATGTGGCACCTGGGGGTATGGTTTAGGGGTGAACATGGTGGCACTAGGTTAGCAATCGGCCTAGATAATCTTAGAGGCCTTTTCCAAGCATAATAATTCTATTATTCTATGAATATTAAATACATTTCTTGGGTGCTATGTTATGGCTCTAAGCAGGGCTTAGTCAAGCACAATGGTGGTGCTAATGCAGCTATCTGATTTCTAGACACTGTGATTAATTTTTCATCCTGGAACATAAACACAGTTTATCATGTTTCTCCTGGTACAAACTATGTTGTTTACAGATTTTACAAAGAAATAGTAATGCCAGTTTACAACTGCAGCAGTTGTGTTTTGCTGGTGCTTCTTCCATAGAGAAAACAAGCATGAAACACTGGAGACTATAGAGAAAATAAATCATCACATGCTATTTGTTCACTGCTCTGAAATCAAGTATCTCCTGTGTTTCAGGAGAGGATGAAGTAGATGACAGTTGTGTCAAATCCAGGTAACTATCAAGTAATAATTTATAAGTTACTTGATCTGAATTCCGAAACCTTGATGTGAACGGTTTCTCTTTTGTAGTCTTTATTAATAAGGCCTCTCTGTTGGACTTTGAACTTCTCAGTGTGCTTTTGGGCCACACAGTCCAGTACAAGAATAAAAATCCTATTTGATGGAGTCTGAAGAGTGCAGGGTTTACCCATAGTTTTATTTACTCTATGGAAGTGTGCCTACCGCAGCTTATTATGGTGACAGAAACAGCTTCAAAACTGTAACAGCTGCAGAAACAAAAAGTTCTAAATGCTGCTTTAGTCACTGAAACTGATCTTATATCCACTGTTTTGCATAACAGCACAGTATATGTACTGAGAAGCTTTCCATCTAGACCACTTACACTTAATCTCCTTATACTTAATTGATAAAAAACCTTGAATGCTTTAATTTAAGTTTCTCCTAATTAATATAATTACAGAGAAAATATAATACAGTGACACAGAACATGTAAAGGTAATGTAAACAGAAAACTATACCCATCACATGGAACCTAGTCAAGATCAAGCAAAGCATTAGGCAGTGTCATTGTTTAAACAAAAACATATTTGTAATGTAGCACAAATGAAATCTCTGCATTACAACACAACGCTCAGGAAGGATTAAACCAGTTACAGTACTGTAGTAAGTACGTAGTGTACTGCAGACCTTCAGCATAGAAATAAGCAGCCAAACAAGGTGTTAACGAGATGGAGCCATTTAGGTTTAAAACATAAGAAATATTACAGGGAATTTCTACCTAATGAAAAATTCTATTGAATAATAATAAAAATATGTAATATCAAGTGTATAAATAATATTCCAAGTATATAAATAATATTCCTTCATGTCTTGCTCAGTAGAACTTGTGTGAGATGCTGACTTAGACATACCAATAGGGGTGAGTGTATGAGAATATTTCACTCTGTAAACCGACAGAATCTCATTCATTAACAATGTCTGGGCTAACACTTACTATGGGTTACAATTACACTGAAGTAACTGTAGTCTACATCCCTATGAAAATTTCTTCTCTTAGAGTTTTATATTTACTAAGTAAAATATAGTAAACAGCTTTTATTTTATAGATGTTAGTGTTTGCTAATACTTTTTTTGGGGGGGGGAGAGGCAATGTTGGATTGGAAATTCTTGGATCTGAAACAGTTTTTTCAGATTGTCTTCCTCTTCCACAAAATGTACATTGGTTTCTAGGCAGCATGATATCAGGCTTCATCTACTTGTGGTGTTCTCTGGCTTCCCTAGAGCTTCCAGATCTTTGCAAATGAGTCATTCCTCCTGTGTATAACTGGGCTGTGGGTTAGTGTTGTAGTTCTTACTACTGGCCACTAAAGAGGATAGAGGTATCTCTTTTTTTGGTGAGACTAGCACCAAAAAGAAGGAAGTCACTTTGAGCATGTCATGGTGTTAGTACTGTGAGGGCACTTTTTCCATCAGTTGTTTCTCATAGTAGCTCACAAAACAAGCATGTCTTGACTATTGTAAAAGTTACGCATTAGATGCAAAATGATCAAGGAGAAGAAAGGCTAGCAATGAGTTAGAAAAGGATGGAAAACTAAACTTGAGGGGTACTGAGAAGCATGAAGTATTGATCTCTATCTCTTGGCAGTTTTCTCCAGAGAAAACTGGCAACAAGAAAACATGCAGTGCTAGAAACTATTGTTAAAGTTAGTGGAAGAGGAAAGTGTATAATCTGGGGATTCAACATCCTTCATCTGTTGTAGAAATCATGTGGAGTGAATCAATAAAAGGAACCAGTAGTACTGAGGTGCTATTTTTTCCTGAAAGATCTTCCGCTTAGGAAAGATCCACTGCACATGTTTTATAATCAGCAGCTGTGTTTTTTTTCAGTGTCTGGGAGCAGCAAATAGCAGAGCTGATAATTATAAGGTAATCCACAGGTCTAAAGAGAAGTGCAGAGCATGCTGAAGGATAATTGATCATATCTAAATGATGTCACATAATTAGCAGAATTAATTTGAATATTTAAAACTGTGTATGATCATAATAGTTATCAAAATTGATTAGTGTGTTGTGGAAAGGAACAGGTGGAAATTGTTCCTTTTTAGGTCTCTGACATGAATGGGTTGGAATTTACTTTTTGCTGTCTTGCATTGTGAGCTGCCAACCAACTAGAAAGCAGATAGTGGATTAAGAAATCCCTTTCTGTGTTGATAGAGGTTATGCGTGGTTTATGACCATCTTCTCATGAAAAACACTCGTTTAGAGTTACAACTGACATTAAAATGATATTCTGTACTATCTCAGAGCTCCTAAAATTTAGTTTTGGGGGTTATATCAGCATTAATTTACACAGCTTCCTTTCACCCTAAAGGACTAATCTGAGCCAAGGTCATATCAGATACTAACAGAAGTCAAATTGAGTAATTTTTTAGTAGCTTCTTATGGAGTAGTGATGGTATGTCCGTGTTCCTTGCGAGCATGTTTCACGCTATTAGGCAGATTCAGTAGCGACACCAAAAATGGTTCAACCTAGCAGTAACACTGAGCAGACAAATATTTACTCCATCCTTTTATATTACTGTAGCTACAAGTACTGATATACTGACTTCAGAAATAAATCTTCATGGTACAAAAGAATAATTTAAGGAATTACATAAAGTGTTATTCATATCCTTCACTCACTACAACTACACCCCTTTTCCTTGTGACTGCAGGGGGTACAGTACATTGTATAAAAACACTCGGACTGGCTATGGTCTTCAATTGCTAAACTTTTCTTTTGGTTTCCTTGCAGTCTTATTCTCTGAGTTTTCTCTCATTTTCAAGAAAGATGGTTAAACTTTTTTCTGTCTAGTGCTCATTAGTGCAGATAATATTTGGACTTGCTAAAAATATGTCATCTCATTTCCTGGGTTCTTTTATCTCTGAATTTTCATTTATCGTGTTCCCATTTTTTTTCAAATTACATGTATTAATTTTCTGCCTACTCCCTTGACTTTTTTTAATATATCTCAGCTTTTCTCTGTCCATTTTCCCCTATATTCTTTCTCCATTTCTATTTAGTAATATTGCTTTCCTGCATAACATAACTTACTGTAAAGACCAAAAAATTCTCAAAATACTTATGACATCATTTTGAAATATGTTTAGAAACAGCAGTGTCAGATTCTGCACATGTACTGACTAAGCATGCAAGTTATCTGATACAAATTAATGTGAAGATCCACATTTCCGAATGTTGGTAGGAGATTTTTAAGTTTGAACTAACCAAAAACATGAATGCAATGGCAAAATTTGCAACTAGTTTGATAGCAACTGCCCCTGACACAGAAATAATTTTTCGAAAATTCTTGACAAGCTTTCTTTATAGAAAAAGAAGAAATGCAAAATCTGTCAGCCTCTGGTGGCGTAAGCAATGTGTCTTTGTAGCCACTAACACAAAGTCATAGCCAGTGGGAGGGTGGCTTGAAAATATTCAGTGTATCCTAAAAAAAAGGTATCTCATTGCTTGCCTTTTGATTTGTTGCTTTTGGTGTGACTTTGAATTTTGTCCGATCCCACTTATGACTGGAATCTAATGGAAGACTTCTCCCAGGATTAACAGCCGCTTTGAAATTCTGTGGTATTAGAACTACAGTGCTGAAGTTAAGAAAAATGAGCCAACCAACCAACCAAAAGAACCTCAAAACTCCCACCAAAATTGTTTTTATATATTTATTTGAATTCTTTCACACTGACATTAAGAATAAATACATTCAGTTTAGAACTTCTAAAACAATAAAACAGTGATGATTTATAGTAAGGGTGGAGGTGTTCACATATGGTATCTCACACGAACTCGAGCATTTTTATTGGACATCTACAATTCCTTGGCACTATAATGCCACCACAAATGGCACTTTGGATTACATACCTTTTTATTTAAATTGAATATTTAATATTATCTTTTTTCATTTTCTGGCTCTTTTTTTGTTGATTATAGACAAGTGGTTACTCACTTGTTCTTTATTTGCTGTGACATATTAGGCTACAGCAAGTATTTTTTTGGACAGTCTTCATTTTCATTTTTTCAGACTAATGATGATTAATAAAAAAATTGTTGTGTTTACTTTTGCTTTCAAAGGCTGTACTGTGTAGTCCAGTGCTAATGTCAGGTTATAGCTCAAATACACAAAACTGCAATTGCAGATGCCAAGATAATCCTTTTTGTAAACAGCACTATGTGCTTGGTAGGGATATTTTTAATTAAAATATTGCCAGGTAGTCTATTTACTATAAGGTTTTAGATATTTCCTAGCTGATATAATCTTTTGTATACTGAAAAATCTGGTGGGTTTTTTGCTGCTTTGGAGACTTTTTTTTTATTGTGGGGGCAGGGGGAGACAGGCATATTGTTCTCCCTTTTCTCTGGTTTGTATGATAATCTTTGATGGTAACTAGGCAATAAAGGAATTAAGCACAGATAAAATATCCAATTACTAAAGCAAAACAGTTAGAAGTAGTAAGAAAGATATCAACAAATTGACCTAAGGCTGGATAGCTTCCTCTTGGTATTTATTAAACCCTGTGCTCCCTGTAGTTACTTTTTCATTTTTTTGGCTAAAAAAAAATAGGATTTATAAAAGGACGCAATTTGGTAATATTTTATAAAATGAAATTGGTAGTGTTGTGCTGTATCTGATATTGCTGAATGTTGTAGATTCCACTCAAAGGGTATATTTCTGTCCTCCACAAACAAAGCTCTGGTAAATGAACCTGTGGAGACATTTCCTTGTAGGGTTTAATTTGGTTTCCTTGCATAAAACATAAATTTAATTTAAATACTCTAATTAAATAACAGAGGACTGAAACAGGGCTAACAGGGACCTGTTCCTTTTTTTATAAAGAGAAAGATTTTAATCTTTTGCATGACTAAGACACAGAGTTTGCAACTGAGATGAAATCCTGAACCACAATTACAGCTACATTCTTATTTGATTTATAGATCCGCAGTTCTGCAAAAGGTAATTAAAAAAACCCAAGCAATAACTACCATCTATGGCTAATTCCAAATATGTCTCCTAATACCGCTTCACTTAAAAAAAATATTTGAAAGGCTATTAGAAGAAGGACATCCAAATCCAGTATTTGGAAGCTGCTCCTTCTCTGGATTTCTTAAAAAAACATTTTTATCTAACTCTTTCGAAATTTTTCATCAGGATAATAAAAGGAGTGTTCTGCCCAGCTTTCATAAAAATTTACTGTCTTCAGTGCATTTTACTGTATGGCACAGGACATTTGCTTCTGAGAATTGACAGTGTTTCCTGTTAACTTGATATTAATTGCATTTTGAAGAGAAAAAACTCTAGGTTGAAAATTGAGTTGTGTATTATCCCAGGAGATGCATTTATCATTAAATTAACAGGGAGCAGTATCAGAACTTCGTTGTGAAAGGACCTTAAGAAATTCTGCAAATTGGCTGATCAATAGCCTAGACAGCTTTCCATCAACGTGCATCAAAGCTTTCTCTGATTTTCATTTTTCTAGTAACTTAAAAATATAGCAGCTGAAAAAAAGAATAAAGAGTAGAGTATGAAATTACATTCACATAGTTAACCTAAAAAGAATGCATTTAATAAAAACAGATGTAATAAAAGGAACGAAAAAAAGAAAAACATGGGTCAAATATTGGAAAATGGAAACTTGTCAAAAGCTTTTTGAAGATCCAGATTAGTTATATTAATTAATCTATGCTTATTAACACCTTCAATGTAATCTGATAGGCAGTAGTCCTCCCAAAAATCTATGAAAATCCTGTGGAGCTTTAGCAAATATTTCATATTTATCTATCATCTATTTATGCTAGAATAATAATTCTTACTTGTTTTCCTGATGGCTATCCAGTTTGCTCTTCTGTGTTCCCTAAGTCTTTGCATGACTTCTTTCTCAAGAGGTTTATCTCTTCAATTCTGTTTTTTGTTCCACTTGACACAGAATCTTATTAGAGCAATAGTTTATATGCTACAGTTAGTAACTCAGCAACTTCATACTAGACTTCCTTCACTCTTGAACAAATTGTCTGGTCCTGACAACTCTTACTGTTCAATTTATTAATTTGTACTAAAACATCTTCTATTGATGTTTTTCTAAAAAAAAATAGTTTCTCCATCTCATGCCTTGTGAAGAAGGGAACCTTCCTGACCTTCTCCATAGTGAACACTGATGAAACGATTCCCTTGTCTTTTCTGCAGTGGTCTTCCCTTTCTCTAGTGTGCCTTTTGTACTTTGATAATCTGCTGGCCCCACTGACTCTACAGTCATGCTACTTCTGTGCTTGAAAACATTTTATTTTATGCCTTCTTCAAGTTTCATCTTGAAGTATCACCTGGTTTGCTTTAGTGCAGTTTTACGTTTAGCTTGCTAGGTCCGTTTTATTTTTTCTCATATAAAAGTGAATGACAATTTGTATTCTTTTTGACCATTTCTTTACTGTGATGGATTTTAAAATCAATTTGTTTATTCTTTGGTTGTTGACAAATCATCATTGAAAGATTCCAGTGTATTGTCAGCACCACCTAACAGTCACCCCAACATATATCTGAAATTTTCAGAATGTGTCACTCTCAAAATCTATGAAATGGAACTTTGGAGAAACCTAATCAAGAATCTGTGAGAGATGTGCATGAATCAGCAATCCCACATCTTAATATGGGTCATTAAGATGTACAAAATTGGAACTTTCATATTTTTGTCAAATTTTAAAAATAGATGGGCACTGAACAGAGCTACTTTGGGATTGTAGTTCCAGGTAGTTTTTAACATGCATAACTTTTTTCTTTTATTTTAATTTATCTGTAATACCTCAGTTCTTCTTGGTACAATTTTCATCTTTATAATGAGCCATACCCTTATGTTTTTGTCCAGATATAGCTCCTTGTACCTATTACTTTATAATATGAAGTCTGACATGACTTCTTTCATCTAGTGTATGTCTTGAGTACTTAATTTCAGTGGCACTCTAAAATCCAAGTCTTCTCAGTATATATACTGTTAAGCACATTACTAGAGATTTAGACAGGAATAGAAATTATGAGCAGTATAAATTTCCAATGTATTTTGGGGGCATTCTTCTTTAAACACATTTTTAGTGCTATTTTCTGTCTCCACATTTACGTTGTTTTAATCTACGTTTGTTTGCAGAGGTTATTATGTAACATTTCTAAGGTTATCTTTCTTTCTGATGCAGATGATCATTGTAAAAACTAAAGAATTTAACAGCATAAAAATGAAAAGCATCACAGTAACTGAAGGTGACAATGTTTTAGCATGAGTATATTTTGTTGACACCTAAATGTGCATGATTTTCTCATATAATTTTCATTATGTAGCTAAGTTAAATTGATTCTAAATTGATGCTATGAAAAATGGAATTACCTCCTCCTTTTTACCCCTTTTTTATGGCATGATGTAAGAGTTTTATCCAAGAGGAAAGCACCTTTGCTATTATAGTTTATTTGTTTAGATTTACGACGAAGCTAAGGAAAGAGCTTCTCACATGCTCTAGGCATCATCGTAAAATTACTTTTCAGGAAATTAAAAAAATATATAAATCAGAAGTTTTACCACATCTGCAGCCCAAACAATCAAAGCTGGTAAAGAAGAAGCTGTTTGTCAGTGGTTGCTCATAATGATGCATTTGTTTGCAGGATCAGGGTTGTAAATTACATGTTTTAGAGCACTCGTTCCTCAGATGCCTCTGTATTTTTGCTGTATTTCTTAATCAGAATGGAATTTCAAAGTAGCCTCAATACTTACCTGTTGGGTTTGGGGTTTTTTTTAAATTTCATTGTTTTCAGTCAATGAACTACTAAGAATGAGCTACAGGAAGTCAGCTCTCAACAAATGTAATCGGAATCTCAGGAACTACAACCTTAGGGACCACAGAAAGGTCAAAGGAATTATATTCAGTAAAACAGAGAATAACTATGAATTGTGAAATGAAGCTCCCACATAAATAGAGTATGCCATGGATAGATTTCAGTTGGTATTTGTAGAAATACCTGGGAATTTTGCCTGTGGTTACACCACATATGAATTATTGACTCTTCCTGAACTTGTGAAATAAAGCATTTGTAGTTAAACATTTTCTGTAGAAGTATGACCAGAGGCCATCATATATACTTGCTTCTAGTGAGATACAAAAATAAATGGGCAATTAAAGGTAATTTATATTAAAAAATCCTCTGTGGGACTGAAAGAGAAACCCTTGACTCCTCAAGAACCTTGTCTGTTTCTTGAGCTAAAGGTAAAGCTCTTCACAAGCACAGTCTGCAGGAAATCTTTCTTACTTATCTGCAGTTCATTTCTTATCCACTCTCAGTCTGCTATTATTCTTCAACCAATGTTCTTGGGCTAAGATCAGCATTGATTTCCATTTTTTGCACTTCCATCAAATGTATATGGAGTGCTCCACATAAAAAAATCCACCCTGAATTTCATCTTTCAATGGAACTTTTTTTATGGGCTAGATATAACATGGCTCACTTCTCCCATATCACAAGCTTTAAATAAAATCAAATAGTTTGGGGATATTGCTATCCAGAAAGGACTTTTTTTTGCTTTGTTCCAGCCTTAAGATGAGAAACTAACCTTTTCTATTTCCTATGGAAATTGCTTCCTGTAGAGTTTATTTTCCTACCCAGAAGAATAGTTTTGTTTTTTTTTTTATTTTTGGGGGGTGGAAAAAATTACATGCCTTAAACAAAATGTAGCAATCATAAACCAACAAACAAAAACCTAGCTTTATTTTACTTGACCTTCATGCAATAAAGACAAAAAAATTTTCACAACTAATACTCAATAAGAATTTCCCCCACACCCAAAGAAAAAAAATATGTAATTAGGTCTATCTGAACCAAACATGACACATGACAAACAAGTGCCTGGCAATTTAGCATAATACAGTCCTGAGGTCTGAGCAACCTTTCTTTTAAGGTGTATGCACTTGTATTCATTGACTGGTTTTGACAACCAAAAAGAGAAGGAGGGAAATAGCAGTGAAGTGCACCATACCTTCAGCTCTGACCTTTAGGAGGTACAGTCAATAACAGTTTTAAAACCATATTAAAAGGTGGTTCTTACAATGTGCAGCTACTAGCTGAACAAGTCTGCTGGATGACAGAACACATGACAGAAAAATAATCAGTATTACAATTTTTCATTTGTTTAACACCTTTTACAGTCACTTTTTTCCAAATTTATGCTCATAGGAAATGTAGCTAGTTCTGGGATTCAAGGAAGAATGTAAAGACATGAAGCTCTCAGGTAAAGAAAAATTACCCTGGAGAGGTTAAAAACGAAGTCTATGTAGTCTGTTGGAATTGAGATGTCATTACCATCATATTGGAATGATGCTGCATAAGAAAGTATGATGAGCTGCTGCTGATGTGCACCTGATTTTGGCATCACAGTATTTCATAAACATTGATTTCCCTTAGATAACAGTGTATTTTGACACCCAAGAGAAACTTTAGGTATATAAATGAAGGGGAAAAAATTATACAGTGAGAAAAAGTAAGTAGTAAATACATAAACTCTATACATTTGGTGAGCAGGGGTGCTTTATACTTGTGGCTCTATACCTGCCCCTTTTATTGATGTATTACTAGTTTGCACAGAATAATTAGGGAGTATAGAACTTCTCTTTGCAATTCCAACCTGAAGCCCACAGCTTGCAGCTGATTTATACATGAAGAGAGAATCAGATTTTGCTGTTTGAAGAAGTCATTTTACAGAACAGTAGTGGTTGTGGGTGACAAGTAAACAGAAACATGGAATATTTCTTTAGGGAAGCACTGGAGCCATATAGTCCCTTAACAGAAAGAATAAAAATAAATGTACACAGAGGAGTTTTTATGGTTCTTTAGGGGCATCTGCTTCTTTCCAAATCATAACCTGACTAATTTCAAGATTTCTAGGAATTTTATTGTCCTCTTAAGGCAAGGAAAAATAAGCCATCACTTATACTTCAAGTGAAAAAACTCGTTTTGTGGGTGGAAGCCCTTAATGTGTGTTAATTTTAGTGGTATCTGATATAATTACTCATACATGATTAAGCAAGGAGGAAACAATATAATCCTAGCTATTCTATGGCACACTAAATAGGACTTCTGTGTATCCCTGAGCAGCAGTATTGGTTTCTAGAAATGAAAAAAGCTATCCTATCAGATCATGTTGGCAATGACAGTGACAGAGAATCCTTTGCAATCCCTGCTAAAGTGTTTCTGTGATTAGCTTTTTATCATAAGAAATGTGCACTGTGTTGCTAGTTTGAATTTGGCTTTGTTTTCCGGCTCTTAACGTCCTTGTTGTGTCTTTGTGTGCTGGACTGAAGAACTCATTATAAAAGTTTGGTCCTGCTGTAGATACTCACAAACTGAGATCGATTCACTACTTAACCTTGCACTTAGTAATCTTAAGCAGCTTGACCCTCTTTAGTCTTTCATGTTATTATCCAGCTCTTTATAAGCTGTCACTCATTCCAGTGAGACAAGGGAGTCTAGTTGGGGAAACCAAGAGAAACCGAAAATCACTCAAAAAATAAGTCTCATCTACTCTCCTTCACCTCTTCTATCTCTGAAAAATAGCAATCTACACAATAAATCTCTTTTCAGTTACAATAGCATCCAATTTTCCCAAATTATTTTAATAATTATTTGATCTGGTATATTTTAACCAAATGTACTATAACAGAGAGTAAAGTATACAGTATTTTCAAATTTCTCTCTGTTCTTGTGAAATCTTATATTAACCCCTGTTAGTATAAACAGGTGTTAGTAGTTTTTCCTTATTGGGAAGGGAAAAAGGAATGAGCCTGTCATCTTAATTTTTAGGAAAGTGTTCCTGAATGCAGATACCAAATGATAAGACACATGAAATAATTCTGATAAATTTGCTTGAGATAAGACAAATTATATCTTCTGTATTTCCTCCATTAGCCATCTGAATAAGTAAGGAGCTGCACACTTAGAATCATAGAATATGCTGAGTTGGAAGAGGCCCATAGGATCATCAAATCCAACTCCTGGCACTGAGCAGAATCACACCATGAAGCATTGTCCAAATGTTTCTTGAACTCAGGCTTGGTGCTGTGACTAATTCCCTGAGAAGCCTGTTCCAGTGCCCAGCCATCCTCTGGGTGAGGAACCTTTTTCTAATGTCCAACCTATACCTCTCCTGACACAACTTCATGATTTTTCTTCGAGTCTTGTCACTAGTCACGAGCAAGAAGAGATCAGTTCCAGTCCCTCTTCACCTCACAAGGAAGTTGTAGACTGCGATGAGGTTACCCCTCAGTCTACTCCAGACTGTACAGACCAAGTTACCTCAGCGGCTCCTCATAGGGCTTCCCCTCCAGAGCCTTCATCAACTTTGTAGCCATCTTTTGGATGTTCTTTAATATCTTTAGTGTCTTTTTTATATTGTAGTGCCCAAAACTGCACACACTGCTCAAGGCAAGGCTGCACCAGTGCAGAGCAGAACAGGAGAGTCACCTCTTCAGACCAGCTGGTGATTCTGTGCTTAAGGTTATTGTCTTTAGGTGGCTTCTCGCCCTTACTGACTGGATGATTTGTGTCACTTTCTACTGGGAGTTCCTGGGTATCTAACACAGGTTCCCAAATTTTCATTGAGTGCATGTGGCCTCCACATTATGTTTGCAAATCTTCTGTTAGGCTCCTGAGGTTAATCATAAGATATCCCATTGCACTTGCAGTGCCTGAAAGTTTCAACTGAAAAGTAAACTTGAAGTCTAAAGCTGAAATGTCGCCATTTTGAATTGCTGTGATTACAAGATCCATTTCCTTTAAATAGTGCTCTGTAAGTGCACTGGATGCATTTCAAAAGCTTTCAATTTCTTTTTATTTTTCACAGGGGTTATGGGTTTATTAATGGATGGAGAAATATCTGACTGTAAAATACAATTTTTTGTCTCATAAAACTCTTCCAGCATATCTTGTGGAAAGAAAACAAGGATATTCCTTCCACATCTTACTATAAACTTCCCTTACACTGTCATTTTTGCAACATACTATCTATGATAAACCCTATTGAGTGTTAGATGACTCATATTGATGGAGACTCCAACTACGCAAGAGCAGATCAGCAACTTCACTTAATTTAATTTACTTCTCTATGAAGAGAAGCGGCTGAGCAACTCTATTTTAAACCATCTTTGCTGTGTATTTTTCACTGCTAAATGGTGAGCAGTAAATTATTCAACTTATGCCTTTCTTTCAAAACGACAGGCTAAAAGAAAGTAAGCCTCTTAATGAAAACGTTTCAACAACTTTTAACTTTTTAACAAAATTTAAAAGCTAATTTTTATTAGAATTTTGTTGACAAGTAAAAAGTCAGAGAGCAGTGCTTACTTTTTTTCTCTTTCTCTAGAAAAAATATTTTTCTTATCTGTTTTTATCCACACTTTGGACAGCAAAAGGCTACTAGCTGACTCCAATAAGAAAACCATGTGTGGCTGTAAAACAGTAAAATTTAATGATGAAGCAAATTTACTCCTAGATCTTTTTCTTCAAATGTGCTGTCAAAGTGCAATAGTTGTCAAGAGAATTAAAGCAGTGTTTCCTTTGTATAAAGAGAAAAAACATATAAAAATATTCATAAAAAAATATTGGTGTATTCTGGGAATAAGATTTATTGCTGGAATTTCCACAGTTTTCCTACTGGCAATTCTGCTCATCATTTTGCAACATGGTGTGACTGCCACTGACAATCTTAAATACAAAATACACTTTACATTGGAACAGAATCTGTGCAATTTCAAACTTCAAAATAGCTTCAGGTGCCTCTTTGAAAAGTGAGAATTAATTCCAAACAGGGCTTAATTACACTAGATAGAGAGGACCTCTTACTATTACTAGATATATTGCATAATACTGCAGAGGAAGGCTTTTATTGAAATCAAATGTCCTGCTTAGAGATCCCCTTTTTTCTATAGAAGACTTCAGAATCTTCCGGCTAGGTTTTTGGCTCCTTTCGGGCTCAGTGCTTGTTGTCGATTGCATTTCGCTATAAAAATTGGAAACAATAACAGCGCTAATATTAGATGTTAAATGGGAAAAAGTATCATGCAAAGGGAACTGCCAATCTGTTCCTATCTCCTTCAGAAAATAGCATGGGGAAGTTTCAGAATAAAAGAAATCCAGCTAGTAAGCTGCACTCAATGCCTGTTAGTCTTTGTATTCTCTACAGATCTGTATTGAAAAATCTGTAGAACCATCCAGGTTTCTGCTTATTTGCAGTACTACTGTAGTACTTCAGTTTTTTGTTTCTCCAATAGAAAATTATTATTATGCTGTTCATATCCAAGGTGTATATCTATTATTTCATAATGACGTTAACAAAAGGTGGAAAGAATGGTTGAGAGAGGCTTCCATTACTCACTTAAATTTTTTTATGAGAGGTTTAAGGAATTTCTATAATCTCACATCTCAGACATCAGCAGTTTTACTAATGTAACATGGCAGCTAAGTGGAAAGATTAAGATATGTCATACACAGATTTTTCTCAGCAGCGTATTACAGAACTGTTGGATGTGGACAGAAAGATATAACTTTTCTATTTTACTATTGTTATTATAGACTGTTAGCATGGTTGTGTTTAAAACTTAACCGTGTCAGGAACTTTTCAAGTTTAGGAAAAATCCCTCTTTTGGAATGTTAATAATAAAAATATGAAAAACATGTGAAAAATAGAGATACAAACAGGTTGTTCAAGTCAGGTCTGGGTGAAGCTTTATGTGTTTTGCAGCAGGAGGTTTTGGTGGTGGGGGAATGGAGGAAAAATTTGGCAAGGCTTGCGTGATATAAAATATATCAATATAGGTTTATAAAAGACAGAATCCACTCAGGTAAAGGGAAAAAAACAGACTGACTCCTAGCTGGAAACAAACTGTACTTTCCTCACAGTTTTGGGGGAAAAAACAATCTGGAGTTGTGAGTTATGTTATAGTGTTTTGAGTTGAGGTTTGCAACAGCCTGGAGATTCAATAAAATTAGATTTAGAGGGTATTAAGCCTTCAGTACGAATGACTCCAAATTAACTTATGTTTAAATTCTACACGATAAGCAGAAAAATAAATTAAGAGAATGAGGCAGGTTGAGGCATATGCGCATAACTAAGCAGTGGGAATACCTGAGTGGTTGAGATGGGAAAGAGGGCATTGAAGAGCATTGTTAGACTTTGCTGTTTGACCTTGACAGCAGAGCATTCTGAGTGGCCCACCAAATGGCTCTGGTGAGAGGCATACTTTTAGTAAAAGTACGTCACTTTTGTGAGTGACAAAATTTTATTTGGAAATCAATGATTTTCAGCTTGCTGTTTGGTATCAGATCCCAAGTTTTCTAGTTTGAAGTTTTAAAAAAAAATTCAGGAAAAGCAAGTTTGTGTTTAGCTGACTCACTGAAATGCAACAAAGTAACATTTGTAGGGCTACAAACATGAAAAAGGAAAAAAAAATAAAAACAATAACCAAGGAAAGACAAAAGCTGAAAATCACTATGTGAGAAGTGGAGGAGAGGAATTGCAGCTAGCTGACAAGAAGAAGAAGGGAAGATTCAGAAGATAAAGAGAGCAGCTGTTGTTGAACCTTGCTTGAATCATTTCATGTTGCTATTCTAGCAATTTCAGATTCTCAGTCACTCTCTCTTTCCGATACCTTTCCTAAACTTATGTGGTTAGGGGGAGGTGAATCTCTCTAGGTCTTACTCTGACTACACAGTACAAGGCTCCCCCTATCCCCTGCTTATCTAAAGGATGTTTTCAAGGGGTTGATCTAAAGCCAGTTCTATATTTCTTTTCCTCAGGTGAAGTAGCATCTTCCTGAACTGCTTTATGGGGCTATTTTGCTAGATTTATACTGTTTGGTTCTTCTGTGCAGTTTCTTTTTCAAGTTTTGTTTAACCAGTGAAAGATAGCAGTTAGTGTGCTATGGCAATTATTATACCACTAGATATCTTTTCTTCTGAAATTTTGAGAGAAGGGTGAGGTAGGATTGAAGAGGTAGGTATGAAATAGATTTAAATTTTGTCTTCTTTTCCCCCTGTGTTAAGCATCCTCTATGAAGTTTAATTTTAGTTCCTACACATCTATTTGTCAGCCATTTCACTCCCACTCTCATTCTAAAATATTGTTCCTTTCATCAAGGGAATGACAACCGCTACACGGTATCTGTCTGTGGTTTGGGGCTCCCCAGTGCAAAAGAGAGATTGATAAGCTGAAGAAGGTGCTGTGGGAGGTCTCTAAGATGACTGAGAGTGCTGAACCACAAGACATGCAAAAAGAGACCAGAGCAACTTGCTTAATTTAGTCCGGAAAAGGACTGTGTGAGCAGGGCAAATCTAATCATAGTGTGCCACCAACTAAAGGAGGGTTGTAAAGCAAACAGAGCCAGCCTCTTCTCAGATGACCACAATTAAAGGGCGGAAGGTGGCAGTCCCAATCTGTATCAGCATGTAGGTGTGCAAGGAAAAAACATCCTGACTGACCTTTTTGGACATGCTGCCCAGAGATGCTCTGGAGGTTTTCAAAACACCTCTGGACAATGCTCAAAAAAATCTGGTCTACTTATGAGGTTGCCCCTACTTGGAGAAGGCTGTTGCACTGAGTGGTATCCTGAGTCCCCCCCAAAACTGTGTTTTATGTGATTCCAAGCAGCAAAAGTGTTACAGTTCCTTGATATATGATAAGGATGGACTGCTAAAATACATATGAAGTGTAATATTTGACATCCTGGTTGGTGAAAGGGTGCTAGGTGGTTGAGCTTGTACATATATGTGGAGAGAGAGAACTGAAGAGAAAAGGAACTTTAGAATCAAAACTTGGTGGGTTTTTTTTGTTTTTGTTTTTTGCATGTTTGTTTTGGAATGTTTGTTTGTTTATTTCTGTAAGCTCTCTTAAAATGGAATGATAGAAAAGATATCACAATAAGTTCTAGAGTTGCAAGTAGTAGTAACAATCCATGGTTCCCGTGAATTTCAAATTCTTTTGGTTTTGTTCCACAGAAACAACTGTTGATGGCAAAAGACACGGTCTGTTGGAAAGTAATCAAGTTCAGTGTTTCTTCCAGAAAACAAAATTGGCTTTTGAGATTAATAAATAAATTGAAGCTGAAAGCTTTTATGAGAAAAATGCGGCAGTATCTGGCAGTAAAACCAATCCCATTTTTTCTGCTTTGTAATGAATTATAACATGTATACGTGGGAAAGCTTGGAGAGAGAGGAGATGTTACGCAGTCAAGAGGAAGATTACTGATGCTCTTCCATCGGAAAAGGAATTTGTGGAGGAGGTTTGGGCTATGTTGCAAGTACAGAGCTAAAAGCACGGAAACTAAGGTTAGTCTGTCACCAGTTCTCACATAAATTACTTGCTCAAAGGAAAACAGCAGCTCTCTACTCATAAGTGTCAGAATGAGTGCACCCACGGTGTTTGACCTATTAGGATACAGGTGTTCTCAACAGACAATGTCATATAAGTGAAAAGTGAATCAATGTGGCAGGTCTCAGCAGAGACCTGAGCAGGACTCACAAACATATGGTGAACCTTTCTCACTCTGTCTATACAACTTGCTCCAAAGATGGCTTAAATAATTGAAAAACTTTTTACAATGCCTCGTGACACCTGCTCAGTATAGAAGATGACCTACTGAAGTATAGACGATGGCTAGATGACTATGAACTCTGATGAAGTATTCAATTACTTTTCCTTAAGGATATGTATAAACTTTCCCAGCTACATACATTCATGTTATTACTGTGAGGCATAAAACATAAAATTAATAAGACAGTGTCAAAAATTAAGAAATCTGGCATATTTCATCTAAGCTTCTTGAGTCTGAGGAGATGTCATCAAATCCAGAAGATTTATTGAAGACATTTTCTCCCATAGTAGCAATACAAAATATTTGACAATTTTATACATTTTTATGAAGCTGTTTATAGATGGTGTTTTGACAGGATTTTTTTATCAGTGTCTGTGTGTTCTTGTTATGCTATGTAGCTTGGATTTACTTATGGCAGCTTATAGGTGTTAGTGGCAGGACTCAAAGGAGTTTCATGAAGTCAAGTTACAAATAGGATTATAACTCTCCCCTCTCCCCACATCAACTTCAGTTTCAGGAGCAAACATTAAATGTCATATTATACTTGGCTAATAATGATTGCAGGGCATTACATATCATTGCTTCTCATGATCAATATGCTCTGAAGCCACTAGGCTTCTTTATTTTGTTGGATTAAGACATTAACAGATCAACTCTATCTAGTAAAAATAGGTAGAACAATTGATTAATATAGTATAAGTTGAATATTGCCTAATTCTCTGGCTATTGGTAAGCAAAAAGAAGGCTTTCAGAACATGTCCCAGTGTGATGACACGCACTGATTTAGAACCCTCGGTGCCATCATGCAGCATGAAAACTTCCAAAGTCTGTGACAACCTGCTTTCTTAAGCCAACCTGTTTTTTTCTTAAGCCAGTTCCTTATTTAAAAAGAAATGCAAGACTTGCCAGGTTCTGAAAGCAAAGCATATTTCAAAATGTGTTACAAGAACCATAGCAACTATTTTTTCCCCCATCATTGCTTATACCAATTGATGTCCCCTCACTTCCTGTGTTCATATAAAATATTCTGCCTTTGTCTCCTGAACACAGTAATTTATTTTAATTGTAGAGCTTCCTTTGCCATTGACTGATTGCCTCAAGCAACCATAAAGAACTTGTGCAAATATGAGCCCATCCCAGCAACAGAGACACCACACATAAGGAACTTTTTATTTATTAATCAATTTTTCAAAAGTGATTATCTTACTTAGACTAAACCAATAGTATTAATTCTGTTCAATGCCTTTTAGAAGGTGGTTTTGTCTTCTGTGGTCTGTAAACACTTATTACTTTATACATTTGAGAAGTTAATTTGAGCCTAAGTAAAAGATGAAAAAGTTGATTTGAGTGCACTGGAGCATGCATGAATTTATGTCAAATAGTAGTTATTGAATTGATCTGGAGTTTTTCATTATGCTTTTTTGTAACTAACCTTCAGATGCTCCTGTAATTATCCTTGGCTGTGTATTCTGCAAATCTAGAGAAACTAAGTACACACTGAAATTTTTCCCTCTAACAAAACATTTTCCATGTACAAGAAGTATAGGGGGTTAGATGACAATCAAACACACAAAAAGATAGAATTTTTTACAATATGACAATCAACATTTGTTGGTTTAAGCTACAAAATGCCATGGCATTTAAAGAAAAGAAATAATATTTTTTTAAATTATATTGGAATAATTTTTTCTTACCTAACTCAGGAGTTGTGCTCATCTTTGTAGTACAAAAATGTAAGTTGTGATGCTGAGCAGATTATTATATGTCAACAGAGTAGCAAACAGCTCACAGGAGCCTGTCCCAATATTAAATTTAGTATTAGTTTATTTTTTTGTGTGCTTCAAGCTATGAATTTTTATCCCAGTGCAAATACAATTCATCTTGGACTTATTTCTCCAGAAATCCTCTTTGTACTTTCTTCTGTTGCTGCAAAACCAAACAGAAATATAGTTTGGTAGCTAAGCCATTAATGTTTTGTAGTATGAGATCAGCAGTTCTCTTCTGCCACGATTTCTTTCTTTACCCCCTCTGTTCATCTTATATGGATGCAAGGATTAACAGAAGTTCATAACACCTTAAGACTTCTGGTATTTTTCTTTTTCTTAATGGTTCCAGTCTGATTCATGATAAGGAATAAATTATTAAAGGAAAACTGATAGCCTTTTCTGTTAAATATTTTGCTTAAAAAAAATTTGTATGCCATCCTCTCCGTCTCTAAAATAGTGGCAGTCAGGAACTTATTTCCAGATAACAGAATATTCTGAGTTGGAAGGGACCTACAAGGATCATCAAGTCCAGCCCTTAAGTGAATGGCCCACACAGGGACTGAACCGCGAGCCTCGGTGTTAGCACCGTGCTCTAAACCGAGCTAATCTCACTAGACAGGGAGGAAACAGAAGAAATTCAAAAATAAAAAAAAAAATTACAGCTGATTGCATTTATGAGTTTGGAGTAAATGGCATAGGGAATTATTATAGGTACTTTGCATGGCAGTTAATTTAACAGTTATTCAGTTGATATCACTCTTCTTGTAGATATTTCCACATGCTGTGAGGACTGCTTTGCCATGTGTGTTCAGTATTAACTGTAAGAAATTATATACAGGATGGTGGGCCCACAGTTTATTAGCAGAAGAGCACTCGTTTCAGGGCTTGATTTCAACCAGTTCCCTGATTTTCTGTTTTACAGCACACTCAGTCCTCACCACCAGCCCATAGGAAGGTTCCTTCCGTCCCGTTCTAACAGTGGGCTGTAAGTCCTTTTTTCTTTCTTTTTCTTTTTTTTTTTCTCCCCTGCAGGTTTCCTGTTCACTTACTACACTCTGTAATCTCTGAATCTTCTGTCTCTGGACTCTTAGCTCCTACCTAAAGCAAGAGTAAGCCTCAAGGAAATTCTTTTAACCCAGTCACTCTTTTTAAAGAAACTTAAAGACAAACTGAGAGCGCATATACTGTGTCTATCATATCATTTCCTCTAGGTAGATGGAACAAGGTAGGAAAGGGGGATTACAGAAGTAAAGAACTTAGAGAGATGGTGGTATGCATTTATGATTCTGATTTTTTATTGCCTTTAATAACTTGTTTTTGATAAATTATAGGGAAATCTGGATGAGACAACGTGGTTTTCATTTAAGAAATTTCTGTAAATAAATTTAAAATTGAAGGGTATGTGAATCAAGGGAAAATAATTCACAGATCATACTTTTTGACGTTAATTTGTTTTTTGAAGTGGTATAGAGGAAAATGTGCAATCTATAGAAAAGTGTGATTGGGTGTTCTGTGAAAAAAACTCACAAGCATAAATATAAAGGTAACCAAGACAAAAATGCCCTCTGTTAACAGGCTTTATTACCCTAAATGCTGAACCCTGAGAAACCTCCTGCATTCTTCTTTCTTGCAAAGTGTAGCTTACCATAAGGCAGAAAATTGCATTGCCTGCATTAACGAAAGCTGTCTCAGTTTAGAGGTGTTTTAGCATGATTAACAGCCTGCATTCTGCCTTCCTATTACAGCAAATTATCCAAGAGTGAAAATTGAATGTGGTATTTTTGCTGCTTTCTCATAACACAATTAATAGTAAATAGAATTAAGTTTGAAGAGTTTCAGAATTGTTGTGCAGGAAACAGATGAGTCCAGGCAGATGAAAGCAACTGCAACAATAGGCACGAGCCAAATGACCCAGATCTACTTTATACCCTGTCATTTCGTGCAACAGCCCAGTTGTAGTCAACCACTGCAATAAGCTGCTGTACCATTCTTAAATGATAGTTGCACCCTTGTTGTGGTGACTGATGCAGCCAAGGAATGTTTCTGAAGAATGAGAAGCAGCTTTGAATGTCCATTAACAAATTATTTCAGAGCAGCCAAAAAGCTATAGAGGCAGCCACTGTGAACTTCCTCTCAAGAAACTGAAGAATGAAGATTCCTTGTACCCTGTGAAAAATTAGGTTTAACTCAACCAGTTTTAGACAAAAGAGGAAAAAGAATTAAAAAGACATGCAGAATTTACTTAGGCCAATGTTTTGCAACATCCTTTATTTTTTTCCTCTTTCAAAAAATACAAACCCCCAACCCCACAGCCTTGTACTCTTGATACATCTAACTGATGAATTTGAGTTGCTTGGGTATCAAAAAGTAATGAGAAAGCTGTGTCAAAGTAATTTAGTCTGTTAATTGCATCACTCCCTCACTCAGAAATTTACAAGCATGTAGTTGATATCCTGTACTGAGAATCCTGAAGTAATTCCCAGTCTCTACTTAGTGGTTTTATTCAAACCGTAAGTATCTGGTGATGCTGGCCTTTATGCCTTAGTTTAAATACATTTTCATGCTGAAGATTTTATATGAGAAAATTGCCCATTGTATCTCACCAATATGGGTACCTCTACAGTGACATTTATAATTTCCTTTTTGGTTACCAGGATGGACAAAAAAAAAGAAAAACCCACAGCACATCCACTTTAGAGTTATACATCAACTGAAAAGAATTGCTCTGAGGCTGAGATGATCCCCAGAGCATAATGGATCAGAATAGAAAATCTGATAAAGCCTTACGTCTTGTAGTGTGAACAGCATTTTTATGATATATTCTGTTCTTCTTTGATACTTCCACTCTTATTTCCCCTTTCTACATACATAATTTATTGCTTTCTAGTAGGTGGAAGTGTGATGTTGCATAATTTGTTTAGATTTTCCCGGGGAATAATAAAACAGATTTCCTTCTTTTGTTTTACAGATAAGTAGTAATTTATGTTTTTAACAGAATCTGAGTGACACGTAGAAAATGATGTATGATCTTCCTCTATTGTGAAAAGACTCATAAACAGTGCTCCAAAACTAACATCCCATTCTCATTTGCAAGATTATATGCCTGCTGCAGTAGAAGTAGCATTTGGTTGATTTGTAGCAGAATGTGCAGCTAAGACTTTTACTTAACCAGGCAGCATCTGAGCCCTTCTGTGAGGAGCAAACTCTGATGTCTCTAGTTCACACAGTGCAGCTGTCCTGGAGTATTAAGATCCTGCCTTCTAAAGGCGGCACCTTAATGCTGTGCCGTGCAACTCAACTAGTTATTTAGGTCTGTTCCTAAGGAAGATGCAGATTTTGGTGCTCATTTATGTTTGAAATGCTGGTGACGAGTTTCAAAAGTGGTGTGAGTCAATAGTCAGTCAAAGTAACTTGGCTCCTGAGTTTGAAAAGCCCTTGTTGGGAAAAATGTTTTTAGCAGCTCAGAACAATTTGGCTCCTGGCAAAGTCTGGAGCTTCCAGCCATGGTAACTTTAAGCTGAAGGCTTACCATAAAGTAATATGTTGCATCAAATTAGTACTGAAAGATGTATGTATAGATAATACTAGGAAAGCTTTGAGAGGCCTTCCCTTGGTTTATGTGATGAAGTGGATAATGGGAAGAAACGTGAGCTATGCACTAAACTGCACTCAGCTTCATAAACAGTGACTGTCTGTCTAATATGAAAATAATGCTTTATAACTAACTTACTCCTCAAATTTACTGACTGCAGTCAAGAGAACCCAGTTACTGATCCCATTTCTACTTTATTTAGGGTCTATGCAAGGGTTTGGAATAAAGCTTTCCTACACTTTCACACTTTTTGTCACATCTATGCAAAACTTACAGCTGCATATTTGATAGATCTACAATTAAACACCTTCTCTGAAGTGAAAAATATGCACCTTTTGTGTGTTTCTCTTCACAGCTTCTTTTAGTAACCTTATAAATGCTGTGCAGGCTGTGCTATGAAGTTCCCAAACTGACAGGCTACTACAAAGGAAGAATAAGAAATTTTCTCGCCAGTTCACAAGTGAAGTTCTTGTGAACAAATTTATGTATTCAGAAGAGAACTAAACTTAGCTTTCAAAATACTGTCTATATACAAGAAACTCACAAACAGTTCGAAAGAACTGGAGTATATGTCTGTGGGAATGTTATGTGAGTTTTAGTCACTAAGTGTGTTGAGTGGAAGTTGTCCCAGTTTTTAGTCAGTCTCCATAAATCTATTTCGATTTTAGAAGCACTAAGTTATATTTGGGGGATAGAGGACATACAGAAGCGAATCCTCATCAATACATTAAATAAAAAAGGCAAAAATAAAAGAAATAATGAAATGGAGGAAAACAACACACTTCTTCCACTCAGAAATTATTATCAGTTATATATTAAGTCAGTATGAGTAAATAGACTCATCTAATCATTTTGTCTCTAATACCGCAAAAAAAAATATTTTTCTTGCCCTCCCCTGACGTGCTTCTTGTACTGCGTGGGACAGATTCTGTTCTCCACTAAGGACAAAACTTGGAGTGTTTTCACGTTAATCTTAACAAGGACAGCATTAATAGCAGCTTGCTATTTAGGAACAAAAATAAGGAAGAAAAAGAAGGGATAACAACGCTCCTGAGTGATTCTACAAACGCTTTGGAAGACTAAAAATCTTACAGCAGTCAAACACTAATTCTCTCAGTCATGAGCACACTGAGCCTTTCCTGGTTTTAATTGCAGTTGCAAACACTTCACATCTTGTTTCTCCTTTTGAAATTAAAACTACATACAGATCAGTCAAAGCAGATATTAAATAGAACAAACATTTTGGGCTTAGAATCCTTAACACTACCTTGTGTATCTTTTTCTATGTAAAGGCAAACACTGTCTCTAGTGTCTGTGAGAAATATATGTGTCAGAGATGTTCCACTGCCAGTTTCAGAGAGGTTGGAGAACAGTCACTTTTAAGAAACAGTTGCAAAGAGAATAGCTTTGAAGAAAAGGGTTGCTTTTGTATGTAAAGGGATGGTTTGGTGATTCATGGAAAGATATGCTAGTTATGAGTAGAAATACATGTATATGTATTTCAAATGCCTCTGAATCATATTTTGGATAATCAGAAAAAGGAAATGAAAGCTTTGAATGTTTTTTGTGTTAGATAATGCCCTTAATAACATGCTTTATTTTTCCCTTCCAACTGAAATATTCTAGTCTATTCTACTCCACTCTACTCTACTCTAGTCCACTCTACTCCGTAGAAGATCCTGCAAAACTGATATCTTTCCAAAGGCAAGTTTTAAAACAGTGTTGTTGAAGAGGAACATATATTTTGTTGATATCTACTTATTTCTGCTAGATCAGGACTAAAGTTTTCATTTTCCTTATTTTTTGCTAACAACTGACTCTATCAGAAAACAATATTACCTTGAAAGAATGCTCTGTATACTCAATGTGAAATCTGAAAAGTTTATCCTGTCTGATTTCTTATACCACTGTCATTCTGTAAACACAGAAAAGGATGTAGCTAGTCCTTGTCATTTTCCTGATCACATCTATAAGCAAATTAACTCATTTCTGGACTCAAGAGTTAGTATTTGCTCTTAGAGTTTTGAACTTCTGTTATAGTGTAGAGGATTGGTAACATGTTAGAAAAAGAAAGTCTGAAAAGAAGAAGGTGCTTGTAGTATATGCTCATGAATTTAGCACAGGCTATGATTGTTACCATTTTCAGCCATTCTGAATGGAGCTGAAGCAAGGTTTGGGAGTTGTGAATATCTGCAAGTAGCTCTGTTGTGAGCTTATGTGTGTTATTTTAATATTAAGCAAAATGCTTCTTGGGAACAAAAAAATATTGTTAAGTGTCTGAGATTATACAATTAAATACTTGTTCTCTTCAGGTAAAAATAGCACAAACAAAATCCTACATATTCAAATAAAATCTTGAGTGTTATTGTTTATTTTCTTATGCCAAGATACACAACTATGAGACAGTTGCTGTTTCATTTGTCTCTGTATTTGGGCCCCTTGGTCACTGTGGACAACTTATGTAGAAGTGTCAGTCCCCAGAGCTGCCCATCCACATCTCCAATTTCTCTCTGTGCTCTACAGTTTCCCTAGTTTAGTGGGGACAATTATTGTTGTTTTGGTAAGCAGGATAAAACCTTTCCCACTGAGACTTGGGTAGGCTGCTACAATATTTTCATGTTGTAGAAGTTATACTCAGATAACTTTGTTACACATGCAGTACCTTCAAAGATGATCTAATTCCAGGAAACGTACAAATAAATCTTCTGTTATTGAATCTTGTGTACTGAAATAGAATGGATTGTTTGTTTGTTTGTTTTTCTCCTTGAAATTTTAAGTGCTACAATGCACAGATAGAGGAGAATTAGTTGTGAAACTTAGACAAAGAAGTCAATTAAAACTTTTGTCTAATATGATTGAAGTATTCCCAATGCCTGAGTGATTCAATCATTGGTTCTGTTGTTGTTTGGTAGGAATTTTGAGTTTTACTAATAGAACAGATCTTTCACATTTCTTCCTTTTGAAGTTTATGTAAATTGTGTACACACATTGTGGATAGGAAAGTCTGTGGCTAAGAAATAAACAATCTGACTCCATGCCCTTGAAATGTTTGAGAAAAACAGATGCTTCAGGCTTAATTCTAAAAAATTGAATATTGAGCATTAACTTTGGTATTACAAACTTGGAAATTCTACATCTGTGCAAGCAAGTCTTGCAACTGTAAAACAAAATGACTATGTCTGATGTTGTATTGAAGTTTCACTGTGCATTTGTAAATGCTGAGTGTTTTGACAAATGTATTTTGCAAACATGAAACAGCTCTCAGAATGACAAAAAATATGTCTTTAGATAACACCATAGAAAGAAATATATGGGAGTCCTAGAAGAGATGTGCAGCTGCAGCTTCTGTCAGCCGAAGCTGCAGACAATAAATGAGCAGAATGTGAATGATTGATTTGCCTTACAAGAGGGACTGTAGTAGGTAGGTAGGGTGCCCTGCAAAATCACAGACCCTGCGTCTGTAATAGATCAGAGGTAGGTCGCAATAACAGGTAATGAGCTGTGGAACAACTGATCTTATTTGTCAGGTGCTTAACAGGTGACAGAGGAGCAGAGAGAGCACTTTAATCTTTAGGCATAGAAAACAACCCACATATATGTATATATCAAAAAGTCACCATGTGCTGATAATTCTTGATCAAATTGCACAATCAGATTGCAAAACCAGGATAACGGTTCTGTTGGACAGAAACCTGTCTGTCTTCACGTAATTCTGAGGTTTTTGCTTAACAGAGAGCCTTAAAGAAGGGAAATATATTTGTCATCAAGCTCTCAAAAAAATTTATGTTGGGGATCTTAAACTCAGACATAAACTTTTAAGCTTGTAATGTGAAGTGAAAAGCATTCTAAATTACTTTTTGCCTGCAAACAGAGTCGATAAGGTGCCAGAAAGTAGATGCTTGGTTGCATAAAACCAACTTTAAATGTATAAAAAAAGGATAAATATGACGCAGATATGAGATAGGATATGCATGCCACAGTACTGAAATTTGGTCTCAGTGCGACACTTGGGACTTAAATTGCCTGGAGCAATTTGCACCATGCATCTTTGTCACCTAATTTTCTTTGTGTTGTCTGAGAACAAGAGTTAAAAGTGATTCACTAAACTTTGAAGTGGGTATGGCATGTTGTGTGTTCTTTGCTTTTCATACTAACTTCTTGATCTTGACCCTGACCCAGTCAGGTACTTCACAAGAAAATGCAGCCTCCCAATTCTTATTCAGTCATGGTGGTCTCAGAACAGTCACCTATGAAGCAGGGAAGCAAGATGGGCAAAGAATGGATAATAATGGAAATATTGGGGATCAGATCTGGTTGGTATGACTTTTATTTACTTCAGTGAAATTACTTGGTGTAATTTGGTCAAATAGTAGAAAGAATTTCAGTGTGTCCGTTTGGAAGCCTGGCTTATTAAGGCTATGTACAAATAATGGTATTGTGCTAGTTTTGGCTGGTATAGAGTTTATTTTATTCACAGTGGCTACTATGGGGGAAACTGTTGGTGATAGAGATGTTTTTGTTATTGCTGACCAGTGTTCACACGGGTCCAAGGCCTTTTCTGTTCCTCACCGCTCCCCACCAGCAAGGAGTCTGGGGCACAACTGGGGCCACTGAAACCAACTGACCAAAGGGATATTCCGTACCTGTAGCATCATGCTCAGCAATAAAATGAGGGAGAGATTAGTGGGGTATTGCTGCTCATGGACTGGCTGGATATGAGTTGCTTGGTGGTGAAGAAATTTTTCACCTTCATCACTTATCTTTCTTGCTTTTGTTTTCTCTCTCTTTGATATTTTCCTTTTTCATTACAAGATGCTCTAACAACAATAGTTATCATTATTGTACTGTCTTGGTCTCAACCCACAAGTTTTCTCACTTTTACTCTTTTGATTCTTCACCCCCCACCCACTCGCTTTGTGTACCAATACCAGGCAAATGGGATGGCAAAATTATTTTTGAAGTGAGACGATTGAAGTCATATTAATGGAAAAAAAATATTTATAGTACTGTGCTTAAGGAAAGGATAAGCTTGTGGGACGCTCATGATGAAATGAATCAGCTTATTAAATGCTAGTATTCCCAAAAATTCAGTTGATAATATCTTAGATGTTGAATTTGCCTCTATGAAATGCATTCACTGTTCTAGACAGGATAAGGCTCTTGCTAAACAGCACAGAACAAATTATAAGTCTCTATTTGTACAAAACTTGCTTATTCTCTATGTTGAAATGAGAGGAAGCTTTTTTCTTTTATTAGGAAATGGTTCTTTCTTGCTGCAGCAAATTCACTGTTCCAGGATGGGGAAATAAGTAAAAAGCAGAGAAAGAAAAGACAATGGAAACAGAAACCATTTTTTTTTTTTAATGAGACAAGAACCATTTATTAAATTAAGAGTAGGAAAAAAAAAAAAAGCTTAAAAAAAGAATTTGCACTGTATTTCAAAGTGCTTACAGCAATATCATCAATGCAGAGGAATCTTTATTACATGTTGATTCTCAGAAGTGAGACTTCTTAAGAAAAGAACTTGCTGCCGGAAGAAAAGCACAGGTTTTTTTACAGGAAAAAAACCAAACTACTTCTCTTTAACTTAGATGGCATTCAAAACACATTTATCTTATGGCAATGTAAAAACAAAATTGGATTCCACCTTTCAGCTCAAGAGAGCTTGCAGGAGAAAACTTTTATTCCCAGGTGATTCAAACTGTATTTATCTTTTAGCCACATGCAAACTGCTCAATCCAGCTCTTTGGATTAAGTGACCTTTTTCAGACGAGCGGAAATAGCATTTAAAATAACTCTTGTTGCAAATTGGAAGCATATGTCTGGGTCAAAAATTAGTCCATTGTCAGCAAGATTGCCCACAGCTGAGGACAGCAATGATTGCATTCTGAAAGATGTATGAATAAAAGTCTTTTCTCAAAAGATGAAACAAATGGTTTTCACACTCAGAAAATTGTTATGGTTATAAATAAAAAGTACAGGTAATAAAAGATTGAAGTAATGCATGGAAGTGTACAGAGAAAATACACACTAAAAAAATCATGCTTGAATCTAGGTTGGTTGAATAGAGAAGAAGAAAATCACTTTAAGTATTGGAAATAAAATCGTATTAATGTAATAATATGAGAATGATTGAAAAAAAAAAACAAATTAAGAGAATTTGGAGAGAGAACAAAGAATATATCAGTAACTCCTAAAAAATTTTTATACTACATACTTTCTTAATCTAAGACTAATTCTGGATACTGTACGGTCTGTGCTTTCGAACACCACACTAATATTAATGTTGGGAATGGATTGAGATTTTGTGTGTTTGTTTATTAGGGGTTAGTTTGTTCCTTTCTTTGTTGTTTTTCTGTTTTAATAATGTTCCCTTGAATTACAGTGTTACAAAATAGGTTCACAGAACAAAAACTAGATATTGTTCTTAGTGTTCTGGATCACAGGTCAAAGTGATCACCCTTTCCCAAAAATGTCTCAGGTGGAGAAAAAGTGATATATATACAGAGAGGAGGTAGAGGAACTAATAAGGAAATGTATACAAATTAGAAAATAGATTTTTTTCCCTTACATCATTTTTTTTTCACTATTAGATTCCAAAACATAACTAAGCTGCTGGTAAACCTAATTGATCTGTTCTTTTTCTTGGAGCAGCCTCGTGGCTTTTCAAGCCCTGTGTATTATGGCAACGAGGCAACTGCTAAAAATAACTGTCACACTGTAAGGGACACACCAAGGAACTCAAGGCTAGTTTTCCAGGTCTGATCAAGAAGGTTAAGAATGCATATGTGCAGAGATTAGATGGGATCCTCTTTGTCCTCTTTAATAAATCAATCTGCTTTTAAAAAGTGGGTGAACTTCCCGACGGCTTTGGTTCATCAGACACAGAGAATGATTATTATAGTTGTGATTTGTAGATGCTGAGGCACTCATAAAAGCCACGAATGTAATAAAAGAGAAAATTATTCAAAGCTGTCTTCATGATTCTCAGAAAAGTCCCAGGGAAGCGAATTCCTGCTTATTATCACAATGTTCTGTGGTCATTTTGACCATCAGAATGAAATTAATGCTTCACGTTTATATGGTTTCTGTTCCGGTTTTGGCTGTGATAGAGTTAATTTTCTTCGGAGTAACTGGAACAAGGCTGTGGTTTTTGGATTTAGTATGAGAGTAGTGTTGATAACATACTGATATTCTAGCTGTTGCTCAGTAGTTCTTACCTTAAGTCAAGGACTTTTCACTGTCTCATGCTCTACCAGTGAGGCGGTGCACAAGAAGCTGTGAGGGAGCATAGCTGGGACAGCTGACTCGCGCTTGCCAAAGGGATATTCCACACCATAGGACGTCATGCTCAGTGTAGGAACTGGGGGAGCTGGCCAGGAGCAGCCAATTGTTGCTTGAGGACGGGATGGGCATTGGTCAGTGGGTGGTGAGCAGTTGTACTGTTACGGGATGTTATCCCTTCCTCCTCCCCTTTCCTGCTCTCATCATGATGATTTTACCTTATTCCAGTTATTAAGCTGTTCTTATCGCAACACACAAATTTTGCCTTTTTCTGATTCTGTTCCTCATCTAGTGGGGCAGAGGAGGGGAGGGGGAGGGTCCACTGCATGGGTCTTAGTTGCTGGATGTGGTTAAACCATTACAGTGTCTTATTTAACTTTTCCCTCTCAGACCTTTGGAGCCCAATGTAGAAAAAAAAGTCCAGGGAAACTTTACACAGTGCAGCTTTGAGAGTAGAATACCTGTAGCCATTAAATTGCTTCTCTATGATCTCTTGTTCATCTGCTAGAAAGCAATTTGTTTCAAAGGTCAAACATTGCTTGTGGCAGGGACCACAACATGTATCTTTCACTTACTTAGGATGGAGGTACCTTAACTGAAAGCCTGAAACCACATTCATTTCTGTGTTTTCTCTCTAGCCTGATAGATCTTCATTCCTACCTGCAGGAGTAGGAATGCCCCTGGTTCAACTGAAGGAAATGTGGAAAATATCTGATTAGCTCCAGCTCCTAGTGATGAATCAGACTACCATCTATTGATTTACAGGTCAAACCTAAGAGCCTGCAGAGATGAATAAAAATGTTCATATTCCCAATTTCCATTACTCCTTGAAACTGAAATTACTGATCTCCTTATTTTTAATACAACTTCTATTGCTTTCTTTTTAGTTATTTAAATGGCATCTTAGAGAAAAAGCTTTTCTACACCGCTTTTATTATTTTAATTCAGTTTTCAAGTACAGTTTCAGTTTCACGTTGGGATTACTTTCACATCTCTCTCAATGATATTGTTTCTTTTACCCACATCTATATCTGTCACATCTCATCTTCCTTCAGTCACGTTTTTTCTGAGCTGACTCCTAGGCGCTTAATTTGTTGGGTTTTTCTTTCCATCTGTGTAATTTGTTTCTCTGGGCCTTAACTACTACCATCTTATTCATGATCTCCAACAGAAGTAATTGCTACCAAATTTTTACTCACTTAGGTTCTGAGGCATTTCATGAAGTCTCAAGTGCATCCTTTTTACTGTTGCCCAGCAGGTTTCTGTCTTCGTATGAAGATTAAAAAAACTGTGTTTTTTTCTAATTTTCATCTCTTCAGTTGAAATAATATTTTTCTTCTTTTCATTCTTTAAAACGAAATAGATACTGTATACAGCAGTGTGTTGAACAATCATTCCCCTTTTGTTCTTGGCATTTTTACTTATTACTTTAGCTGGATGATATATAGAAGATGGGATTAGGTCTAAAGTATGTATATATTATTCATGGGTAGTGTACTGATAGAGAAAGTGTTATTTGTCTTCCAATTTTATATCATATATGAGTTATCATCAATTCCTTTTACTTTCTGGGGTTTTTACTCTTCTTAGAGCTGACTCCTTCCTCATTACACTGCTCCCTATTTACTGGTGTCCGTACTTCTCTTCTCTTGTTCTATTACTTACCGTTATTGTGTCAAATCACAGCTTTAAGGCAAAATTTGAAGAAAACTGTACTTCTGAAAGTACATCCTCTGTGTTTCCTGATATGCAGCTGTAAATCTAATATTTAAACCTTTCCACCTTCAATAGCTTCTGTAATACTTACTCAGCTTATATGGGGAAATATTAATTGCAGGTGTTATTCATTTCATTTGGCCCATGTGCTGTTAGACTCTGTGAAACCTCCATGACATTTCTGAATTTGATGCTTTTGTACATGTAAGGTAAAATGTTGGTCCCCAATGTTGAATATCGATCAGTAACAAATATTCTCAACTAATTTTTAGATGTTAGTTTAGCTAATGATTTATGGTTCATGATTGCATGTTCTCTAAGTTTTTTGTAATGAAGAATTAAGGTTGGTTTTAAAACATTATTTGCAGTTTCGAAAGTAGCACAGAATGCTAATTTAACCAATTCTTGTTAAAAATGTGCATGGAGTCCATCACAGTGGTGAATCGCTCTCTCCACATAGGAAAAAATGGTTTTGGGGTTTTTTTCTGTTAATTAGTATGCTGTGTAACAGGCCATGTTGGGTAGAAAAGCTTGAACAAGACCTATTCTTAAAATAATTTGTTGTGATCTTAAATACTCAAAAGTAGGCAGGATCTCAACATTCATGGTCCACTTCCTATGCCTATGGGTAAAGGAGAAATCTGGCTAGACCAGTTCTGTGTCCTCGAAATATGGTTAATCCTAAGCAGTTACAGTGCAGCTTCTTTATTTTATAAAAATCAGTAAAATTATTTCAAGAGACCTAAATGAGTTCTGGTATTTCACTTGTTTAGAAAGTAAGGATGTCTCTACAGAAGAAGGAAAACAAAATTATTTCATCATAAGAAAAATTCATTGCCAAGAATTAAATAGAATGCAAACCTAGTAACCTGGCCTGGGGTGATTTAGAAGAGACACTTTCTTTTTAGGTTATAGACATACACACAGAGGAAGTATTTCTAATGCTTTTTTAAAAACTACTATCTACAGTGGACGCTCAAATGGAAGCTCACCCAAATCAGCAAAACTAAAATTGCATCTCCTAAGTCTTGGCATTTTTACAGAAGTGGTGTGCAGCCAAGATTGCAAAGGAAGCTAGGAGTTCATAGGAGTTCAGGAGTTCAGAGTTCCTCTTTGTTGTATTCTTTGTTAATTTTTTTGTGGGTCGGGTTTTTTCAACATTTTTTAATTTTTCTCTCTCATCTACCGTGAGATCTACTTAACGTTTGAGTTTCTGTATTGAAACTCAAATGTTTTGTGCTATAGAAAAATGTACAATTGTCTTTATTCAAACATTAATGAGCATGTAATCTGAGGATTCTAAGTCCCTCATACTAACACAACTGAAATTCACAGAATTACAGAATTTTTGGTGTTTGCAAGTGGCCTCTTGAGATCACCTGATTCACCCCACATCTTCCACCTCTCAAGTAGGGTCAGAGGATGAGATTGTCTTGGATGTGTCCAGTCTGTCTTTGAATATCTCCAAAAGGGGAGAATTCACAACTTCTCTGGGGAAACCTGTTTTTGTTTTTGACCATCCTCATAGTAAAAAAATATTTTTTCTCATGTTGAGATAGAATTTCATGTTTTTTAATTTGTGTCTATTGACCAATGCCACCCATGACAGAGTCACTAGAAGCTCAGGCACAAACTAAATGCAAGGGAAAAATATAAAGATACTGATGATATTCTGGCATTTCCTCTAGGCTAATAGATTGTGTTGATTTCCTTTTATTTTCCACCAAGTCCCCTTTTAGTCAGTAAATCTGGATGCAGAAAGAAACTGAGATTAGAAGTACTAATTCCTAGTAAATTGCATTAGACTTGTATTCATACAAGAAAATAAACCTGTACTAAAAATAGAGGTATTTCAATATATTAGCTCTCACAACAGGTACCAGTGGTTTCACACATTATTCCTTCGCTGGCCTCTCTCTGAAGGAGAGGAATTCCAGAAATATGTAAAACTTCTAGCTGAAGAACAGTATAACAATCTCTTCAAAATTGCAGACATTCTCTGAGAGCTTCTAACAAAGTATAAACCAAGTAGATCCAATGTCTTCAAGCATTAAAAGAAAAACAAAATTGTTATAAAATAAGGAATATATTTATTTTTTATACAATATATTTATGCAATACATAAATATAGATATTTATTTTTGTACTTATATATTATAATATATTTATTTTTGTACTTATATTTTAAGTTCAACAAGAGATCTACACCAAGTCAATGGACATCTTTTCCTAGCTCTTCCCCCATCTGCCGGCCCTTAATCTTCATTGTCATAAATCATTGTGCCAGCCTAAAATATTGAGAGTGACTTAGGATATTTATCTAGCCATACAGCACAGATGGACAAACTAAGAGACTTGGCAGTTAGCAGGTGTTGATTTATGCTGAATTCAACAATACTGTCACAGGCCTATCGCTGTAGTTATACTCAGGGTTTATACTGGTAAAAATCTCTGCATCCCCTTTTGTCAGAGCAAGGCTTTTCAGCTGATTTCTGAGGGAGTAAGTATGAGACAATGTTGAGCTTTTCTAAACACACAGACCTACCCTAGACATTATGTAGGATTAGCGGTACAACTTGAAGAAAAACCTCGAAGACGGCAATGGGGGTCATTCTCTGAAACCATGAACGTCCTGTGTTTCTTTGCATACATGCAATGACCTGCTAGGGCACTGTAGTGATTTGGTAGAGCCCCTCAACAGGGCACATGGCAATGGATGGGAATCCCATTTTTTGGCTGGAACTGAAGTCTGCACCAAATGCTTACTGGTGCTTGATTTTTATGGCAATAGTAGGAATTAGACATCTAGTACATATGTAGACTTCAAACCGTAGTCATCCTAATCGTGGGTGTATTCCCACCCAGGAGCTGTCTCTGTTTATACCCACTTATATACTTGGCTTGCATATGACTCCTGAATCCGGCCCTACTTCAGATGACACAAATTTGCCACATAACTTACACGTTATATATCTCACTTAGATTTCGGCTTTCTGAGGAAAAACATTTCAACCTTTTCCTATTATATTGTTGCATTATGTCAAAATACACTGCCATAGTCACTTGCCGCTCAGCTGCAACGATAATTAATTCATAACCTGCTTTCATGACTTGGAGGAAAACTATTCATACACAATCTGTTCTCATCTGTTTTTTTCTGTTTTCTAACATCATGATGAGTTCAGGTCAAAAGACAGAAATGGATATCGAAGTTTTAAAACCCAGAAGGAAATGAATCAAGACTCCTAAAAGCTGTTTCAAAACAAAGAAAAATCTGTTATATCAAATACCCGGACATAAAATGGAAAAAGACTTGAAATGTATCCTTCTGGGCTTAAAGTATAACTCCTTCTGTGAGAAATGTATATATTCAAAAAACTTCTCTTGAGAATATATGATTTTGAGGAAGTAACAGGCACATGGGAAAAATGAAAACATCATTTTTTTTTAAAGTTGGCTTTCTTAAAAGTTAAGTTCTTGATTTACCGTAAAGATCACAATTCTTTCAACTTTTCCACATGTGCAAAATAAGGAGACACATTTTGATGATCCTTGTGGGTCCATTCCAACTCAGGAGATTCTGTGATTCTAAATAGCTGCTTTTAAAAATCTGTTTGGAACAAAATGCTAACAAATTTGTATAATATCAATTCCCACAGATTTCATGTGCTTCAGTAATCTCTTGACCACCTGACCACTCCTGAATGGGACTAATCTGCATATATATAGTCTAAATTAACGTGCTTAAAATATCTGAGAGCAGGTTTCAAATAATTTAAATTAACATTCTAAGAGAAGGTTTCAAAGGAATATTTCTGGTGCTAGGCATCCAGCCTTCAATCATTTTCACAGACTGATTTGGAAACTCAAAAGATACATTTTTCCTTTAGATTATGGTAAAAGAGGTAACCTTCTACTATGACAAATAGCTCCTGTATATAATGGTATTTCTAACTCCTTCTTTCTGCACAAGCCCATGAGATAGTATGACCTTCAGTTCCTAATCAATAAATCAAAACTGCTTTTAGATATCATATGCTTCGTGACATTTAAAAAGAGTGGCAAGTAGAGCGTTAGGAATGATTTCTCAGTATCATTTCTATACTTACCAAAATGCCTTCCTATAGAAAGGAAGACAGATTGACTTTATTTCTGCTTCAGAGTTTAGTCCTCTGCTCACCCTTATTTCATTTGTGAGAAGGGGAAAATGATGTCTGTTTCGAAGTCCCAATTACCCTCATTTATGTCAATAGAAAGTTTAACTCTATTAAGGGTTCTTGGTGTTTTAAGCCACTGAAACACAATCCAAACACTGAATGCAGCCCAAAGCCTTGACCTTTCTCAGTACATTGTACAGACATGTCTGTGTGTTTCCCACTGGGAGCTTTAAATAGCAGGCAACTAATTTTTAATTATTCAACGCTGCAAGTTGGATTCTTGTGGCATAATGTCAATTAGTAGGAAACAAGTGAACTGCAAACTTTTGACACTGTGAGAGTTTTTCCTCTGCCCACTGAGAGTTGGTAAGCACTGTAAAAGAAAAACGTTTCTGTCATTTAGTTTTGCTTGAGCCATTTTTCCCTTGCACAAACTTAAACAAAGAAAAAAAGACTGTGGTTTCATTTAAACGCACAGTAAAGGCAACAGTGTCAAAAAATAATGTTCAGCCGTTGGGCTTATTCTAAAAATGTCAGTCAAGGCACATAAACCTATTAAGACACAGCTAAGTAAACTAAATATTACACTCTGCACGCAGTGAGCTATTCTGACATGCTGGCATCATCTGACATCACAGATCTTGGTTAGAAGGGACCTCTTGAAATCATCTGCTCCAACTACCCTGATCAAACAGGATCAGCTAAAGCTGGGTGTCCAGGATAATGTCCAGCTGGGTGGTGATTATACCCACAGATGGAGACAGCACAACTTCTCTGGGAAGCCAACATGGTGCATGGGATTATTCCTCCATACAAAAATTGAGGATGATTCATGTCACATCACTACAGATAACATAGACTTTACACTGAAGAATAAATATCTCAAGCAATCAACATAACTTGGATGTTTCCCCACATCTCCAAATTAGAAGATTTGGGTGGGGTTTTTCTCCCTGTCATTCAAAAGAAAACATGATATCTCACTGTCTGGAAGTCAGAGGATTTAAGGAGGTTTTAGAGGTTACTTTGTTATTTTGTTTTATGTTGTCTAACATGTCATCTTGTTCATATGTAATAAGTACTTTAGGTCAAAATACATACTCTTTAAGCGTGGGCTGCTTTCAACCAAGTCATGTTAGGTAACTGTCAGGAAAAATATAATTGAAAAATAATTTCAGTTCTGTTACTAATATTTGCTTTAGTTGGGGTACTTTCAGTTAGTATTACTAGAAAGTGATTGGATGGAGTTTTAGATTTATCTTGGTTTTAAAAGTGAAATAATTTGCAGTATGTATCATACAGAGAGGACATTTGGCATACCCATAATGTGTTATGATGTGCAGGAATACTTGTACTGTCGCAGAAACAACCAGAAGGAGTGGAGTACAGCTGTGCTATCAGCCTGCTGTTAGGGATAATCTGTCATATCTGCTTAGATGCATGGCGTTTCATCATGCAGTGCAGCAACAGCCTCTGTCCAAAGGCTGAAAAAATGTCTTTTGAATTACATTCACTATAAGACAGGATTGGGGAAAAATAGAAGTAATTATTTTTGTTGACCTTATTTCTGTGCTGTTCCTCATTCCTCTGGGAAAAGTTTTGTGAGGCCCAGTGTTTCAGAATCCTTAGAAATACAGTGGTGAACATTAACACAGCTTTCATAAAGGGTTTGTTTGTGTGAGAGGAAAGTTTTCTTTTTCTTGGACTGGTACAGGAGAGCAAATCAATCATAATGTTTAATGGACCAGTGCATCTACTTAAAAAGGACTGTCTTCTTTTGTTCTTTTCCAAACTGGAAATGTATTGTGCATTTTAGTGTAAGGACACGTCAGGTATGAGCAGTAGAAATTCATAAGTTACTTATTTATCGACCTTAAAGCAATATATAATTGAGATTGAAATGTAGACCATGTTTCAGATTAATTTGTGCAATTAATTGATTTTTCAGACTCTTCAAAATAAGGATTTAATTGGTAATGTAGACCAGAATTGGAATAAACTGTCATTCATTGATATTGCATTAACAAAGCAGGGAAAATCTGCAGCAGTTATTGAAATCTTTAATTTCCAGGGTATGTTCACTTTCAGTCTGAACACTTGTTTAGAAGATAACATGGTTAAATATGTCCTCTTATCCACTTTTCTAAGCTCCTTTCCTTCTGAACACCCCTACAAATAAAGTATATGGGTAGATATAAAAAGCAGCAACTGTTGTGAATAGGTTGTTTTATATGATCATCACATAGCATATGAATTATAAATGTACTTAAAATGCTGGTGACAGCTTGAAATAGTTTTCAGATATTTTTTGAATATCCATATTCTTTCATTCAGTTTTTTGTTTTGCATGTTTGGTTTTTGAAAGCTTGTGAACATAAAGAAAAAGTCCAAATTAAAAAAAACCTTATGTCTACAACCTCTTCATAAATGTCGCTTCATAAACTGATTCCACTGCAAACTTTGTCTACGTGCGCATCTTCTGTAAAGACTACAACAAAATGGAATAAACATGTATCTTGCAAAATAGTTTGTAGTTTTGGGCATATGAATTAAAATACCACGAAAGGAATGGTAAATTTAATTTATAGCTAAAAACAGTCTTTAGTGAGAAGAAGTGTTTGGTATTCACAACATTAATGGGGTCATAACTTATCTACTATTTTAGGCAGTGAATAAGAAGTAGGGGTGGTCGAAAGCAAGAGACATGGTTTTGATTTTTATTAATCCATCATTATGTTTGATTTGACTAAATGGCATGATCAGGTGACACAGTTCTGAGTTGGCTTTTGCTTTGCCATTCTCCATTAAAAGAGTCAGTGAGAATCCTTGGCATTGAACACAGAGTAGACCAATTATCCTGGCCAGACTTACGTGTTTTGATTCTGAATCCAAATCAGACACAAAGAGTGGTCCTCTACCACTCTTTGTGGTGGAGTAAAATAGAGCACTGATGAAAAAATATAGTTCACAAGCCCAAAATTCTTTTTAAGATGTGGGGGTGGGAGGTGGGGTGTGGAGAGAGAAGAAGTAATGGAAACTTCTCTGGAAATTCAAGTGAAAGTGCATGGTATCCCCTTCACCACAGAGTTAATTAAATTAAAATCTCTGGTGGACTCATAGATGTACTTCTGCTTTGTCAGGAATTTCATGGTAAGATAAGCACAGCAATTACTATATCCTGATATATTCCATACTTCAGACTAACAATAGTATAACAATGTTAATTAAACCTAAGTGCATTTACATTTCATTGTTTCTACAGTCCAGAGGTTATATTTGAAGACATCCTGTGTAGTTATTTGACTGCCTGGTTCCCTTTATACCAATGGTGAACTGGGGGGAAAAAGTGCTTCTCTCATAGTTTAAACATATATAAATTTATCTTTGATAATTAGAAACACAATGCAAAGTGAGACCACTACCCAATTTTCAACAATTCCTCAAGCTTAACATGTGAAATATAGATTAAAAAGAGAATATTGATTATATGTCTACATACATGACCTATTAAAATTAAAGCAGTATTTTAATACTGTGTTCATATAAACAAATAACAGTGTGTGTATAAAGTGTCGATTTAAATTTAAAATTGAAGGATTTGTCAGTATGCTATTATAATGAGACAGCTTTTCTCCAGATTGGTGGGGAAAGTTCCATTAATATTTGTGAAGCAGTAAGTTAATTTTAAGGTGCCAATTAAATTTAATTTTTTGTCCCTCATTGAAAATATTACCTTTAAATTACCATCAACAACAATGAGAAGAGTAAATAACATACATCATTGTGATTTTTCTTTGAATTCTTTGAACTTAGAAATGTGCTTTATGTATATTTTTCAACATAAAGTGATCAAAATTTAGGATTAAAATTTCCTGCAGGATTAGTTCTTGAAAGTTCTATAACTAAAGTTTAGTAGTTTCTCTACTGCAAGAAGAGTCAGCACATCTCTTCTGTCAGAGTTGCAGGCAAATGTTATCACTCTTCAGGCGGTAACAGAGGTACATCTACAACTTTTTTCAGATGCTTTCCCTCAATGTAGCAGCTAGCATCTTTTAGAGCAAGGGCAATAGAAAGGGGTAATGAGTCCCACTGGCAGAGTCAGGTTTTACTTTGAAACCTTGGTGTTGGAACCAACATTTTCAGTTATTGTGACTCAGAACTGGAGCCTGAGTAGATGCGGCTAACTCAGAATTGTAAAGTGTCAGATACTTTTAATTAATACTGTACTTAGTGGGTGGTAAAATTTCATGAAATAACATAACCTATATAAATGGCTTCTATATGTTTTGGGAAAGTACAGCCATATGTAAATAACACTAAGGCGTCAGTCCAAGTTGCTTAGCTAAATGTAAATGAAGAAACTATAAGTACAAAGTACAAAGAGCTGTATTAACATACAAAAACCAGTATCCTTTTACAGATTATGTGCTGATCATAAACAATACAAAAACCAAGATTGTGACATTCTTTAACCACCTTTCTATCCTCTCCAAAAAGAATTCCTAATTTACTTTGATAAACTAGAAAATACTAGCTTAAACAAAGCAAACATCAGGTCTTTGCTAAGTTAAATCATTTTGACTTCATATGAGACTCATAGCTTGCAAAACCACCAGGAGCAATACCTCCTGGTATAAGGGTGATAACAATCAGCTGGGCTCAGGCTGGACAGAAGATGTATGCTCGTGTCCAGGCTATAAATATAGGTTATGGTTTTCTTTCAAATTCTTTTCTTTCTCTAACATTGCTTACAGGTGTCTAAGTTGTTTGATCTGACCTCTAGCTCAGTTTTCCTAGATATAACTCACATCTGCTTGCACTGGATTTTTTCCCCTGGTTTTATTTGTTTTGATTAGAAGATAATGCAAAGTTTCAGTAATAATATCACCGGAATTTTTAAAGCTATATGGGAATAGTTGTACACATTTTAAAATAAAAAGAAAGCAAATTGTGTGTTTCAAACGCCTGCTATTTGAAAGTAATTTTACTAAATTATTTTATTTTTCCTGACGTTTAAAGGTGCAGAAAAAGCATTAGGTCAAATATTATTACAAAAATAAAGTGTTTGGAAGAACTGCTTCAGATGAAAAATTGCTCTTTTCCATAGATTTGAGAAGGTGAACAAGTCCTGAGATCATGATCTATATATTGCCCCAGTTTTGTATGATTAATTGACTCTCATGTAACAATTCTAATCTTATCTAGACATAATGTTCTCAGTGGTCTATGCAAAAAATGTGTAGAGTATCTTAAGATGTGGGGGGTTTAGGGTTTTTTTTTCATTGGTTTGTTTTCAGGTCTATCTCTAACACTGTGAATTCTGTACTTTAGAAATAAAAAAAATTCCTTCTCAGTTTTCACAGCTGCCAGCAAAACGCGTGTGTTCTCCAATGAGTGTTAGGACCTAAAAACCATTAAGATACAATGTCTAAGTAGTATCAATAACTCTAGCGTTCTCAGAGGAAGCAAAGGATGTTAAACCAGCAGGAAACAGAAAAAACTAATTCAGAAAATTGTATTTGTTCAGTTTCGTGGCTGGAGAAAACGCTGTCTCACTAATGAAATGCTAGATCAAGTGAGATGATTTTTAGGTATTATAATATCAAATAAAAGATGTTGCTTTAAGATAGTTACTCTTGTAGAGGCTTTAAAGGAAAAGAAAATAGGAAATCCAAATCTGATCTTACTGATATAATATACATTAAATACAGTGTACTAGACCAACACCAGAAATGGTCAGAACAGATAAATAAAACCCAAACCCTGCGTTTGTTGTGATTTTTTATCTTTCATTTGCTGTACTCAAAGTGACTAGTAAGTGAGTTGTATCCAGATTGCTTGTAGGAAACAGCTTGAGTTATTGTCAATCCATTTATTTTCCTTCTGTTTTCCTAACAGGATTAAGAGCTGAGACGGAAAAGTGAGGCATAGGTTGTGTGGAAAACCTAGGAGTTTTGAGCCTGAATATAGCATCAGGCTCCAAGTTAAACGCCAGTGTAGATCTACACGCAGAAGTCAGGATCAAGCCAAGTGCACAGTCACTCTTGTAAGACTGACTAACAAAATCAGACTTGAGAAGCAACCTCTAAAGATTCAGATCTAAATAGATCTAAAACCGAGTTTGTTCCTGATGGTCATTTATTAAAGACCAAAAGTTTTCATCCTCTGATATTATGACTGTAGAAAAAGAAATGGAATTTTTCATTTGTATACCTTTACACCTTTATAGCTGAGAAGAAAATCTGGCTCAGGCTTTTTCTTTGATAGCCCCTGGATAAGAACATAATCCCAGTCCTCAAAATTGATGCACATTTTGATTTCTTCTGGCTAGCAGCACTTATAGCCATCTGTTAGACTGGCAGTACTCCTAGGCCAAGATTCTTCTGCCAGTTTAAAAATGGCATGAAGGAGCAACTGGTGGAGAGAATCAATTAAAAAATGGTGTGAAGGAGCAACTGGTGGAAAGAATCAATTTCCATCTCTTCTCCCTCATGTGGTAGCCTTCATCAGATATCACTCTAAAATTTGCTGCTTTTTTTCCCCGAATTGTTTTAAGTGTTTCTACTTAACAACAAGGCTAATTACAGAAAGTTAACTACCCGTGTACCTCTTTAACCACTATTAATCTTGGACCTCTACCAATTTATTTTTGTCAGATTATGTTTGAGCTTTATAAAAGTTAAAAAAAAAAAAAAGGATGAAGGTTAAAAAGCTATGGCAATTAAGGAAAGCACTAGGAACTCCATAAAATGTTTATTTAATGGCTCAAGTTGTGTTGCAGAATCACTTTTTTTTCTCCTTTAAAGTCAAGTAAAAGTTCATTTTATATTAAGACGTTCTGTGGGAAACATAGCCCTCATTTTTACTTCTAAGAAAAGCCATTAGCTTTAGCACTATTCGTCCAGTTGCGCCTGGGATACCGCATACAACATAAATTCTGAACAAGTGCAGTGATTATTGAAGCATCCAAAAGACTCTACTTCTGATTACCTAAAAAGAGGTACGCAAACAAATTTTCTCCACAGGTTGCCTTGCAGAAAATGGTTTATTCTAGACCTGTAGCACTGCAGCAGTTCATCTATAAAGCTTTTAGCTATTTTAAACACTTTCAGAAATTTTATGATTATTCTTTAATATGGGAATCCTTCAGCTGGTCATACATGGCATAGAGTGCTAAAAAATATCAGTCTGGCATACACTGTCTGCCATCCGGCTTAGCGCTTAAAAGAAATGAATGTCTGCTACACACGGCAGTCACAGCATGGCCTCAGACTGTAGGCAGACACAGTCACCTTTAAATCTTCTATAGGGGACACAATGCCAAGCAAACTTGCTGGTATTGAAGGAAATGCTGGGAACAGAAACAACCAAACAATGGGTGACTACTGCTGACGAAACTGATTTGGTTCAGAAAATGCTTCCACTAGGAGAAACTTTTCCAGCTGTGAGAAGATGAATGCAGCGTCTCTCTTATCTACAACTAGACTAATTTAATATATATTCCATGGACTTTGACACCATCAAATGTTTATTTTGAGACTAATTCACGGCTTTGTCTTCAATTAACGACACGCTCTTGCTAGTTTCTTTGTGAAGGACTCAGTTCTACTCTAAATTAGCAACTCTATTTGAAGAGATTCTGCTTTTAGTTTCATTGCATACCTCTTTTGGGAATGCCTTTATTTTAAACTGTTACAGTTTCCTGGTTTTATTTTTACAGAGAACTGTTTTGCATTCTTAAGTGTTTCATTTTCAGACTGTTATGTTTGTTCATTAATGTTCTTAATGTCCCTTGCTGAATCACTGTCGCACTTTTACTGTCTAACATGCACCAAGTTCTCACTCATTTATCTCATTGTAATGAAAATTTGGGACTGTGACATAAATTTTACTGATACAAATCAATCTCCTGTTACCCTGTATACACTGGCATTAATTGATTGGTTTGTTGGCATTTATTTAATTGCTTAAGTTATTCAATTGTGGCAGATCTTATGAAATGGCAATAGGCTTAAACAGACCTGTTAGGAAAAGAATTTCATTCTGAAAAAATAATTCAGGAAAAAAATCCCACCCACAAGATATTTTGTAGTGTGATACTCCTAAAAAATAAATCAGAAACCTGGTCACTACAACTAGCTGCATAATTGGCTAAGTCATAATAATTAAGTAGTTGTCCTATGACAATATATCTTTAATTCAGTGAGGATTCTTTGGTGGTTTTGTCAGGCAGTTATTTATTGAGTACAACAAATTTTTATTTGAAATTTTCTTTTTTTTTTGTCTCTTGATATAATCCATTTAAAAGTATGAATGATAGAGTTTACCTTTCAGATGAAAGAAAAAATTATTTACTGTCATCTATTTTTTAGCCAAGAATGATTAAACAAGTAATGCTCTCCATGAGACTTGCCTTAGGCCAAGAGGGTTGAAAGTGAAGTGTAAGGGATGGAGTAAAGACAAAAAAAGGCATGACAAAGACTAGTATTGTTTTCAATGGAAAAGATGTGTGGAACCTGGGAGACAGATTAGAGAGGGACCTAGCTGACAGGATAACTACTGCAGCTAGGCACAAAAATCGTCTGATTATATGTAACAAAATACTGATACATGTATAAAGTTCTGTCTGTAAGACAGCACAGGTTCATAGCTGAGGAATCACTATGGGATGGGGATCAGTTCAGTCAAATGTGATGGACTGTTAATACTTGTGGACTGTGCTATGCTAGAGTATGGTTATTTCAAGAAATTGTTATTTCAAAAGAGCTGTTAAATCGCAATGAGCAAAAATTCCAGGATGCTCAGCTTTACATAGCAGGATATATGGTAATTAACATGACATACAAAAACACACATTCTTTGGAAGATCACCTTAGCCCCTTTGTCATTGTGTATGTTCTTCAAACCAAAAATTAGCAGAATAAAATTTATAAGTAGGTATTTCTTGGTGTGAGAAACTGTCAGAATTGTTTCTAATAATTGAATAAGAAGAAAGCTGAAGTAGAATGTGATTGAATAGTTTGTGCAGGTGGATAGAGGCAGCTCTAAGTTGCATGTGTAATGCAATAAATAATCATTCCTGGAACAGAGCAGCCATATTTCTCAACAGTAGCTTGAAGCCGTGTGCGCAAAATAGTTGGTGGTCTAACAATGCTCGTAACATAAACCTTGCTCACTACTGGTGTACCTATTCCTTCAGATGAGAATCTATAGTTTCCAGTACTCCACAATAGCTTTTCTATCACCTTCAGTTAGTGAACAAGCACTTTCCAGCCATTCTTCCCATTTGGTAGGGCTTCTTCTCTGAAAGAAAGAGAAAATATAAAAGTTGATTCCCAGTTTTAATGTTTTGAGTTCTGAAGGACTGAAGGGATTTTGGGTACTCAATCACTATTTTTATGGAAAAAAATAGCTCTGTCTGAATATGTGTGTAGGGAGCCTATGTAGGGAAAGCAGAGAATGAATCTAGTCTTACCAACATGAGTGATTATACTATCTGCCTGTGAATTTATAGACAAAAAAGGCTACGCTTTCTCAGATATATTCTTAAGATGTCAATTTTCTACTGTATCTCAAATATTTGTATCTGTGCTTTTATATGCTCCTCAGAATAGGAGCAAAGTAAAACACTTCAATTTTTTTATATGACCAAGACCAGGAACACATGATGCATAATTCTAGTCTTTGTTTCCCTTAGAGGAAAGATAAGAATGCAGTAAGTTAAGCTTTGTCTCTCATGTCTGTATCCTCAGACATCTTGTATATCAAAGGCTTCCAAGAGATCTAAAGAAACAAAAATGAATCCTGCCTTCTTCATGATTTAAAAAAATAATTGAAGTGTGAGACTACTACTAATGCTGTATGTTACTGCATTGGAAATCTGGATGTATAGAGGCAAAAAAGTTTCAGAATGTCCAAGTATAGCCAAAAAATATTTAAATACAATCTTATATTTGTTGATAGTTTTCTAATTAAGAGAACATAAAAGTGAAATTATTGATATGAGGAGACTCACTGTGGCAGCAGGAGGCAAAAAAACCCATTCATTTGTGAATAAATGCTACCTTCTTTAAGAATGACTTTGTCAATTTAACAAATTCAAAAATTCCCCTAAGGATTCAATATGTACGTAATTCTGCTTTTGGGTGGCTGATTTCCTAAATTACTCCCTCTTTCATTCTTTCCTGCTTTCCTCCCTCCCTCCTTACTTTCTATTCATTTGTCAATTTTTTTAATGTATTAGAATACTTTCATATCTCCACTGGTTATGTCTACAGATTTCTTTGACACGTCAAAGGAGAAATGAGCTCAAGTTCTTTAAACAAATGCTGCAGGAAAGGAAGTGATTTATTCTTTGGCTCCTGCTTATTTGCAAATCTCTTGTACATTTGCTTTAACTGTAGAGTAAAATTTATTTAGACCAATTTCCTCAACTGTCTCATGAAGAATAATGCTTGTATAGGGTGATATTTAGAAAATGTCGCATACCATGCCACATAGATTCAAAATTATTACAAAGCTTTTATTGCGAGTACATATTAACCTGTTAAACAAGAAATTATACAAATATTTGCAAATAATGCTACGGATCTTATAACTTTATATCTTTATATTATACTGTATTTTAAGCAACCACGCATTCTAAAGAGTTGCAAGACACTTTTGGTGGATTTTCTCTTATTTTGGTACTGAAAGTGGCAAATATTTACCTCATTTGTTTGTTTACTTTTTCCTCCATTGAGTTCAATGTATTTGTAAAATGGCAGATGCTTGTTTGATGTCAACATTAAAAACACTTCCTTTGAACATCTGTTTTCCAAAAAGTAAACTAGTGATTTTCCAGGTGTAGTCCCTATCCAGCCACAAAATATAGACATACATCCTAAATATAAGCTTCCTTTTTATGTTTTTAAATGTATATTTATAGAATTTTGTGTCAAAACTATAAATGCCAAATGACACACACCTTCTGTAACTCTGTACTAAAAGTGTTTCTGGTTTAAATCCAAGTAGGAGGTGAAGGAGGCATTTGTAGGTTTTTCAAATCAATTCCTGGTTTCGTGATGACTACATCTCGAAATTCAATTTTGAAATGACTGTTGCGTTGCTATCTCTCTACACAGTACATTTCTGCAACAACAGGAACCAAGCTGATTTCAGCAATCAGATAGCTTGTTCTCTTATCAACAAAACATACTTCGTTATGAGGCATCCCCGTTTATCTAATTTCTTTCTGTACATACTGTCTGAATGCAGTGTCAACCTCCTCTAACTTAGTATGTCTACAGTTGCCTGTTGATAAATGCTCTTTACAAGTAGCAACCCTTTTATACTCACATATATAGGGGTGTGTGTATATATATGTGTGTGAATATGTGTGTATATATATGTAGAATATACTGAAGCATTCATATATATATATGAATGTGTGTGTGTGTGTGTAAATATATATATATACGCTTCTGATCATCCCCCTCTTTTAAAGCAGTGAGTGGTAAGAAAAATAAAATGTTATGGAGGAATCATAATATAGGGGGCTAAACTTTATAGTGACTAAAGTTTTACATCCTTCACACTAACAAAAATCAGGATGGGGAGCTCTTTCACCTCCAAGCTTCCTTCCCCCAACCCACCACTCACACTCTCTAGCCATGCTGTGGCCAGGGCTGTACAGGAGAGAGCTCTCAGAGAAGGCAGGCCAGTATCTCAGTATTTTTATGATTTGAATCATTTCCATGGTGATATATTGAGTCCTTAGGTCATTCAGTGGCTCATGAAAGATGGAGTTTACATTATTTTCTCAAAAGACCTTGGAGATCCAAATATACTGTACCATTAAGTCACCCTGCCTTGAAAGAAGACTATGATCATAAGTTTAAGTTGATTATCATGATTAGTTTTGCATAATAATTTCTAATGATCTGGCTAATTGAAATAAAAATTTTTTGTAGTGAGTGCCTCAGTTTAAAGGAAATTTTTTTCTTGAAAGAAAGTTTGAGTGTAATATGGGACTTCTTCCCCCACCAATTATTCACAGCCTATGAAAATGGACTTGGCCTGCAGTGTGAGAGGTGCAAGACAAGGTCACTGCTCTGATCCAGGAAGGCAGTAGCTTTAAGGATGAGAGACAACCAAGGACTTGTCTCTCTCTGGGCTTGTTTGGTACTCCTCCACTTTTTCATCAACTTTCTTTCTTGTGGACGTACTAATTACGTTTTGTTGGTGTTTTTCGCAACCTTCTCAAAGGGGCATTAATTAAAGGAAGAAATTGTCATTTTTCCCACATTAAAAAAATGGCAAAGAATTCTCCTTAGTGTAATACAGACTTTGGAAATGCATTGGATATTTCAAACTAGAATTTCCATTCCCAGTGATTTTATAATTCTGGGTTATCAGACATGCCAGATTTTCAAAGTCATTCCAAGAGAACTGTTTCTAAAACCTCTTACATCTAGGATTAAAAACTATTTACTCTCATTATTTAAAAATGAGAAATTAACGTCTATTATCTGTCACAACTGACATCAGACAGATGCAAGAGAATATCATTACTGTTATGTCAATATATGAAAATATTGAGCCAAAATTTCAGCAGAAACCCATCATGAGACCTAGAACCCATAAAATGGTTCTGCTAACTTGCAAAGATTTGAGTCTAGAATGAAGAAAGGACCACAGAAACCATTTACCGCTTTGATCTAGAAGTGACAACTAATATTTTTCTCTGTTACCTGTAAGGTAGCAGTAGATTTCTTTTAAAAATGGATGCACTTGCCTGTTTTAAAGAGTGTAATTTGAAGTAATTGGATTGTTCAAATTCAGTAGTTAAACTCTTTTTACTTGAGTTTGGCTGAAACAGTGTGTGTTTGAGCACATAAACCTTCCTCTTTCATCTAGCTGGATTTTGAAGCTACTGTAATTGTACTTTCCTCCATTAAATATATTACTACACTTCCCTTTCAAAACAACAGCCTAAGTTTCTTTCAGCAGGCTCCTAAGCTACTGGTTTAGGCAGATGTATGTTCCCTTTTAGACTTGGAGATTATCATTCAACAGCCACTTGTTTCTGTAAAGGAGCTCAAAGACCTTTTACAACAATATTGGATGGAGAACAGCAGTTATTCCCAATAGCTTGGAGGTAATTTCTGGCCTGAGAAAAAGAGACCTATATAATGTGAAACTCCTAAAGTGAAACTGGTGAATGTATATTAATATTACTATACTAATGGAATATGCTAATATTATTCATAGATATTAATGTGATAGGGTGTTACACAGTTAGCCCCCAAGAGATGTAGGAGGAAATTTTAATGACTCCTGAGAAATCAAGTATTTCAGGCAAAGTAAGCTCATTCAAGACAGAATTATTGAATTTCTCTTCATGATTGCATTGTGTGAGGCTCACCTGTAACTGTTTCGTTTGTAAATTAATTGTAGATATGGCAAAGGTAACCTCTTACTTTAGGGGGTCAACAAAGGTATGTGTTTGTTTACTGACATGAAGGATATTTTCATTATAGTTCTTGGTAATGAAAAATAATTTCGATTAACCCATGATTTCCATTTCAATGTAGCAGTACAGATACATGTTTGGTTGTTTGTTGTTGTAGTTTGTGTTTCCTTAATGATATTTTGTAAGGGTAATCCTTCACCTTAAAACATGTTACATGCAGGATTTCATTTGACAGTTACTACGGGGATCCTTCCAAATGTGCAGTGTCTCTTATTAGAACATCAAGAAATTTCTAGAGCTGCCTTTGCTACACTAGAGTAAGGCATACCTTTGGTCACTCCACAGTTATTGTGTGTGCACATCTTTTCTGTTTAGGAACCAAATTTTATTAGGAGCAGTATCTCTTCTACTCATGCATCAGGTACCAATCATGTATAACCTGTGACAATCAGCAAATATGCCTCAGGTGTGCATCAGTCAGGTGTATGAAACACAAAGGTGAGTTTAGATATTTGTAGCTATGGTTTTTGTTTGGTTGTCTGGTTGATATTCAAACACTAGGTTAGAATTACTTTGTCTTTCATTTAGTTCTAATTCTAGATAGGAATAGATTGTCTTTCCTGTATCTCCTGGTATTTTGATATTTTACAATATTAAAGAAAGTCTAGATAAATAAAAAAAACCCAACAACAACAACAAAAACCATCCCTAAACAACAACAAAAAATACACAGGGATTTTATTGTTTTATAAAAGTTATCTCCTCAGGCTTAATTTACATATTTGTCCAAAATAAGAAAATATTTTACCTTATTAAAGATTATTTACCTATCAAAGAAGATGTTTAAAGCACATAAGGGAATTTATTTTAATTTCCCCTAGTAAAGCAGAAAAGAAGTGACTCTTTAGGAGTAGTTTATTGATTTAAACAGTTGAGTAGCCATAATTGTCTAGAAAGTATTACATCATAAAATGTATTATGTCTCCACAGAAGAGAAATTGCAGTGGAGTCTCTGAACTGGTAAAGAGAATTCATTATAAATTATATACACTTTTCCCCAAAACTCTGGCTCTCTTGATTAATTTTGCTGCTTTCTACATATTGCTGCCGCTTCAGAGATATGAATTACTAGGACTTCATAGCAGAGAGAATCTAGATTTTTATAGTTTCTAATCAAAAATTTCTATCTTCTGCAGTGTTGTATGGCTGTGCATAATAAATGCTGAATTCAATATATAAAGCTGCAAAATTATGCTTAACAGTAATAGTTTGAATTCATTAGTGTTAAGTAAGCATTTGAAAATATTCTAAATATACTTGCAAACTTCTCAGCCTTCCTAAATGGTTTTATGTAAGAACACTTAATATTGTTGCTCCTTGGGATATGGTGCTACTAGCAAAGAAGGTATCTTTTAAGATATGTTGGTGCAGAAATTGTATTTTATGCCTCTAGAAATGGTAGCAGAGTGTTTCAGTTAAGGCTTTTCCTGAGCTAGGGATGCAGGAAAGATATCAATTCTTGGAAAGTAGATCATGTCAGTATAATCCTTTCCTGAATTCTCCTGTCCTATTTATAAATTGTAGAGATGAAAAAGTTAAAAGCAGGATGATGGTTCCACGATGTTTTACTTAGTCTAGAAAGGCTTTCTTTTTGGAGGTATCGAGAGAGATGGGGTTTTCTTGCTATTCTAAAGTATTTGTAAATATTGGTAAATATTTGTAAATATGCCTACCATTTTTTTTTTTTTTGGAACCTTGAAACCTTTCTACAAATTAAAATAATATATTTGCCTATAACTGAAACGATTCTTAATGTTACTGACCTGGAAATAAAAGTGAGCTCTTTAGGGAAAGCAAAGCAGTCTAATTTCAGGCTGAAGACATTATTCTGAGCATTTTATCTATGAGTTAGACTCCAGTAGAGGAATAATGAATTCCCCTGTGTATTACAACGAAGGTTTTGGCTAATCAGACAGAATAAACTGATAATAAACCTGTGCCTTGAATAGTCTGCTTCATATCCTGTATAATTTAGTGTGAGTTATAAAAGAAGCCGGTGAAGGGAAAAAAATCAGGATCAACAATTAATCATTAGTAAATGCAGATAAGGGTGTAGCAGACAGTGTCTGTCTCCATTGGGAACGCATTGTATTGCTTTCCTTGGATATTTCACTGTCGCTGGCCTAAACTTTATCAGTATTTACTCATCCACTAGAGAAATGCACTTGTTTTTCATAGGTCACAATGACCTTTAAGAGTTAGGTGTTCACAATATTCACCGTAGATCTTAATTAAATGGATGATCGGGAAGGTACTTAGGAGGAAAGATTTGAGAGAGAGAGGTGCAGTTTAATTCTTAATTCTATACTTGTAGCTAGTGTTAGGTTCCCTTGGCTGGGAGACTATAATTACGTGAAAAAGTGCATGCATTATGTAACTCATATTATTGAGATCCCTAAATCTAAACTTCCGTGTCTCTAAGAAACTCATGCCGGTTTAAGTGAAAGAGTAAGTTTCAGAAGTAAATGACAACCACAACCAGTTTTCACGTTGTTAACTTGTATATATACATAGGGCAGTTACAAATTAGGGTATCAAAATCTGCCTTTATCCCTGGCTGCCAGGTCTAGCCTGGATTCAATATTTTGCTGCCTTTCCCATACTTGGTTTTAAGAAAACAAACAATCAGATACAACATCTGTTTTTCAAGCATTTGGGGTTTTTTTCAAATGGAATATTTCACATGAAAATGGGATTCTATTTTTTAAACATTCACAACAAGGTGAAAACCCAGATTTGCTATTTTAAATCTAAAATAATAGAAGACTTTTATCAGATGAAAGCTTATAGGTAGAAAACAAACATCAAAACCCATACTAAAAAGCAGTCTCTTCAGTTATAACTCTTAATATTTAACTTGAAACCGTCTTATATCACTCAATACCTAAATAATAAAAGATAACCTTCTGTAACTGGGAACCATCTCCCTATGCACATGCTTAACAGAAAGCTACCAGGTCACCCTCTGTTGAAAAGATAAATAGCAGAAAGAACAGCCCAAATACAAATCAATTGCATTCTGTGGGCCTCTGTCACGAGCTCTGTGGTGATCTTGAATCACTTTTGAAGTACCACCAGATAATACTTTACACAATACCTTCACAGCCCAGCACAGTTTTTAAAACAATTCAGATCAGGCCATGCTAATCACTATAAGTTTGAGAAACCAAAGAAATACAGCGTGGAATTTAAGAGGGTTTTTCTGTTTTTCACTGAAACCAGTGTTTGAGTAGAACAGAAGCTTCTATGAGTTACATCCAGAACATTTCAGGCTTTTCTAAGGGAGTAAAGGAAATAATGGTAAATGCAAAAAAATGAGATCAGGGAAAAAAAAATTAAAACTCTGTCTCCCATATTTCAGAGGGCTGCCATAATCTGTTATGCTTCATTCATTTCTTCTTCATAATGACTAAAGTGGGAATTTGTAGAAAACAGAGGGTTATTTCACCAGGTAAAAATATCTTGCCACAGTTTCTTAACAGATTGTTCAGGAGGAGTTGATCTGAGGTGTGGGGGGTTGAAATCGGAAGAACGTTCATTCTCTAAGGAATTGCTTAATTTTTTGGTAGTTTTGTGTCACTGATCTTATACAGATTTTTCCCATTTAATTCCGTGAATACTTCTGGAATGATGGAATTCATGTGTATTTAGAGAATAAAAAATTTCCACATCAAACATAAAAAAGTGGGACCTTTTTACAGTATGAGGGTTTGGGATTTTGGATTTTTCTTTTTAACATAGGAAGTGAATCTGTGAAGACAAGCCCTCAGGTCACATTTTTGAAGATTTGTATTTGGAGTGAGTTTCTGCTACTTACTAGCTTGTGTTTCCTGTCAGAATGATCACTGCAGATACTTGCATTTCTACAATTTCTGCCAAAGTTTGCTTTTTCCCTCTTCCTAGTACAAAATTAAGTAAAAAGAAATTTTCCATAATTTTACTTTCTTGTGTAAGTGTAATTATAAAGGTGTTAGACATTAGGGAAATCAGTGTGCAATAGTGATTGCCTTGTATTGTGCCTGTTCTAATCTGTTGCTAAATACCAAAGTTTTCATTCTTGTGGTATTAGTGCAAGAGTTCACAACGTTCTTAAGACTCCGAAAGAAGGTGGTATTATATCCCTGTTAGTTATTTTTTCACAGAGCTTGTCAAAGGTTTCTGTCTCAAAGGAGTTCTTAGTGTGGCTGGTTTTGGAGTGGTGAGGTTTGGAAGCTTTTCAGTTCTTAAGAACATACTGAAAAATTCAATTGAAACTACCAGGATTGGCAGAAATTAATAAACCCTTAGTGAAGGTAATCCTAGTTGACTGGCAATCCCAGATGTCAGGTGAAGGGCATTGAAGTCTGTGGCTAGCTTTGAAAAGTTTTCAGGGAAAAATGGAGTGAAAATTGAAGTTCCCCACGGACCGTTTTTATCATATGGCAAAGTTCCTCGTATTTCCTTTCATATCAAAAAAAAAAAAAAACCAACCCAAAACAAAACCACAAAACCAAAAAAATCCAAAATACTAAACTGTAAGATGATATATGTTCTCCAAATTGCCTTTTTTGCTAACAACCTTGACTAAAAGCTTCTTCTTCATTTACTGCTATTGGAAGTTGTAGGCAATGCACTGTTATTTCTAATTGAGATATTTCAGTTATGAAATTGGGAAAACATGCAAACCAGGTCCATTGTTCTAGGTGGCTTTTGTCACAATGAGATATACATACAGTACAGCTTATTTACTGTTGCCACAGTGAAGGGAATATTCCAAGTTCTAATGTTACATATGTTGACCCAAAGCTACTGAGTTCAGAAGTTTCCCCTGTATCCTGAATAAAAGTCCAATTTCTTGTGCATTGCTTAAAAACGGGGCAATGTATAGATGAAGATTCCATTTTCAGAAACATTCCTGTCAATTCCTGCTCGTGAGAATTTTCTCTGACAGATCCTTCAAGAGTCTGCTTTGTATCATTAGCAGAGAAGAGAGGTAACTTAGGAAATAGAGTCAAGAAAAACTCAACTAAGTGAATGTGTAGTATTTACAACTAATGAGTACTTAAAATCATTTTGTTTTCAAGTTAAGAATTAGTACTAAATATTTTATGTTATCATCGTGTGTTTTGTTTACTAAGTTAGAGGAATTAATATATCTTTGATTGTTTTCATTCAAAACATACTAGATTTTCTGGTTGAAAATAAAAAAAATCAGACGTAGACATATTTAAGAATGCATACAGAGTGTGTTTTGGGAGTCATGGACAAAACCGAGGCACCAAAAAAATCTTTTCCTTGCTTGGGGCTTTTATGTGCTTTTAGCCTCCATCAGTACAACAGTGTAAAAGTCAATTACTTCTTCCCAGTGTGTTGTTCTTTGGGTTTAGTATACTGAGATTTTATAATGAGATCTGAGTTTAGAAATTAATATGGAAAATTGGTACAAATGTTGTCTTGCAGTGTTAGTCACACACTTTGTGCAATGCCAATGTAATAATTGTCACATTTTTAATCAAGACTAAAAAAGTGTCTGAGTTTTAAAGTTTTAAAGTTTTGCCCCAACATGATGGAAAAGACACCTACTATGTACTTCTCAGATTATTCATTAAATGAAATACAATGAATATATGAAGTTAAGTATATAATTCCACTGCAGAAAACTTTTGTTTGTAAAAAAATTCTCATTTCTTTTCTACTCCAGATTTGATTCTATTGATGAGTTTTATAACTATGCCAGAATGCTACAGTGGATTGTTTCCTTGAATTCAGTCCCATACCATCTGTTATATTCTAGTATTACCACATATCATACAGTAAAATACATTTGGAATCTAGTGAAAATTGGTGTTATTGGACAAGAGATCTGTTAAATGTATTCTGCTGTCCTGTTTATGAGTTATTCTGAGTGATGTCCACTAAGAGAAATATCTGACATTGAAATTCCTGCTACCACTGCTCTTTTAATTATTCACACTGTTTTAAATGTTGGTGTTTTCAAAGCTGAAATTGTGTCTGTGGAATTACTAAAATTTATAGTCTTCCCTCAGGATTTATGGTTTTTTGAAGTTTTTTTTTTCCACTGGACTGTGTTTGATTTGACATTTTATTAATTTTTACTTCCAGAATTGAGAGGAAACAGAATACATTGCACGCACATTATTTATATTTAAAATATGTTGGTTTATACATGTACTGCACATGTGGTGCATCACACAGATTTACACCTGTGCAATACATTTATAAATGCAGTTTATAGTTTAGAATTTTTCACATACATTTACAAGGATTTTATAAGGAGATTTTTCATTAATTTGATTCAAAACTCTTTCTAAGATTGTAGCATTTTTTCTCTACATCTTGGAATTGATTTATACATATAGTTTTTTCCCTTCTCATTGGTGAAAACTCATATAAAGAATTTTCATGCATTGAGCATATAAAAAGCCTGACTAAATTGTATTATGCTGGCTTCCAGATACTGCAAAAATCATTGATGTAATAATAGAAATTACATTTATATTTTTCCTCATCAAAATATTCAGCATGGATAGGATAAGCTGGGAGAAAGTGCAAAACAAAAAAAACCCACACTGAAACAGAGTTAGGATTCCTCTGAACTGCTCTTTCTTCTCCTCTTAAGCCTAATAGTAAAAAGATCTATTCTGGGATTACAAAAAGAGTGACATTTATAGTTATATATTTTTGTGACCCAATTTGTTTTGTTTTCATTTGGGTTTTTTAACATTTTTGATGCAAACTGTGTTATATAATTAATATGCTTATTCATCATGCAAAAGAGGTAAAATAAATGTATGTTTCAATTCGTGAATATTTTAACAGCCTAGAAAGTTACAGTGTACAAACTGCAGAAAATACCTCCCAGTATTACATTCCTTAGTCAAGTTAAGGTGTAACAGAAGGGTTAGTCTTCTAAAGATTTACTGCTACTAGTTTATCTTCTCTACTTAATAAATATTAACAAAACACCCCATGATTATTTCTCTCACACACATAATATATATCTTCAAGAGACTACTGAATTATTTCTTAAAAAAAAGGATCCCGAAGTAGCTATTTCCATCTTTGGAGGGGTCAGAGCTGGGGCAAGTGAGAGGGAATGGATGTATTAAGTAAACTTCTTGCATTACTTGCACTAATATATAGCACGAATTTCTGCTTAATGACTAGAACCTAACCTACCAGAGGCTAATAACTAAGACCTCTGTGTGCAAAATATGTTCTATGTGGTACAGTGAACAAAATGTTACAGGCTTCAGAAATGTGTTTTGTCTTAGAAATGGGGCATGGTAAATAGGTTAACTAGTTTAGTGAAAAAATGCAAAAGCTGTGATTTTCTTTTTCCTGAGAGTGTCTGTATGGCCGTGCCTGAAAAGATGCTACACATGAGTTGAATTCACAGCACTGTGATAGTTTCTTTTAAGTCAGGTGTTTTGCTGAAGTAGAGAAAGAAAGATTGTTAATACCCAAATTCAGAAAATACTATCTTTTTATAATTTTAATGTGTTGATTGAATCATTAGTGATTTAGAATTCTAATGCTTTCTTCTTGTACAGAGGCTCAACCTTACTGTTAAAGATACGAGCAAAAATTCCATTTCAGAAGAGAATAAAAATAGCTGTTCCTCTTAGGAAACACACTACCAAAATTTCCTTACGCTGGTATAAATACAAACAGTCCTACTGAAAATAATAGCTGTTCTAGATTTAAAGCGATGAAATGATGCTCAGACTCTGGACCAGCACCCACATTATTTTATTGACATGAATTCATGCACGAATTTTGATAACAAAAGGCTTGAAATGGGAAAGAAGGCATCTGAAAACATATTAAGGAATGTGTATACACTGCACAATGAGAGCAGAAGTAGCACAAAATGTGAACTGCTGTTAAAATTATCTTTCATCTTCCATGGTCTGCTTTTCCTAATGGAAACATTGGATAGTGGTGGTAGTTCAAGGAAAGGTTCAATAAATATTTTGCTGCGTAAATAAATTCAAGATTCTTTTTGCTTCTTTTTGACAAGAACATAAAATGTAAGTGCCTGATGCAATGTAACAATTTGCTTTTAGACAGTGAGCACACACACACACACAGAAAAATAACACACAGTCATTTTCAAACAGGTATTCTGCCAGAGACTGGCAATTTCCAACTCATTACATTTTACAGAACTATTGCATTTGTGTGCATATAAAAATTTCAGCAAGATTAATAACTTATAAATATATTAATCACTATGTGCACACCTTGAAAGAGCATGAGATTAGAGTAATGAAATCGAGGTCCTGCTTCAAGGAAGTCATTAAATGTGTTATATCTCACTTAAGTCCAAACCTAAAATTAAGCCTGTATTTGTGTGTTTGTCAAGGTAATGCTTAAATTAATATGACAAGTCCTCTTAGAGAGAGCAGAAGTGTGTTTGACTTCCACGTACCAAAAAGAGAAGCTATTAGAGTCAAAGCACAAAGCTAGGAAAGAGAGAAAAGCAAAACTGGATCACTGAAAAGAGAAACCTGTCAGACTAAATAAGGTAGAGAGAAGGTGGTATGGATTATGGAAAAAAACCAAACAACAACCGTCCTCAGAGAGACAGGGTACAGCAGTCCATAGGAAAGAATATTACAAAGAGTTTAGAGATCATGGATTTGACTCTAAATTGAGCTTTGGAAAGCAGAAAAATGTGGCTGGTGTGCTGACATCCTGATTATTTTCCTCCAGACTATCCTTAAATATTCAGCCACAGTAGTGCTCATTTTTCTTTTTCCCTTTTTTTTCCTATGCCAGCCTTCCTCTCATTCTCTATGTGTCCTGCCCTTTCTATGTTTATTACTTGAATTGTTTATATAATCTTTTCAGCTGTTTTTTACCCATGAATGCTTTCTGGACTGCTGAACATCTATGATGTTTTTAAATGAGACAAGGTTCCCTGCCCGTGTTAGGAGGTTTGGAACCAGATGATCTTTAAGGTCCCTTCCAACCATGACCATTCCGTGATTCTACGATTGTTTAAGGTTGTATGCAAAGGTTATGCAAGATATTGTGACAAGTCATTGGTATTGATTAGTAAAAATCCTAGGAAAGAAGGGAAGCTGTATTATTCCTAAATGCAACCACTGTTTTCTTAGCCAAAATTTCCGAAGGGATTTTGGAAAGCTGAAGGGCAAAACATAAGTTCCCAGAACAACAAAAAAACCTCATTTAAACCCCCAAACACACAAACAAGACATTAGCCATGTGTAAACAAAAATATATGGTCTAACTACAAAGAAAATTATTAGGAGGGGAAAAGGATCAGTCAGAGCATGAGAAGTTCTTACTTCAGGTATGGTAGAGTATTCCCTCACCAGAAATTTCGAACCATATTAAAACCTTTGTATTTCATTTTCTTCCACTTCTAGTTGCAGCCAACACAATTGCTTACCCCAGCATTTACATGACAGCACCAAAAAAGCCAGGTGTTGGTGATGTGTATTTTCTTGCTAGGTTATATTTACTTAGAATAATGTCTCATTTCAGAGGCCTACGGTGAACTTTGAAAATAGATGTACTTCCTTTTATATCTGGGAATTCATTTTAAATCTGCCTGTCAAAGTGTTCTGGACTCATTAGAGGATGTTCAAATATATCTGGCCTGTTAGTACCTGCCAAAATTTGTGGTTGTATTAAATCAATTTATTTCTGCTAGGAACTGATTGAGTGCTCCCTTTGTCCTCCAAATTTGCCCCTTCCTCTCCTCCTTCCTACTGCATCTATTTCATCAATGAAGAGAAAGCACAAGACATTTTTCCAAGCAAGAGCAAATAAGTCTCTAACTTGAGCTGGACCCACATCAAAAAATATCTCTAAGAACTCTGAATCCTTGATTGTGATAAAATGGTACATTAGCTTCTCCAGCTGTAGCTTTAGCTAGAATTGTTTCCCCAGTACCTGGAGGACCTGTCAGAACTGCCTCCTTTGGAAATTTTGCTCCCAAATTCTCATGTTGTTTGGGATTTTTCAGAAACTTAACAAACTCCATAATCTCTAATTTTTCCTCCTCACATCCACTACACCTTTGAATTTAACACCTATTTCATTGTTAAGGACTTTGGCCATGGTTTCACCCACACTGAAATGTGGGCGCATTCCCTGTCCAAGCCTGAAACACCAAGGCTGTGTGTTCAATCCCTGTGTGGGTCATTCACTTAAGAGTTGGACTTGATGATCCTTCTGGGCCACTTCCAACTCAGAATATTCTGTGACTCTGTGTCTTAAGCCTGCAGGACCTTGATGTGTACAGTTAAGAACTACTGATCAGAACCGTAGAGAGCAAACTCTGGAGAAATCAGTCATGCCTCTCTGATGAGTAGACTACAGGCAATCTCTTCTCCAGTTCTATTCCCAGATCTGGCTGCTTCTTTTGTTTCTCCGGCTGTACTTTTGGTTCCGTTAGCTTTCTTCCCATTGGGAAATTATTTTTCAAATTCTTATGAGGAATGGATGGGGGAGCTAGGGTTCCTTAGCCTGGAGAAACGAAGGCTCAGGGGAGACCTTATAACTCTCTGCAACTACCTGAAAGGAGGTTGTAGCCAGGTGAGGGGCAGCCTGTTCTTCCGGCTAACAAGTGACAGGGCAAAATCAAATGGCCTCAAGTCGTGCAAGGGGATTTTTAGATAAAATGTTTAGTAAAATTTCTTCATGGAGAGGGTTGTAAAGCATTGGAATAGGCTGCCCAGGGAAATGGTGGAGTCACCATCCCTGGAAGTTTTAAAAAAAAACTTGTGGATATGGCACTGGAGGACACGGTTTAATGGTCAGTGTGGTGGTGGTGGTTGATTGATGGCTGGACTTGATGATCTTAAAGGTCTTCTGCAGCCTTCAAAATTCTCTGATTCTATGGCAGTGTAACCAAAACATGAGTAGTGTGTTCAAGCAGGATGCACATTGTGGTTGTCCAGTCGCCCTTAGCAGGAGTTTCTGCAGCTCTGCCCAAGATCACACAAACTGTCATACAGCAGCTGTGGCAGAGGGCACAACTGTCAGGTGCAAAAGACTAGAAGGTCCCAACATCCTGCCTGTACTGGCTTTTTTCACAGAATGATGAGAATTTATCCAATAGCTTCATGCTTTAAACTTCTTTTTTTGAACAAGCATGAGCAAAATATTGGTGTTCAGGGTTTTTTTAAATTGAACAACAAGTTCAGTAAATGCATTAAAGAGTTTTCAATACACACATGTGCCTGCACAGTAGTCCTCAGTGGGGATTTTGCTGGTCATTCCCAAGCTCAGAGAGCTGAATGTGGATGAAGCCATGAGAAAGAAATTTAGAAGGCCTTTTACAAAGTAATGACTATCACTTCTGATTTCCAACATGTAGAAGCTAAATATTATCTTGCTAGAACCATCATGATTATGAATAACCTAGGTAGATTGTGTTTTACGTAATAAATTTGTCTTAAACCTCTTGTATCATATGCATGTGCATTCTTTAACATGTACACCCATTCACACATCTGGTAATTTTTCTTTTGTTGTTGTTGAAATCCCACCATTTTAAAGGGTAAAGCTAAAGGCACTGAATCGGAGGCACAGTCTCTCAGTACAGCTGATGAAACAGCAGCTCCTTGTGGTAAAACAAAGGAGAAAAAGTGAGCAGGTAAATCCTCATAAGGTGTGGCAATTCTTGTTTGCAGAAACACCGAACTTTCTGAGCGTCTTGTAGTGCAGGCGCAATGATCATCAAAAAAAGGCATACGCACGTTGTCTAATTGTTTCCAAAGGCAAAAAGATTCATTTGCTCATAGACTGGGATGCCCTTTTAATTCCCAAGTGTGAATGTTAATAGGCTTCCTTATTAAAGAACCTCATTAAATTCAAAATCCCACTGAAAATTAACTGTGCTATGATATGCTGAGAAGAGAAGCTCATACAAAACCAGCAAATATATTTTGAATAGCCTGTTAATCCAGTGAGATTAGCTGTTGAGCATATTGTCTCAGACCACCAATGACCATAATAATAGGTTCACTTTAATTCTATTTTCATCATTCTACTAATGCGGTAACACAAAAAAAGCAATCTGATGTGCCTGCCTTTTGCAGCACTGTTTTTTGAAGACTCACTCCTGATTAACAGGACTGTTTTGCTATAGATTTTTCACGTCTACTGTGTTTCAGTGCACATTATCATTTCTGGTAATTTCGTTTATTAGAAGGTCGATGCTATAGCAGAATATTTCATGATTAGCGAGGTTGGTGAAAACAAGGCTAAGATACAGGATGAGTAGAATATGAGTAAAGAAAAAAAAAAAATCCAGCGATATTTGACTCCATTAGAGGCTGAACACTGAATCAGCAATTTAATCATAGGTGCATCTTTATTGCTCTTTATTTTTGCCTTCGAAATTGTTTCTCATTGTCCCCTTTCCCCAATTACTTGATGTCCTCAAAGAAAGGTGTTGAGTTCCACCAAGGCGTATGGCTTCCCTCTGTGGTCCAGACTCAGACACATTGTTCATGATACTCAATTCTGTATGATATGACAACTCCTTTGCATCATGGAAATTTCTTTCCTACAGAAAAGTGTGGAATTTGAAAGTAGTAATAGTTGCTTCACACTTTTGTGTTTCCACAGAGAAGTTGTGTCTGGTTGTGAGACCGAGACCAGTATAGGTTTGCATAAAAGGTTCATGTTTAGCATTTTTCTCTCCACACACTTGCAAATCCAGCCATACTGTGGCCTGTTCCGCACATCACAAAAATCAATCTTAATATGCTTATGTTGCACCTAATGTTAACTGCGTACCCAGTGCACAGTGTTGTGATAGGAGGGGAATTATGGCTGGAAGAGGCACAGCGGTTACATTTGTGGACGTGCAATACCACTTGTTAGACAGGACAGTGTCCCACTTACCTGTAGCTGCAGACTTACTGCCAAGCAGAGCAAAAAAGGAATCAGCTTTACTGTGGAAGTTATTTTTTGCTCTAGTGGGAAGCCATGTGTTTAAGGGCTCAGGCAAAAAACGTGTGTTAATCTGTTTCTCTAGGATCAGGCTTTGTACCAGCACATGCTAACAGACAAATTCCTAGTGCCTAAATGAAAGAAGGGAAGGAATACCACGTCCCTTTGACTCTTAAAGAAGAGAGCAGGATTTGGTGCCAGGATCTTATCATACCATTTTATTTATAAGCAGTTATTCTTTACACTGGTCAAGATAAAGATGGTGTGATTCTTGGGTTGATTTGTGGGTACATATGATTAGCCAGAGCCTTTCTAATTTTATAAAATTTTCTACAGACTTATTTAGTACAATGAGGTCACTTACGTATTTATGATTAAATATTTGACTAAGAAATGTTGGATTGAGATGTGGACCTCTCTTGAAGGCAAGCAATGGTTTCTTGCTCACCACAAAAAGAACTCTATTTCCCTACCACTAAAATAATTATCAAAGAAGTCTTGCTGTGGCTGCTATTATGTATTCTAATCATTGTGAATGCATTAGAAATTGACAACAGTATGCCCTGCACTAGAAATGGTCCCCATACTGAGTAACCATGCTGCTAGCGAAAATGGTTTAATCTTCCGCCAAAGAGATTTTTTTGTCTAACATTCTTATTGTTGCTTAGTTCATAAGTGGGAGGCAGAGGTCACTTACACTTTTATGGTTGATAATATGCCCCTCTCTGGGACATAATTGACATCACTGCAGTTGCAAGCCAAGGAATAAAAGGCTTTTATCTGTTCCAAGTGATTATTTCATGAGCTTTTTTCAATCAAATCCTTAAAAGATATACAAATAATGAAGGAAACTAGGAAGCTTGTGACAACAAATTTAAGTTCTAGTCAAAAGAAACATTCTGTATAGATAAATAAAGGGATAATAGGGCTTATTTTTAGTCTACTCAGAGAATCAAAGGCTCATTTATAGAAAAGAGTCCTTTTCTAAACTCATTTGAACTTGTCAGAAGACTCACAAAACTATTATTGCCGTGCATGTAGTCCATGCACATGTAGCCTGTTAACACAGATGGGAGAATGCTTATAAACGAGAACGATTCTCAGTTCGTCAGCACAAGTGAGACATGGACATAGTGGACAGAATCCAGCAAAGAGCTGATGATTATGAGGCCTGGAGCATCTCTCCTGTGGGCAGAGTGAGTGAGCTGGTACTGCTCAGCCTGGAAGAGAGAAGGCTGAGGGTAGCATGTCATCAGTGTATATAAACATCCAAATGGAAGATGCAAAGAGGATGGAGCTGTGATGCTCACTTTCAGGACACAAGAAAAAATGGGCACAATGAGGAAACACAGGAGGCTCCATCAGAACTTCAGGAAACACTGTTGTTTTTAAATTGTGAGCACTAGCACCAGTTGCCCAGGGAGGTTGTGGAGTCTTCCTCCTTGGGGATATATCAAAATTGGTTTTGGTCAATTGGCTTTAAGTGGCCTTGCTTGAGAAGGGCAGTTGGACAAGCTTATCTCCAAAGGACTCTTCCAACCTTATTTATTCTGTGATAAAGACACACATTAAATGAAACTCGGGGGTGAAATCAGCTGACAGAGCCATTTAAGAAACCAGCCATTGCTCTAATAGCATACTTAGGGATTAGAGAGACATCACAGAGGTAATGATGTCTGGCTTTTTTTCAGGGGGACTCTGGTCACTCTTGTCTTTCATGGCTTTTACTACTAAATGACAGCTCAAAGTAAATTCTGTTGTCATTTTATGCCACTGGATTTGAAAGCAGTATTGGGCCCATACAGATTTTAAATCAATTTTAAACAGCATTATTTTATGTTACTAGGCACCCAAATACGGAATAATCAACAGTAAGCCCTCAGATGTTTTTGGAGTTTAAAACACTTAGGACAGTTAACTACCAAACAAGCTATATCTCCTGAATGGGAATAAATAGTTACTCAGATTTCTCATACTGATTTCAACAGCACTACACAAATACAAGTGAAGGAAGAATTTGGCCCATGCAGAGAGCTGTAACACAGATGAATGAATTTAATAGATTTTTCAAAGGCTTATACTGGTACGACAGCTTGTCTTTATTTAATTTTAACTCTCTAAATTTAAGGAGCAATTTAAACCAGAATGATAGAAGCTAGAGGGGAAAGACATCTATTAGATCATTGAGTTAATCTCCTGCCTCTTCACAAATGTTCTTTATTGTGCTTTTTCAAGTATTTTGTCCAGAATTGTTCTTAAAGTCAAAAGCAACAGGGCTTCCACTTCTTGGAGAGTATTAGGATTTTCTGGCCCTCCAGACATTTCTCAGACATAGTCTTTTCCTTTTCATACTTTGATGTAGGTCTGATGTTTTGTGAAAACAGTATGAAGTTAAATACAGAACCTTTATTGCCTGCTTTTTGCTGACAGCCTACAAGGAAATAGGAACTGCAGATTTAGGAGCAAGGCAGGTTTTTCTGATCCAGCAGAGCTGCAATGAAAGTTCAGCCCCACCCTCCCGGACACTCAGCATAACTTGCTCTTTCTTATCCCCAATACAAAGTCTTACCTTCTGGCTTTTTTTTGGCTCTGCTGCTACCTCCAAACGCTCTTTCAGCTTATCTCTTTCTTTCACAGACAGAAATGTTCATTTTCTTTCTTGCTGTTTAGTAAGAATGTCAAACGTAATAGTGAAGATGTCTCTCCTATCTATTCCATAGACATCCCTGAGCTTTTCATTTCTTTGCTCCTTCTCACACAAATAATTTTGTTCATGTACTGTCAGTTTTCTTTCCCCAGAGTCTTAGATATTTTCTGACTGATAGTTGTTGCATTTTTTCTTTTTTTTTGCTATTTCTCTGAAGTGACCTGTTCATTATCTGGCCATTATCTTCCAGGATTACCTTTTTCTCTCTGTTATTCCCCTAGCCTCTTAATGCCCTTTCTTTCCCCCTTCAAGCTACTCACCCACATCTCCTCCTGCAGCTTGCCAAATGAGTTTCTTTCTTCTAGATTTTGTTCATGCGTAATGACTGTTGCAGATGCTGAAGAACTAGGATATTTTGTGGTGGAGATACTGATATTAAGCCTGTTAAAGCTTTTTATTTCATAGGATATCTGAGCTGATAATGGATTAAATCATCTAGCAAACAAGGGAGAATCAGGTTCTAGACCCAACACAAAAGATTATAAAATGTAACAATATTCATGCAAATAATTGAACTTTATGCATATTTACTAGATAAACAGTGTCCTACTGCTAAATTAGGACTCATGTTGATACTGAAGATTGCTAGGCTGGCCATCAACATTGGAACAGCTTGAAGAGGAGGACCTTCACTGCCGTAGAAACCGAAGAGCTCACACGGTATTTGGGCAGAGTAATGAATGCTGTCTGGATCTTAAATGTTTAAGATGATAAATGTTAGACCACTGTATTAGAAGGAATCCCTTATAGAAAAGGTGGCCTTTTCTATAAGAGCCTGGTTTTCTGCATTGGCTAACTTTGGTGGCTGGCTGCTAATTCCTTCTTTTTTCAAAAATTGCTTATAAACAGAGTCTAGAAAACTGGCATTGGGTTTGGGGGTCTGTGTTACGTATGGGAGAGCAAGTCATCTAAAAATTAATGCTGCTGTGCCACATTTCTTACTGTGATGTACAAATTGTTTCTGGATCTATACTTAGTAACTACTAAGACCTCAAAGACACAAAAAAAATCTGAGCAGAGCTGGTGGGATAAGTGCTCTAATGAAGAATTAAGAAAGTTGATGGAAATGGAATTAAGAAAGTTGATGGGTGAAATAAGAACCCAAGGATTATGGTACACAAAATGTAGAATATATTGATGGACAGATATGTCCAAAACTTGATTGACTGTTTCGAAGAAGGCCTTTGTTTGTGAATCTGAGAAAGTGTCTTTTTTCTGAAAATTTAAAAATATGTTGTATATTTTGTTCAGATGGAGTATTGATCCCTGGTGTTGATGCAGAGTGGTTTGTCCCAGTTTGTCCTAAATTACTTTTTTTCATGTTTGCCCCTCACTCAAGTTCATGTATAAAAAACCGTAATTTTTGTGACATCAACTCTTTTTTTCTATAGTTTCCAAAACTGTAACAGGTTGATTATTATTTTAAAGAAAAGGACTATAAAGTTGAAAAGCAATTATTAATTAATTCTTAACACATCAAGAAAAGCACCCTTTCTTTTCTGAAATTTAATAGAATGCTCCATTTTCAGTCATGAGTCAAAATTACTACACTTCTTTGCATTTAGTATGCTGAAGACTATGGTGCAGCTTTTTGAGTAAGGCATTGACTTAATTACTGACATACCACAAGCTAAATTAGATAAAATACAAATAGACAGATAATTATGCTTTATAAATAAACACCTAAGTATTTTTAAATGAACTTAAAATCAGCTATTGCAAGAATAAATAAAGGCATAAAAGTTTTACAACAGCAGCATGTAACTGAAAAGTACAATAAAATTAATCACTTTACATGACATAAAAAGTGTTCTAATCTGATCTGAGAATATGAATTGACAGACTGATAGAGACATGACTAGAAATGCATTAGGGAAGAACTGATAAAATCTGGAAAGATGCAGTTACTACTGCAGAACTCACCTTTCAGGATGTCAAGGCCCTGAGTGCACCCACAAGCACTAATTGTCCTGACCAGTTGTAGACCACCAATTTATCCTCTGTCTTTTGGTCTAGAAGCTTTGTTTAAGCTCAGATTGTGTCCCTAGTTCTTGCCTGACCTGTGAAACATGTATCCCTGGGCCCAAACTGATTTCCTGCTGGTGCTGATATTTTTGCTGGACTTACAGCTTAAACTCGGCCCAGACCGTCACATCACATTTGCCTGATGATCACTGGGCTGAGCTTGTTACTCCCACCAATCCCGCTTGGTCCTGTGGAAGTGCGCCCGTGTTGAAGTCCCTACCCTAGTCTGGGCCAAGGTCACCTTTAGCTCATCCTCCAATGTGTAGGAGTCTTGGTCTTGATGCTCCATGACAGTCAGTTCCAGTGGTCACTTCCCTGCAGTTGATGGTAATGCAATCCAGGGTGAGATTAGTCTTCCTCATTGAAGGATGTGTTGATGGCTTGAGCTCAGCTTGTTGCCTACCATAAACTTTCACATTATTCTGTACAAAGCCACTTTTCTAACCATGTGGTTCTCAGCCTGTACAATTGTAAGGGTTTGAGTCATCACAGATGCAAGGCTTTTCATATGCCTTTGTTGAACTTCATAAAGGTCCTTTTTGTATTCAGTCCACTTTTTTTGTCCATTCAGCACCTCTCCAGTGTAAACCTGTCCACCCAGCCTGATGTCATCTGCAAACATGATTTTGTTCTGCTATCCAGGCCATTAATGAAGATTTTAAACAGTATGAGCTCCAATATGAAAACCCGAAGAACATTACTTGTTACTTGCTATCAGAATTTATTTGCAACTGCAGTTTTAAAAACCAAGGGTCCAGCCTAATGCAAAAAACAAGCGTGAGGTATTTCTAAGCATGAATCTAATTTCTCATTTGGGATTTTAGGAACTATTACAAAGCCAAAACCTGTGGGGCAAATAGCCCTACAAATGGACAAAGGCAATGAATTCATAAGCTACGGTTGGAAATCAGGCAGCTCTGGATATTCCTCTGCCAAACTGAGACAATACACATCTCTATTCTTGCCTTGTTTCTCATTTAATATGTTGGAAAGGCAATGTACTTGGGAAGTAGACAGACATCCAGCAATTTTTCTCACATTGATAGGTTTGAAATGTCTTAGACATACCCATATAAAGAGATATTTCAGCATTTCAAGAAAAGCAGTCACTTTTGAAAGCAGCTCTTTAAAATGAAAAGTACAAATATTTTTTACCCTTAAGAATAGAGATACACATTTTTTTGCCAAGGTATTAAATACAATTGCTTCAAATATTTATTATTCTAAATGGCATTCTTCTCCAGCATGCCAAGAATTTCCAGAAGGTGTTGAATGGATGCTTCAGTAAGAGGCACTCAGGTGCTGTGAACTGCTACTCAATTGAAAGGGAATATGCTCTTGCCTCTTTGACAATCATTTCCTTTAAAAGCCTGTCATACACTTCAAAGAAGCCCGGGAAATATTACTACCCACTTGTGAGTTGTTGTATCCGTCATTTATCTGTTATTTCTTACAACTAGCTCAGTAGAGATGGTGTTTGAGAGTAGATACAAGAAAATTCTTTGTCTTTGCTTGCTTCATTTGATAGCACAACCAGATCCCTAGTCAGGCAGCCCAGAGAAATCAAGCAGGATCCAACAAATGATTCCTTGAGGACCATACATGCAATGTAAACCTGAATTTCTGAAGATAGACAGACAGATAGACTCCCGGCAAAAGTAATGTTTAAAATAATGTTAAGTAACAGTATGTATTACTTATAGATGAGAATAGTTTGGGCAGACTCTGTCCAAACTCATCCAAGGGGTACATTTGAAGATACTTTGGACCATTGAATCAGGATAGCACATTTCTGTGATTTTTTGAATCCTAGTGGTTTTGGTTCATTACCCATTATGTGTTTGAATTCTGCTTGAACCTCAGGTAGGCTCAAGCCAAAACCTCCGTTGCCAGACATCTGATTTTTGTGGCTTGGATCAGTTTCCACTTGCTGAATAGGCTTTATGTGATTGGCAGTCTAGCAAGTACTTTACTTTATGAAACACATGGAATAACAAAAGTAGCATGAGCTTTTTGTTGTGTAATTGACTCATAGATATGTTAAAGAAGTTGTTTGAAAGATTAAGGAGAAAGGAAATTCTTCAAGTAATGAAAAAAAAAATTAGAGAAAATGTGCATTTGAATAACATCCAAATTACTACTTGCCTCCTGTCAGTTTGCTTTTTTTGTTGATTTACATCTGAAGTGCTATGTATTCAATATAAACAAATGCAGAGGGGAAACAGAATGCTACTGTTTTTGTTGTGGTTATCTGTTCTTGTATTTGTGCACAATCAAGATGTGAAAAACACATCTACCTGATGTAGGTCTGATGCAGGCCTGATGAAGGTCTGCTACCTTTCAGAATTTTATGCAGTTATTAAAAATACCCTATGTAATTTCAACAGAAGCATATAAGAGTTATCTTTGTAGCCATCATTTCTAGGAAAAATTGGTGGATGAAGTGACTTGAAGCATGAGCACACAACTAAGTGGTTAGAAATCAAATGCAAGTAAAATTTAACAGTCATGTAAACAATGAATTTGAGTAACCAGGGAATATATTGAAGTCACTGTCGAAGCACCTGTCCTTCAAGGAACAGAAGTGTAGATGTATGTAAAGCAAGTGGCATTTAAAAATGGAATCAATTTTATTAATTTATCCTTTTCATTTTAAAACTTGTGAGGCTACATGATTTTTCCTTTATGCATGTATCCACATTTACAGTGTAATTCGCTGGTTTACTTATCAGGTCACAGAGAATTTTTTAGTTTTTGTTTAGTGGTGTTGGGTTTTTTCAGAGTTTAAACAGACAATAAAGACTAGTTAAAATTAAAGCCTTCACGGTGTTATGAACCTGCACAAAGTCATAGAAAACTGAAAAAAAAATATTAAGGTCTTGGTTGAGATGATTCAGGAGTTTTGATTGAGACATTCATGTAAGTGCTTTTTTGGACATGTGCCAGGGCACTTGGTTGTTCTTTCACTCGTAACTCTCCAGTGAAGCAGATCTCTCAGACTGCTGTTGACACAAGTCCTTTCTCAAGTTTATTGTGGTAACTTGAGCTGATACAAAACCGAAGTTTGCATTTTAATTATCAGGAAGACTGGGGAGAATTCAAAACAGAAATAGGATTTGAACCTTGCTGTTTATCTCACCTCATATCCCCAGAACTCCAGAGAACCCTTGATGGACTGGCTCCCCTTCCTGCCTGCTGACACAATCCAAATGAGCTGCAGAACAGCTCAATGTCTCCTCATCTGAGAAGAAGTGTAGCTTTTAGTTACATTTCAGTGATTTTTATTTTGTTCACTTATGATACAATTTTTTATGGCCATATGGCCTAACATAGTCTGAGTATGAGCTATATTTCATTTAAGCGGTTAACAGGTGTAGAAGTCTGTCTGCTTCACTAAAATTAAACGCAAAACCAGGGTGAATTAGTGTTACTTAAAAAAAATTATTTTACGAAGAAAGTAGCATTTAAAAATATTTGAGGTGCAACTGCAGTTTTCTTGTTAAAGAAAGAAATTTGAACCAAAACAAAGGAGCTTGAGTAGAAGCTTTAAAAACTGAATCTTTGACATTTTGAAAAGCAGCAGAGGAAACTCTGGAACACCTGTCAAAAAACAGAGTTGCATTCCACTCCAAGTATGACTGAAAGGTTTTAGAGAGATAAGAGCTGAGATTGTGTGCATGTATCTTTTATACATAGATTTTTCTTCCTTTAAAACTTCTTTACCAACTTCTTTACCACTTCCTTTTAATTAGTAAGTGGTAAGATATTTTCCATTGCTCTGCAAGGGCTGACAGATTCTTTTCTACAAATCTACAAATATCTGCTTCCATCTGATTTCCCTTCATCTTAGCTGTGCTACTTTTCCTGCAGTATTCTAAATTCTGATTTATAAAAAATTAAAGTCTACTGGAATTTTAATATAACCTGATAGAAATTCTCTATAACATGGCAAAAAATTATTTAGTCAAAAATCCTGCTTTAAGAAGCAGAATAATTTTCTATAATAGGCACTAAAATTGTACAAAATACTCATAAAGTAAAATGCACGGAAATGCAAATCACAATAATGCATTTTTTCTTCTAAGAAGCACATTGTGTCTGTTTACTTTAAATGCCCTTATAAATCTCTTTCTCTTCTAGCAACACTTTCTGCATGTCCAATGAAAAACACTTTTTTCATTTTAAAATATGCTGTTATCATTGCCATAATCTGCAGCATTTTACTGAAAAATTACTTGTTTCATGGCAGTGTTTTGTTTTAGCAAAGTCAGATATTAGATCTCTGGCTCCTGAATGCTGCAAAAGCTTTTTTAACGTATTTCAGATATGACATTTCCAAAAAATCCTTTCAGGTCTGTCATTTCCACAGTAGTCATTAAACTAATCTATAAAGCTCAAAAAGGTGAGATCACTGTGCCAGTACATTTAAGACAGCAGAAGTGACAAATTGTTCATTTATTATTAAATGATTTGCAAGTTAGTATCCGATAAATGTAAATCCTTAACAAGAATTTTTCATGTTTAAAACTTTCTTCTTTTCCTCTTCTGAAAAATATGATTTTTTCTTGATGATATGTAGCATAATTATTGTTGGAATTAGTATAATTTTAACAGGACATAATATTCCTAGACCATCTTGAAATAAGTATGAATATGGTGGTCTGGATGTTATGAAATATTCAGCATGTGACAAGAAATATTTCGAAAGGTAGATGTGTTCTGGCACTCCAGTAATTGGGTTCATGAATTGCTTTCAATAGGAATATGAAAGTTGCTTTTCCTCTTTCCAACTAATTTCACTAGTGCTCATAAAAAAAAAAAGAAGTATTTTTATAGATGATTAAGAAAATGAATTTGCTCACACAGTTGAAATACTGAATACTGACCATTCTTTGCCCAATGATCTAAGTATTTAGTGACACATGCAATTTTTATAGTTAATCTAACAATACATGCAGTCCTCGGAGGTATACTACCAATATTTCCCAAGAGAAATCCCACAACTGTGCTTGTCTTCATTTGTGTTAAACCCTTGTAAGATGAAATTGAGGATCTGTTGTCAGGTAATTGGAAAAGATTAAAAGGAAATGCTGTCACTTTGTTTTTTCTCCAGCAAATTGCAATGTCTTTACATTATCAGAGAGAATAGCACCATTTGATAATGAACATCTATTAAATGCATCCTCTCTAAGTATTCATGTTTATTTTTGAAAAAATTTATACCAGTTTCTCATTTGTTAAAGATGAGACACTACTACAGATTAAAGTATCAAAAGCAGAGTTTTTAAATTTCAAGTTTAAAAACTGTTAACAAACAGTTAAACATCAGAGGTTCCCAGGACATACCAAAAAGCTCAGAAGGAACATAGTGAAGAAGGTTGAAATCCTATAAAACAAACACACAAGCAAACAACCAAAACCCAAACTCAGCTATTCATTATGATGAGCTTCTATAGCAGAAAATATTTTACCTACCTTTATGAGAGGAACAAATGAGATCATAGAATTCAGTGATCTTCAGTAAATAATTTAGTTGAAGTATCAATTAAAAATAAAATAATTAAACACTTAATGGATCCTAATTTTAAAGGGAGACTGGCCTCCATAAGGGGAAAACATGGGCCTCTAATTTAATATAGTATAATTCCTTAAGGATGTCAGTGAAATGGTGAGTGAAAGAGTTATGTAGACGTGTTTGTCTAAATTTTTCAAAAAAACTTTTTGTAGTCTTTCGCAAGAAGCCATAAAAAATGGTCAGTCTCAAGGGGAGAGCTAATGTTCTCTCACAGATCAAAAGCTGGATGAGACCTGGAAAACAAAGATCCTGAATAATTCTTCGATTTTGGAAAGTGTAAGATGGAGTGAGATGTTTGAGTATTGAAAGAGAACTACCCTGGTTTAAATCACTGTTTGCAATAATGATCTGGAAAAGACATTAAATGAGCTAATCTTTGATTATTTATAATAGGACTAAAAAAATAAGAAGTAGCAGGAGGATTTAGCAGAATGAAGTCATCAGTGTGATCATGGGTACATGTAAAGCTGGTCATCGTAGAAAAATCCTCAGTGCTGGCAATTTTTTAATTGTTCTTGAGTATCACTGCTCTATAATTAAGACTACTCATTCAAGAAAAAAATACTCTGATAGGTATTTCTCAGCAACAGCTCAGCTCCCTGCCATCTCCCCAAAGAACAAGAGGAAGCAGAAGTAGAAGAAGAGGAAGAAGAAGAGGGGGAAGAAGAAGAAGGATAGGGGGTGGTAGAAAAAGAAAGAGAAGATAAGAAGAAGAAATTAGAGATCACTGTGACAGGAGCATTTGGAAAATTGACCTAAATTAGTATATGATACCACAGAACAGATATTTGATTAGCTCTGACGGCAATGGTCCTTGCTGATTGTGATCATCAGGGCAGTCAGCTTTCAGAGCTTCTGCTCAGATGATCAGAAGCCAAATCAGGCTTTTTGTCCCCCAACATCTAAGATGTGGCCATTTGAAAGACCGCTGAGTTTCACTGCAGATTGCAGCTCTTGGTCCGTGTCCCTGGGCTAGGTGTTTTCAGGGATGTTTCTTTGTCAGGGCAGTTGTTTTATGCTTTTTCTCAACTGTTATTTCCCTTGCTGAGCTGCTGCTTCTTTAACCCACCCCAGTCCTGCCCCAGCTCTCAAGGATGGCCTTCTTCAATGACCCATAACTGACCACTAGTGCTGGGGCCTCCACTCCCAAGCCATGCCCACGTTGTCAAAGCCTTTGCTGTTGTCCTACAGTTAAAGTGTGCATCAAAACAAGACACAGCCAGTATCAGGTTTGGGCTCATACAGCCAGGTCTCGTAACAAACTGATGAGAAACCCCCCTGTCAGCATCGGCCCCTTGCACTGTGAGCTGCAAACATGCCAGTGTGGAGCTTCTGACCTCTTTGTGACAGCTCCTGTAATGTTTTCAAAGGGCAACTGTACACAGACGCACACGCACAGACACGCACACAACCAAAAAAAAAGTATAAAAAAGTTTTGCTATGTCTGTGTGCTTATGTTTGGGTTCAGAAAAAAACATTGTTAAAATCTGCACAGTGTGCTTCTACTTCTATGGGAAAATTAGGTTTCTGTGTTAGCTACACAGGATATGGGTTTCCTTAAAGATGTGTTACTTTAATGGTGAATACGCACCCTGGGAGGATTATAGGTCTGGATTTGAGACCCTGTTCTAAGAAGCAATTATGTTTTTTTCATGACAAGGCCATTACGTCAAATATAAGGACTATTTTGATGTTACCAACTGATTAAAGTAAGGAAGGAAGACTTACTTTGGTATGTACAGTGATTTTGGGTACAAAGTGACAGGGACTAAAATTACTGTGAGAAATGGAGCTTTCAGAAAATTATTTAACTTTCCTCCGAATTGCTGCCTATTTTCAGGGTAATATATTGAAATACGCTGATGACTTCTTTGAAGAGATGTGTCCATTTTTTCCCTATAGTGGTCTGTCTCACAGGAGTGATTAGCAACAACATCTTCTACAGCACTCTTAACAGATTTCACTTTCTAATGCTGAGATATCCATTTATTACCTAAACCATTTCAGGTAACATTTATTAGGGTATAAGTATCTGTTGAATAATAAAACTATATTCATAAGTAGTAATTCTGTCAAAAACATAAGAATGATATTATAATTCAATTTTTCTAAAAATCTGAAGTTTCTGCTGTCACAAACATGTAAGTATCTATGCTGTAACCAGTGGACATTTGGTGAATTGTAGGCTAGCTGAATGCTAGTCTTTCCCTGTAGAATTTTAAGGCAAATCTTTTTCCCTGGCAGGACAAATAGAGAAATCTGTAAAACCAGTAGGAGAACAATGCATGGAAAAAACTTTCAGTTCATGTGATTTTTGTACAGTGCCACAGCAACAATCTGGGTTTTTTTCTGGGGAAAAAAAAAATTTTGAAAAGTCACTGGGGCTCCTTTTAGGCTTGTAAAAGTGATTTTCAGTGCTGATTGAAGTAATATATTAACTAAAATATGGCTAATATTTAATGTTAGGCCAGCTAAAGGGAAGTATTACTAGATCTATATGTTGTATGACGTGATAAAATCCTTTGACGTGTTAGCAGACTCCAGGAGGTAAATGTAACAAAGGTAGCTAACTGTAATAAATCTGCAACGGTAAAATTCGCCATTTACATAGTGCTGGATTCTAACACACTTCCATTCATTTCTTTTCTTCCAGTTTGTAGTAAAAAAAAAAAATTATTACTTAAAAAAATAAAAAGCATTTTAATTTGTTTAAACAAGAATCTATACAGTGAATGACATAGGTTCTTGTAAAATAGAAAGGAAAGAGCAGGCTTGAGAAAATGAGTTTTAATCATGCTCATTTGGGAGTAAATTTTATACTTGAAATCCTAATATTTTAATTGTTTTTTAATTCTTTCTTTTACCATAATTTCTGGTCTCTATGCCTTTGAAACCATACATATATGTGTATGATAATGATAGAGAGGTTATGCAAATTTATGTTTCCAAATTAAATGCTGAAATTCGTACAGTCAGACATTTCTAGGACTGTCCCATCTTTTTTTCAACTGAAGAGGATTTTGGTATTTTTTCCAACTGAAAGGAAGAAGACATGCATTTTTATTATTTTTGAAATAAGAATTTAGTTTCTATTGAAGTGCAACTTTGAACTGATGTTAAAAGAGGTACCATAGCACACGTACTGCTCATGCTAAACTCAGACTTTTCAAACCAGAGAAAAATTTAAGGGTTACCCAGATGCTTTAAATTATTAGAGCAGAGAGAAGGTTATCATTTTTCTCAATTGAACTTTTTCTTTCTTTAAACCCAGACACTTTGATCACTTTTACTGTTCATCCAGAAAATAAGAAGAGCTATTATTTTTTTGGCTTTGCTTCAGTATCTGCCCTTTCCCCCAATACAAATGACTGGGCATGCTTGATGATGACAGAGCCATTTCACTCATCTTTCCACTTTTGAGATATTCCTGAAAGAGGAGGAATTTTAAGAGGTGTTCTGGCTATTTTAAGGATAGTTTATAGACCAGAAAATTCTATCACTGTATCCTCCCCCACCTGCTGAGAAACACTTCTTTTCTTTTAAGGAAATCAGCAGCTCCATTTGTACTATTTCTTCCAATAACAATTGCAGCAAACAAGCATAAAATGATAGAATGGTTTGGTTTGGAGGGAGCTGCATTTGGGAGTTTTTCCTCATTTGCTGCTATTTAAAAAAAACATTTGCCTCTGCTTCCCAAAAGTCTTCCTTTACAAAGCATCGGTTTTCCTTACTGAAGCTGAAAATAAAGCATCAGGCTGAAAAAGAAGGCATCAACAGTAAAATCTGGGTTTGAGTTTCTTCAGTATCTCTGTAATAGAGAAATACCACTGCAGTGAACTCCTTATCTGAATGTGAATGACTTTATTGTCAGCTCTATACCTGCTTTATGTATTAAATGACAGGTTTCCCAGTATTCTTTTTTTTCTCCCCTCATTGCCCATTAAAAGCATTTGTACTGATATGTTAAACTAATATTCTATTCAGATTTTGCTAGTTATGATCCAGCAATTAAACAAGCAATTCTTCCCCGTTTTCCCCCTCAGACTTTTGTCAGCTTCTGTCATACATGATAAATGGGAAATATTTTAGTAGATGGCTGTTCTTCAACCTCAAGTTATGATTAATTCCCTAACATAACAAAAGACAAATTAAACTGCAGTAGAAGAGTCAATTAAAGAAAATATTTTGATAATACTGGCACAAGTCACAATCGTGTTACTGTACAAAGCCCAAAAATCTGAGGTGGGTCTGCCATGTACATGGTAGATAGAATGAGACACAAAAAAGTTGCAAGTTGTTTCAAACACCTTCTCAGTATGGCAGGGGTTTTTGGCTCTTCTAAATGGCCGTAAACAGTGAAATTATGTCATAGATGATTTGCATCTACTAAACCCAACAGAGCTGTATCTCTGTAGTCCAGTAAAATGGTACCAGGTCTAGCGCTCTATGGTATATGTAGCTCATGCATTCACAGGACAAGTACACACTTTTTTGTACTTCCACATAAAGATGCCAACAAATTGTTTCAATTTACTATTTCCTTGGCATTTTCTTCATATTAGCTCATTTTTAGACTTCTATAATATTTCTTTCTTTGCTAGTTTTACCTGCTTTTTCAGAGGAATGATTTCTATTTTACTTCCATAGGTGCCCTTGTAGGAACTTCCGAGTTAATTTGATATTAAACATTCAGCATAACTTATCAGTGATGTTGGCCTCAGCTGTTCTGCAGCATTTGCAGCGATGAACGAAGGAGTTAAATCTTTTCAGTGGATTGTGTCTTTGCAGAAGATCTCTTCTGAACAGTTATAAAGGTTGTTGTAGACCAACATCTCCCATGAGCAAGCTGCTGTGTGTTGAGAATCAGTCATGCAGTTCCCACTTATACTAATAGGGTCTTTTTTTTGCCATACTTGCTGCTGAAAGCATAATTTTTAAAATGTAAGCATTTCTTGGGAAAAAAAGCCCCTGTGGATACGATAAACATCCTATAGCACATCTTAGAAAATTACATTCTGTCTCATGGAATAATCTGGAAACTTCTAGAGCACACTTTTCATATATGCCATGGGCTACTATAACCATTTCTGCTTATGAAGATTTTTTTCAGACATAGTAAGTTTTAAGGAACTTTTCAAAAAGGAACAGTAGAAGGATTTGCTGTGATTATGTTGCAAGGACTACATGAGAATTTACTGCTCATTGGTTGCTCCCTCCCATGCAGTCCTTATGGAACCAGTCTTTGGGTTTTATGCTAGGGGAATGCAGTTCATGAAACACTTCAGGTGTAGTAATCTACTCTGCTATAAGTCTGCACAATCTCACTGTGCTCTAGTTTCCCGCTATAAACAGTACATGAGAGTTTCGTCCTTTTCTGCAAGGGCAAAATTCAAGATCTCTGTGTTAATCTTCACAGGCATTTAGTTTGATGTATCTTATGTATCTCCATGTGACCTCTTCACTTTCAAAACAAGGATCCAACCATGCATTTGCATTAAAGTAACTCAATAAGAATAGTCTCTAATTACATCTGTTTGAACATTTATTGCAGATCTAGTTTCCACAGAAGTATTGTTATGGTCAAGTCACTGGAAGAGGAACTTGTGATGATTTAGTCACAGCAATAGCCAACTACCATGTTGTGAGACATGCTTTCAAACAATTTATAAAAGCAGCACTAATTATGTGCATAACTCAGTAAAGATATAAACACAATGTAGTTTGCCTCCTTCAGCAGAACAATTTAACTCAGAGAAACTCTGTAGATGCTTTGCCCCACTTTGGGACACCTCTTCATAGTTGATTGCCCCTGTATAGCCATAACAGGTTATGATTATCTCTACATAAAAGCCTTTTTCATCTCTGTAGATAACCTTTAAAAAAGATTAAAGACTAATGTCTTCATCTTATTCAAGTCTGAGGAGATAGCATTGGTACTCTTGTCACACATGATGAAGAATAAAAGCACAAAAGAAAGGTAATCCCCTCAACAAACTACATTTGCCCTGGAATTACTGTTTTAATAACTTGGCATTTCCAATCAATCATGAACAAAAAATTTAGGTTCTCTTATTTCTTTCTGATGTTCATTACAATTACATATGGAGTTAACTACTCTTGCTGGTATTAGTATTTGCCCACAGGTCTTGTTTATATGGACCGCGGTTTCAAATGGTTTTGCCATTTTGAGTGTTATTTTGTAATTTTTCATGGCATGTATCTGTTTTTTTTCAATTCAGTACAAGACATTAAGTGCTGACTGCATGAGCAATGAATGACTTTGCCAGCTGATTCAAAGGTGAAGTGGTCTGGCAGCAACTATGATGGAATAAATGGGAAAAATATAACATTGCCTTACTACCTCAAATTTATCTCTTTCTTCATTTAACTTTTCAGTGTGTCCAAGGTACTCTAATCTATGTGGCCAGTACTTTGTCATGGTATTTTTTATAAGAGCCGGATTTAATTAATTACTTTGTCTGTTTTAGAGCGAGGTTCCATTCTGCAATTTTGTTACATTAAAAGTAATTTTTTCCCTATGTTCCGTGAATTTTTGTTTTTAAGAGTAAGTTTCATAAATTTACATAATAGAATGTGAGTATCCAATTAAAATCTGACAGAGTCAATTAAAAATAAAAGTAAGCGTTTTTGAGAAAATTTATGTGGAATAGATCCATTTTCTCTTCTTCAATCAAATATGGCTACTAAAAATGTATGTTTTATATAGAGCTTGTGAAATAGTTTTCTTTAAAGATATGAAAAAATAAGATTTTTTTTCTGTAAAGCTTAAACCTACAGAAAATATCATAAAAGGACAGTTTTAATGTGAAAAACTAGGAGTTTTGAAAAACAAGTTCAAATGTAAAGTTTTAAATATCACTTGATGTTTCTAAATTCAATCATTTTTATGGACTAATGTGTTAGCTGCAGTGTTTGTCTCAGTGTGTTTGCAGTCAGAATGTTTCTGGCTTCTGTTTTCATTTTCTGAGTTAATGCCATAGGTGCTCAAGTTTCCAGATCTATGTAAAATGTTACAACATTTTATACAACATATTATATAATAGGGGATCCCAAAGTTTCTTCAGCTGTAGGAGCACACAGCAAGTCAGTTATACATTTGCATTAGTAGAAGGAAGGGTGCTTATCTGAGAGCAGAACATGGCTAAAGCCCTCTAAATCAGTCTGACACCTTCAGAGTCGAAGTCATGTAAAGTCAGCTAAAGCATTCAAATACAACGATGACTTCGGCCAATGTTTTGCTTGCAAACCCACGTGACTGAAGACAGTATCATTGTTTTTAATACCATAAATAAATAAACTTCCAACCAAAAAGTTCTAAAAGTTAATACCCACTGATGCCACTCCCAAGTTATCTTAAATCACAACAGTACTCAGTCTTAGTATTTATCATGGTTCTTGACAGACTTGTATTATATGCACATGCTTGTGTGCTTTTTGTCTGATAAATATTAATGTATATAATATTACTACATAAAACATTAAAAAATTCTATTAGTAATTCTGCCACCATTATTGTGTGGGCAAAATATAAAGAAGTGATAATAAAGTATAATTTACCGAGATGATTTTGACATTTTAACATAAATAAAAATGATCAATTTATGGCCAAAGCATTTCTGAAATCATTCTCTAACATAAAGCAGAAAATTATGAATCATTTGTCCCAATTACAAAATTAAACTATGTGCAGCATGACATTTCTCCAGTTACTTTGAAGTAAATCTGGAATGATGTCAAAAGTCAGTGCTTTGGTGTTTATAAATAGTTGCCATTCTGTTGTAAGCATCTCGCTTATGCATTTTCCCATCAGCATAAAGAAGGCAAGCAATGATTCAATGGCTTTTCATCATTATTGACAAGGGCTGGACACCTAGGTGGTTCAGAAAAGCTGTGGACCATTTTCAGAATATGTGGCTGCCAGGCCTGGATGATGAAAGCTCTTCCTGTCCTAGAGCAGCGCTTTTCTCCTGGGCACACGATACAAAGAAAACAGTTTGTGTAACAAGATGGGCTTTTTCCCCTAATCAGCCACCATTCTTGTTTGTATTTTGCCTGCATTGGATAAAATTAATTGGCACTTTTTATGGTTTTTATTCCCTTTGAGCACTTAAAACTCCACAATTATAATAATGTTTTATGTTCCTATAATGGCTGTGCAGAATATATTTGTCCAATTCTGTGTTTCTCAAACACAATTAGCACTTCTATTTAGTATTAAATATTCATAAATTTGACCTCAGGGAACTGGTGACTATTAACTAACAAAGAGATTGATAACAGCTCTCAATTCAGAAAGCTGATGGTTTTTTTCCTCTTTTGCAGTAGTGGTAAAGATATACCCAGCGACTGCAATGTCAGGAAGAGATGCAATTTGAATTATTTTCTTTTTTTTTAGCATCATAATTTTATTTTGCTCAAGTATTTCTTTCATGAAAGAGAAAAAGGAAACAGCATTCTACAAATGTTTCTAATATGTAAGCTTTCATAAGAGAGCAGAATTGCTCTGAGTGATACATTATTTTGTGGTTGGAGAGCAAAAGTAGTTTTGTCTATTCTTTGCCAGAACACTCCTTGTCACTTGATTAATTTATGTTGAGATATCTACTGTTCCAATGTTAATTTCAGAGTCATGAAGTTTAGTTTTTGTATAATAAAATGCAACAAGTAGCAATAAATATAGAGAACACAGTGATCTTGACCAATTCCTGAAAAAGTGTGTGAGACTTAATTTCCTTTTGCACAGAGAAGTCAGATTGAAAGTCAGGAAATATTAAAGGGTTGGGAACCATCTTCTGCTACTCTTTCACATTCAAATGTGCTTATCGAGACTGCTCTCTATGTGCTGGAATGTTTTGTGATATATTTCCTCTCTCACTATTACTATATTGAGTTAACAAAATGGACTGAGGGAGCAGAGTGGGTTAGGGGACTACGAAGAGCAGGTTTGAATTTTCTGAGCTAGGAGTTTCAGCTGAAAAAGGTCTCCTATGTTTTTTAATCTTATATGTTGGTTGGGTTGGTTGGTTGGTTGTTCAGGATTTTTTTTTTTTTTTTTTTTGATTGGTTTGTTTTCCGTGAGATCTGAAGCAATTAATTTACTGAGTAGCAACCTTCGAAATGCTGTTTGGGTGTAACTCCTGTTTGCATCTCAGCACCAAAGGAAACTGATCTATAGTTTCGGACTCAACAGAAGTTTAGTCCTAATTTTCTGGAAATGTATTAATAGACAAATGATAGAATTATTTTAACGTTTTTCAAAATGACATACAGAATTCAAGTCAAGTATGATCATTCCAGTGTTAAATTTCTGATAATTGAAGATATTCTGTTAGGGTGTCAGCATTAGAGGGCAAGGCAAAAATATCATTGGTTTCTTTCTTAACTATTTTTGAACCATGTGCAGATGGAGTTATTTGAAAGATTTTTACCTGTATAGGAGGAGATGGGGATCTCTGAATATCCTGCCAAAAAGCTCTGTAGGCCAAACAGTAGTGAAACGAAATAACTAACCAGTTAGGAAATAACAGATTTACGTGATTATTGTGTCTTCGGGGTTGTACAAGGATGTAAAAGTAGTCACGGAATAAAAAGCTTTTATTTGAGAAGGATGCAATGGAAGATTACAAGAAGACATTGCTAATTTTGATCTATTTATTTTATGAGCTATTTTAATTAGATATTTATACTGTTTAGCAGCTGCAAACTCAGAGAGTAAATTTTTGAGCTACCACGTCTTCCTGAAACTGGCAAATAGAACCCAGTGGATATTAAAAAAAAATTATTGTTGTTGTTATTATTATTATAATTATTATTACTGTTGTTGTTATTGTTATTATTGTTATTGTTGCTATTATTATTATTATATAAAACCAGAAAAAATATTCATAAAAAATACAGGGAAATTCCTTGAGATATAGGTAGTTGACTAAAATTTGCTGGAATGTCTTAGAATTCAGGAACTTCATGATTAGTTGTCTCTAGGCAGGAGCAGCTCCTTAATAGTGTACTAAGAGTGCAAAATCTCTGCATTGCAAATCGGTCCTCTAAGTAACCAGTTACACAAACAGGCTTTTCTGGAGTCCTGACTGCTATAACTATGTACCAGGAAAAAAGACAAAAGTGAAGACAAGTGTATGACTTTGTCTCATTTTATTACAGCTGAGAACAGAATGAATATGCCAAAGAAATAATGCTTGAGATAACAAACAAGTACTCTTCACAGCTAGCGTTCTTTTGAAAAAACACATTTTCTGTTATCTCTTAGTTTGCTTAACTGGTTTTATCTATCAAAGCTGTTTTATGTGAAGGTGAATCAAAATCCTAATTAATACAAGGTACAGACAAAGGACATTTATTTAATTGGGTTAAGGGCACTGATAGCTCATTTTCCTTTTTTTTCTTAATTATAGGAAGTTAATTTATATGCATTATCTGAGATTTGAAAAGGATTTAGAATCTCTGTATCACTTAAGATACTGTAGGAACAAATGCTCTATTTATTTTAAATTGATGGCAAGCCAGTTACTTTCAACAAATAAAGAAGCAGGGGAAAGAGATTATTGCCAAAGAAAACAGCTGTATCATCTGAATACTAACATAGTTATTTTCTTTTTAATAAGTTATATTTATGCCTGCACTCCATTTCCAACCTCACCATCCCTCAGATCCACTTAAAATATTTTTTTGTATCGCGTGAGATTTTCCACATGGAGCACGTTCTCTTTTAATTTAGCTGAAAAAACAGCAAAACAGACCAGCTTGTACCAATGTTTTCGTGTTAATATTATCATATATGCTAGCAGATAATACATTCTGAGCATGTGGCATTTTTTCAACCTCTTCTAGCCTTAATGTTTTATACCAAAAATATGTGGGGTTTAGTTTTTATTTATTGTATTAATGTATAGATTTGTGAATTAAGAAAAAATCCTGATAATTTCTCTTTTTTGCCTTTTTCTTTTTTTTTTAATGTCTTCTAGTCTCTTTTGCAATTTTTAAACTAACTATGCCATATTAGTAATTTATAGAAAGAAGGAACAAGATAGGTGAGAGGAAACGACAGAAGATGCCTCTTTTCTTTTCTGATGTTTCTTGGAACCATAGGAAAAAGTCTATGAAACTGATAGATCACTAGAGAACAGGTGTGTTAAATACATACATATGCACGTGCTTATGTGCATGCTTATACATAAACATAAACACCCTCTGTATATGCTGTTTGCTATGAATGGCACAGCTATTAAAGGGCTGTACACTACAGATAGAAGTGCAAACACAAAGGATGCTCTATAATTTGAGTAGTAGTCAGTTTACTTGGCAAGCGTCAGACACAGAAAATTATAGTAGAAAAAAGTGTCACTTTTACATTGCAATTTTTCAAATTGTAATCAACCAAGAGCATGCTGCATTACTTATTTACGGCATATAAATGCAATCTGTAGGAGTTAAAGCTCATCAGTTCATTTCTCAGTGTGGACACAGACATTAAACTGAAGGTCAGCAAGGTACATCTTGACGCTGGTGGCACGACTAAGTGTATAGACTTCTCAGTTCCTTCAGGTATCTAAAGAACTCCTTTTCATTTGCTTCTCAAAAATTGGAAAAATGCTCATGATATCTTTCCAAGGTGCATATTTGACACTTCAGAAAACAATACTTTAGCATGCTTTTTTTTTCTTAAGTCTACAGCATTATTATTTTTTAGTGTTTAGATCCTGCTGTTATGCATGGATGCTCTTCATACACATCATTTTGGGGAAAGCTACTTTTCAGTTACTTCGGCAGTTGTGTGACTAATTCTGCTGTCTTAGTGCATGCTCCCTACAATATTTTGAAGTGGTAAATTATGGTTTCTATTTCAGGATGCAAATAATTGATTTAATTCCTTACACCACGTTTTATTCTTAGTCAACCAGCAGCAAAGGTTTAAGCCTTGATAACTTTAATGGTTCTCTGCAGAAACTGAGCATTAGAGTGCGATTCAGGTCACTTTGATACATAGATGATATTACAAACCAGCTACACTGCTTTGGAAGGCTTTTATGTTAATGAATGGCAGTAGGATGTCATTATGCTCTTGACACCTTAGATATAAGCGTGAGCTAATAGTGTAGGAGTAGGATCTGTAAACCTGCGAAAAAATTTTAATTGTGCTTCTGACATTGACATCCCTTTGCCTCAAGTAAGCCATTAGCCCATCTCAGAATTCCCTATTATGAAATAGGGAAGATATTTAACCTCATGTAAGTATTTTTTACATGACATCATTAACAGTTAATGTTCTAGGATATGTCATGGCATTGTTCTTTAGTTCTTGAAGTTTGCATAATATTGCATTTATTTCTTTTGAGTTTTGAAAGTAGTGAAGTGGGGTTTAGTCCTTTTTTTGAAATCAATGCTATTGAATTAGTAGGACATCTATATTGAAATATATGCTTTTTTAGATAAGTATTTTTAAAAGTTTAAATTATCTTTCTTTTTGTGATAACAAAAAATTACAATTTTGCTGCGCAAAAAATTACATCTCCAAAGTGATAGAAAAGTCTTCAAGTCAAAACTGTCCCAACACTTGTAATTTTTATTATTACTATTAATATTTTTATTAACTATGTTGATTTAGCTTCTTAGTAAACAAGCCTTACTCTTAAGTGTGTCTGTCTGACTATTGAAAGGCTTCCATATAAAGCAATAGCTCTAGCGGCAGCCAGTGCCTGAGACTTGACCTCTTTACATATAAAAGCTCTTATTTTCACAGTGTTTCTGTTGAGGCAGAGGAAACAAGTGCAGAGGAAATACATGCAGAGGTAAGAATTACCTCTCCAGTGCATTTCAGAGAGTACTTACCTGTTCTGTGCTACAGTACATTACATCTTTGAGAGTATTTTTCAGACAGGGACAGAGCTGTTCCTGTAAATGCCTTGTGACTCAAACCTTTCTGTCCAAAGGGACAGCTGAGGACCATGGCAAGGGATTCCCTTCCCTTGCACTCAGAAGCAGCAGCAGCAGAGGCCACTTGCACTGGGTGAGAATGCCTTGGCTTTCCACAGGCCCCAATACTCATTGGGTATGTGGGACATAAAAGACAGAGCCAACGTGAGAGCTATGCTCAGGGCACAGATTTAAGTGGTACAGCAGCAGGACAGAGACCAGCGTAGTACTTTCTCTGAGGCATTAAGAAACTTCTAGAAGCACTCTTTCCTCTCCCTGCTTTGGCTTTGTGAAGCGTGAAATATGAAGTGTGTCTTGAGCAGCAGGGACTGACTCTTTACATCAGTGTGCTAGCTTAGTCCTACTCATGCAGTCAATCTACTGTAGGCAGCTCCTAGGGAATTGCTAGGGCCAAATATTCACTCCAGGTTGTTGTGGGACACTGAATTCAGACATCGTTTCAAATCAGGCATTTTGATGTATTGGTTCCAAAGGCATGCATGCTGTGCAGTTAAACCTGTGGATTTAAATTATACAGGAGTTTGAGTTTATTCAACAAATATGTTGTGTATTTTCAAACACTACTACCATGAACAGACTGTTTCACTGTTTTCAGCTCTGTAAGTATTTCTGAAGGCTTCTCAGTGACTGTGTCCAGCTCCCAGATTTTGAAACCTTCAGCCATGGGCTGCTCTGTGTATAGCCTTGGAGGGAACACTGCAGAAGCAGTCTGAATAATGAGGCAGAGCTTCCTTGGTGATGAATGAGCCTTTATAGATGTGACAGTAGTATTCGAAAGGGACCAGACTATCAAGTTGGAATTGCTCATTCCTTGGTATGTTTATGTATCTGTTTAGAGACGTGCAACTTCATGTGCCTACATCCTTAATGACTATTTTACCCCAAATAACTGCACTGTATTTACTGTAGAGCTATTTTGCTGAAGATAATTGCTTCAACAATTATTATTACTTTATCTAATAGTTTATCTATCTTTATTCCTCATCCTTCACCTGACATGGCTCCTTTTCCTTCATAGCTTCATTTCTTTTTATATTTACACTTACCTAGTTTCTCCACATCTGTGTTGTCCTTGTTCCTTCATTATTGCTAACTCTGTCTGCCCTTCTAACATATATTAACATATATTCAATATATATTAAACAAGATGTCGTACCCTGCCAGCATATGTCATGTACAGGAATTTTGACTTATTTTTTCACAGAATCACAAAATCACAGAATATTCTGAGTTGGAAGGGACAAACAAGGATCACTGAGTCTGCAGCCCCACCTTTTTTGTGCTCTAATTACAGATAAATTTCAGAGAATAAAGAAAACAGTTTTAAATTAGAGTTTAAGACTAAGAATTAAATAAGATATCTCGTTAGTTACACTTGTTTCCAAATCACATTTCCCCTATTGTTAATTTGGACAGTTAAGCCCTTTTTACTTATGTTCCTATTATAAATTTGCTTGTATGCGAGGTCATAATAACCAGAGGGAAAATATCTTCTGGACTTCTGAAGCTGTGAATAATCAATGACAATATTGCCTTAATTTATATTTAAAGGTATGTTTTAATACTCTCTTCTGAAACTCTTTTGCTCAGTCCGTTATTGTAAGTAGTACATTGAAATTTCCAAGTCACTTTGTTGGCCCTTGATTGACATATTCTTTTTTATATACTGATTCACAGTCACATATCACAGTTCTCCTCAGTGATTCAAATGTTACAATTCCTTTTTTAAACCAGTTTTCTCTCACTTCTTCCTAAGTTACTTTATTTTTCCTCACATAAGTTTGACTTTGTTGTTGTTTTGGGTTTTTTGGAGGGGAGACGGTGGTGTTGTTTGGTTTTAGAAGTTTTTTTAAACTCATTAGGAAACCCCAGTATTTTCAATATATACAAGGTTTGGTAGCCTGTGTGTTGCCAGAAGTAGCGAGAAGACAGTAAGTATTTCAGAGAACTACATTAATTCAAGTTTGATCCAGGTTAAAATGAGAACCAGACTAAGTGACTTAGTCCAAACTGTAATAAATGAAAAGCCATAAAACTTATGCTTGTAGGTGTTGGAGTACATGCTAATTAGAAGAATGAGCTCTACAGAGTAATCTGGTTTCAGGCAGCTCCCTCTACAGTATGAACGAATATCTTAAAAATTCAGGATCATGAATGTATCTGATGATTGCAATTCATATTTTCATTTTAAATGTCTTGGGCACCCCAGTGGATGAAAAAGTAATAGAGAACATCTGAGAAATTCAGATGTTGGCTAAAAATTAGGTTATATGATTCTTGAATTCTTAGAGAAAATAGTGTACTATGGTCGATAATTTGCAATGCTACTGAGATCCACACTACAATGGAATAACTAGTTTTAATGTCCACACTCAAAAAATAATGCTGGAAAAAAGAGGAAAAGATTGGAAACACTTTTAGAAATCTTTCCTCTAATGACTGTTTTTGCTGATTTTGCGGCAAAAGTTACCATCACCCATCCTTTATATCAGAATACAATCTTTGCCAGACAGATGTGTCTTTATCCAGAGAAAGATGCATGAATCTGTTCCTCAGAAGCTAATACAGGATACACTAAAAGAAAAGGCACCAATGTTAATAGTGATATTAATGTTTAATATTAATAAATGAATAGAATTTTAAAGGACAATTAACATTCTCAATAGATGGATAGGAGATCATAAATATCTTTTTAAATATATGTTCTATTTTAGATATACAGACTTATAGCAGCAGCGGACCACTTCAGCTAAAACTGAAATAGTTCTTGTTCTCACTTGAAATCCTATGGAATTTTTAACCTTGCTCTACCCTACATGCCGTGGTATATTTAGTGTAATATTTTGCTTTTACATACAATAATGTCATACATCAACATAGAGTGAAAGTATGGAAGGCACTACCAAAATAACTCTACATCACAGTTGGTGCCATTGAATGTTAAAGGTGAATCTGCTTTACTGTGGGAAAGTCTAGCTAAGAGCTTCAGTGTTGTTAATTAACAGAGGGGAGATTTTCCAAGCAGTCAAAAATTTATGGCTGTTCTTCAAGATAGGCTTTTAGTGGATTTATGTTTAGTGAATAAGAAGTTGGCCAAATACCTCAATCCTGTGAAAATTATTTTCACTGCAACATGGTGACATCTGATAACAGCATAAAAGTAGAACTGAACATGAATATCCAGTATTTTTCTTATAGACCACAATAGCTACTAATTCAAATTTAAACATCTTAATTTATGGTTTTTTTATCATAATGCCATTTATCACAATTAATATCTGTTGGAGACATCTTCTTGAGAGAAATCTGTTTCCACATGGCAGAAAAGACACTTCATTCCTAGTCATTAGTTTTCTCAGATTTTCTACAAAATAAAGCCATTTACAAGAATAATATTGAATGTGTTGGAAAAGTCTGAATAGTTAATGTCATTGTTTTCTGAACTAATCAGTCGCAGTAATAGAAGTATTCTTATGTCTAGAGTTTCTGACTTGGGACAGTTTAAAACTATATAATTATATATCTAAATAATGACTGCCATATGTATAGAATTTTAGGTCACATTTTCTTGAGAAATTTGGTGGTTGCTTTAGTAGCAGGGTGGTGGATTCACTGAGGTGAGCTCCTGTATATGTCATTTCAGTATTTGCAACTATACATTTTTTAAGTCCGCCTTCCCTTCCCCCCTCCCTGTCCTGCCTGATTTGGAACAGTAACCTCTGGCTGTATGTGCAGTAACAATTAGGAATATTAACCAGCTAAAACTGGTTCATTTTTTTGAGTTAATTGTCGCACAAACCAAACTTATCTCTGACAGTAGGAAAGAATTTGTGATCAGAACAGTAGTTTTCAAATTCACAGTATCATTTTGACCTAAGTCATGTGTGGACTTCTTAAGGCAGGGGTAAAAAGCAGGAGATGAAAAAGAGAAGTATAGACACCCTTGTCATCAGTGCGTTAGTAGTCAAATAGATCAAGCTTCCCTGAATAACTGAGTTTTTGAATTATTAAAACATCTTCTTACTTCCCTTCAGAAGATGATAGACTTAATTTAAAAAGAGATATTAAATTTGAAGTGTCAGTTCTCAGCATCTTTTGTTCTACATTAGTATGATTTAGTGGCATTCATTCTTTCTGATATAGCATGTTACCTTGCTTAAACTGTATGGAAAGAAAATTGCATAATTCAAAAAATGTTCAGATTTCCAAACCTCTTTGATTTTAGTGGTCTCCATATCTGCCCAGGAGATTTGTCTCCCTATGTTTGCCCTATACATCAAGAAGTGGAAAGCCCTTACCAGGGGGCAATTTGTGTGCTCCAGTTTGTCCTCTAAAAGAATGTCTCCCATTTTGCTACTAGTAGAAAGAGCCTTAGGGAACCAGCTTAAAATTAGTCTTTGTGAATAACCCATCACAACCCAAAGACCAGATTATCAAAGCAACTCAGTCAACTAACAGACTGATTTTAGTGAAATGTGCTTATTGAACTGCTTTTAATGTTCTTTTAAGCATTTCAGATCTTAAGAGGAAAAATTCTTGAATGGAGCAGTTAGTGGGATGAGAAGTTTTACTCAGCTTGGTCTGTGACCTGTGAAATGAATTATTAAGATTATTTTTAATAAAACAATTAAGATTATTTTATTTTAAATTATAAAGATGTCTTAAGATTTAATATTATTTTTAATACCCTGGAATGATATATAAGAGAACACACAAAGCAAGTAGCAAACCCACATATTTTCTTAAAAACTAATGCAAGCTAGGCTTTTCTTTTATCCTAAGGTTATTGTTTGTATAAAGATTTCACAGGTTTTGGTTTGCTTTCATATGTGGGGAGCAAACATTAGTGATTTCTGTTGAAAAGAGAGTTAAAATTATAGAAAACCCAAGGAATTTTCTGTGCTGCTTCTATGACAGCAAGCATTGAACCGAATATAAAATAACTTACCATCTCTAAAGCAAGCCATAACATATAGAGCATAGTAAATATGTATATATCAGTAAATATGGTCGCAAAGCAGTCATCTGAGGCTAATATTAAATATTCTAATATTATGTATCATGATAAAGACAGTAAAATCCCATTGAGTAAGAGACAGAAAATTAAACCAAGCATGTCTGTGTCCTGTTGCCAAAAATTCTATGAAACATTTGCACAAATATGTAAATATAGATAGCATGGTCATAATTTCATATATTGTCCAGAAGTCTGGAACATTTAGTAATAATATGCTGACAGCTTCAGTATACTTTGGATCAACTTCTTAAAAAACCCCAAACCAACACCTCCAAAAAATCAAAGGACGGAAACAAAAATAACCACAACAAATCCCACCAGAGGTGGTATTTAGCAAAAGATGTGACTGCATAATTGATTGAGGATATTTTGTAGTCACACCATGAACTCATACCAATTTTCTTATGGGAAAAATTATTATGTTCCTTTAAGTAATCTTCTGCAAGTGGTGAATTTCTTTTCATGTCATTAAACAGACCCATCATTATAACATAGAATTTCTGAATATTTAAATCATATTGTACTATAACGATATATAGCAGCACTTACCATCCAATTATAGATATCCAGAGGAGGGAGCATAAACAGTCTAAATGTGAAGTGATACTTCCAAGGAATACCTACTGTTCAAGGTTCAGAATCTTTTTCAGTCAGAGGTAGTATTTCTGTATTTAACAGCCACTAATGTGTCTTTTCTCCAGGTATTTGTCAAGTTATTTTTTCAGGCCATCCAAAACATCCTGTAGCAATCACTCTGTAGACGGAACAGGTAACTTAGGTACCTGCCTTCTCTTTGCTTGCTTTGCACTTTCTGGCTGATGGTTTCACCTGTTGCTTCCTCTTTTTCCAAGAGAAAAGAGAGTGAGCATTTATCCCTTCTAAGTTGCTACTAAGGAAATGAGAACAAAGGGAATTCACACAATAGAGAAAAAATTGTCAAGGAGGTCAAATACCTGGGTTGAAAAAGAAATTATTAAGGAAATCAAACATAACTTTCATTTAGGGCCATATACAGATATTGAAATATCACACTTCTCATTCTGGGAAATTTAAATAGTCTTGTGCAGAGTATAATTGTGAATGCAATTTTCTAAGAATGAGACTGAGAATTAATTTAATTGAACTCAGGTTAAATTACTCCGACTGAGATAAGATGAACATTGATTAACAGAGTCAAATGCCAAGTCAATTAAAGTAATTGAAAGTTAAGAAGAAAACATTTGTGACATATTTATTGAGGTAAAGTCTGTTGAAACAAGATTACATGTGTTAGCTATGACAGTATTGAAGTTCAGGTATGTTCAGGACATTATAGGAGCAAGAATTGCTGGCAATAAATATGGAGCTTAAAAATAATCTTTTCTTAGTGCTCATGAAGCCAGAATCTTAAATGGAAATTGTACAAAGGTGAAATTATCCATGCTGATATCCTTTAGTTTTTAGTGTAAAAATGGAATTTCAAACATTGGAACAGTAAGCATGGTCTGCCAAAAGAAATTGAAATTTTTTACTTGATCTTTAATAACAACAACAAGAAAGCTTTTTTTGTTTTAAGATTCTTGTATCACACAATTTGTATTCATTCCTCAGATTGCCAAAGCACAGTTTAACCTGCAATAAAGATATAAGATACCATTACAATGGAATTACATAAAATTAATAACTATTGAAATTAAAAAACTGGTAAAAGTATCTATTTTCTGTGTAGCAACCCACTGTGAAAAGCTATGGGGGAAGGAGGGAGAAGTGGAGGAAAGTAACACAACATTGTTGCACTTTACCATGCAACTAACAAATAAACTCTGCCCAGAGGAAAATTTTTTGAGCTCTAGAAGGTGAAGTATGCTCATTGTAACTCAGCCTTATATTAGAGAAGTAAAGTTGCGAAATAATCAAAATGTATCAAATTCCTGTATGGAGGGATTACCCTTTTTCTGAAAAATAAAGCTGCCATGTTGAAGGTTTGTGAAGGTGCTTAAAGAACACCACATCTTAAAAAGAGAAAGAGAGATTAACTCTATTGACTGAAAAAAATGTTCTCAGATTTTGGGAGTTTCTTTCTAACACACTGGAGGTGTATGTTAGTTTAATAAAATTTCCTTTTTCCTCCACCTGTCAGCAGTAGAGTCTGTGTGAGTGCAGCACTTAAACACTGAGGAAAGGATTCTTCCAGTCAACAGATTAAGTAAGAGTGCTTAAAGCTTGTGCCTCTCACTGATGAAGTAGATTCTCCAGTCAGCAAAGAAATAAATTATAATGGAGGACATAATGGCTCTAAAAGAGTGTTATTGATTGAGTAATAGTAGTAATAGACAAGGAGTAAGGGGTGAATAAAAAGAAACAGTTTGATTAAAAAAGAAGTTTTAGAGAAAGGTGATAAAAAAATGGTCTGCTTGAATATTGTATGAAATGCATGTTCTTCATTCACAGAAGTTCAAAACAGCTGGCCTGTGAAAACGGCAGTTATTAGTAGGAATTTCTAATGAATCTGCCAAGTTGGAGTGGCACCATATGACAGGAAAATATAATATCTAGCTTATAGGAAAGAAAAATATGCAGCTGCAAGCTGATTAGTCTATCCTCAGTAGCATACAATTTATGAACAAATACTGAAAGTAAGTATTCAAGTCATGAATGTAAATGAAAAAATGTTGGAAAATAATGCATCAGTTCATCAAAAGTAGATTGTGTCAGACTAACCTTGTATCTGTCTTTGATAAGACAACAGATTGATTGTCTAGACAGGGAAATTCAATAGTTTTAATCCAATTTCAGTAAAAATTTGATATAATACTGTACAGAGAAAGACAAAGACGCAAGATGCTTAAGGAAGTTTTGTTAGTGAGACAATTGTTGAATTTGTTGAAGTTTGGTAGCAAAACTCAAAGATAAGTAAGAGGAAAAATCTTGTTTAATACTTTTTGCTGATGTATTCTCCTGGACAGTGGAAGTTTGCTGATGCAATGAAGCTGACAATCAGTGCAGAAAAGGATGGAGATACAGTAAGAATTAGATGTCTTATTTAATAGAAGTAAAATAAAATTCACTAATTTGAAATTCAAGAAGTACTTCTATCAATGGTTTAGGCTATAAAATGGAAACACTACAGGTAGAAATGAAGAAAACATTTGTGATGTCCAAGCTAGCTACGGATTGGTCAGGTTGAATAAGGCTTTGAGCAACTTGGTCTGGTGGAAGGTATCCGTGATCAAGGCAGGAGTGCTGGACACAGATGATCTTAAAGGTACCTCCCAGCCCAACACATTCTATGATTACTTGAAATCACCAAAGCAAAGCTGTTTTAAAAAATGGTTATTCAGCCTTAGAAAACATTAGTCAAGCATTTTTAGGATGGAGTTACTGTTCTTACAGAAAATACTCACGAGACTTCCTCTGGACTGTTATGTACAAGGAAGAAAAATCTTTATTTTCAGGATAAACAGGAGAATGGGAAATATATTTCATCAGAAGAAAATAGATAAGTTTGGCTGAAATAGTATAATAAAAAAATCTGAGTGATCTATAAATATAGTTTAAAAGTATGACAGTTAACAGCAGCTGGGTGAAAAACCCCTAAAAGTGTATAGACACCAGAACACAGGGATGTAAACTTCTCACTAATTAAGACAGCCTGGAAAAGGGAAGACAGTTTCTTATCACAACAGAAGGAATGGGAGAAAGATATTGCCTAATTTTAAAACAGATTGATTGTTTTAGAAAGGATTATGTAGCATTGGTGACAGATTCAAATAGTTCCTTCAGGTCTATGCTTCTTGAATAGCCATTATGTTTGTTAAATAGATAAATCATTGCTATTAATTTTATTTTGGTCTAAATTCAGGAATCTTTTATGTAGGCCTGCGTATGGAAAGAGGGAAAAGCAAGGTTAAGGATCAGTACTGAAATAAATTGAGCATAAAATGTAGTACATCCTTTCAGAATCATTTTGTGTCTCCCTGTTTCATCCTCACCTTTTTTAAATGATGGGAATTATTGCCTTTACATATTCTCTATTTAGTGTCAAATGAGTTCCATATGTTTTACTGATAAATAAAAGATTAAGGAGATTAAAATGAATATTCTGGCAAGCAGGGCTAAGATTTGCGAAGGCTTACTTATATGCAACTTTGAAGTCACTTGAGGATCTGCATAGTAAAATGGCTATACCTGTGAAAAACTCTGCAGAATGCCACAATGATTTGAGACCTTTCTTAGTGTCAATCACTATAATCAGCATATGGGTCTCAATAAGAATACTTACCTTGAAACTTTTTGTGAGTCATCCGTAATTTACAGTTTTTTGATATTCTGAGATAGAAATTAGCCTGGAGTCATAGAGGCAACACGGTATAAAATGAGAAACTAAACTAGAATAGCAAGCCTAATTGAATTGCATGCTCTTCTTAAGCTTTGTAAATCTAAGTTATATTATTTTTTTTTAATTTATTCCAATCTAAAGCTTTTGCTCTTAGAGCATAAAAATTTCATGGAGCAACTGCTAAATGTAATGCAGACTACAGAATCACAGAAAATTTCTGTAGGTATTTAACTAAGCATATATATCACACACTTCATCAAATATGGAGGGAATAGGGATCAGAAATAAAGAGGGAAATGATAGGGGAAAAGGGTCAAAATACAGTCACATCAGAAAAATATGAAATAAGGAATCTAGGTATCACCAGATTGGTGTTGTTGAAGAGGTTTTTTTGAATGTTTGAGACAATAGTGAACTCAAGAGCACAAATTTGTGTCACATATCCTACTAACTTGGATATCTTTCAACTGCTTTCAAATGTTTATTTGGGGCTGTATTTGTCTTCAGTTTTGCATATATCAAAAGTAAAAACTTCTATCTGTTCATGTATGATCCGTAGCAGGAAATGTCAGAATATTCATAATTACTGGAAGAAAAAAAAAAAGCCAAGAGGCATACACAAGTTTTGTTGCTTATGTCTTTGGTCTCCAGTGCATCATATAGTCATACAATAGTCCATTTCATATGGTTATGTGTGACCTTAAAGTTATATCATTTTGTAGAATAAAGTTAAAAATAACATCATTAATAGAATCACAGAATCGTTTAGGTTGGAAAAAATCTTTAAAAATCATAGCGTAAATTGTCATCAAGCTATTAGGACTGTCAGCTGGGAACAGGAGCAAAGAATAGACATTTCTTTCAACTGTGGAAATAAAAAATCTATGCCAAAACTCGATGTGAATAGAAACTGTTATTTACACTATAGGACTCCTTTGTGTACTACTAGATATCAAATTGAGATTCACAGACTTCTATTTTCCAACTATTTACAATTTTTTCTCGAGATGTCTATGGGCTGTGAGCTTTCTGAATTTCTGTTTCTACATTTAGCCCTGCTTGCCAAAAATATAAGATTAGCCTACCATTAGTAGTTCTGGTTTATAATTGCTTTCTTGTGCAATGTGTTCAAGAAGATACCAACATTCAAGTGAAAAAGAAAAAATCTTAAAAAATCTCCATTAAGTCCTGTCTCACTCTACTGCAGATATCAAAGGAGAAAAAAATCCATTCCATACCTACCTTTATTCCACGTGAATATTTAAAAATTGCTTTATAACAATAACTGAAACAGTTATTAAAATCAGTACTACAAAAATGAGATTTTTACAAGATTGGCCCACATGAGCAACTTAGTTTAACTGTTCTCAGCTGTTACCTGATTGGCAAGTATTACATTAGTGTGATTGGTCAGTGTGAGTAAATTAGAAATGGAAGATTGAGTTATTTGTATAGAATGATGATACTGATTGAGCTAAATGTATACTTTCTCATTGATAATGCTCATCAGATTTATATTGTTGGGTGATTTTCTCTATGGTCTAATATTATTCAAAAGTTACTCATTCATGGAAAATATATAGATGAAACTTCACCTAAAAAGAAATTCTGCCTATTCACTAAATTCTGAGGTGTTCCAGGTAAGAACTGTTTCATGACTAGGCTTAATTCTAATTCTAGTCTACTTCTCTATTACTAATAAGCAAAAAAAATGTTGACTTTTCAGAATCCCTAGAGTCAATGGAAATATTTTTTGTTTCTCCATGAAGTATAGGATATATTTCTGACATTGCTTTACAGCTGTCTATTGTTCAACAGCATACAAAACTTTGTCCATCCTCAAAAATCATCAGAATAAAATCTTATTCTGTAGATCATAACTCCTTTAAAATTGTCACTTTAGCAGGAGGTGTAGAGGACTGACTGGCATATAACATGTGTGATCATGCAATCATGTAACATAGAATAAAGCTAAAAAATAATGTCTTTATTATAAGTAAAAAATCAATTATAGTTTAAGGCAGGAGGAACCTCCACTGGGAATTCTGTTTATGTGAATCTCATTGCACTATTTGATTATACTTTCTCAAAATACGATGACAAAAAAGCTGAACATAATGGGGCACAAAATTGTTGTGGTCTGAGCTTTTCATCCTGTCTTGAATTTGCCAAGGGCTTGGGTATACAAGGGAGCTGTTTTGTTGGTGAACCCATATTGGGCAATCAAAAAGAGGTGAGTGTATGTCAAGGCCAATCCTTGTAATTTTGTGTGGCAGAAAAAATCAGAACATTATTGTGAATTATATACTCCATACATACACAGGAATGGTCTTCTATTGAAATACATCAAGGAAAAAAATTCAGACTTTATTCACCTGTCCAAATTTCTCATGAGCTTAACAGCATCTTTTGGAGGCCATTTTTGTGACAAAGTAAAAGAGGGTCAGCAAAGAAAATGGTAGGTTTTCATGAAGTGCACAAAAGCATCACATGACGAAAGTTAATAGTTCTAATAAAGCATTCAGACAGTACTACCCCTCCCCTATACTACAGTATGGTTTGCCCTACTGCCAAAAAAAAAACAAACTGGAAGGCTTCATGAGAAAAGTAACAGAAAAAAATCTGAGAGTTGCAAAGATAGATAAAAGTTAAAGGTTACTAAAAAAAAGTGGCTAAACCCGTAACTGGGATAACTTCCCACTGAGTTTGCTTACCTAGCTTATAAGTAAAGGGAATATGAGGGTATTCTCCACATTAAACATTAAAATTAAGTTGAATAGCAGGATAAAACAAACCCAGCTCCTGATAAGCATGGTGAGAAGGGCTTGGATTCACATTACTTCTTTTCTGAGACTGAAAACACCATTATTGTAGCTTCTTGTGTTTCAGAGAGGTCTAAACTCAGTGTGACAGAAAACACTTGGTCTTCTCTCAGGCACAGCTGTACTAGTAGGATGGAAAGGTAAGTCAGGTCTCTTGCAGAGAATAATTACTTCTTTTAAATAAATGATAGAGAAGATTGAATAGACTGTCAACAACACGCTAATCACCTTCAATTCTGCTGCCAGTAACTGTTCCCCACAGACCATAAAAGATATTCTGATTTGACTTTTAGATGCCTGGCCATCTGTTTCCTGAACACCTTGTATTAATTGTGTGAAGGAATAGAAATTTGGCAGGCACACGTCGCTTAACCTGTCCGTTCGTTCGCATGAGATGCATCATTAGCCGTACACTATCTATCGTCCACAGTTGTCTCTGCCTTTGACGAGTCCGAAGCAATTAGGTCTGTGCAACATGAATCCTGTCACACCAGGAAAGTCAATTGTTGCTGCTGTCTCATATTTATGTAATCTGTCTGTCAAATGATTACTCACAACAGAAAGGGACACAATTAGTATAAGTAGTGTCTCTCTTGACAAAGAAACTATACACAGTGACAGTTCCGTGACAGTTCCGTTTTTCCTTACATATGTAGCCCTGTTGTCTTCAAGAAAGCTGGATTTTAAAATGGAACAAATACCACTGTTGCCATTGGTGTAGTTAGCTTAGAGTCTTGCAGTTTGGTCACTGATTTCATATCCTAGATATTACTGAAATAGGAATAATCATTAACAAGTTCTCATTATTCTCTCTGGCTGTTTCAGGTGGGTTTGATGCTGCACTTAGATATAAGACACAAAACCGCACCGAAATGAACACACTCAGAATCACAGAATACTCTGAGTTGGACGGGACCCACAAGGACCATCCAGTCCAACTCTTAAGTGAATGTCTTGTGCAGGGATCAAATCCACAACCTTGGCATTATTGCCACCATGCTCTAACTAGCTGAGATAATTTAAGTCACTCAATAGTTTTGGTTGGGGGTTTTCTCTTTTACATGAAATTATTCACTTTTCTAAATGATTATGTGGACCTCAAAGCTTCATTTATGTGTTCAACAAAGCATTTAGTAGAATTATCTATTTACTTTTAGAAAGGGAAAAGAATGGGGAAAGCTTGAAGCCCGGAAATGTCATCGTCACAGTTGTGTTTGGTAAAATTTCATGGCATTCAGATCAAGGATACATTAAGGTATGACAAATCATGTTATAATCAGGATTTGAACTAAATTTATTCTTCTTCCTTGTTTGGATCAGTGCTAGAAAACCTGCAAAGTGCTAATGCAAGTGGAACATTCTGGCAACAGACCACTTGTTAGCATTACTAGCAGTATACCAGATTTCTTGCAGCTAAAATAAAACTTAAGGAAAAAGATCAGTCAGCTATTTTTTACAAATGGCCCCTGGGAATTGAGGCATAACAATAGAAGTGCAGATAGTGAAAAGATTCTATAAGATCATAGGACTGGTTTAATACTTCAGGACAAGAGGATTGCATCTATGCTTTTCTTGTTGTCAATGGACACATGTATCCTTTTAAATGAGGGTTTTTTTTAAAGAAAGGGAAGGAAAAACCTCAACAAATTGCAAAATGGGGAAAAAAACCAGCCAAGGCTTGAATTTGTACATTTAAAGCACATCCAATAAAATGCAATGTAGAAGAAAACCAGTGCAAATATAATGTTTCTTTTTTCATGTTTATTTATTAATTAGTGTCTTAAAAGTATTTTCTACAATTTAGTTAATTTTTTAAAGGTTGAGGGCAGATTTTTTTAAAACTGCATTAAAAGGACACATGGTGTAATCTAATCTCATAGGTGATAGCATTGCATAAAAAGTTTGTGAACATGCTGAATTCCCTGTTAATAGCTTTGTGCATTAGCAATAACACTAATTCTGTGTCGTTTTTGTTCCCGATATGTGAACAAGCTGTTACTTGATTGACTTGAGATCTGATTTTAAAAGCAGAGTGTGCAACACCCCACATGAAAAATCCATAACCACTACTAATAACTGATATGAAGGCTACTGCGAACGCTCAACACAATTTTGAGGTGAGAAAATGAGTGGTGATGGATACATATTTTGAGGAACTTCTTAAAACTTTTCTTCAAATGTTTATTTGATTAAGATATTCTGCCAAAGGCCACACTTCGTATTTACTTTTGTACACCTACACTCATACTATTTGTATACACCTTATTGTCCATTAATATTATGTTGTATCATTTTTAAAATCCTTAACATTTTGAAATAAGGACTCAACACTGATCAAGTATCTCTGAAATACTTTTTGATCACTCTTTTGCAAAGTTTTTAATCATACCAGATAATATCCTTTTTTTCCTCTGGTTTCTCTTCCTTCCCCCTCTTCCTGCGTGAGCTGGGATCAGCTTCAAAGCAGAAGATTTTTTGAGGGACTGAACAATAGTTCTGTGTTACTCCAGGTACACCTGACCCCTTTTAATTGAGTTGAAATAGGTCCATGGTGGTGCAGAGGGGAAGGCAGGCTTGCTTTGAGCAAACCTTTCTCTTTTATCCTCTTTAAAGCACCTTCTGTAGGCAGCAGCATTGAAGCCAAGGTAGCAAACTGTGCTCCATGGGTGAAAATAGTCCTGAACACTCAGGCCAGCAAATGCTGCCAGAATTTCACAGAATCTGAAGTCACTGTCCATGCTGGGTTCACAAAACCATGGTGTGGCATCTACATGAGAGATCTCTTCAGCATGGCAGAACCTGTGGTTCCATCTAAGAAGAAAGATGAACACAAATCTAAATTTAGAGATGGAATTTGAGGATAAACATCCTGAATTTTTATGCATTTGGTAAGTAGCTACTGGAGAAAAGCACATACCTTACTTAAAGAGACTGTTTTCTTTTATTTCCACATCTTTCGATGGAAGTCTTAAAAATAAATTCTCAAAATATTTTAACAGTAGCGGGCAATACTGTACTAAAAGAGTTCAAATGCTGACCAGGAATATTCACATCTCCTTCAAAAATGCAGCTGTTTGAGAATTTTCTGACCTTTCTCTTATTTTCATATTCTTGACTCTTCTTCTATATATATATATATAAATTTTTTAAATTATATTGTCCTTTCCTTCTTACGTGGCATTCACTGAATGGCATCTCTGTGCTAGTCTCAGCAACTGAGATCTAGAAAGAAAGACAATAGGAGAAGTTCATACTGGTTTTATGACTGTAATCTCCATACAAATTGTTACGCTTTTTGTTGCTGATTTACAAATTCCAATCCTGTATAGCTTTCAATGTAAGAGTGTTCTGGCAAAAAAGAAGTCAAGATGAACATCTGCAAACTAGAAGTGTAAACAAAGCCCAAATATGTCAGAAATACTTGTTTTGAAAAATACAAGCTAATTAGTAACTTTTTATAATCACATAAATAAATCAATTTTTTTTCCTGTAGCCACATGATTAGAATTCCATAGAAGCCCAACAGGAACACTGAGGTTAAACTACAGTATGGATATGCATGTATGTTTTGAATTGGTATGTGTTTTCCTTTCTGGTCCTATCCTATAATGTTACTACATAAGGATAATACAGACAGTTTCAATTCTTAAGACATTACCTAAACCCCCAAATTTTCTATCATTTTAGAGCTGGAAGCCAGTCTTAATAGTAGTCGAAGTCTTCTTTTCAAGTTAAGTATAGACACTCATTCAGCTTTTCCAAGACTCACCTTGAAAATTCCCAAAGCACTTCAGGTTATGAGCCTGACATACATGAATCAGCATTAAAAATTTGAGAAAAGTGCTGTTGTACTAAAAAAAAAAAATTATGCTTACAGTATGTTTAAAAAAGAATATGATTTTTTTTTTCTTTCAGAAAGATGTAGCAAATATTTAAGATTATAATTTTAGGGGGAGGAAAGGAGAAACTAGAATTTATATGGCATTTATAAGATGGGTCCTTTTGTCTCTTTTTTTTTTTTTGAAAGAGTCTGCTCACTTTGTTCTTGAAAAGTATTAAGAGCAGTTATTCTTATGGTTAGTTGAAGGAATATATAAAAAATCCATCTCAAAGTAAAAGTAAGAAAGAACTTATAGGGAAAAGTCTTAAGAGTCTATCTTTGATTTTACTTTAGCACCATTTTCTTTCTCTTTCTTGTTCTGAACTTCAGGGTTTAGATCAAATATATAAATCCCTTTAGTATCTTCCACTCAAATTAAAGCACTTAACAAGAGATTGCTTTTTTGTATTAGTCACAAATACATGAATCTGGGATAATAAATCTGAAGTAAGTCCATTATCTCTGGCTCAGAAGCATGAAGTCAGTAAAAAAGAAGTTTAAAATTACAAAAAGGAGGAAAAATCCCTTTACATTAATTGTTTGCACACTGTGTGTGATATACGTGTGATATAGTATTTGCATCAAACTTTGTTAGTTACAATAACAAATTTAAAATTACAGCCATCTCAAGAAAGTTTTGCTGGTTTTGAGTTCATTAAATAACCATTATTTTGCTAAGTGTTACCATTATTCATGTCAGATTGTTTCTACTTAAATGGATAGATTTCTAGTCTTTGAAGTCCCTAATACTATTTACATGATATTAGAATTATATATTTCTTTCTTTCACTAATTTGCTACTGTTTGTTACCTCTTGGGTGGCCTACAGAAAGCCTGAATGAATCGTGCAGCTTGAGGGAGTTTGGTTTTAAACCTCACTACATAAAATATAAAGGAATTTAGTAAGAGAAAAACCCATGAAATTAGGCTGCCTGCACTCTACTGTTCACTGGAGAAAGGCTGACAAAAGAAAGGATATCTGACTAATGGCTGCTCAAAATAGACACAAAGAGCAACCAGTGGTCAGAGAAGCAATAATGACTTGGGAATCTGAGTCCCTCTGAATCAAGTGCTAAAAGCAGCCAAATTGATAGAGGTCAGTCAGTCTTCATCCAAAACAGCAAAAGTTTTGTCCCTGTTGCAAAACCTTCTACAGTGGTTCCACAGAAGAATCCTGCACAAACTAAGGGGATGACTGCAAAAAGGTGGACAGGATGTATTAGGGGAAAATTGGAAAGGGGTGGAGAGGGGCATTCTGGCTTTGAAGGTTTTGAGGATTGCACAGAAATGATCATCAAATATTCGAGAAGAATAAAGCTTCAGAGTGGAGAGATGGGGATGAACTGGGATGGAACAAATGCAGAGAAATAGAGAGAAGGGGCCTAAAAGAGGCTGGGGATGTGTAAGCAAGGTACGACAAGCTCTTGGTCAGAGTGCTTGTCTCACCAACCCTGCAGCTGACCATCAGCCCTCATTTCCCGGTCAGCCTCTGTTTTTAACCACTTTCTGTCTCCGTGCAGTCTCTATTCTGCACATGTGACCCAGTAGCAAACTTCGAGGCAGACTATCTGGCAAGCAGGAGAAGTCCGGGTTAATGGGGATGCCAGGGGTCTTGGAGCTAGTTAACTGAAGACTCTAGATCTGATAGCAGGACCCCAGAGAGATCAAGCACCTGGGAGTCAAATACTGGTGAGATCTGGGAAGAGTTTTTCCCAGAGAGTCCTGAGAAAGGACTGGGTGATTACTCAGGCAGTCCTTGTTTTAAGTGAGTACCTGTGCCAATAATCTTCTGTCTCTTAATCTCTTTGCAAGCAGCTGTGTCTGCAGAGACCTTGTGCCCGTAAAGGGGTAGTGTTCAGCTTCAATCCTGGCGAGGCCTGGAAACGGGACTGAGCAGATCCTCTCAGTCAGCTCTGGAGGGGATGGACCATCTGCATCTTTAAATCCACTAGGTTTGGCTATATATATATGTATATTAAAAACTCTAAGTTTACCTACTAATCTTAATATTTCAAAATGTAGAGTCTGTGATAATTTTCTTGAAGGAGTCTTTTTTTTTCTTTTTTTTTTCCACAGGGGTGTGTGAGGGTAGGGGTATGCAATTTTGTGTACTTGTGGGAGGGCATTTTTTTTCTTGGTTTTTTCCCACTTACTGTATCATTAGCTTGGATCATATTTGGAGTGGGGGTAAGAAAGGAAAAGTTATTTAAAAGAGTTAAACATGGAAGTGCATCGATCTGTTTTGTTATCTCAGTGAAACATTCATGTTACAGTTGGACTCAGTACGAATCTTGATTGTCAGGAAGTGACCTGAGATACCCTGACCCATCTCCCTGTAGGTCATGCTTTGGCTGGCTTTGATGTTTAGGGTATCCAGCCTGCAAACCTGGACTGAACTTTTGCCTTTGGAAAAGAGATTCTGTTTCAGGATTCCTTTACTTTTTCAATAATTCATGGCCCATGCATTACTGTGTCATGTCTTATGCCACAAGTCTGAGGTGCAATTTTGTTCCCATGAAAAGTTGCAGACCAAAGCACTTTCTTCCATGACTGTGATAAAGATAAAATACTGCAGGGCAGGCTATCAAGGTAGTGAAAGGATTAAATGAGGTTAGAAATGTCTTCGGGGTTCGCTTTGTACAGGAAAAAACTTTTGTGAAGAAAGGGGCTAACAAGTTGTATCACCTGAAAGAGAGCACATTCATTTTTGAGTCTCTTGAGGCTATCACAGAGCCTTACTGGGGCAAAATAATAGAGAACAAAATATTATTGATTGAGATTTAAAAGCAAGCATAAGGCTTGAAAATACTTTATATCAATTTGTTATAATTGTTACTACCAAAAATTTTGTCATGAGAAATAGTTTGTATTACACTGATACTTTTATTTGCTGGTTTTATCTGTTTATAACATTCTTACTTTTCTTAATATTTGGCCAGCTAAACAAAGACTTGTGGTTTATACTATTATTTTGGTAAACATTTCTTTTTCAAGGGATTTGCAAATGAGTGATCTCAAGACACAAGTAGAAAGCACTCCAATTTCCTTGAGATACTAATCCTCAAGTGCAGAAATGCATCAGGCAGCACTCAGGTACAAAATGCTGACCTAACATGATGTACTGTCATACGATCTTGCAATATTAAGCTTTGCTTAATACTTTTCCCTGCCTTCATGCCCGGTGCATCAATTCACTTTTAACCAACGTTTCTAGTACATCCCAAAGAGTTTATATCTAATACCCCTCAGAAATCCAGAATTGTTTGGATTTAATCATTTTCCAAATTCAGCACATTCAAATATTGTTGCCTATGAAAATGTGCAGTCCTAAACAACTCTTTCTCATGGTCATGTAATCCCTTCTTCATTCTTTGTTCTATGCAGATATGACAATATAATTTGACACATGGAAAATCGTTATTGAATTCAGAGATTTCTGTCTTACTTTTTAAGAAAAATTAAAACTTCATGGTTGATAACATTTTTTTTTACCTCCTGCTATGCCTTGTCTTAATCTAAATTACAATGCAGTAGGGGTTACCACATAATCTTGCAGCATATCCCTTTACTTGAAAAGAACTGTCTTAAAAGACTAAGATCTCAGTTCTGTGTGACTGTTAAAATAAGTGTAGTTTAACTCCTGTCAGTGATGATCTTTCTCAGGGCTTATTGTTGCATATGGAGCTTTGTAAGTACTTCCTGAACTGTGGGGGTTTTTTAATTATTGAAGAAGATATTAAATCAAAATGGAAATTGATCGCAAAATGGAAATCGAATTTTAGTGGAGGCAATTAGAAAGAACACAGAAGAGTGTCTGTATAGAAATAATTAGACAATTACAGAGAAATCTCATAGATGAACAATCCAAGTGACAAAACAAATCATGTAAAAATGTCCAGTATCAGTGTAAGTTTATAGATCCTTCTATTATTTCCTAGCTGCCTTCATTACTGTTGCGTGGGGCATGATGTCATGTAACAGAGGGTCACAATGTTTTTGCATACTCCACCCTCACAAATCAGGAACAACTCTTGTCACCCCAAAGTTTAGTAAAGACAGGCCGTCTCTGCAACCGCAGGCAACACTGCCAGAATATTTTGGGGGAGATAAGAACATTTAAAAGAAATAAAATTATCTGAAATATTCTTCTTCGTAAATGAAAGTAATTTAGAATAGGGAAGATCAAATGAACTGTAAGAGGTCTGAAATTAGCGGTCCTATCTCACTGATGCTGTGACTGATTGCGGTGCAACTAAAACAAAGATGTTACTGAAACACTAGCAGTAAGTGTAGTTGAAAATCAGTGATAAAAGACAAAAGACAAGAAGGAATTTTGACTAGAGCAAAGCATTTTTTTCTGCAGCAATGGTTCTCAAACAACAGTGTGGAGGCAGTTTGACACCATGCAAGCTGGTACACCAGGCAGTCTTGACATGCCGTATAGTGTTGGCTCGACTGTTTCTCATTGCTGTATCCCCTGAGGCAGCTAAAAACACTTTCCTGCTATCACTTTTTATGTAAACAGGTGCTTTAATGGCTAGTGATGACAACTGAGTTGGGAACATCCATAATAAGTTTTCTATTTGACATTTATTCTGTGTTGCTGCTAAATACCCCTGTTCCTGTTGCTCTGTTAGTTTTCTTGGTGGTATGCTGATTGCAGGTACGTGTTGAAAGGCTTAAGAAGCTAAGTTCTGCTTCATCTGTATTTTTTTGTCCTTTGGAGTTTGTAAGAACAAACACCTTTGGCTCACTTCTGTGGATTTTCAGTGAATAAGCTGCATTACAATATGCCAGTAGAGATTTTACTTACAAATGGAGGAAAAAGGTAGTTAAGTAATCAGCAGGTATTCATTGTGCTTTGCCCTCTATGCTTCAGGCACTCAAGAATAACAGTATACTGCAGGAATTCTCTCTCTTTTCAGAGTCTCTGATAATTACCAACAACTTTTATACAGGAAATTTGTATGTCTGAAATATTGGAAGAATTTATTCTCGCCTGAAACGTTGCTGATGGATGTAATAGGTGTCTAACGTATAATAGCAACATTTTCTTATAATTTACTATTCTCTCTCTCTTTTTCTTTTTTTATCTTAATTCTCCAGCCTAGTAGTTTCTGATATTAGTACTAGGCCTTGGGATATTTTACCAGAGCAAAATAATAACTGCTAAAGAAAGGAAAGCAGGTTGGCTTACTTCTATTTGTGTTTGAGGGGAGGGAGGCAAGAGCAGTACTCTTCCTTCCATTGAAGTGTATTAATTAAATGTTGCAAATGATATGATTTCTTCCGGTTTCCTTAAGAGATTGTTTCAAGGTTAAATATTTTGTACTATCATGTTTCTGTTTTTCTTTATTTTATTTTACTTCTTCCTTTTCTCCTTTCCTAGGACCTTCTCAGTCTTCCCACACCGTGGACCTCTTAACCTCTTGCTTTCCCTTAAGCAGTAACAGAGCTAGTTCCTTCAATAACAGTTTGTTATTTTAATAAGACATTGCTTTCTAATTTCTATTTTAGCTGAGGTATGTGTGTTCCTTTTTTCATTTGTAAGGTAGCTTTCATATGTTGGTTTAACGTCATTTTTAGAATTCTCTTTGAGCTGCCAATGACTTATTGTCAAGGCAATAATAGGACTGTACATGGGGTCCCTGCCACACCACATATGCAATTGCTGTCATAATATTCACCTTATATTAAAATTTGAGAGATTTTCTATTCAACAAAAGAAGTTCATTGCCAGTTCCATTACAAGCATCTTTAAGTGTCTTCTTTCTGTTAAATAGCTATTTATATTAGTTCTGTATAGTGGATCAATTCTTAGAACATTGTGGAGTTCACGACTCACGGAGTGGGCCTTGTGAAAAGACCATTTATTCGGGTTTTACAGGGAATGTAGTATGTTTCTTGGTATGTGAGATATTGTAAAATAAAAGTAGCAACAAATATCAGGAAGTTAGCACAGAATATTTTCAGGGTTCATTACATTTTTCTGGTGATGTAATCACAAAACCTTTCATTCGCTAAAGACACTGGAACTGCAATTTCTGAATATAATTGTTAGAGGTTAGAATCAAGTATTTATTTTCAGCTTATTGTATTCTACGACCTTGTTTTCCTAATTATAATTTCTTATGGTATATTCCAAACCCTGAAAAATTCTTCTACCATTTATAACCTGGTATTATGTACACATTCAAACTTTTATCAGATCACTTAATGATTGTTTTACATTACATTAAAATGACTTTAATTACAGAATTTTTTCCTCTTTTTGACACAAGCCAAGCAGTGTGAACTTCTACACCTGCCTCCCTTCAAGTACTATTCAGTTCCACTGATTTTGGTGCATTCTCTTCATATTAGGTGAGTATCGTGGTCTTTATAAGATGGGTTTACTTGCATTTTAAAAATAATTAAATGAATGTGTTCAGACTAGATAATTGTAGATCCCTTCCAACTGAACTATTCTACTTTATTATAAATGAGTAAACTGGTTCCCTAGAATTTTACAGAAATAGTTGTGTCTGGTTCCATACTGGTTCCTGGAAAAATCTCTTTTTTAAAAGACCATTTTAAAGGAATAAGGTCCTTAGGCCAAGATCCAGGCTGAGAGTTTGAAAAAAAGTAATTTTTGAAAAAAATCTCTTTTCCGTGGATTTTCTGCGAGTTTAAGCCATATGCTTTGGATTGCACTGTGTAGAAAGGTTGAGTCTGTACATTTTTGGAATTTAAGGGAGAGCTAAAAAGAATTTTTATTAGTGAAAGAGACCTTTCATGACAACCACGGTAGTCTGTGAGCAAAAATTAAAAACTCCCTCCTAATGATCCTATTCCTCTTCATAAACCCACAGGTATTAAAGTCAAAGAGAAGATGAGCTTCTTTTAAATTTATAATGTCAAGAAGGGACATATCTAATGCCATGGAGTAATGTGTATAAAAGGTTAATCTTGGTCCAGAAATCCAAGTACCATAATAAAATCAATGACTGGTTACAAGCATTTCTGAAATTATGTACTTCAGAAACATTTCATAATCTTCATTTTCTTGCAGCACTCAGTAGACAAGGCAGCAATTTTCTGTCTTTGTTAAAGTAGCTAAAAATGCTTCATGCTGAACTACAGAATAATTAGTCATCCTGCAGGATTTGGAGTTTTCAAAGGCCTATTTCTGAACTACTAATCCATTCCTGAAAGGGTTTTCTGTGTTTTTTCTCTCATGAGCTTGGTTCTTAGTACCCCAAATCCACACATAAAAATAATAGAACACTTTTTAAAATCTTGGCTATTTTCTGTTTCAAATCCTTTTATACGAGGATTTTTTCAATTAACTTGCATTTTGAGTTATTTTTTGGTGCAGAACCTGTTTTTATTCAGGTCACTTTACATCAACATAAACAGCATCTAATGTCCTTTTCTTTTTCTTTTTCTTTTTCCTGAAGGCTTGAAGTCAGATATAGAGTCTGACCAAGTGTCATTAATGTAAATGTATATTTTTCTATTGATATCACTATGTGTTCAGCCAGGCTTTTAGATATTCTTTGCTTCTCAACTTTTGCATTGCAATTTTAAGCCTTCTTAGATTTCCTAGAAATCAGCAGTGACTATGATATTGTCATTTACTTTACTTTTTTTGGCACTTTCAACAGCGTGGTGGGCATAGTTGTAAGTAAAATAACATAAGAAAATTAGTGTGCACTAAACAAGAAAGACAGTCCTCTATAATTAGTGGCATACAATTTCAGCAAAAATGATACAAGACACTGTAGTTCCTGTGTGGCATCCATGTCTGTTCTATTTGCAGAGTAGCACTGGGCTGAATGGACACTGACTCATGACTTTAGATCAGCTTGCTATTTTCTTAAAACTCTGACCTTTGTAACAAGAAAGAGAAGAATTTTATTTCTGCATTTTATATCCTCAGCATATGCAACTTCTCTCCATTCACTATTCACCAGAAGTGTTCACCAGTTGATACACTTGCTATAAAATGTAGAATGTAAAAGCAAAAAAAAAAGCAAAAGCTCTGATCTCTTCACTCTGTAATGGGTTGTTTTACTCAAATACTGTAAAAAAGTTTGGGGTTTTTTTCTCAGTAAAAGAAATCACATTCCTTATAACTGAGAAGAAAAAACCGAAACACCTCTGACATCACTGCAGTCTGTGAGCCCCAAAACTAAATGGGACTCAAAGTGAGCCTGGATACAACAGAGCATCAGTGAACTAAGGTAGGTAGCATTTTTGTTAAGCAATCATTTCAAATTCTTCTTCCCATTTTTCATACTCTAAGATTTAAATTTTTTTAAAAATCCACAACACATTTTGCACTCAACCAACCTGAGTTTTGATCATTTCACTGCTGTACTGGATGAGATTTTAGAAAAAAAGTCAGAACAAAAATAACAGAAGTGTTTTGTGCTCTCTGGTAATTTTTTTTAAAAAGTACAGTATGAAGGAAACCTTTAGTGTCATAGTGTTAGAGTTAAAATACCTTAGGTGTGCTCTACGTCTTTACTGTTCCTATAAAAAGCTTGTAATTGTTCATTGTTTCTGTAGTTTAAAGAACAAAAAGTGAATAGAAAGCAGGAATATTCTTCTCTGAAAATGTAATGTCTCAAACACTTCAATGGAATAAAATTCAAGATCTGATTTTTATGGAAGATACCACAAGGTAACCACAACAACACTGAAAAATCAGGAATGTGGAGATCAGAGGTGCAACCAAATATCTCTAAGCCTTCAGAGACATGAAAGTGTATTAATTATGGTATGTGTGTAATTATGGTATACACACACCCTTTAAATATTTACTCTTGTTTTTAAAAGTTTTTTATTACTTTGGAGGAAAATTGAAATTGAGAACTGGCTGACCGGGAGACCCCAAAGGGTTATAATCAGTGACACAGGGTCTAGTTAGAAGTCTGTCACAAGTGGTGTGCCTCAAGGTTCATACTGGGCCCATACTTTAAACTGCAGAGGAAACTCTGCATACTTAGAATTTAATTTTTTTTAACATAATGGAATGATAATTAGTTTTTCATATAATGGATAAGAATCTTAGATTGAAACTTAGATTTAATCTTGAATTGGAACAACAGTTATAAACGCTGCCAGACTTGACTGAAGTAAAAGTAGTAGGGTTCCTCCCTACAACAGACTTCTGACAAGTTTAAAATCTCTTTTCAAGCTCAATTGATTTTTTTTCAGTTTGTTCAAGTTGCTGTTAATAGACTCACCTCTCTGCTACCAATTTCTATTAAATCTGTGCTCTCATTATTTTTAAATAAAAAGTAGATTTTAATTAGCAAGTCCATTAGTCAGAGTAGAATAAGAAAAAGTCCACAAAACAGTTTAAAATTAACCATTTAAAATTGATCTTTACAACTCTTGTTTACCTGCAGCTATTTTTTGTCTGTGTGTCCAAGGTATAACCTTGTACCTAACACCTTTGTGCATAGCATTTAGTTCTTGTTCTCTTCGGAAAAACATTATAGAAACTTACCTCTACTTTTGCTATTTTTTTTGTTTTTATGTTTAGAACCTTTATCTTTCCCAGCACATGCAATCTGTTACCTGCCCAGTAATTACTGTGCCTCTGAACACTCTTTACTGAAAAGATTGCTAAATACACTTTCTCTCCCTCTGGTTTTCAGTTGTGTAACTTAAAATGATGGCTCTCTTTGTCTGTTACTCTATTACAAATATTGGAAGTTTGTGGAGTTTCAAGCTACAGCTTGTTTAGTTTCAGTTCAAGTCTTACTACAGAAGCTGTCCTGAGATGCTATGGTGAAGGTATGTAAAATATTAATCTCAAACAAAAGGAAAAAGAAAGGTAGATCATGATAAATACAGCTGCACTTGATATTGTTATTTAAGGTATACACCTAAAAGTCAGTCAAGAAATGAAGCATTTAGCTGGATTGAATAAAGCTAATACATTTACACCCAACTAAATACGGAAGTAAGGATGCCAAAGAAGGAAGTCATTTAGTGAGAAAGCTTTATTGGGTAAGAATGCAAAAGTTTGATTGGTGATAAATTATTCTAAGGATAATGAAACAAGAGTGCAAGCATGTGTAAAACAGGAACTTACTAAGCTCTCAATTGCCAGATATCATTTTAATACACAAACGAAAATGAAAGAGGAAGAAGCCTCAACTAGAGAAAGGCATGCCACTATTAGAAGTATGAAGAGGATGCATATATTTGTTGGCTCAGTTTACTACTCCTTTATAGTGTACCATGTCTTTGCTGTCAAAAGCTAATGGGCAATGTACTCTCCTAGTATTTCCCCGTACTGCATCTAACAGAACAATGGTGGGGTGATGGCAATTGGTAGTTCTTCCCACAACTCATCAACAAGGAAATAATAACCTAATCTCACCTTCACAAAAGGAACAAATGGTCATAGTCTTGCCACAGGAAAACAGTAAACCACACAATTGGAGAATTATGCCATGGTAATTTTTTAGATTCCTAATGAGATAAATTTTAATTAGCAAAATTATGAAAGTTTCTTTATATTCATAGAGAAAGTGAAGTTTTGAATACCAAAAGATTACCCAGCTATATCAGTTAATTGGGGATGACTTGGTTTTGAGTTCTCAGTAGAATATTCCTGAAAATTTTAAAAGAAATAAAGAAGCAGACAGGGAGATTTTTCTCTGCAGAGGTCAGGAGTCCAAAGCAAGAACTCTTCTTCAAAAAAGAAAAAGTAGATAGGATTTTCCTTAATTCTCTAACAAGAAGTGGCAGAAAGCTCAGTTGACACATGCATATTCTAATTTTTTTAAGAGCGAAAAAGAAGGAATTTTGAGTGATAGATATAAAAGCAGACTGAAATCAAGAATAAGGATGTACACAGCACCTAGTGATTTTCTTGTAATGTGTTTTTTGTCTTTGTTGTTAAACCAAATTCTGCATTATTTATGTTTGTGCACAGAGAAGAAACACAGGTTAAAATGGTACTGTGTTTATTGGGAAAGATGAGAGGATGAAAAAATACAGCAGAAAATGGATGGATAAAAATGAATTTTACAGTGAACCAAAACAAAAGGCATGAATGTGAAATGAAGTTATTAGAAAAGGATAAGTAGGAAAATAATGGAAATCAAACACCAAAGAAAGATAGGTTAGCAAGCTAAAAAACAACAAAAAAAGACCTAAAAAATCTAAGGAAGTATATCTGTTTAAAAAGTGTAAATCAATTAGTAAGGTAGTAAAGAAACTAATGTTCTAGGATTTATGTCAGAGTGATATTTGCAAAAACTATATTTTGCAGCCCAATGAAAGTATTTCCAGTATGGCGAGTAGGAAAGCATAACAAAATATAATTTAGCTACCTGGGAATTAACATAAATGTGATGGAAGCAATAGAAGAGAGTGAGAAGTAAGTTGATTTTTACTCTGTCTCCTAGTTCTGTGACAGTGAGGTGAAAGTGTCCTTTTACCTGAGCATCACATCACCTACAGAAGCATTTTGATATTCTCTATCTTCATTTTCATTATTTCATAAGGGATAGGATTTTTTTCATCCTTTGTGAGCACACTGCTGCAGCTGTAGCCTTGCTCTGTACCTGTGCACATATGAACTATGAAAATGTTTTGGCCACTGCTGCAGAACAGATGTGCTTAAACTTTCTCTGGAGAAACTCCCCAAAGGGACCAAAAGGCTTTAGATTCAAAAATAGATTTTATTTTAAAATAGAAGTCTAAGTGTATTGACTTTCAAAATGAAAAGTCAAAGCAATGAATAAAGAGAACAAAAATGGAGAGTTTAATGTGCTTCCCATTTTGTCCCTGTAGACTGGAACTTATTTTTGTGTTTCAGTTGAATTAGCTTGACACTTTCTGAACAGCAAAAAAATGTGATTCTTTCCCCTCTGTCCCAGAGAAGCTGTTTCTGCTGTGTTTGGGGCCTTGCTACCAAACTCCTCCTCTCTCTTCCTCTTAACCTCAGCATGAGCTCCAGCCTTCAGCCTGGATCTTGCTTGACAGCTCAGCAGCCTTTCCTGCCCTGAATACACTCAGAAACTCCCTGATGACACGAGTGGCCTTCTTTTCCAAAGGGCTCTGTTGGAGCCAGACTCTCCTTAAGGCAAAGATAGACATATGCTTGGGTACCCAGCCATATAAATTTTAGCAAAGGTGGTCAAGTTAGCAAGTACAGTTGTCTACTCTGCATTGAAACACTATATATTTCTTGATGGATACTTGATGTATTTTTATTGATATTTTTTAATTTGTCTTCAGTTGCCTTAAAATTACACTAGCATACCGTTTACTTATTGGACAAAGCTAGATTTTAATTCCTGGGAGGCTATGTGTTATTGATAAAATGTAGTTAGTTAAATGTTTCAAAATAATTTTAGCTTCTCGTTAAAGTAAGCCTAATTTTATGGTGGTGTTATTTTTGCATATACTAGTCTTGAAATTCTCCTCCTTAGTGAAAATAATTTCTAGGACATTTGTCAGACAATTAAAATTGAGATGTCTGGGCAGATTTTCTAATGAAGGATTAATACTGTACACTTTTATTTCTTTGGCTTGCTCCTACATTTGTATCCTTTGTCATGCTATTTTCTAAGTCTTTTATCAAATGCTATATTGGTAATCCCCTTTCCAACATGTCCTTCGCAGTTTTGAGTGCTTTGCTTGTTTTGTGCTCTCGCCACTTCTCTTCCTCCAGATTAAACCCCTTACATAGAAACAGTCGATAGCAGTACCTGAGGGTGATGGGAGCACTCAGAAAAAAACCAGCATTTTGTAAAGCTCAAAATCTCAAGCAAGAATGTAATTTCACTGTCGATAAAACACAAAGGCAACAGCCCAAACCCACAAAGCAAAACTAAAGAAACAGTAGCCAATTCAACCAAACAATACTAATCTAGATGGATAAAGATCTAACACCACCTAGACTGAGAAAAGTAACCTCGCTATAAATTCATAAACTACATTCTTTTAGTTTTCCTTTTCATTTTTGTTTGATATATTCTTAAAGATTGTTACCTACATAAGTTCGCTGAATTGCAAATATTTGGCATAAATCACCCCTTTTCATGGTTCTACAGAATAGTTGAGTTGAATGGTGAAAGATAAAAAATTTCAGTTGCTCCACAGAATAATCTTCATGTAAAATGACTGGCAGAGTATATTTATAGGAGATAAAAAATAGAGGAAGAAAAAACTGAGTTGAGTTCTTCTTGCTATTAAAACTGTTGCAGATAAAATTTATTGGAAAAGTAAAAACATTTAAAAGGCTTGCATTTCGTTATATATTAAGATACAGTCCATTGATAATAAGTGGCTCTTCAGAGTATGCTTTTTTTTGTAGATTAATTTCCTAAAACATGTAGAAATTATAAATATGTCTCAGCAACGTTTCATGTCTTGTAGATCAAAAAATGCTCTTTAGTTGGATGACTTCAGTGCTACAGAAGCTGTATATAACAAAGCAAAAGAAAAGGAGTCAGGGAGGAGAAAGGAATAATAAAGAAGAGAAACTCATCATTTTTTCTTCAAACCCTGAATGAGGGTTGGTGCCTATCTAGGAATCAAGGTGCTTGAGTTCCCTTGAGGCAAAAGGGAATAAATTGCCAGTAGCAGACAAGGTGAATGCAATTGTACACGAGGTGGGTGAATAGGAGAATCTCTTTGTGATTGCTTTCTAAACCATCAAGAGGGTCTGGAACAGGGCAGCCGAGGGGCACATTTTTCACTTTACGTATTCTGTTTGTGGCTGTGTAATTTTCGTGTAAAATTCATAACACCGTCTATTCAAAAATGAAGATCAAAGCTGGTTTGCAAATTACAGTGTGAGCCTATCATTAGATACTATATTTTACTATGCTACTATGTTTTGCTTAGCTCAATTCTTAAGGAAAATCAGACAGTGATTTGGAAAAGCTCCCCCTTTCCTAAACAGAAACAATAAGAGCTGCTAAATATGTTGTCAATGCATAATTTGCATTTTAATAGTGAAAGTATTCTGATAAATTACAGTTTTCTGCCTTTTTAAGTCATGCATATAATACTCGAATGTTGTATAATATTATTGCTGGATCATAGAGATTTTCAGCTTTATCTAATATCATTTGTTATGAGCATTAAAATCAAGTTTCCAGCTCTTCCTGATTAACATATTTTTTTTCATTTCTATAGTTAATGTCACAACAAGAATAAAATTATTTAAAATAAGTATCACTTTGAAAAGAATAGAAAAAAAATATTTCGCTTTAACATATTATTTTCTTCTGGCAAATTTTCCTTGTCAGGTTCTTCACAGAACGTGCTGTTCTTTCTCATGACACAATGCCTAACAGATTTCTACTGTAATATTTCATTCTGTAAAAAAACCTAAAACACGTCTAGAATATAGAATGCGTTTCATGACTAAACAGAGTCTTTCTCATCCTTGATTTTCTCTCTTTATTCAAATTCATGCATTTGAGATGGTTTCTAACAGCCTATTATATAAGATAATGTAAATGGTACAAGCACAGACTAAAAGCATTCTACCCGAATACACATGCAGCCCTTTTTCCTGTTTTACTAACACTTAACTTGAAAAAATATTACAAAATAGAGGATCGCTACTTTAGACTTAATGAAAAGCACCTCTTCATCTAGAAGAGGTCGAAGTAGATAAGATGGTGAATGTTTGGAGAGAGTGAAAGAACAGTTACCTCTCTCACAAGCTCTGACACATCTTTTGTGCTCACTCAGGAGAAATGTGTAAGTGTATTCAAGCTGCTTTTAGTGAGAGGGTAATTTTTTATGAAAATTTCTTCTGGCTTGGTTCATTTAAGAAAAGGTAGTGTTTTTCTTATTTTCAGCAGTCTGGGGTGGGGAGATTCTAACTGCTGGTAAAATGCAGTGAAAGGCTCCATCCTCTAAGGCTGTAATAGCTGCTAGTTGCTCTGGAGAAACCTATAAATACAATACTGTCTCTATCCACATAGCTCAGGAAATCTGTGGCATGGCCATATGTGAGCTTTCCCATATGAGACCTGTAACACTAGAGTAGCGTGATGGTTTCCCTCATCCTTATTGCTTTCTGAAAACATAATAATACAGTTTAAGAGAATGCAAAATATTGTTTGCTGGGCAGTTATGCAAGAATAAGATGAATGTTTTTAAGCAGGAGGGGACATTACAGAATGTAAGATACACCATTGTGTGTGGTTTCAGGCCTGGGTTAGCTAAAAACACAAACAAATTTAAAAGACAAAAAAGGCCACAGAAGCGTCAAAAATCATATTTCTTAATTAGAAGAACATTTGGAATACTTAAGAGCACGTGTGAATAAAAGTACTTCTTAATCCAAAGGAAGGATCAGCCAGAGACTATGATATAAGACTTTGGATGGCACATAAAAACTGATGTGTTTTTACCTGCTTCTAAAAAGCTTGCAGCTATGGTTGTATGGCTGAACTATTAGTTTATTTTTATTCAAGAAATGACACATCTGCACTTCACTTTATCCCCAGGCTTAAACACATTATGCTTTAACTACTATTACACCGGCTCTTTCATCCCATGGCAGACATTTCACTTTGATTTTATTTGGTTTTACTGAGTGCTTATTTTATGACAAGTTTCTGTTTTGTTTGGGTTAGTGGGGAGAGGGGGTGTTAAAGGGGGAAGGAGGGAATGCTGAGGGTATTCTCACCTGTATTTAGACTATTCTGTACCTTGCAAAAGTGAAGTTATATTCCTTTTAAAGAAACATCATTTTCAGCAACAAGTATACACCATTCCCTGTGACAAAAGAATATTTCAAGCAGGGTAATGAAAGAATAGTTGTGGTAGTGAACTGCCCTAGAATGAAATATTTCTATTTCCTGTTATAAATCTGTACAAATGTTTTAAAAATACATGAGTTCATTATAATATATGCCCAGGCATCAAAATTTCTACACAGAAATTGACAAATATACTTGTGTATGTCAACAAATATATTCATTCATCCATGCAAAAACACTTCAGACGAATACTTGTATCATCCTTTGGTTTGCTACACACACACATGTACATATATAAAAATAGAAGACTGACTATTTCTGTGGGGTTTTTAACAAATAATTGTATATTAGCCCAAAATCATATGTAATATGTTGCACTGGAAATACAATCAACAAAACTTCATTGTGAATGTCTTTAAAGGCTGGGGAAGGTATAAGTCCAAGGACACTTGCCAGTGTAGACTGAAAATGAATATTTTCATTTGAATGATAATTTATTTAGCATCTTGTAAATATTTTCAGATGTTACTTTAACAGGTGCTGCCTCTGGGGATAAAAATACTTTGAAGACTTATGGTAACCCAGAATCCTTATTTCACAATAGTTTTAATTTAACATGTTCAGGTGAATGTGGTAAACAATGACTCTAGCCAGTCCTTACAAATTGTATGTATAATATGCTTTTACAGTGGTGTAAGTACAGTGGGTGCTTGTTCTTTATGATGTTTATTCTTGTTGGAAAGCAAAACTATAGAAAGCTGTCAAAATAATATTATGTTGATAATCTTTGCCACAACTCCTAGAAACTCCAGTACTATTCTCCTAATGTCTCTGACATAAATAATATTTATCAGAAATCAATATCTTATAGACAAGAATATCTAAAAATTCTAGGGTGCACTATGAGCTTGACATAAGCAATATCTTTGATCTTCAAATGTATTTTTTACTATACATAAAATTTATAGAAATAGAAAAAAATATTCATGCTCCTGTTTTAAAGCCTCTAATCAATTTTTCTCCCAGTTAGGTCTTATCCCTAAAAGTGTGTCAATCCTGCAATGAATAAGGAAGATAGCAATGCAATTTTGCATGGTAAAATATATGAAACAAGCAGTAAAGTTAAAACAAATGGAATTATTGTTTCATATAACACAAAGTCAAGTTTCAGGATTTACTGTCTTAGGGTGCAGTAAAAGTCAGAATATATAGGAGCTAGGAGGCATGAAATCTTCTCAGTGATTATCAAACATGACTGTGTGGATGAGACTTCCAGAGAGGCTTAGAAACCTCTCATAATCAGTACTGGAGGGAGGCTGAAAATCTATGTTGTGTTCTATCTTTTTTACGTATTAACAGATGCTTTGGAAAATATTAGACAAATCAATGAGCACCATACTTAGTATATATTACAGTTTAAAAGAAATTAAAATGTAAATTTTAGTCCAGGAGATAAGGCTAACTGCCATAGAAATGTTCCTGAATTTTTCTAAAATTACTTTTAAACTCAAAGATGAAAATGCACAAAAAAAAAAGCTGTAAAATTTCTTCATGGGCTTTTAACTTAAAAGTGATATGTATGGGGAATAATAACAAAAAGGAATCCAGCCCTAAAGAGCAAAATAATAGACTGCAGCAGGTTTCACATTGGTGCTATTATTAACTGCGAACTTGTGCTTGATTTCATTCAAAACCAAATCCTCTCTATGAATAGTAATAAATTCATTATTTTATATGTGTATTAAGTGTGGATATATATTACTTCATAATATACTAATTATTATATAGATTACATAGACAAATTAATATTCTCAAAAACATAACTAAATATCTGATTGATTGTGGAGATTTAGTTTCTTGTATGGACTTGAGCTTGGACTTGGGAAAATTCCTACAGGCTGCACTCATGGTCATTTCTTCAGACCAGAAGAAACTTGTAGTGAACAAATCCATCCTCTGAAGATTTAGTCCCCTTTTGCAGGAGTAACAGAAACACTTAAGGTGAAGACAAGTATCTCTGTGTTGGAATGCTTAATTTGATTTTTTAATTTTCTTATGCCACTACTCAGTCTGCTTGTTATTCCAGTCTCTATTTCCCGCCCTTAAGAGAATAACTCTGCTTTCCTGGTGGATTAGAATGAATTGAGGCATTGGAAACATACCATAGCAGAAAGAGAAAATAACAGAAAAGAAGGAATTATGTATAATGTTTCAAAGATTATGTTTTTTAAAGAATGTTTCTTAGCTGCAAAATTATTATACCTACTTGCAACCTGTCCCACCTGTGTTATAGCATTAGATACTTTGATCAGTGATTAAAGTTTTCTGGTTGAAATGGCAAATCAATGTATGAAACAGCATTTTCCTTCATCTTCCTTTCCTTTTCTTCTTGGAAAAATCTTTATTGCATATTTTAAGTAGTTTTCTGAGTTTAATAGTTTATCCCTATGCTAATTCAAACACAGTATTTCTCACCATGCTGTTACAATGCCTGGAACAGCATAGATTTTAGGTGATTGAAATTAATTTCAGTGTCAAACTTTCATGAGTAAGCCAAGGGGAAAATAAAACAACCAAAAAAATCATTTAAAGTAGAACGCAAGGAGAGTAGAGGAAATTAGAAAGATTCATAAAGGATACATATTCATAAAAATAAAATTTAAAAAGTTAATTAACTGGGAACAGTGGTTTCTAATTAAAAATAATAAACAATGAAAAGAATCCCATACTGTTTTGTCTATGAAACATATTTTGCATTTGTACTTTTCTTCCTTTCCCTGCCTTTCATATCAAAAGGCCTTCTGTGAATAAAATCAGGGTACACTTCTTAGTTGATTTAAAAGAGGGAGAGTTTCTCACACAAATCAGAAAATACTCTGAAAAAGGTGTTTCTTGATCAAAATATTAAACAATCACATTTTCGTCTTCATTTATCAGTAAATTTCTTTTAATCTCAGAAAAATTTGGTCTACCACATAACATCTTGAATCAATTAAAGGCGTTAACTAATCACAGTTTGGCCCCTCATTTGGAGGTTTTGGCACCGTGACTCAGCTGGAAGAATATTTATAAACCTGCTGTTATGCAAAGTTGTCCAAGTTACTTCAGAACACTTTTATTGTCTGTCCATACTAACTCCATTCCCCTTAAAATTTGGTAATAGAGTAACAGGTTATGGATATGGTGGTGGAAGACAATATTTTAAAATATCACAGCTGTTTTTACCACCTGTCTCATCAAATTTGTTCATCTTCTACAATACATAATTATATTCAAAACAGAAATTCCTAAGCAGACCAAAAGTCAATATATCTATTTATATAATTCAATGCAGCACTCTACAAAATACAGCCTTCTCATCTTATACTTCAAGCTTATTTCACAAGGTCCTGCTTACAAAAATACATTCCTTGTTTCTAGGACGTTTCATGCACAGCGTTTCTGGCTGGTTGAGGGAGGTGATTGCTCCTCTCTGCTCTGTGCTGGTGTGGCCTCACCTTCAATACTCTGTGTAGGTTTGGGCACCACAGCATAAGAAAGACATAAAGCTATTATAAAACATCCAAAGCAGGGCTACAAAGATGCTGGGAAGGAAAGAATATACTTACTTTTTTTTGGCAATTTAACAGATATTAATCTTCTAGAATATGTCTCCCTTTAAATAATTTAAGCATAGTTACAGCTTGAAAGAAGACTTGGAGATAACTAGTCATGCACATTTTGGAAGGACAGTCACTGATGGGAATGGCTTACAGAGAGCTTCAACTATCAAAAGCATCTCAAGCCATTGCTGTAGACAGAAACAGATTAAGTTAAATGAAATAAATTAAATGTGTTATTTTTCTATCAGTCTGAATATTGTTCACATTACTGTTAATTTCTGTGCTAAGACTCCCTGCTAGGTATTCTGCATGACAATTTTCAGGTCACCATATAAATCTTCTCTTATTTGTGGAAAACAGAAGAACTCATTTAAAAAATTACCCATAAGTAATTATATATGTGACAGAAGATACTGTTCTGCATCTCATGACTAGACAAGAGTGGCTCCAGAAGGTACAGTAGTAGCATCTTGCATGTGTCCAAAACTTTGAACTGAGAGTTTTTTCATTGATGATCATTTTTCCATTTTCAAAGATAAAGCAAAAATCAGAGATGGTTGACATTTTGTAGAAAAGGGAAAGAAAGGAGAAACGGAAAGAGAAGGGGCTTGGGTAGCATGGATTCAGATAAGCTTTACCATGGCAACTACTGTACCACAGAAAAGGTCGATTAACATGAAGCTGGAGATTAGGATGGAATGACAGTAGTGTCACTAACTCTCTTCTTCCTTCTGTCCAAGGAAGTATAAATGCAATCAGTTGTGACCAATAGATACCTTTTTCCTCAGGAAAGATGAAGATGACCAAGAGAGATAGAGAACATTTTATTATTGTTTCCCTATCAAAATACAGAGAACCAGAAAGCATTTTTCAGTCTGCCCCTGTGATGGTGTTTGGGTCACTCAATTTGCTCCTCTGCTGGATATGTTAACAGAAGTCCTGCTACATCCTGTTTCTGTGAGCTGTAAATTTTGACAGCCTTTTGAAAGCTTGTATAGTAAAAACTAGATTTTAGATGAAATCATTTTGAAGACTTATCTTGTCCAGAAAGGTTCCAAAGTTTCATTCAAGTTGGTAAGTTTTTTTCAAGACAGGAATAACCTTCAGATAAGACTGTATGTTGGTCCTTTTGAAGAGTTTTCTTGAAATAATGCCATACTTCGCCCTTACTGCACACTTTCTGTTGGATGATAGACTTATTTATGGTGATGACAGTTTAAATACCTTCTTCCACTTGTAAGAATTTTAAGTGTTGATGCAAAGATAAGTCTGTATAATAGCAGATGAAAAATGCCATTTAGGATTGGTACTATGAACATAACTTAATGAAAAGATCTTTGATGCTGATAAATGCAAATATAGCTAACATCTCCTGATAGTTCATCCATTTGAATAGATGATTTATTGTGGCAGCTGCAGGGACATGTCTCCTCCTTAGAAATGTTCCAGTTGTAGTAAAGGGTACAGCAATGCCTTAATTAGCATTTGTAAGTGCTTTCTGCATAGCATAGCTACTGCTAATAGAGCAGCCCCTCATCAGTAGGGAAGAGCATTTCTGCACACAGCTTAAAATATGGGAATCCTGGACTTAAAATATATTTAAAGGAAAGGCTAAGAGAATTGGGTTTGTTCAGCCTGAAAAATAGAAGGCTTAGGGGTGGCCTAATTGTGACCTTTCAGTACCTGAAGGGAGTCTACAAGAAAGATAGGGAGAGGCTTTTCACAAGAGTATGTAGTGACAGGACAAGGGAGAATGGTTTCAAAATGAAAGAGGATAGGTTTAGATTAGATACTAGAAAAAAAGTTTTTACTCTGAGGGTGATGAGACACTGGAACAGGTTGCCCAGACTAGATGCCCATCACTGGGAGTGTTTAAAGCCAGGCTGGATGGATCTCTGAGCAATGTGGTCTAGTGGAAGGTGTCCCTGTCCACTGCAGGGGGGTTTGAACTAGATGATCTTGAAGGCCCCTTCCAAACCAAACCACTCTATGCTTCTACAATTCTATGATTCTATGGTGAAAAGTGGCTCAGTTGTATTGTAGCATTGTAGGTACATATGCATGCTTCTATTCCTGATCTCCTTGCCTCTGATCCTGGCTTTCTAATGATCACAGTTTGGACAACTCTGAATAAAGTTTACTGATATGGGCTAGCTCATAAACAAGGGGGATTTGAGTCTAGCTTGCTTTACATTTTCAAAGTGTAACTTATAATGTGCTACACTTTAAATCATAAAATATCACTTTTCTCTCACTTCTGGTAAAAAAAAATTCAGTAGTTAAACTGAAAAAAAAAGTTGGTGTGGGAGAATAAATATTTTAGGATGCAGAGTTTTCAGTTGGATGCTGCAAGTTTGGCAGAGGTCAGAGGTAGAGCAACAGCAGCAGTACGCTGATTACAATATTTTCTTTTCTGACCCCTTTTTCTAAGCTCTTGTTTTGCTGAAGTGCATCTGACCTATCTCTTCCCTTAAGTGCAGAAAGTAATTCTCTATAGATAGCCATAAGCTACAGTAGCACATGGAACAGAATGTAGATGGTAAAATACAGTGTTCCCAGTGGGTCTGTGGGGATAAAAAGACCACAAAACAGACTAAGAAAAACTAATAGCTTTCCAGTCCCAGAAATCAATAACAACAGTGTTAGTTACCAAAACTAAAATAAATATTGAGCATAAAGATTGTATAAAAAATTGTAGGTTTACTGAAATTATGTGATTTTATATGCAAAGGTTCACTCTGTGCTGCCACAGTAGATGTAAAAAAGAAGTAAGGCACATTTATAAAAAGAAGTTCCCATTCTGAAATCATATCCAAGCTGTTCAATTTGTCATAAGCCACCAAAACAGGTTCACTGCTGCTAGCCTATGCTGAGGCTTATGTATAGCATCAAAGAGTTGGGGATTGATGCTCAGGGAAAGAGACACTGGAAGTGGACTTGAATTCTAATTCAGTCTCTCACCTTGTTGTTGATGGTTCCATGGGATGGATAGTGCAGCTGAAGCCGAAATTGTGTTTGCTTTACATCCAGCTCTGAGAACAAGCTCTGGCCACACTTGTTCAAATTTTCTCAGCCACGGATGACTTACAAGGGCTCCAAACTAAAATGAACTTTCTTCAAAGTATGTTAAGTCTTCTCCAGTTGCGTTATAAATCCGAGTAAAAGGATAACCTGACAAAATTGTTCAGTTGTCATTTCTAGCAGAACAACACCCCCTTTCCCAGATTCTAAAAGTTTTGAAGGATGAAAATGCTATTTAAAGGAATTATTTTTCTGTATTATTATTTTATTTCAAACCTGACTCTTGTGCTATGGTATACTGAAATTTTTTACAGGCTTCATAGTTATATAAAAACAGCAGATGTGACTGCAAAATGTTTTGTTTTAATTTTTTCTGAGAGCCGTTTCACTCAAGAGGACTAATGATGCTGTGGACACCTGCTGTCACCAAAAGACCTTCATTGGAATGAGGAATATTCTTGAAGTCTGAAAGGCAGGTGGGAAAATTTTCACTAATATTTCACTAATATTAAGCAGAATATAGCTGTGCTTCTCATGGCATATATATCCATAAGATACCCATAATCATCCACGTGACGAAGCCATCACCGGTCGGCTCAAGGCAGTTAATTGGTATGGATATATTTCAGAGTGGAATGATATGGATTTAAGTATGAGCACCTGACTGTGGTGGGTTGGCCTTGGCTGGGTGACAGCTGCCCACCAAAGCTGTTCTGTCACTCCCCTCCTCGAATGGACAAGGAAGAGAAAATGTAATGAAAGGCTTGCGGGTCAAGATAAGGACCAGGAAAGGTCACTCACGGATTACTATCACAGATAAAACAACCTCAACTTGGGGACAAGTCAATTTAATTTATTGCCAATCAAATCTGACTAGAATCATAAGAAATAAACCCAAATTTTAAAAACACCTTCCGCCTATCTCTCCTTTCTTCCCAGAACCAACTTCACTCCCAATTTTCTCTAGCTCCTCCCCACAACAGCATAGCAGGATGGGGAATGGGAGCTGTGGTCAGTTCATCACACATTGTCTCTGCCACTCCTGCCTCCTCAGGGGGAGGACTTCTCATGCTCCTCCCTTGATCCAGTAGGTCCCTCCCACAGGAGACTGTCCTCTGGAAACTTCTCTAATGTGACTTCTTCCCATAGGCTACAATTCTTCACAAACTGCTCCAGTGTGTGTCCCTTCCATGGGGTGCAGTCCTTCAGGAACAGCTCCAGCATGATTCCCCCACAGGGAGAACAGTCCTGCCAGCAAAACTGCTCCAGCTTAGGCTCCTCTCTCCACAGGGTCACAGGTCCCTGCCAGGAGCATACTCCAGCATTGGCTTCCCTCAGGGTCACAGCCACCTGCACAGTGTGGGGCTCCTCCACAGGCTGCAGGTGGATCTCTGCTCCCTGGTAGACCTCCGTGGGCTGCCGGGGCACATCCTGCCTCAGCATGGTCTTCCTCATGGACTGCAGGGGAATCTCAGCTCCGGAGCATCTTCTGCCCCTCCTTCGGCACTGACCTTGGTGTCTGCAGGGCAGTTTCACATTCTCACTCCTCCCTCCTGGCTGCTGTTGTGCAGCAGTTTTTTCTCCTTCATAACTCTGTTATCCGCCATCGCTGGTGAGTTCAGCCTCAGCCAGCAGTGGGTCTGATTTGGCACCAGCTGGCGTTGGCTCCATCACACATGGAGGAAGCTTCTGGCAGCTTCTCACAGAAGAAGCCTTCTGCAGCCCCCCTGCTACCAAACTCTTGCCATGCAAACCCAATACACTGACATATGTTTATGTATTTTAAGGGATAGCAGTATCTTACTGAGAAATTATTTATTGATACCATATGGCAACCCCCAGAATTATAGCTAAATTAAGTTTAATTGATCTCCTAAAACCCCCATTTGTTTTTCAATTAAAAAAAAAATTAAGGACTGAAAATATTGCCTAATATAGCTTGTGGGTTTTTTGGAATTGAGTTCTTAAGATGTTTTGAGCATCCTTTAAGCTGCATGGTGCTACCATAAGGAAATACAGATGAGGAATGCGTTTTACACAGGTAATTCTAAGCATTCTTTTTAAAGCTGTTGTGTTAACCTCTCACACATTGCTTTGAAGACCTTAATCCTCAGACATCTTTCAATTTCTAGAGATCCAGTAAATATATATAGTATATATCTAGAAATCTGTCAAAGATCCAGAAGTCAGACAGAATATATGTATAATAAACTTTGTGATTCAGTAAAACAGTCTGCCAAGAAGCCCTTCACTTTATCCACACAAAGAAATTTAAGAATGAAGTTCCTTTCAAAGTATTCTATCACTATGATAACTCTAAAGCATAAGAGGAAAAGAAAATATATTTGATGTTATGACTGAAAATAAGTACAGAAATTTTGAAGAAGAATTGCTTCTGAAGTATTTAGGTATGTCCTCTGAAAATACTCTAGATAATCAGAAAGGGATGTAAAAAGTACATAAAGGGCTATCAAGTTATTACTGTCTTGTGTGTTGTACCTGTGTGCTGGAATTGAGTGTGTGTGTTGCAAACTGCCTTTTTCACTGTGCCTGGTGGTTAGACAAGGAAAGAGAACCTGGATATTTTGATACAGATCTAGTTGTTTTATTTTTCATGTGTAATGTAATTTCTTTTTCTACTAATTCATTTAACCTATTTTAGTGAAATTGTGTTGATCATAATGATATCTTATTGTTTATTCTTTAGGTAGTCCTATGAGAATCAAGGAGTTGGACTCTATGGTTCTTATGGGCACCTTCCAGCTTGAGATATTCTATGATTTTCTGTGATTTTATGAAGTGTGTTGATTGCCAATTGCATGATATATGAGCTCAAAAAAAAAAAAATTACATTAAATAACAGGTTTCTTTTTCTGAGCTCCTCAATGGAGAATAACTGACAATCTGAAAACAGGACCTGGACAACCACCTTAAAATAACATGGCTTTAGTTTAGTTTATTTTCACTGACATATTTTTATATCAATGTAATTATTGGGAAGGTTAAAATTTTGATAGACATTATGAATTCCACTAACTAACATATGATAATGTAAGCAATGTAGGGCAGAGGAAACTTACAACTCATTTTAAAAGTGAGAGTATGTCAAAACAGTTTATGTGAAGATTAGTTGTACTTAAATTAATGAAAAATACAGTAGAATAGTGCAATGCCATCAGAACATTTCTATGTATATGTACATACACATACATATATAGTCCAATATATATATATATTCCAATATGTATTTAGGTACACTTTTCTAATAAATGTCAGAGCCTCATGATATTAGCATTTCTGGCAAGCCTGTAACACTACACAAAAATGAAAATTTAATTTTAAATCTATTTTATTCCTTATTTGGAGCAAGCTACAGGGGTATTTTCCCCTCCACAGGACATGACACATATGTGCCTTGCGTAGGGAATTGCCCATCACATAAATCAAGGACAGCGCATAGCAACATCTGTTATACATGCCTAGATCTGTTAAGCAATTTTACCATGCTGCAAAATAACAAATCTGCATTACCATAAATGACACCTATTCCTTATATTTCAGAAGCATATTTTCCTAAATGTTTGCATAATAACACATGAATGTAACTAAGCATATAATTTCCTTCAGATAACATAATCATATTATATTTTACCTTTTTTTCCCCCCTCCTTTCTTATGATCATGGGATGACTATAAACAGAGGACTACTTGACTAATTTATTCCAATTATATTTTGGAAGGAGTTCTAGGACATTTTTTTTCATTTTATTTTGCAGATTTATCTGTCAGTTGTTAATGGATTTGTTTTCCCAAATATAGTTCCAGATATTGCCTTTCCCGAGTCAAAGCTCACGAGGACAGTAATTTAGAGATATAAATTCAGTGAAGGAAGAAACCCCAGATCCTACCTCTTCTTAAGCTCTTTCAGATGCAAGAGATATTGTGGAATACCTACATTTATGAAGGTGAGGAATTACAGGGAAACTTCCTTATGAACAATAGCAGAGCTTTGTATACTCAGCTAGAAATGTTCCTGCCTTGAGATAGCTGATTGAAAAGACAGCATATGGTTGTCTGATTCTCTTTAAAAACCAGAAACAGATCATTTCTATGCTTAGCTATATCCAGAATCTGAATTGTCAAAGTTTTCTTGAAGCATAATTGACATACGCTATGGGAAGTGACTCAAAGTTCTATAAAAGAAGCTTGATCTTGTAACTTTAGCATCTTGCCAAACTTTGTTTTTGCATTTTTGGCGAAAATCCACATGTCAGGATCATGCTTAAGAGGTCCCTTAGATGTAAGCCATCCTGTTCCTCAGTTTGAAGAAGATGCAAGAGTGTGCAGCCCAGATTGCCTGAGTCATGGGAACTAAAAAGAAACAAGAGAGATACTCATTAGACATTAAATTCATATATGAAGATAAAAGGTCTTGATATGCAGAACATCCTTCACAGCCAAATATCCTAATCACCTAAGACGAGGGTGAGACTAAGCAGCAAAAGCACCCCCACCACTTTAAGGAAAGGCATGGGGCAGCTGCTTTCTGATCAGTACATCTTCAGGCTCTACACAGAATTTCTCACACCCCGCCCCGTAGTGAAGAACAGTGTTTCACTCACATCCTTTACTGAGGTTCCTACAGACTGATCCTAGCCAGTGCTGATTGCCATGATTACCAGTCCAGGTTAACTACGTTTTCTGCCTCTATAATTCTGTAACACAAATAAGCCTATCAGCATTGCCAATGGCTTTCTCAGAGATAGCTGTCCATTTCTAGGGGCCCTCAGTTCTGAGGATCACAATGAAAAAGTCCTATTTGTTATATTTTGGTGTTTGTTTTAAGCCATTTAGACCAGTCATTGTCAAACAAAACAGCCTCTGTGTAGCCTTAAAAACTAGGCCTAGGAAAAAGCTGCAGACTAGTCATGTTTCACTTATAACATGCAACTATAAAGAATTCAAGATCTCTCATGTTCAGAACAAATGACTCCTAGCAAAAGATTCTGGGAAGAGAAGGGTCTTACTCCTTTGATAGTCTTTCTGGTAAGCAAAGCAACAGAAAGGAGCAAGACTAGCTCCTATATTATTATGATTAATATGTTTGGATGAGAATCTTAGGAGGATTAGCCAGGATACAGACTGTTCCAGCTAAGTGATTTACAAATAGCCAGGAGAGCCAAGTGCTTAGGATGGCTTGGAAGATCAGGCAAAGCTGTGGACAAGCTGAGGAGGGTTTGGAAGAATAAACAAAAATAACTGTGCCAAAGGAGTTAAACATCTTTGGGGGGGAAATGAGACTGGTTTTTATGTCATAGTGTCTGATGTCAGGGTTTGCAAGAGAAAGATTTTTGAATTCTTTCAGCATGAAAACAGAAGGTGCTTCTGAGAAAATCCATTCCAATGGGGGGTAACTTTAGGAAAAGATCTCCAGAGGAGGAACAGTCAAAGAGAAACAAAGGCAATTCTGGTTTGGTTCTAAAAATTTTTATTGTCTAGTGAAAAACATTTTCGTTTGACTAGTGTCTATGCTGTCTCTGTAAATACTAACTCTGAAGGAGAGACTGGAGCACTGTCCAGAGGGATGTAGTTAGTCTTCCCTATCACAGAATGATTAAATGATCAGATCATGTCTTTCCTTCTGAACCAGCTGTGGCCTGCATTTGGAAATAAACATAATGAAAAAAAAATCATGAAAAAATTTCCTATGATTTATGAGGTACGGTCTATTTCTGTGAGGTCCAAAGCAAAGTAGTAGAATCTTTCCTACATTGTAGTTCTAACACATTGCTTGTATGGAATTTTGCTTTAAAAAACTTTAATTCCACAGAATAATTTTCTACCCAATTCTTGTAGTTATAAAATAGATACTTTGCAAGGAAGCTGAAGTTCCTCTGTGTGAAAAGAATGAATTTTAAAAAAGAAGGGTTTGAAGTGGCAAATCTGTTAAATACTCATTAATATGAATTCAAATAAGCAACCTGATGCACCTAATGGTCTTTGAAGGGACTGGTAATTTGAAAAATCATTTGAAAGCCATGCAAGAAACGGTGAGGTAAATTTTAAAAGGATATAAAAAGAAGACTAAGGATATTAAGAAATGTGAAAACCCACATATAAGTGAAATCAGAAAGAAAAGAGAAGTAAGCACAGTGAGAAAGAAAAGTTTAAGTAGTGGAATTTATAAGACAAAGATGAGAAATTATAACCTTTATATTACAGTGTTTTTAACAGAAAAAGATTTACTCTTCATCTTGGACAGGTTCATGGAGGGCTGTCTCCTATGGCAGAATGTGTTTTCCCAAAATAAAACCTTAGGAGTCTAACAATCTGCTGTTGATATACATGTTTATATTTAAATATAATCCAAATATATTACTGATTTTTAAATAATTTTCTCATAATTTTTACCGCCTAAAATCTTAATTAACTTAGAACAGAAGGAAGAGATAAAAATAGAATGGACTGCTCTGTTAAACATGCTTTTTTGATTGAACAATTGTAACTGGAAATGTTACTGTCTGTTCCTGTACACTGTTTAAAAATACAAATGTGTATTTTTGACTAGCAGTTTTTTAATAAAAAATGCCTGAGATCATAAAAAGTTATGATTTTTTTTTTTTTTTTTTTTGTAGATTTCACTGGTTGCTTTGTTGAGAAATTGTATTCCACTTTGATGAAATTTTTATTCTGATTCCCACAGAAGCAAGAGCTGGGAGCTCCGTGATTCTTAATGTGTCAGAAAAACTAAGTGCTTTTCTGGCAAAACTCTCAGAAGAAGGCCTTCCTATACCACCAGAAGTAGTGTATTACAAGGTTTGTAAAAGTGCCAATGAAATTAAATAAAATCAAGATTGTTAAAGAAAATATTTTTCTAAGGTGGAAAGAAAATGTGTTTGAAAGTAGATAAACCATTGGACTCAGATATTCTCTCTCAATATGCTAATTGTTGGTGTTTATGAAGAAAAATTCAATTCCATTATCACTGCCAGGTTTATTTCAAGTTTAACATTTTTCTGTTTTCAAATTTGACTGTTTTCTGCATACTTTTGTATTATTGCTGAAAGTTACTGCAGGACATTTTGTTCCAGTTTTCCAAACATGTTCTATAGCTAACAAGTATTCACTGTTTGCCCCTTAGATTTCAAAAAGGACAAGTTTTTTGTCTCTTCCTTACCAATGCCTGTTTCAATTAGAAAAATGATGCAGAGACATCACTTTGATTTTCTCCTCCTAGAAGGTGTAGGCTTCAACACAGTGATCACTCACTGCCAATGTGCCTGGTAAGGCTGCCTTATCTGTCGTTGGTTATTTCCTGATAGGGTCTGTCTGATCACCGTGTAAAAGATTTTCTCCAGAGTGCTGACCTTCACTCTCACATTTTACTGCTTCTGTCTGTCAGCTGCAGTTTGGCTGCATATTTATTTAGTCAAGAAATTGATTCTAATCTGAGGTGGAGAATGCTCAGAAGACTTTACTGCCTGTTGGCCTTAGAGCAACTCATATTGTGTGTTCCCAAAGCTGGCCACTCTGATGGCATGCTTTAGAGATTCACTTACACATTTATCAATCAACCATATTGATATTGTGATATTTATAATGGGGAGAGTAAAGAGGAGTGTTTTGGAAAGACACTTAGACAGGTGGAGCTGAATAAAGGGTAGAAGGAGGAAAACTAAGCCTACAGAAGCTTAACTAACATGCCTATAGCCTTCCCACAGTGATGAAGTCTTGAAAGTATTGTGGGCAAAGAAACATTCTGCAAGGAAAAGCTGTAGTTTTCAGGGGACTTGTCTGCTCAGTCTTTACATTTAGGAAATCCATAGGGAAGAGTTTATAAACTAGTAAGAAACAGAAAACCATAGGAGATAATGGTGATTAAAGCAGTATTTTCTGCACCTTCAGAAGGAAAATATAAACAGGCCAAATTTGTTGTAAATACCATATCCTGCAGTTCAGTCTTGTAACTGCTGTTTTTATGAAGTCCCCAAAAGAATGTATCACAGTGTTGGAATGAATCTAGCTAAAATGAATGGGAGCCACCTCACTTTTCACCTCAGTCATCTTCTTGCTTTAGGTGTCTTTCTGTCATAAAAATGACGAGATGATCTAAACGGCAGCCAGCAATCTGATCTTGGCTATTATACATATGTATAAAAATGTATTTCAATAGTAGAGATTAGTAATCACATCACAGTGTTTTCCCTTTGTTCCAAGTCTTTACAATGTGTTACAGTCTGTTAGACATGTCCTTAGTGATGTTCCTTGACACAGAATCTGTTTGAATGCAGTAACATCAACTCTGACAAAGAAATGCCCTTCTGACACTTAAAAATGTGTATGTATGGATAAGCCAAAGTAACACTACTTTTTCCTAAGGTGCTGCAATAACTTTTGTGATTTGGGCTGAAATTTAAAAAGCTTGGGTCTTTGCAAAGTGTTGCTGTAGTTCTAATCTTAAGACTAGCTAACATTTTCAAACTGTTTCCTCTTTTTTCTCTACATTTTACATGACTGAAGATGTAGAAACTACCATCAGCCTGCATGCAGCAAGCTGAGATTTTTACACTTCACAAAGACACATGCCAGAACATAAAATGAGGCCACTAAGGGATAAGAAGCAGGATTTTTCTGGCCTGCTTAGCTCCAATATTGTAATTGCTATAATCACCAAGATTTTAATCAGCTAAATATCAGTATAAAAATATTTAATAACTATATTAGACAAATACCTCTTTCTTGTTCCCAACCCCCAAAATGCATAAGAAAGCTTAAAACTGATATCTGAATTATTCCTTAAAGAAAGCATCTATTTTTCTTTTCTTTTTGTAGAGGAGATTGCATTTAGTACATAGTGTAATGTGGTGTGAATAACTCATGTGAAGATTTCTGCTACAACACATTTCAGTGGTCTCTGCAACAGCTCATAGATTAAACAATGCAGAAGAAGAAGTTTGAAGGTTTTTGGCTGTCCTGAGGAGTTATTAATCTGAGGATGGATGGAAGGAGAATAATTTGCTAAAAAAAACATATGGTGGGAAATAGGAAACCATTGAGTTTATACTGATAAACATGAAAAACAGTGGGCATGGAAGAGTGTGCAACCTCCATGCTGTCATAACTAAGAATTTTAGGCTCTTTTTTCACAGTCTTCTCTCTGCCTATCATAAGAAACTGTTTATGCTGGCTAAATGAAAAACAGCACAAAGGGGAGATGAGCTGAAACGTGAATGCTTAGGAATTTGATATGTTGTGTACTGAAATGATTTTATAACTTCCCTCTAGATCAGGTTCTTCTATTTGCAGATGTCCACTTTAAATCAAAATAACAGACAAGTCTTTTTGCCTAAAGAGGAAAACAACTAGTTCATGCAGTGGCTGAGCAAGAACTAATGAAACCAATGTATGTGCAAAGGTCTCTTCTGCAGCATCGAGTAACAAAGCCCACAGGAGCTTTGACAGGTCATATCTGAAATTGCCTTCAGTTTCTCTCTGGCAGTGTTAACTGAGAATGCAGACTATAACATTTCAGCTGCAGAAATGCAATGACATTGAAATCAACAGTGGAGCTCAATGTGCCTGTAACCACTCACTTTTAAAAAGCAGTTATTAACTATATTTATTAACTTTCAGCTACTAAGTGCATCTGTTTTCAGTGTCGAACCTTTCAAAAGATGAAGTTTGTTGTACTTTAGCATAAGGTCCTGCATTGATCTATAGAATCACTCCGGTGGGTTATAACTGTACAAAAAGGAAATTAGTTGCTCCTTATAAAAGTGGAACAAATGCAATACTTTACTAAGATGGTATAATGTTCAGAGATATTCATTTTATGACCAGTCTAAATGAAACCTTACAAATCTATCATACACGTTGCTAAGCTTTCCTTGCAGATCTCAGGAAATGAAAACACTGGGTGGCTGGAGTTGCTGTTGCTGTGGTTGTTTGGGGTTGTTTTTTGTGCAAAACAGCATAACCTCTCAGATTCTCCTGAAACATCATTCCCAAAGCTGCTTAATTTTTTTAGAATGTTTTACTTTAAAGTAAATAAGTAAATATTTGCAGCTTCTAGAATGAAGAAACTAAATGTATTCCACTTTCAGTAAAATCTCAGGAAGGAGATAAAAGTAAAATAGCTACAAGTGAACTCAGGAGAGAGGGAATTATGGCACAAATTTCTCCCATCTGCTCATTTTGGTGCACTTCCATATTTATTTCTCTTTCTGTCAAGTGCAGATTATGAAAGCTTTAGATTTTTATCTTACTCGAGAACTTCAGTGAATATGAGCCAAAGTATCTCAAGTCAGGAGCATGATTCAGTAGTCTCTTAGCCAAAAGAAATCTTAAAAGGCTGCCTTCTTTCTCAAGTATCTATTTGGAAAATACTATAATCTGAACAACCTATTCATTAGTGTGGGTACATTAAAATCCTTGACCTACTCGTAATTTCTGTTCAAATCCACTAACCAATGTTTTAATTAGTTTAGTAGCACAGACTTCTAAAACTTACTGTTCTTGAGGCTCATCAAATACTGCATCTGCCCTCCCTACAAATATGTCAAACAGCTAAGTCAGCTGGTAGGAACTGAAGTTGTGTTGGCAAGAGGAGACTTTGTTGATGGTAACAGCCCAAGAAATTACAGATAATTTTCTCTTGGTACTTTTGATATCTTAAGTAATAGACATAAAAATAATGATAATAATCACAATAATAATATATTTGTACACAGCTGCAGCTTCCTGATTTCCTGAAAATTATGAAGTTTCTTTGAAAGTTTCTAGATTGGTGGTCTTCCACATAACTTGAAAAGCTAATCTAAGTCTAGTACATACGACTCTTGTTTCAGTCCCAAACCTCTTCTGAGGAAAAATAGTCAGGTCATTCTCTGCAATTATGAGCACTAGTGGTATCAAATCAGTGGCTTTGTGATAGAAACCAGTCATGTTCCTGATAACATAGGGGACTAATGCAGAATTTGACTATTGCAGAGCTTGCTTTTATGGTGTATTTAGCATTTGGTTAGTAAGAAATAAGTCTTGGAGCTTCCAAAAGAGGTCTTTCTTTTGCTAATCGCTCTTAGATCCTCTGCAGATTAGTGAGAGTATTTAAAACATTTACGGGTTCAGAATAACTCAGGGTATTTTCAAATAATCAAACTCAAAACACAATTTGATTCATCAGAAGAGGTTAACAGAGAATTTTTCGAAAATAACGTAGTATTCAGTTAAAAGACAGCTGTGGGATTGTCTGTACTTTGATGGGTTTAATTATGCACCTGACTACACAGAAAATATAGGTGCAGCACTGCGAGAAGCCTCTACCCTAACTGCCTTTATTTCTCACTTTTGTAAATGAATAGCATTTAAAATGCCATTATGGTTTCTAGGTTCCTTCACAAAAGACTTGTAATCATTAAAAAGTGTCATATAAATATGAGAACAGGTATTCTGTGATATAATAGATACCCATAAAGTCTTGTGTTATTTCTTTAGCTTCATGTTTATATAGAAGACATACTAGAATCCTTTTTACCATAACATTTTTGGGGGTTTTTTACTGTGTCTTGTCTCTCCACAATGAAATTGTTAGTCTTATTTAATAATTTTCTTTGACATGAGGAAACCCCTCTCTGAAGCCCCACATGCACCCATGAGGTGTTGGTCCCCACTTTCGTCCTGGACTGACAGTCCCCTATCCAGGTAGGGACTGCTCACAGGATTCCACAGGCAGGTAGCACTTATCTGGCTTAATGCTAAGAGACAGATTTTATTTTTTTTTCTCACCTAATGCTGAAAAGGTTATTTTTGATTTATCTTACTATTCTGTTCAAACAGTCAAAGGCAAAACAGTGACTTATTTTTCTGGATTTGTAAGCAAAAAACACTTCAAAGCAAATCAAAACAAAAGTGCACGTGAGCTTAGAATTTCGGGTTAGGATTTGAGATTTCTGAATTTTGATTCAATTCAGGGTCTAGAGTTCTATATGAGATCAAATATTTCCTGAGATTTAGATAAATTTTAACTATTGAGAAGGATCCCAGCCTAAATTTTTCTGACCTCTTGGAACATTGGGCAATGCTGGTTTTTGTTCCTGGATGAAGGATAGATTTTGCTGTTCACTTTTTTTTTTTTTTTAATCAAATGCCACTGGGAAAAGGAAATGTGGACATAGATAAGAAAATGGCATTGCTGAGACTTTTTTCTCCTCTCTTAAAATAGATCACAACTTCCTCAGGAAAGAAAACCAAAACAACAAAACAAAAAGCTATACATTAAGAGAACTGAATGTTTAATGTTAAGTTCTTTACATTTAAATTATTTCAATACAAAATTAATTTCTGGTTTCAAGAGACAAAACTAACCTAGTTAGGAGAATTGACAAAGTCAGCCAGTCTTACTGTATTACTGTGGCTGAGTACAGCTGAATTGTTTCACAGCTTAGCTCTGCTAAGCACTGCCAGCTAGTATCACTGGCAATTTTTCTTTTGGGCATCCAGAAAGCTGTATGATTCCCCAAGGAACCATGCTGACCCAACTGTTTCTGAAGTTGCTGCTTCAGAATAGCTCTATTAGAGGCTTAGACTGGTTCTGACTGTTAGGAAGGTGATCTCTAACAATATATCTTATGCTCTTTAACAATTGTAGGAGGCAGTAGACCCCTCAGTCTTTAAACTACAAAAATTCCCAGAAGAGCTGTTCACAGGACTAAAGCTTTGAATTATGAGTGCTTCATCAGAAGATTACATCTTCCTAGGTAACAGAACAAAGCCTAGTCAATTCTGGCTACTATTAGTGTTAGAGAAATATATCTGCTTTAAATGCTGCTCATATAAAAACATTTTAACATAGTATTAGAAGTGCTTCCAGAGCATTGTTTCAAAGTTAGGAAGTTTTGGAATTCATTGGCAAGCTATGAGATGGTATCATGCAAATAGAATACTTGATAGAAAATCAAACTCTGGAAACTACACAGAGAGCTGTAATTTTCTAGATAGGCTGTTGGGGGGGGTTTTATCCGTGGGGTTTCTTTTCTCCATCTTCATTACCTCCTAATTTACTACGTATTACCAAAGTTTGTCTTAAAAAAATATATTGTCTGTACATGTTTTCTGATGGCTATTATTCTCCAGTTGCAATGTTTCAAAACCACTAACTCTGATGAATGCTTGGACCAAACACAGCCCTCTCTTCATACCCTGCAGTCAATCTTACTCTTTCGCCCCACCCTCATCCTCATCCTAATCTCACTCTACTGTTACCTGAAGTTGAAGCTTCCAGCACAGAGCACAGTCTGTTCTTTTTCTTCCAAATAAGTAGTATTTTACTTTGCTTTAGTGCACTGCCAAAAATGCCACTAAACCCCCTTACTATTCTACATCTTATTTATTATAATCTTACCTCATATGAATGTGTATTACAGTATTCATTTCTTTGGGCTATCATTTCATATCCAATTCACCCAGTCCCCATTAATTCTCTCACCTCCTTCACCTTCTTGCTTGATCACCTTTCCTTACTAGTGTTTCTCTGCCAGACTCCTCCTTCCTTGTTCAGACAGAATAATTTCTTCTTGCTCTCCATTTCTCATCAAACCAGTTTTCTATTTTCTCTTTTTTTGCAACATATAAGCAAAACAACTCATGCCATGGGCTTCCCCAGGCTGTTTAGCCCATGCTCTTGTTTATTTGGGCACAGTTCTTCATTCACTGTCAGTGTCTGTGGAACTTCTCAGTCTATATGCTTCCCCTCCTCATGGGTCCATTTGTCTCCCAGCTGAATGAATATCCACTACCTCAGTTTCAATTCTCACATTAACGTATATACATAACATATTCCTGACCAAATCCTATTAAACACCCTATATCTTTCTTATAACAAAATGACTATATGCTCAGAGAAATCCCTAGAATTTCTTAGCAGAATTACAGCTTTTCTTTCTTTGCCTTATAATGACTGAAGTAATTTTACCAAAATCTTCCAAAAATTTAGTCCAAGTAAAAACATAATAGGTGAAATTCCACAGAAAAAAAATTGCTTTTAATTGCATTAGGATTTTATTTTCATTCTTACATATCATAGTTGAACAACTCTACAAATAAATAGGTGATGCTGCAGACTACTGATAATATAGATAATATTTGCTGTATTTATAAGCATCAAAATTTCCATAATTACTTTATTCTAATCTAAAAAGAAACATGGAGCTGACAATTACCAAGCAGTAAAAGGAAATTGTTTTACAGAGCCTCAGAAATGAGATATCAAGTTTAATGACTTTTGTTCTTGTTTTGACAGATTTTTAATTATATCATAGGTATTTTGTCTTTTTTTAACATGATTTGTGAGGCATATGTTTGTAGTAATAGTAAGGACAAGCATAATCAGAAGCAGATGCTTGAAACTATAACAATAAAAAATAATAAAAATAATAGGGTTAAAATTACTTTATTTGCCTAAAAATTCATAGTGCTATAACTAAACAAGCACATGAAAATGTGCTTGAATCAACATTTAGATGTGTATATATTAATATTGATATGGTTCAAATGTATCCCTATCTTATTCCTTAACAAATATTATCATTTTAGTCTCCTAGCAGACTTCCATTACTGAAAGACCTAGATTATTTTAAGAGTTCTCCATATATAAATTTGAGTTGAATGTTTTTAAAAAATTATATAATAAAAACTCCTCTCAAAATACTTAATCATTAAAAGTAATATCCATCCAATTCCATGGCAATATCATTACAAGGAAAAGCATTCTCGAGAATCTTACTGCTCTTTGTCTTCTAGCACTTGGTTATATTTCTTTAGACAGCTGTTAAATGCAGTGCTGCAAAAGCAAAAGGTAACATATGCCAAATATCTGGCAGGAAAGCATCAGGAAATAAAGCTCCTCAATTCCATTCCAGACAATCAGTTATCTAGCACAGTGTAGCAAAAGGAGCTTGTAGAGTAAAAAGTGCATAGATAATTGGAAAAAGAAAGATAAATGGGAAAGGGAAAAAAAAAAAAAAAAAAAAAGCTTGAACTTTCCAGAAAGAAAGGTTAGGAAAGGTTAGCCATCAAAAGTTAAACATGTTGTCTCAAGCTAATTCCTAGATAGTCAACAGAGATAAGCCACTCTAAGAAGTATCCAAAATACGAAAAGGTAAGTAGACCTGCAAGTACCTAATGCTCTTGTAGAGAGAACTATAAGGGCAAGCTTTAAAGAAGGATAAATTTTGGATGAAATTGTTGCATATTAATGCCATAAAAAGAGACAGATGCTTGAAACCTGCTAGAGACTAAAGCCTTAAGCTATAGCATTAAAGGAAGGTCACGGTCGACTTATATTTTGCCTGTTACAAGACTTCTGTGCTGCCAGTAATGAAATAAAGTTAAAAAATATTAAAAGGCCCATTGCCAGATGAGTTCATAGCAGAAAAAAGCAGATATTCTTGATGAAAATAACTCAAATACTGAGCAATATCATTTAAACTTAAATACTGAGTGCAATATCATTTAGGCACAGGGGCAACTTTGAGTGAAAGAAGTCACCTGTATGAGCCAGCAAACAGGCAGAGATTTTTCTGGGTACAGGTCCGTCACCTTCACTTTTCCTTCCAGAGCTCGTTACAGACTCTCTATAAATATGTGATAAAGATAAGACTTTAAAGTACAAAGGGTGGAAACAGTGGTGAGATTGACTTGAAATAACAGATCGAATCATTGAATGGTTTGGGTTGGAAGCAACCTTTATCATCTAGTTCCAGCTGCCCTCTGTGGGCATGACTTGAAATAACAGATCGAATCATTGAATAGTTTGGGTTGGAAGCAACCTTTAAGATCATCTAGTTCCAGCTGCCTTCTGTGGGCAGGGACACCTTTCACTAAACCAGGTTGTTCAGTGCTACCTCCAGCCTGGCCTTGAATACATCCAGAGACGAATATTTGATCAAGTCATCAACTTTGAAACCTTGTTAAATATTGATTGTAAATAAAATTTTAAAAAGTCATTTCTAATAATCTCAAATGATTAGCCAGACCATTTCATCCCACTGGAAACTGTACAGGCAGTGTTATGTTTCTCAGCAGTTTGTTTTTCTCCCATGTTCTAGACAAACAGTTTCTTAGATGAAACATTTAATTTTTAGATAGCTAACATAAGCTAACACCTTAGGCTAAGCCTTTCAAAGGAAGAAAGATTTAAAAAACTTTTACTGTGGGCTGAAATACTTTTTGCAGAATTGGATTATTCTGTCCCATATTCCCACGGTTAAATTTTCTACCCAATTATTGTCACCACTTCCTTTTAAGCTTTGGAAGGACTGACTTATATCGGGTGTAGTCCATTAGTGTGAAGACATGAGATAATTCAGCTTGTCTTTATGGAAGTGATGTTCTTTCAAATAGCTGAGTTTTAGACACCAAAAAATGTTTTTGTCAAATGGCCTTGCTACACTACGGTAGCATCTTTATCGCAATCTCATTCTGTGGAAACCATTCTTCAAACATGATATCAGCAAAATCACCATAACACCAATATGTGAGCTTCAATAAAGCCCATGATTTAAAATACCAGTTCTGGCCTTCAGAAACAGCTGGTTTTAATCATGAGATATTTTTACTCATTTCAAATTGTTTCTTGTGTTGTGCATCCACATAGAGCACCAAGATTAAAAACATGTGTAATGTTTTACAATTTCACAATTTTAAGCTAAAATTAATTACTTAAAAGCAAAGGCCCAAATGGCTTAATTTTCAATAAATAACAGAATAAATATTCAGTTTCCTGGAGAAGAGGTTTATGCCCCAAGGAGTAGCAACAGTAATAGTTTTAAAGATCTCAATATTTATTTTCGTAATGAAAAATTAACCACTACCTTAATGAGTGCAGATGCTTTAAAGTGAAAAATGTAAGATAGATTTCCAAGCTTGAAACTGATCGAATCTTTTCTAATATTTTAACTTTTCTTCTGTATAAAATTAATATGCAGATGTGCTTATCTCTTTCTTTTTTTTTTTTTGTTTTAAATACCTTAGTCACTGTGTCCTAAGAGCAGTTCCTCTTCATCTGTTTTTATCTGCTCTCACTGAAAACTGCCATAATCACCTTCAAATATGGGCTCTGAAGAAGAAGGTCTTGCTGAGAAAAAAATCCTATTAAAATATACTACAAAACTATTTTAACAACTCTTTCGGGAGGACATTTATTGGAAGAAAGATAATTTTAAAGCTCATCTCAGAGACACAGTACTAAATAAGGATATGTTTTCTACTGGTAATTCTAGACTATCACTGTGACCACCTTTGTACAATACTGCTGTAATTCCATTACTCTGTTTCCGAGCCTACAGTTACAAAGTGTGGTTAGATTTCAAGAAAATGTAAGTCAGAATACTTTTTCAGGCTGTATTGAGTTATGCTGTGCCTATCACAGTGACAGCTGACTGCTATGTGGTACCTGAGATAGATAGACTACATCAACATCTGGTTTTTGGCATGTGCATGTTACACATATAAAAGCACTTCTACTGTCTGTAAAGCATCCATTATTGACTTTTGTTTTTCACACATGAAAATCAACCCCATTCAAAACCAAACTTTCTAAGTTGATGTCTTGGCAAGGACCCTTTGCAATCTACAGACTTAACAGCCCTTTCTTCACTGATACTGGGTTCCCATATAATTTGCACTCTATGCTTCATGGCCTTCAAAATCCATTTGCATCCCCTTGCTCTCTTTTTACTTAATCTCCCAGGAGCCTACTCATTGCTCTGATTCCCCATTTAGCTGGCCATCTATCTGACCTCTAACCATGCTCTTGCCTTGGCCCTCTGGGTTGCAGCACCTGAGTTTTCTATTACACTTTGGCTTGCTTTTAAACCACAACCCCTTTGCTCCTCCTAAATTATTGTTTCCTTTTCTCTGTGATTTAGGCATTAGTTCACACATCAGTTCTTATGATTGTCTTCAAAATAAACCCAGTGCAGATTTAACCACCCAAAATGACCTGAAGGTCATGCTGCTTTCCTCTCAAGAAATAGCATCCCTTGAATATTCTAGTGTAATACAAAGAGGTATTTCATCCTCCCATTTTAGGTCTAAAATTATTCTTGAAGAAATACAGAATATAGAAAAAAAATGCAGAAAAATAAAATTGTAGACAGTAGTAAAAATTTTTGCAAATTTGTTTTACCTTAGTCACAAAACATAAGTAAAAATAAGAAGTCGTTTGTAGGCTAATCTGCAAATTTGGATCTGGTTCACATGAATAGAGTAATGAATGTCACAAAATGTAACACCAAGCCAGTCAGTTGAGAGTCAGATTATATCCTTTCATATATTAATATACTGATACTGGAATCAGGGGCTTCAACTACTGAACATCAAAAGTATAAACTAATCCTAAAAGGATGAAGACTTGAATCCACTATACAGCTACTTAGCTCTGAAGTGTTCTTTGGCCTTGCCATTACACATCTAAATAGGGGAAATAAGTTACTTATCATCTACTACCACCACATCTAAACCTCTGAAAGTACAACAAATTAATATGTTGTCTCTGAGAGGTGTTTATATGAGTTACCTTTGTCTTGGCAGCTTATTCAGAGGAAAGAAAGCTTTCTTAAATGCTAACCTTTTCTTATTAGAATAAAATGGAACACATTTCACAAATGCATTTTCTCTTTCTCTCTGTGTTAAAAACAAAAATATAAACCACTGAGTTTTTTTCCAGATCACAGAATGTAGCTTGGTAACTGGTTTAATGTACTTTAATATCTGGTTCCTAGCTAAATCTTATATCCTACAAAGTGTCAGCCTAGAAATAGCTGCTTTTTCAGAGCTAGCGAGACTTGTCACATTTAAATAGATTCTTTTCCTTTTCAGCTACATAATTCAATTAATAATTCCCATTTCCAGGAGTTAAAAATTGAATATGCTTGCCTAGTTGTTTTTTCTTTCACGTTGGTACTGATTTTAAAACTCTAAGTGTTCTCTTTGAATTTGTTTTCTATGCAAACTGCGTTAACATTCAGTGCAGAAAATCTGCAGTTACTGCAATTGGCCACAACCTGCTTGAAATAAAAAGGAACTAATCAATCAGAAAACTCATTCTCCTTTCTATGATAAGGCAAGCTGTTTGCATACATTCAAAGTGGATATGTTCCACCTGTTTGTTCAATGAAATGCCCTAGATTTAAGTGGCAATTAAAACTCACGACTCTCGCCTCAATATCAGCTGCCAGGAAATGCCCCACCCATATGAAATTTTTGCTTAATTAACCAAGAAAAAAATGTTATATGAGTACTTAACACATGGTTACTTTGCATTGAGTGCTTTATATTTCCCTTTTTATGGGAACAAAACCATTCCATTTTATAATTTTCTTCACTTATGAAGCACTCATAAATATGAACTTGATCCTGGAAGATGCTGAGCATCTGGCCCGGGTCCAGAAAAGCACTTCAGTACATCTTTAAGTATGAAACTAATCTTAGGGTCTCAGTGATAGTATCCCAGCTGCAAATGTGCTTTCATGAATCGGAAGGATTGGGCAGGAAGGATAAGTCTTTGGAAAGTAAAATTTCTGTCCTTTCATTCAGTTCACTGCAGGCATAGTAGAAGTCTGGCGCTTTCCATAACCCAGAAGATTGCTCCTTTGCTTTTATGATTATCTTTTATTCTTTAAGCAGTGAGATTCTGGCCTTATTTTTAGCTGTGATATGATAAGTATTGTCAGGTACAATACAAAATTATGTGAAACCAGGTGTTTCTTGAAATAATTGGCAAATATGCCAGGACATACTGATTGCGTGGTGAGAAACATACCAGAAGAGATGATGGTTCTGATTTCTTGTAGGTCTAGTCATAGTTCATATTCCAGTGAAAAACTGGGTTCATTTCATAGTCCTTATCACATCACAACTTACAGAATCCTTACAGAAAACTCTGTCTAGCTTAAGAGTAGTTCTACTCTTTCATGAAGATTTTGATAAGAGTACCTGGGTGTATAATTGAGCACAAACTTAAGGATGCCCATTGATTGCAGGATCTCTGCTTCTTTTGCCACTGCAGCACTTGATCCATGTGATCCACGGTCCTTCAAAGTTAATAATTTTGGTAGGCTTCAAGAATATATGAATGGTTTCACTGGCTGAGACCAAGAGTCAATCTAACCCAACATTATTTTTCCAGCAGTGAACCAAAGTAAATGTCTAGACAGGAAGACTAGGAACAGGACAAACTTATATAACCATGCCTTGTAATCTCCTCTGAAGATCAAACTATTTTCATGTGAAAGAATTCCTCAGCTCAAGTATGGTAGCTCTGTTTAGCAACCCACAGTTTATCCTTTCAATCTTTTCTTCAGTTTCCCCGAGACCCTCTAAACTTGTTAAATCCAGAGCATGCTGTAGCAAAAATCTGTTAAAAAATAAGACATCTTTTTCTATTTTTAACCTGGCTGCTATTGACTAGAAATTTTATGAGTCTCTCTCTGAATCTGGCAAGTGTGATCCTCACAGAATTGAGAAGATTTTTATTTCAATCCACCCTCTTCATGACAAAAATCTTATGCCACTGAAGACCTTTTTCATTATCTCCCTATGTTCTCCTTTTCCAGATCACTCTAATCTAATCCCAATCCACTCCTTTTCCATGGTGAGTGTTTCAGTTAACTAGTTTTCTAAAGAGTTTGTTTTTTGAATTGCCACACTAATTACTATGTAATAATTGATTTTTAGCAAATGATAATGTCAGAGCTTTACACTGAAACCTATCTGTCCCAAAAGCTTGAATCCCTCATCTTCCCTCACCTGTGGCTTTCATGGAACTGTTGAATTAATTGCACTGTATAGCAGCTGATCTGTTTAATATGAACTGAAAAATACTTTCCTTACAGTTGGATCAAATCCGTAAGACAAAAAAGTTTTCCTTTTCTTGTCATATTCAGGTCTTTAAAAAAATTTATTTAAAAATGGTTAGATGAGAACAAAAATATATGTAGTATTATCCTTCTCAGGGACTCTAGTACAAGCAAGTTATTGTATTAGATGGAAGGAAGATGACTATTCTAGTTTGAACTTCAAAAATATGTGTGAATCAGTTTAAAATATCCAGAGTTCTAGAGCATGAACCTGAATTTAAAGCTTTTCAGATCAAACAATTATTGTGACCATTTTTTGCCAGAAGGCATATCCTAGTCCATTCACGAATTATTTTGCTTAGGGGGGAGATAAATCTTTCCAATAAAACCAGGTATTGCAGTGAACTATTTCTATCATGTTAGTACAATACTTCAACAGATGGTGTGCTTTGGAAGAATATGGATTAATTTTATTTTCCTATGAATGCTTTTATTAAAAGAAAAGGTATGTGCAAAGAATATCATAGCTGTCATTCATCTGGCCAAAGAAAATTTAGTGGCAAACTAGGGATTTAAAAATTATTATTTTGATTCATATTAAGACTGGTTCAGGTCTCTTTAGGAAGCAACATTCATAAGGGTAAAATATTTTCATTTTCCAATTCTTGTAAAAATAAATTTCAGACCACAAAATAACATAAATCAAAAGTGTTAAAAATACTTTAGAATATATTGACTTTTAACCCCTCACAATGGAATTAATATAAATATTGTGTACAGATGAGTACCAGTGGTCAGATGGAGTACACTGATCAGTACAAGAATAAAGATTAAAGCTATCCTATCAGCTCCTGCAGCTCTTTAACCTAAACTGTAATTAAACTTGCATTCCAGACCATTACTTTTTATCTACAAGAAAATGAATCAAAAGCTGTTCACCCCTATGGGCACAACCCCTACACTTGGTGGTTGGTCAGCGAATGGCTTATCCTGCTTTTCGAGTAGGTAATCTGTGGGACTATAGCGAACAGGATGTGACTGAACCACTGCAAAAGCTGTGGTTCAGTACTGCAGGAACTGACAGGTTCTCGTTATTGAGGCTTAGTGATGTCAGATGTGTACTTCTGGGATGAGCTTGGCAAAGCTGTCAGACTCTCACTCTTTCTTAGGACAAAGAAAAAAATTTGGAATACTGTTAATGTTCCGAAAAGAAAACTAAAATCCTAATTAAGGTATCTGATAAGAGGGGTGGAATACACATTGATTTTGTTAACACATTTCACTTTTTCACCTATCTAAAGTCTTTCCATCATTTACTTTGTGTCTGGTATCTGTGTCCACTGCTCTATTCTCATGCAGAGTAACTCCAGTCATGCATCAGTGTCACTCTTGCATTCTAAGTTGAATGATGATGATCACAGAGCTCAGAATTGGTGAGAATGATCTCTAAATACATGTGTTGCATTTGGTGAAAGATGTATGGTGGAAATATTTGGTGAGGTAAATAATTAGTGTTTTAATGTGTAACTTCAAACTGCAATTAGAATATGATAAGAACAAGTTAAAACAAAGAAAAAGTAAAAAGGAAAAAGTAGTACTGAGTGGCAACATGTATATGTAATGCTGCTCTAGTGGTTAAACTGGCTCACTGATTCCTTTCCTTTGATTCAAGATGTCCATTTTTCCATTATGCCCCAAGGCTCTCTCAACTATGATGATAGAGCTGCTTGCAAATTCAACATCAAAACCATTTGGTCTTCCTTCTGTTAGTATTATAACTCAGTTCATTGTAATGATTCAGTTCAAAATCTTATATCAGCACAAGCCACAGTACCATAGATGCTCCACAACAGTGGATATAAGTGACAAAGGTTAGAAAGATCTAAATCTATCACACAATCAAAATGTAAGTGTACCATGTCAACCAGAAAGGAGGAGCATATGGAGTTTAAACTGAGCCTCAAAAGAATTTTATGTACAGAAATGTTTTTATTTCAAAGCTATAATTAATATAAAAATATTTTCTCTAACAATTTGCCTGAATTTAATCTGTACACTTCTCATATGCTATACTAATACTAATTCTCAGTTTTTACATTCCAACATTACTGTCATTCTCTTCACCATATTCAATCTACTCTTCACTTTCAGTGTCTCCTATTTTCAGATTCTTCTTTGTACTCATATCAATGTGTGTTCCAGCTACAGAATCTAAGATACAGTATTTCTTAAAAACATTACCTACAAGTTCTGGACTTACCTTATCTGATGGTCTCAAAATGCCGGGGTAGTTGTTCACTACTCCATATTTTTCCTGTGGAAACTGGAGCATGTTCCCTGCCAATAGCCATTCTGAGTATGAAGATTTTAACTGGTCTTTAAAGGGCATGTTCACTACTACATAGAGAGTTTTCATGTCATTCCTCTTGATATAATTACAAGATCGATACTCATTTTCTTGGCAGTGGTCTTCACAGCTGGCATTAGACAACCTCTGAATTCATCTAGAACAATTATTCTTCTTTTTCTTAACAGCACACCTGGTCTTCTGGTCCAAATATTGTTCAGCCAGTCCTTCATTAAATCTGTAGATATCTATCCTTGATCTTGACACCTCACAATTTTTCCAGTAGCCAGTTACTCATTCCACATTGCTTTATGCTTCCGTATCACATGCAGAAGCAATATTAGGCCATCCCTCAACACTGCCAACATTACTGTATCAAGCATTTCTTCATTCACCAAAGCTTTGACAGTGGTAGATTTTGTACCTACTTTTTCAATGGTACAATGGATGTTAGATAAAAGTAAATCCGTTTTCTTATTTGGCTCAGCAGATAACAGAGTAAAGGGACTGAAGATGTTTGCCATAGACAAAAAATAATTTCTTGTATCATTTGAACACAACACTCCTCACTGGTCTTGAATTCTTGCTGTCAAAATTATTTGTGCTAGCTCTTGATCTTTCTGTTTAATCATTTCCCATGTATTCAGGTTTTCATTTCTTCTTTGACTATGCACAAATTATACAACTTTGTTCTCACTCTCCATGGCAGTATCCTCTTATGGGCCCGGCTGGGTTGATTCAGTACATAAAAGCTTTCATTTTGATTGTTTCAATGTTCTCACACTTTCTTCTGTCATTATATTTCCTCTAATCCTCACATCTGTAATTTGTTTTCTATATGCCATACCAGCCTTAGTTGAAAATTTGCATCATATCAGCCTCCTATACCTTTTAGTATACTACCTTCTGCTCTTGTACATCTCGTCTCAGGAAAAATTGCCATAGCACAATTCAGTTATAAGATTCAGGGATGTTTATAAAACTGCCATAAATGCCAATGGAATTGTCTGAGCTCCAGCAGGTCACTCAGCTGAACCAGTGAGGAGGTGAGGAAAGCAGCAGTAATCATGGGCTCTCTCTATCCCACCATCTTCATCTGGGCACATGAGATATATATCAAGTCAAGGCATCATTAGTGGCTTGATAAGGAAAATCAAACCTGAAGATTTAGATTATTAAATACTTTCCTGCAGTCCAGCTCCTGAAGTTTGAATGACAGGTTTCCTAATGACTATAGTACCAGGAAAAAGAAAATAAAGCCTACCTTTGAAGTCCTTGGATTGAATAGAAGTAGCTGTAAATTGCCTGGCAATAGATGACATAAATTGGAGCTTCAGCATGTGTTGGCATTGTTAGGTATCTTGAAATGATAATATCATTTGAGTCATCATATAAGTTTATAACCATTCTAGCTACCCCAACTATTTAAACAGCAAAACTGAGAATGAACTAAAGGTACTGTCTTGTGTGCATTCTGCACAGTTTCATTCATCTGGTTTTATTCAAAGCCAGCAAAAGTGAGAGATAAGGAAAAGAAGGTGACATATATATATTGTGAGTTTCAATCAAATGGATACAGGAAGTGTTTTGTGGTGAGACTGGAAGCTATAACAAAAGTGAAGTGTTCTTATCAAATAAAAGTAAGAGGTATCCATAATTTGTTTCTGATTGTCATAAGCAAATCTTTTTTGTTAAACTAAAGCTGATGATTTGTCTCTCTCCAGATGTCATCTTCAGTCAGATGTTCCTCATCTGATTATTAGATTTATAGTGAGGATTTACTCTCTCCAATGGATTAGAGACTCTGATGTGACTGAATCTCTCACACCTTTCACAAAGACATACATTGCACTTAAAAAGACTACTGGTATGTAACCTATCCTTGGGAAAGACCAAAGACACAATCACCCCTATATTTGCTCATTTAAATGAATAAAACATTTCAGCATCTTTCTGGCCCTTCTATATACAGAAAATAATCATTATCCTCATTAAGAATTCAGCTTTATTACATAAATGTTATAGTCCTGTCTCCTAGATGCTATGACACTTATTTGAATTTGAATATATGGTCTACTCTTCATACCACTATGATAGAGACAATCTCTGGAGATTCCCCTTTTTCTTTTGTCCTTCCAAAAAAAAAGAAGGCGCAGAAAAAGACAACAGTAAAAGTTGTTACTGGACATTAATAGCAATATGAAATATAAAGCTCTGTTGGGTCTGCTGGTGGATAATTCTCTGTTTATTGACTCGATATCAGAGGTATAGTCTCTGTTTTGAATAATTGTTAATAGTATGGACTTTAACAGAATGAGCTGTCAAAATAGAAAATGTTTCACTGGTTTGGAAAGGCAGACCTCAGCTTTGGCTTTTCTGTTTAAAGCTTCAGTATTTCTTCTTCTTTTCTCCCTTTTTTTTTTTTTTAGGTGAGAAAGTGACATCAATGGCAGCTAATACCTAATGTGTCAAGGTTGCCAAGTAACAGGCTAGAAATGTGTCAGTGAAGGCTGTTTCTATGAGAGAAATTCAGTAGGTTACAGTTTTGTCTGTCTGTCTCAAACCAATGAAAATTAATGTAGTCAAACAAAGGATACAGTACATGCTTAAGACACAAGTCTGAAAATGGGTAGCTGTGCTGATAGTTTGGGTTGCTTCTAAATCTTAAAAATAGTGAAATAGTGAACATATCTAGTTGCAATTTCCAGAAATAAATGGCTGATGGAAAAATTACTTAAACATATTATTTTCTGTGAAGTTACTTGAATTAAAGAGGTACTACAAGCAAAATTGCTGAATCAATTTTGAAAGACCAGAATTTGATTAAAAAGAAAAACAAGGTGACATATGGTCAAATGACCATCGAATTTTTTAGGACTAATCACAAATTTTTGACACTGGCTCTCCTGATTCATAACTTACTCTCAGGCTACATTAGGGGAGTTTTGCACTAGTCTGTAGTGGGCAAGATAGTGGTCAATAACTCCACTAATGCTTTTCATTATGGAATAAAGTGTTTCACTGTAAAATCTGATGTGAATGTTTGGAAACACTTTGGAGGATAGGATTAGAATTCACAATGTTCTTAACAGACCAGAGAAACAGATTTAAATCAATAAGATAAAATTCAGTAAGGACTAAAGATGAGCATAAAGTACCATATGCAGGAAAGAAGGCAGTAGGTCCTTCCAGGGAACCACTGGCCTCTGGCTGTAGGTAGATGAGCAAGAGGATTCCTTTATCTTTCTGATAAAGAATGTTACAATGAAAGGCAATGTACACTATGCTGGACTGTTTGTTAACAACTAAGTGTAAAGAAAGAGCTCATGTCTGGCTGATATGACCACGATGGTTTTAGATCCATCCAGTCTTAAACTGCCTGGGGAGACCTTAAATTGGATACTTATGAGTGTGCCAGAGCCAACCACCTATGATCTATGCATGAAGCGGCTAAATTAAACAAACTAGATCTTTCCTGTGTATCTGGCCAAGAATGATCTCCAGGTACAGAAATGGCATTCACTGTAGAGCAGGCCTGAATTTTCATAAGATTTAAATTTATTGAATGCCAAGCCACATCTGGATCTACTGACAGTTTTACAGACTTTACAAAAATTAAAAATGGTGAAAATCTGAAAAATACAGGAGAGTATGTATTTTGGAAGGTAGGCTATAAGCTTATTCCAATGTACTGTGCTATGCATGTCTGCCTAGTGTTAAAAGTACCACCAAGGGAATAGAATTAAAAGGAAAAAACAGAAATAATATCCACAAAGGTTTAACTGAAATCTAGTAAATTCAGTGCATGTCACCCTTGCAAGACACTGTCTACATACCTCTAACACTGGGATTTCTTTTCCTTCCTTTCCCTGAATTCCTCCCTAACATCTTGCTGGAAATGTGAATCATTGCCCTTTTTGAATATTGCAAAATGCACTTGCTTTAAAAAAATACATCTAAAATTAAATGAAATCATAAGACAAAAGTACTTTGGAAAAAAAGATAGTACTCTCAAAACTTGTAAGGATGAAACCCAAGCTTTCGGGACTTTACCCCATTTTAAAAATGAGAAAGACTGTGGTGGAACACTCCATAGCTTGGTTCAGGCATTTATTTGTCTGTGGTTTATACAAGACTTATTCAGGTCTCAATTTTACTGACTCAGAAAAATGGTACTCTTGAATTTTTCATGGTTTAGAGCATTTCCTTTGTTTGAGCTTTGGGTAGTTTTTTACTTTTTTCATCATCATATTTCCTTCTATCTATTTTCAATATGCATCTCTGCAAACAGAATAGTTGTAATAAAAACCAAACCAAAACACAAGCCTACACAAACAAAATCTACGTGGAAACACTAGAACATTTGCATACCTTTCTTCTGATAAATCATTTCTCAGTATTGAGGGAGGGGAAATAAATAAAAAATCATTTTCATAAACAAGATAAACTAAATTAATCTAGAACAAGGTTAGTATTAGCCCAGTAAATAACTACCTCTGTTGACAGTGCTTGTTTTTTCTCTTCTAAAGAAGGTGGGAGCTAGTTCTTTCAGCAGTGAGTGTAACCCAGACCATCACCTGTTGCCTCTTCCTTGCAGTATTCTCTGTTGCTGGTGTTGTTGCTTCAATGTTATCTATGTTGCTGGAAGGTGTCCAGCTTGAAGTTTGAAAGTTCAGAATGAAAGTTCACAACTGTTCAAAACAAAGCTGCGGAAAACTTAGAATTCTATAAAGAGAATTGATACTTCTGTATTACCAATGCCTTACAAAAAGTCTGATTATTATTACCACCCTTATCTCTTTCAATGAAAATCCTACAAAAGTACTTTCTGCATTCTTCTAAATTACGGAATCTCAATTTTAAAGTATGATTCCAAAAGAAAATAGAACACATGTATAACATACACGTTATTAATTGTGAAAATAAATATAAGGTTAAATATGTGAAGGAAAATATTGGTTTGATTTCCCAATTTAGCCTCAAAAACTGAAAGTGTATCTCTTTCAGCAAACAAAAAAATAGCAGAAGGCAGTTTATATGAGATTCCACAATATTTCCATAGGTATAAGATGAAAATTGTATGTACTGAATACATTTGAAATGATGGTTAAGAATAACTACTTCTGCCTTTTTCAAATATTCAAAAATACATTGAGGTAACATTTTAACAGCTTTTTGCAGAAATAAAGGATTTTTCACTGATATTTCAAATGCCGTCATAAACTCTACGATTACCTACTATGCTTTCCTTCTCATTTCTTTAGAAATTTACAGGAGCATCATACAATTGAGTAAAGAATGACAATTTTTCATTATTTAGTTAATGCTAAAATGAAGTTTTTCTCAGGTCTCATTGCTGATCATTTTCCATCAGCTTAAAAGTAAAGGCAGCACTTTGCCAGGGACCATTCAACATCTTCTCTTATTCAAAGAGCACACTAGATTCACGCCTCACTGCGGTGGTGTGAACAGAGATCATTCACTGAAACCAGTCTACCTACAAGAGAGAGGGAAGAAGGGTGGGGAAAGACAATAAAGCTTTTCTTTGTTATACCTCATCACCCGTGGCTATTCTCTTTCTGACTCAAATGCCAGGATTTCCAGAAGTCAGTAACTGTGCTAGTATGTTCAGACAACTGTCTAAGGTTGTTTAAACAATCACCTCTAATCAAACCGATCACCCAAAGCTACTTAAAAAACCCACTAAAAACATTCTTTTTTTACTATGTGTGTGTAGTTAGACTTGATCATTCCAGAAATCACTGGATTTTGCTTCCTTATCTGAAAGATAAGGCAATTTGGTCAAGTTTCCTTTTAGTTCCTACAGTAATGCAGTGTTTCAGAAAATTGAGGGCAAATAATTTTGAAACTGAAGATAACTCTTTCTATCAAATTCAGTTATTTCCCCAATAAAATTGTATCATTTTATCTTTCACACTGCAAAGGAGATACTACAATGCTTAACCACCCTTCTGTGTCAAGTACAATCTTTTTATTCATGGGCCTCTTTCTATCTGACCCACATAGCAAACAAAACAGTATTTATTATTCTGAAAGACATACCATAGCAATCCTGGTGAGGGCTGCCAATATAAAGGACAGCAAAATGTATTGATGAGAAAAATAGCTCATTACCGTTTACTTTTCGTGTTCAGTGTATTCAAATAGCTTTCAAATGACTATAATGCTCAATAGCTGTATGTCACAGCTGGACTTTCAAGTCAGCTATTACAAAATCAGCAAGTGATTTGAAAACCACATGAATCCATATTTTCAGTTGTGTTTGTTATTAATTGCTATGTCACTCTAAGTACAGTATTTAATATCAGAAAATGTTCTGTAATCAGTAAACCCTCATGGTTATTCAGAGTCTGAGGTGCATATAGCCTCTCTGAATAAAGACTAGCACGGCAACTGTCCAGATGGCTGCTCTGTGTCCTGGGGAGAGGATCTATGAGGAGGATTTATCCTTCCCATAATCTCTGTGTTGTCCTTTGGGCCTTCAGTGTTCTCATCCTAACGTTAGTATTGGAGTGGAGAACAAGGGAAAAAGCTTCTGTCAGTCACAGAGACTGATTTCTTCTCCTTCCATGCAGCCTATTTTCTCCAGACCTGATCTGTAGCATTGATCCAATCAGCAGAAAGGTGAAACTTTATTACTTGGCTCAGTAGTGAAATGATGAAGAGGGCATTTTGTAACATTAATATCTGCAGATTGGAAAACTAAAAAAAAAAAAAAAAGCTGGAGCGCAGGGTTTTCTGCTGAACATCCGTGTTAGGAGCACTTTGCTTTTGCCTGTTCGCCAGCATTGCATGTTGGGAGAAACAACTGCAACGCATCAACAAGCAACCTGCACATCAGCAGGACAGTTCTTCCTCTAGGCTTTGCTATTTCTATTATATTAATAAATATAGATCTCATAATTAACAGGACACATTCCTCCAGCAGAGATTTTGAGATGTGTGCAGCAGATGAGTGTGGGGCTTTTTGTCAGCTTTCCCCCAGGTACACTCACCTTTTCATCTGTAATGCCTAATCATTTACTTGTGAATTTCCAGTTCTTTCATCTATTGCTTCTTTCAGTTTCTGGATTTTCTTCATTTCTTCCAGTTTGTCATCCAACTCCTATTATTTATTATATCACTGTCCTTTTTTCATAAATTGCTTCCTATTGTGCTTTGTTTTAGACTCCATTGTTTTATTAATTGATTTTTTCATCTGCAAAAGCAATAATCTAGTTTTCGCATTCTGTGAAATTCTTTACTCATATAAAAACCATTCATTCTTAGCCTGTCTTCCATTGAATTAAAGAAAGTTCTAAATTTCTCCACAAATTCATGATTTGAAGATGGGGGCAAGGAATTGGCTGCTTGGTGCCTACTTCTAAAGGCAAGCAGCCAGATGTCCCAGTATTTGTTTAACGGTAATATATTCTTGTTATATATTATATATTAACTTATATATTATAAATTATATATTCTATTATATATTATAAAATTCCTGCAGTGATAAAGCACAGTTGCATCAGTAAATTGCAAACAAATGCATCTCCAAGGCACCTTCCTACTTGTAATCTGTATGTGTCTTTTTCTTTGTTTTTTTTAGAACGTTGGGGTGTAAGATTGAAATCAAAAATAAGCAAAAAAATTTAAGCTCAGTGTTTGAGTCAGACATCTGAGAGATTTTGACTTGAAAAATTCTTCATTTGGATTGTTTGTTTGAGACTTAGAACAAATTTCTAGGGAAAATTGGCTGGCATTTTGATTAAATGGAGAAAATACATCGTTTCTGTGGAAAACAAGTAGTAACTCTTTTTCCTTGTGCTTCGATCAGGTAATACTCAAATTGTGGCATCTTCAAATTTGTAGGTTTGTTTACAGAAATAAAAAATGAAGTGCTAGAAAGTGAGATGGTAAATCTCACAACACAGGACAGAATGAAGGACACTTTCAAGCTGAACCCACAATTTAAATAGTACAAGGGATATGTTATAACCCCAAGTAATCTAGTTTGCTTATTATGTGAAATTGCCATTTTTATACCAAAATACAGGTTTGGTATCAGAAAATATCTTGACAGTCTGTAAATAAACATAAAGAAATATAATCTTCAGATAATGATCATGATACACATATACCCCTTTTTTCATAACAAAACCACCTCCACAATGATAAATAATGTTGTAAAAATAGAAGAGTGTCCGGCAAGCCAATAACATCCCAAATAAACTAGAGGCATTTAAGTGGTCTTATGGTAAAAATAATCATCTTTGAGTGAAATTCCGGTATGCCAATATATTTTAAAAAATAAATAGTAAAAATATATGAACAAAAAATAAAAACATCTTTGCTAATATCTTCATTAGAAACATTATTTCTGCTGTGCTGCTTCTAAGAAAAAAGCACATGCACTTACAATTTAATTTTATTTGATACAAAAGGCTTAAAGAAAAAAAAATGAAAATAAATTAGACTACAAAAATCTATTGTGAAAAGCACATTGGTATGTTTCCCTTAGTCCTCCTCAAATTTAAGCCTTAACTCTCATAATAGCTTTTGTAATTGATTGGGATATTATTAAGCAGACTGTGTTGTAAATGGCATAGCATTCTTGTCTCTTTATTTTCCAAGACATCTTTTCTCAGACCTTAGGATTCTTGGACACTTGTAAGAGGAGATTAAGAACCTATCTCTGAGGAACAATTTTGATTTAGTGGTTCATATCTTTTGATGGAGAAATGGCTTAGACAGCATTTTGAGGTGCCTTCCATTTCTATTTTCTAATTTTGTGGTCTCCCAAACAGATACTCTATTTTGGAAGTAGCCTCTCTTGTGTACTGCCTTGGTTTTCTTTTGGTATTATGTGTTGAGGAATTGTATTCTTAAATCCTGTTCTTTTCTGACAGGTAGTGATTGACACATCTATTTTTAAGGTATCAATTGGTTCATGCTGCATTTTTAAGCAATTTCTTCTTTCGGATATTTGCCTCTTTTCAAGAAATTACCTCTGAGATTACCACAGGTCTCCCTTCATTATCCTATTTCTTTCAGTTTTCAGGATAGCACATCAGGAATCAACCAAACTACTTTCTTCTCCATTTGTCTTCTGTATGCCTTATTTAGTATTTCACTTCTTTATTGTTTTGTTTGCTTGTTTTCTATTTCCCCTTTGTTGTAAGTGCACTGTATTTTATCTATTTTCTGGTATTCTAGCACAAAGTTTTCACCTGAAATAATGGGACTGGTTGTTTTTCTTTCTTCTTTAGGATGACATTTCTATAACAAAAACACAAGATCACTAAATTTTACACAATTTAATACCGTTCCCAGTAGTCTCAGAGCAGGGGGTGGGGAATGCATCTATTTAGGAAAATCTTTGAAACTGAGCTAACATACAGTGTTTCTCCTGAAGTATTCAAACGCACATCAGTAGATCTAGCAATGACACACGCTCTTTGACAGTAAAGAATTGGAAAAAACCACACAGCTACAGAGGGCTGTCTCCATCACAATAATTCCCTTGGGTTTTTGGGGTTTTTTTTTAGTATATTAGTATCATTTTAAGTATAACATAAAAAAATCTGCATTTTGCCACCTTATGTCTGAGTTAATGGAAATAATCTTTCATGGAGTCCCTTGGGATTTCAGGTCTGCAGAAATGGTAAGTGAATCATAAAATGGGGTATTTTTCAGACACTAAAAGATTTTTTTTCAAATCTTATTTTAAATCTTATCAGTGTCAGGGAAAAAAAAACCCAAAGCAACTGCAGCAAAAGAATCACAAATATTGCAAATATTGCAAAGTATTCAATGGTTTGACTACCAACTCTATTTCATTGCATGTGATTTGTAAATAATACCTAGGATTTTATATAATAATGTGGACTCTTTCTGACCCTCACATTTAGGACTTACACATAAAAGGACTTTTTTCCCTTTGAATAGTTTGCAAGAACGTCCTTGGTTGTTCAAAAGAACTCTTTGTTAAGGGATGTGAGGTAAAAAAGGCCACTGGGTGGAAAGATGGCAGGAGTGGTCTCTGACCCCTTTTGTATGGTTCTGGACAGGAATTGGCCTGCTATATCTCAGGCATAACTACATAATTCCTTGCCCAGATAATCATCTTTTTCAAGCAAGACTGGATTATGGAGTAGGGCTTCTTCTTGTCCTGTGTGTCATATATCAGACAGATTTTCTGATAAAGTGCTTTAGAGCCATGGACAGGAGATAATTTTTCTGACTGAAAACATTTGTGTCAATTTGTTTTTTTCTTAGTATGAGCAGGTATTAAAAAGGATTCTACTGTTAATGTTTAATTTCTGTTGTAGAATTGTGCTTGGTGCTTCTTAACAAGAAACATCTGTCCTAAATGGATTTCCTGAAAGCAATTAGCAACTTTAAGCAGCCATCCTAAAGGAAGGCAATCATTAACCAGTTCCTAGTGTGGCCACCATTCCCTTTCATAAGAGACACACAGTGTTACGATACCACATTAGCAGCATTGTTCTTTTTTAATGAGCGGATATAACTTTTTACTTCTATCCAGAAATATAGATCGGGTCTGTGGTTCAGTTACACAAGTGGAATGCCGCAGAAGGTTCCATTACCTCCTTCTTTAGGGCCTGCAGTTGCTTCTACCTGTTGCTTCAGCACTCTGGTTTATTTGTAGTGTTGATGTAGTCACTTTCAGGGCAGACTTTGATTGCCAGCACTGCTTAACTTCTCTAGTCTCAAAGCACTTCAAGAGCAGATGGTAACAGAATTCGACTTTCACAGAAGTATTTTTCCCCTTTTTAAACTTGCATCTTCATAATCCTTAGTTGTTTTAAGCATAATTTGTTCTTCCTGAAAAATGAAAATGATAGAAAACAAGGTTTTCTGTGTGAATAAGAAATGTATTATAAAAGACTATCAGAAGATTTACTAGAATAACATAATACACGTAGGATTGGTCTGACTAAGACAGCAGTTTGAAACACTTCAGGTTCTTTATCAAACTGACACCTCATGCATTAAGTGTGCGTCTGTTATGTGAAACCGTCTTGGAACTACTTTGTATTTAAATGTGTTCATGTTGATTTTGAAACACCTCTAAAATATAGGAAATTAAAATATTAATGAAATGCTTGAAAACAATGATTAAGTATTGAACTGGTAGGAAAGTTTCCTCAGTCAAAGTCATAGCTTTCAGTAAGACCTGTTAACGTGAGACAATTATTCCTAGCTATTGGTAAGTGTAGAGTAGATTAGAGTGAATTATTGAAGAGATTAATGGTCTAGTACTTTTGCTTAAAGGCTATTAACTACTATATTAAAGCTCTTTCCACTGCACTAATATTAACTAGTCAAATTGTCTGTTCTAGTGTATATTAATTCTTGGCATGTTCATGTTTAGAGAGACAGTCCTTAGACAAAAGACATGATTATTAGAACCTTACAGAAAGAAAAAAATTCAAAAATTATTCTTATTTTCAATATTGTCGTATCTAAATGCTCAGTAACGTATGCAGCAGCATGAGCCTACACGTGTTGTTTATCCCATTAACGAAGTTTGGGGTTTACATCTTTCAAAGAGTTCTAATATATTGACTTTTTAAACCTAAAAGGTTTAACTGCATGCATTTATAAATATTTAATGTAGCTCAAATGCAAATATGTAACACCTACATAAGGACATTTAGGAATTATATAAATTATTATCTTCTTTGTGGTCAATTTTCCTTGTGATCTTGTCTGGTAGGTACCTAGGATTTGAAAAATGTGCAAAAACAGTGTTTTTGCCTTCAATTCTGCCTTGCTTTTCTTGATCTTCAAATGGTATATAGTGTTCTTCGTCACTGTCTAAAATTGGATGTTTCGTGAAACATGATGTTATGCAATTACTCACCTGTCCAGGACAGGATTCTGTGGGCAATTTAGGCTCTGAAAAGTTTGGAGCTATTGTTTCTCTGCAAAGAAAAAAAAAAATCATCTCTAAGACAATAATATTAGACTAAATTAAATGAAAAGTATAGAAAGTTCTCCTGTGGAAGGTTCCAGTCTTCTTTCTATAAGTCTATGGGAAAGATAAAACACAAAGAGGAGTTAAAGAAAAGATGACTGAAGTAGAGAAATAAAAACTTTCAGCAGACATTACAGTTTTCTGATAACATTGAACGGATTGCCTTTTGGTGGTGGGTTTTATAGACTCCAAGAAAAATGCACTCTTGTCAGGTATGAAGAACAAATTAGAAAAACTCACAGCTGACCAATCTGCTTCTTATTTACTTCTTATCTTGATACAGGTCTCCATTATGTAGCCAGATGCTGTCTGAGTCTGGTTGACAATATCTATAGAAAATATCTGGAACAAATCTATAGAAAATTATAATTTATTGGTGTATAATCTCAGTGGTTAACTATAGGCTCATTCCCATTTCATTTGAATGATGCAATTTCACAAGAAACCTCTTGGAAGCCCCTCGGTGCAGAGCTGAGGTGTGGTTTTCAAAGTCTTTCTAAGGCACAGGACACAAAAATGACTGACAGGAAAAGGAATGATATATTCTGACCAGCAGTGAGGTTCAGTTATGGAGATGTATGTTTGTCACTTTCAGCTTGCAGGAGTCCTTCAGATAGTCATGTACTGACAAGCATGAAAGCACACTGACGTGGAAAGATTACTTAAGAGAGAAACTGAAAAAGCAATCTTATAAGCTGGTCCTTTCCAGGAAGGTTTACTGTATTTTAGTCAGATTTTTTAAAATACAAAGGTGCTAAACATCAAGGAAAATGGAGGATCTACAAACTATCAGGTCACTAGTGCATTAAACAGACTTATACAAGCTTAATCAGTTTCTGCTGCCCAGGCCATGCTTTGCTTATGCTTTTCACATATGCATTTTAAAGTGAATCTGCTGATTGTTCTGACTAGGTATCATGGCTTCTGACCTAATTTTTCTTTCTTTCCCTTTAAAAAATTATAAGATACTTGATAAATCTGTTTGAAACAGACTGAGCAGGAGTTGTTTCAAATTTTCGGGCAGCATAATTTTTTTCTGAATTACAGGTCTCTCATATACATGTCTGCCTGGTGTCCTATGGAGGCACAGAATAAATCGTTTTCCCCAAAACAGATAAGTAATGGCAAATCTAATGGTAACTCAAAGTGTAAGATTACCCATTGAACTTGGCCACACAGCTCTTAACTTGCTAAATGAAATAGGAAATGGCTGTCTACAGTGGTATGCTACGTGGAAAACCTTGGAATATCAGAGAGAGCATTGAGTGGCTGCTCTGTGTGGAAAGGAGGATGATGCCCAGAACATTGCAACGTACTGTGAGAGAGAATATTGCTGCAGCTCCTCCTCTAGCTCAGCAAGATGCACTGGCACACCCCAGATGAATTCACCAGAATTTATAGCATCGAAACACCCAGCAAAGCTCTGAAGTGCCTACATTTCTGCTGCTCAAGATGACAGAAATGTCTACAGTAAAGCTGCCCTTTGTCTATGATGCATCTCAGTGACAGTGGGATTCAGAGATTAGACCTCCAGGGTAGGACCTTGCAGATGAGCTCAAAGCAATCTGAAACCTTTGCAAAAAAACCGTGCAGAAGTGTCCACGCCTGCCATAGAGCGCAGCTGCAGAGCTGACAGGGTGCTCAGCTGGGACTCAGTTAATGTCTCTTCCATATCTGATTGCATTTTGATGAAAGTATTTTCCATCTCAGCAGAGTGCCCTAATTGCAATGTTACCAGATAGTCAGGGACATATCTCTCTTGCTCTGAATTTCTCCAGCTGAAGGTATTCAATTAATTACCCTAGCAGAAAGTAATGAAATAGTCACTGGGACAAAGAGAAAGGAGAGGGAAGAAACAAAAGGTTGATTCATGTTCAGGCTCTGGTTCTTGCTCCAACGAACACTAAAGCCTCTTAATTGAAAAGCAGCATTTTCCACAGGAGAGAAATTTACCCTGGAATACAGCTCAGCCTCATGGTTATGCTGTTTGGTCATGTATTAGCATAGACCTGAGCTGTGCTGGCTTACTTGAGATTATAACTGTACTGGTTTAGCCAGCTACTGGGGGGCCGAGAAGGTGAAAGAATGGAGCTCTTCTTGCATTTCCCTGCCTATGCATTCTTGGCTGCTTTGTATTCCCTAAAAGCCCAAATATATCGATTGTTTTTTATTGAGAACATAAACAAGGTGGTAGAACATACATGAACAGTCATTGCTTCAATCTTCCTGTCAAATATAGCCCCCCATGAATTCAGAAATGCACAGTTTTTGGAGTAGTAGGAATGTGAAGCTAATTACAGTCATTCCCCATCCAGTCTAGTAGAGGTGATTGCATCTATTTATCCAGCTTCTAAAAAAGTGACTTCAATATAATATGAAAATGTATCAGCAATACAAAGTCATGCTGAAATGAAAGAGTCACTGATAGTGTAAATAGAAGTTCAATCAGACTGTATTTAAAGCAGTGTTAAGGCAGTGACACAATGAAGTGGATGTCAACATAAAAAATTCCTGGTTGTTGAGGTTTTGTATAATTGCTCCTAATACTTGAATATAAACAGGTCTTTTTGCAACTCGGTAATGACTGAATTATATATAGTCAGGATTCGGTAGGTAGTTAAACGATGCAAATTTACTGTGTTCTGTGGGCTATATACAATACTGCCCATATTCATCAGCCTGAAGGCTACATTGGACTGTACTTCAAGTGAATTTAAATGCAGTCTCCCAGTTGCACCTTCAAATGTCTCAAATCATTGCATGCTTCAGTGGAGTTGTATCAACACAATGCCTATTTTTCTTTTGCTGAAATTATTCAGAGAGAGTAATCATTGTGCAAAACCACTTTCATTTACAAATAAAATATAATGTGAGACAATGTGATTGTATGAAAACTTTAGGTGATCCAGTCTGACGTCATTTTTTTCACCTGTAAACTTACATGTGGCAGATCACAAAAAATATGAATAGCTTTAAAGTTAGACAATGCTTAATTCGGGTTTCTGCTTAAAGATACAACTATTAGCTACAGTTGCCATTCAGATATTATCAGAGTATCCCTGTCCTTGGAAACAATGTAGAGAAGAAAATTCAGTAAAAAAAGACAAAAAAACCTCACCAAAAAAAGAAAGTTAAACTATTACCCACTAAAAAACCCCACAGAGAAGACAGTGTAGTCAATAAAAAAATTAATAGGAGGATTTTTGCAGTTAAAATTATTATTCCCATGTATATAATACCAGTGATAGTCAGAATGTTAAGGACATTTTCTTGGACTGGAATAAAGGTTATCACTCACTTTCCAGGCACTCTGTCATAAAATCATAGAATGGTTTGGGGTGGAAGGGACTTTTAAAGGTCATCTAGAACAAGTTCTCTGCAATGACCAGGGATATCTTCAACTAGATCAGGTTGTTCATAGCCCCATCTAACCTGACTTTGAAGGTTTCCAGGGACGGGGCATGTATGACCTCTCTGGGCAACCTCTGCCAGTGCTTCACCAGCCTCATTGTGAAACATTTTTTCATTATCTCTAGTCTGAGCCTACCCTCCGTTAGTTTAAAACCATTGCCCCTTGTCCTGTTGCTGGAGGCCCAGCTGAAAAATCTGTCTCCATCTTTCTTATAAGTCTCATTTAAATACTGGAAGGCTGCTATAATGTCACCCCAGAGGTTTCTCTTCTCCAGGTTGAGCAACTCCAGCTCTCTCAGCCTTTTCCCATGGGAGAAGTGTTCCAGCCCTCTGATCGTTTCTGTGGCCCTGCTCTGGACTCACTCCAACAGGTAGGTCCATGTCTTTCCTGCACTGGGCATGACAGAACTAGATGGCAGCAATCCACGTGCAGTTCACCAGAGTGGAGCAGAGGTGCAGAATCACTTCCCTCAACCTGCTGGCGGGTGGTGTCCCTCCACCTTTCAGAGCTCAGAGTTCCAAGTGAGAGAATATTAACACTTATCCACTGGCACTTATCCATTAACACTTATTAACACATCTGCTAACATTTGTGTAGTTGATGAAAGCAGTGTAGAGGATATTATGTAAGGGAGGAGGGAGGAGGAGTAGGAACATTTACCATTTTACATTTGGTTTTCCACGTTTCTTAGCATGCCTGGAAGTAACCATTTATCTGTCAATCTGAATATTGATTCTGCATTTGTGATCATTCAGTTCTTTTTGAGATCATTCGTAATCATGTCAACCTAAAACATCCAATATCTTCCCATCAGGACCACCTCCTTTTCTAGTGTGCAAGGATTACATTTTTCTGAACGTGGGTCTTGGTTTAGTTAATAATTGGCTCCTAATTCAGTTCAAATATGTGTTTTGTTTTCCTTCCTGCTAATATTTTCACACCCCCTGCTTAAGTACTTTTGTTTTACACCTAATTTGGCAGACTATTGCCATTTAGTTGCTTTCAAATGCTTCCTTTAAATTTCTTAAATATTGCTGTGACTGTTTCTTTCCAGTCTCGTATGTCTATAGATTAATTACATTTATTATACTGTACTGGACACTCATCTTTGCTATCAATTTCTTCTGTAAGAATCAGTCTTCTTATATATATCGTAGTATACACACATTTAGTTTTTTCAATCTTCTCTAAATACATGTATTTTTCTCTATTGCTAATACCTTTATATATGTTTTAATTAATTAATTTACGCTGGTAAATCTCCCTTTTCTAGTAGTGCTTGAGTACTGGAAACAGATACGTAAATAAGAACAGTGACTTTGGCTCACTGTAGCTTGTTAAAACTGCCTCATTAATGTTTTGGTTTTTTTCCATTCCCTGGTTAAATTTTTACACCCCGACAATTCAAATGGGGCATAAAGTACTAATTATTTTTCTTGTTACATCATTTTTTATATTGTTGCATTCACGCATATCAGAATTAATACTGCGTGACTCAGGGGAATGGTTTTCCACAAAGGGTGAAATAATGCCATCAACCAAAACATTGCTTTTTAGTCTGTAAATGCTTATGTAAGTAGCAAATGAATTATTAAAAAATAGAGTTGATTAATGAAGGATTTTCACATGTGAAAGCTAAGTTTTTTATCACTATTATTTGAAATAAAAAGCCTAATCAAGTCTACAGAAACATAATTGGGAGCTGCATAATAGATGCTATGCTAGCAAAGGGTCAGCTGAGTTTCCGCTGAAGACAACTGCAGTATTTTATTTGTTCTAACATGAATAGCCTTAGATGATAAAGTCATTTCATTGCATGCTTGCATAGTATGTTCCTTCATGCTGCAGGCTTGAAAGAAAAAGCTGCTTTTCTAAGAATGAGCCCATTCACATACAAAAAAATAAACTATTTAACTGCAGTTGCTACACAAAATTCTTAATCTCCTTAGTATCTGACAGGCAGACTAAGAGTAAGTAGTAGATTAAGATTTGCCCTATATTTTATTTTCTTTGTTTTTAAAGTTCCCAGGAAAGCTTGTGAAGGTTATAACTACGGAAGTAGAAGTAATTCTTTTTATGTGCTACTGTTGATGTAACATTCATCCTATCCTAAGGAGGGGTACACTTCAGCTCCTCTTTCTAATTCCTTAACTTTTTGGTAGGGATTAGGTAGATACATAATTTTAGATAAAGATAGATATAAAAGATATAATCAATATATTAGGTATATTATAATGGCCAAGGTGATTTTTTGAAGACAGAGTTACTTTTTTCTGTATCTGATTTCTAGGAATCAGTTACAAAGCTGGGAACTATTGCCCCTGGCAGCAAATTTCAGTTAATGATTAAGAAAAGAGTTGGCCAGTGCAAAATATTAAGTATAGCAGTGTCTGAATGACTTGTTACAGTTTAATCATGACTTCAGAAATACTGGCAGCTACTCACCTACTTCTTAGCTATCATAATATGTTGGTGTAGCTTCTGAAATGGTGAGCAGAACAAATTTTATCCTTTAAAACATCCAAAATTATGTTGGAGGCCCCATGTTACAAAATATCTAATAGCATTCTAAGCAATGGGATATCTGGGCCCTTAGCTAAATTGAAGTTTATGTTGTTATTTTCTCAAGGTAGAAGCAACAATAAGAAAATCTTCACTTTTCTTCTTAAAATGTGCAAGATGTTACAGTTAATTTCTGCAGGAACTTATGTTCTAAAACAAAAAGCCTTCAAACACAATGTAGAAGCAAAGAGCTTGTGGGAAGGGGATGCTGGGGTTAAGGTCCCTGTCACTAAACAAATTAAATGGGTATTCATCTTCACGGTTGTGAGTCACTTGAAAGATTTTTTTTCCTTTTCTTTAACATATATTTAAACAGTAGTGCATGTGTGGATGAATACATATTTATAAAACAAATCATTAAGGCTGGCACAAGAGACACAAAATAGCAGATGAACAATTCTTCCCTTTTTATAGGTATTCTAAGTACTAAAGAAAGCCCTTACTTAAGGTGTTGTTTACCATAACCAGTATATAATATGGTCTCTTCATCTAAGGGCTGAATATCAATCTTAGTTTTCGACTGAACTCTTCCCCTTTGCCCCCATTCCAAAATGGCAGTGACTCATTAACCAGTTGGGTGATAGGTACAACACTGGTAAGCATGTAACTGAGCACAAACAATGTGTGTATATGTGTGTGTGTGTGTGTGTGTGTGTGTGTGTGTATATGTGTATTTGTGTGTGTGTTTCTGAGTGCCTGTAAATTTTTCCATGGCCTGGCCTCCCTCCCTTGGTAAATTCAGTGAACTGAGCTCAGCAGCACGATGCTGGCTAGTAATACTAGGAATGCTTCAAGCACAGGGAAGAAAAAAGGGAATACTTACTCAAAAGTATTGTTTAAACATATAAAATTGAGAAAAGAAGTAACATAATCAACTTTTTTTCTTTAAATGATTACAAACTGCTGCGTTGTTACTGAGTGACTCCCCGTAAGCAAGACAGTTACTAGACATAGCTCTCCTGCATTCCAGGCCATGGCTGTAAGTGCTTATTTGCACACAAAGGCATTATTTTATGTACCACTATGGAACAGAAGCATTGTATTTCCCCAATTTATCCATACATTTTTAACTGTGTTCCCACTAGGAAACATCGTAAGAATGTAACAACGGACCCTGAAAAAAGCTACGCACCAGACCTCACCAGCCTCCTAAGGACACCAATGCCAATGGCAATGCTAGGACAGCACACTGGATTTTAGTAAATAACTAGTGAGTACTTACAATTACTTAGACTTAGAAAGATTTCTTATCTTTGGGGTTTCTTTTCTAAGGTGCAGGGGAAAAGTTAGATCTATTTCTAGTTAATATAAAAGCTTTACTCCTGCATATCCAATAGCTCTGTAAATTCAGAAGTCTGGTATTGATTTTTTGGAGATCATTTGCTGTAAATTATTCACATGAAACAATTGACAGTAAATGTAATGAATGGGCACTTATAGAATGCTCAGTATACTTCTAGAATGTAAAACCAACTGAAAAGGGATCTATTTTAACACATGGTTTAATTCAGTTAACAGAGAATAACCTACCTGGGTCATAGCCAACATATATCACTTTCTCAATCTGTAGTTATTAAGTCATTCTTATTACATCATTCAGGTAAAATATAAAAGCAAATTTCTGCTTTTTCAGTGAAAAGTAGCTCTTCCATCCTCTGGCAGCCAGAATTTAAACTATAATAAATCAATCTTTAATGCAGTTCCATGCTACAATTTAAACTGCTTTATAATTAAATTTGTCTTTAAAAGCCATTTTGTGAGGAGATCTTGCAGGTATCCTTATAGCTTTGCTTTAACCCAGAACTTTCCCAGAAGCATGTTTTAAGGCACTTTTTTGTTATCAGAGCTGGGCTTGTGGGCTGACACCACTGCAAGGCTCACCTGTATGAGTGATGGTAGCCGCAGGGTAGAAGACGACAGTTTCCCAACACCTTCTGTTTCATCCTTCAAAGGTGATGTGCTTCTTCAGAACAATATTAATCTGAGAAGGGGGAGCATCAAGAATGGGAGCCACTGCAAGGTCATGAACAATCAGAGGCTTCTATCACATAGATGGGCCTCTTTTTCGATTTGAAACACTTGGGACAACTCGTCCAAATCAGGAGGGTGAGGTTCTGGAGTTCTCAAGCGTAGGGTTTTTTCATAGTAGGACACCACGGTGTGTGTCCAGAGCAATGAAGGCATGAACAGTGCAGCAGCGCATGGTGGGGCAGCCTATGCTGAGACCTGTGTGGGGAAGAGAGAGGCAGCTCAGTGGCAGCATTCTCTACCTTAAGATGTATCTCCTGTGGCAGAAAACAGGAATTGTTTGTCTTAGCTGACCTGCACCAGCCACTATTCTAGAAATGCAACAGAACAAACATTTACGTGCTGGGGGTATGCCATGGCCTTGTCACATTTGCTTGGATAAAGTAGCCTTTTCTACTAAACATTACTTTGAATTGTAACCATTTGCTTTATATAAGTACTTCTCTTGACATAAGACACTGAGGTCACACACTGACCAGCACAACAATGGAAAAGAAATGTACCAGCCAAAATGCTATGTGAAGGAATATGAGATTTCCTACCAATCATGTACACACATAAGAATCCAGGTCTGCTAGAGAATCTAAATCAGGTTTATGTCTCCAGGATGACTAGAATGTCTGTTTTCATTCTTTCTCCGTTTGTGTCAAACAGAAGCATTTCTTTCATCTAAATATCAGGTTTTCCTCTTCTAGCCTAGTAGCTTATGCTCACTCTATAACTTACTTTTCTGCTGTGTTAAGGCCAAACTTACTCAACATTCATAAATGCCTTCCTGAATACAAATGTGTACTTGAATTAAGATTGAACAGTGATAAAAAACAGAGTGCATAAACATTGAACACAAAGTCAACCTCAGGTATTTAAAAAGTATTCTTACATCTTATTTTATATATAGGATGCTCTCCTGATAGTCAATGAATCCATAGCTTTGATCATAGTTTAGCAGATTGTGTCATCATAACCACTCCTTTCTTCCAATCAAAATGTTAGATAAGATGGAGATCTTTCTTGGCAAGAGGTCCGACATTTTTCATGTATGTATGAAGCTACAGTTTTGTTGTACAGATTGTTCATAGGAAGGTTGTGTCCAGAAGAAAACCAAGTCCTCCAGTACAACGCTTTTTTCTGACAGTTCAAGGCGCTTTGCTGACTTAGCCCATAATGTTTTAGCCATGCAAAACTCCCAAAAGGGACACAGTTTGCTGTGCAGAGAGTACAATATTTTGTGTATGCTTATTGCCAGAGTAAATCAAATGATATGTCAAACAAATTCATTGTCATGGAAATCACTGGCAGGGCAAGGCCAGTCTCAGGCAAGAGAAAAAAAAAAGAATACAAGCAACTCATGACAAATGCAGACTAGTCAATTCTATATTTTTCTGCCAGAACAATTTCTTTTTTAAAATGCTTATTCACACGCAGTAATATAAAATGTGTAATAGAATCACTGAGTTTGAAAGAACAGTTTTCTACTTTATCCTTCTGCTCAGAGAAAGGTCAGTGTGCCCAAATGCAGGTTGCTCTGAATCACTTCCAGTCAAGTATTTAACAGATCTAAGGATGGAGAGTCCAAAACCAGCCATTCCAGTGTTCAATCACCCTTACAGAAAGTAAGTTTTTTTTCCTTCGTTTAAATAAAATTTCCTGCATTTCAATTTGTGCCTCTCATCCTTTCATGTGGACATCACTGAGAAGAGTCTGGATCTGGCTCCTGTACTCTCTGGCCCTGTTAGCCATTTGTACACATGGATAAGATCCCCCTGAACCTTCTCTTCTTTGAGCTAAACAGTCCCAGGTCTCAGCCTCTCCTTTTATGAGAGATTCTCCAGTCCCTTAATGCACTTTGCATAATTATGTGAGAAAAATATTTTAAAATAATATTGCATACCTCTTTACTTCTTTGGTAAATATGAAGCCATCATAATTCGTAGTAGGAAGTATTTATGCTTTATAGCTGAGAGTAGTTTTTCCTTTGTTCTTTAGCATGTTTACCAAAATTCTGGCATAGCTATTTCCAGAAGATTTTTTTATTGTTTTATAAATCATGCCTCTGAACCTACTTAGGACCTTTTCTTTTTCTGTTTTATTTTTGCCGCAAAAGATGCATTTCCTTGCGCTCTGTTAAGCAAGTGGAGTTTCTCCTAGAAAAGTACAGTCATGCTTGCTTATTTTTCTGTTTTCCTCATGCACTGCAGGAAAAAACAAACAGTGGAAAAAAACAACAGACAAATCTCTTTTCCTCTTAGAGCTCAAGCTGGTGCCTGGAGCAATAGGTCTAGTCATCCTCAAAGACTTGGTCATTACTCGTTGAACTCGTTATTATTTTAGGCTGGTTTATTTTCATAGAAAAATGAGTCCCAGTTGTACAAGCACATTTGCCACTCATATGTTGCAAAACTACATGTATGTATATATATATATATGAGTACATATTTTCCTATTCTGGCCTCCACTAAATCTCATTTCTTTTTCTTTTAGGTCCCTAAAATGATCACTGCCATTTAACCTAAACTCCGCTCCCAGCTATTATTAAGCAATGACTTATTTTTTTAAGCATAAGTTCCTATAAAAAAGTGATGTCCAGTGAATATAAAATTCTCCTTCTAATTTTCACCGCATTGAACCAGATTCTTGATTTAAACCTCACCTGAAAATCTTAGTGTGCTCTGCAACTTTTGTTTAATTCTATGTATGGTGCATTGTGATGAAATGTAGGGTTGATGATATAAAAAGAACCAATTCATATTCTATTTTTGACTGGAATTCTTTACATAATTCAGCTTGCAGCACTGAGAGATGCAAAGGTAGCTAAATTTGTGGGGTATTTTCTTTTGGTCTGTTCAAGGCAGAACCACAAAGCTATTTAAACATTGTTTTAGTCTTATTTTTTGTTTGAAAATCAGAAGTGTTGTTTCCAATTAAAAAAAAAAAAAAACAAAAACAAAGACAAGAAGGAACTTCTCACATTTTTACTGTGTTTGATGCAGAGGTTCCTTGACTATTGTATTGAAAATGTCAAGGATCAGTGCTTTACATAATGTGGTAAATATATATATATTGCAAAATATTCTCAATATCCGAGGAAAATGTCACGATCCTTGTGATACCTTATCTGTGTTAGGAAGGAGTAATGGGGAATGGGAAATTTCTGCCTGAACGGTTGCCACTGTCTACCCATCTAAGCTTTCTGAGGATTTTACCCCGTCACTGCCATAATAACCATTAGGTTCAAACACTGTCCTTTTAAAATTTAAGAACTGTCTTGGCTAATGCAATTTGAATATAAATTCTCACAGTACAAGAGATTTTTAGACCCTTTAGCAGATATATGAAGAAATGGACATTTTAGATCAAATTCTGGCACATGAATCTGGAGATTACATTTGAATTGAGCTCTATTTGCATAACTTCCACACTGATCATGATGATAAATTGCACCTCAAAACATCACCCTAACTGTCTGTCAAATTCTTATCAGCCTATAAAACACTATACTCAGGTCACATCTTCCAAAGTAACCATTTTGCAGAATTATAACTTTCCTTGATCAATACTGATATTTCTCCACTATTCATCTGAAAATTTAAACTTTAAAAATGCATCAAATTAAATTCTCATTTTACAAAAGATATTACCTTGAGCCTGGTAGATTGTGACCAATTCATATTCCTTAGTATTGCAAAATTACCAAAGTAATTAAGACATTAAGCCACTAGTCATGCATGTGACTGCTGTGATACACAGTCTTCTGTGTATCAAACCCAAATTTTGGGGAGATACATCTTTAGCTCCCAATGAACAAATAACACGCAGAAAAAATTTCCTAGATGTAATCTTTCATGTTCCAGATAACATTCAGATGAGATTTTTGTGTCCATGGTTACCAAGTCATTGTGCAGAGATTAATTTTGAGCATTGTGAATAACGTTACTTTTTAACCTTACCCTTCAACACTTAAATTTCCTCTGTCAGATTTCAGTGACAAAACACATATGGTTACTAGTAAGGCATGAAGCCCAGCACTTAGTCTGATCTCATATCTAGGAAATTATCTTCTTGATATAGAATTCCACAGCCAGGACTAGGGTTGTGCTCATGTAACTACTAGTGGCTGATAGTGAAAATTAGTATCAATTTCGGTTTAATGCGATATATTTATATCTGTTATATGCCCCGGAAGCTGACATTTCATATATTTAGTCCACTCTTATTATTTCGGCATGTAACAGACTTCAACAGTGTTCAAAATACAGAGGAAATTTTACTGGCAGTATAGCATTTTTCCGTTTTTGTTTTTAAATAAAAAGCACTGCAATTTTGAATCTACCTTAATGTGATTTAGTATTAACAGACACTTACTTATTATTTCTGGCACCACCTCCATCGGGTTTTTTTAATGTTAGGAATAAAACCAGTATGTCAGTACAGAGACAGGTACAAATATGTACATTTATACAATAAATAAAATCAATCCCTCTTTTCCCACAATTTCAACTTATTTTTTCTCTCTTACAAAACTTGCACAATGCTAACAATAAATAAAGGAAAACAAGATGTCATTTTTAAAACTGGAGACGGTTGTAATTTTCCACAACAAATATTATAGTAGAAAGGAAGTTTGATACTTACTTGTTCAGACCATTACAGCTCATCCTGTTTGCCAACATTTTGCACAGAAGTGCTAACAGCCATAAAGTGTCAGCTCCTTGCTGAAAGCTGAACACAATTTTTCTGGTTTATTTTCATGGAAAGACTGTTCTAGAAACTTGAAAGTGGCTGAGCAGAAGGCTTTCTAGAATATTAAGTTGCATAATGTTCAGCAAACATGAAACAAAAGATTTCTTCTTATAAAATACTATTTATTTTTGCAAACTATCCAGGCGTGTAATAAACCATCCCGCGGTATTTAATATGACCATTGTTAATATTATGTTACATTTATACCTATTAAAATCAGTTTTGGGACAAGAAGAGATGCTCAATGTTGTCTTCGATGCTCATGCTATGTCAAATGTTCATACAGTTGTGCACCACGACATCCTCTTTGTAGTTGTTACTTGTTCCAACTATCATATTTCCTTATTACTGTTAACTGTAATACTGTCATTACTGGTGAAATATTTCCCTTTATAAGTTAGTTAAATGCAGGCAAGGATTAAAAAGTAACATTCATTTTTCATTGCAACACCCATCTAATTATTCTTAATATGATTTTTATTGTATAATGTCATTTATTGCAGAATAAGTTTTAATATGTGCTATAATTATTGTAAGGATAAATTAATTCCTACATGAATATTATTTAAAACTACTATATGATAGTAACTCACATATTACAAACATATCATATTTTGATATCACAAAAAATAGTGATTTAAGTAAGTATTTCATAATTCTGTTTAACACAACATTTAACATTGGTCAGAATGAATAATACTTAAAGATGTTCTCAGTTTCATTATCATATGGAACATAAATTCAAGCCAGTAGATTATGTATAATGTAACATAATTAAATCTATTTCTGCTTATTTTTATTTCAGATGTTCTTTCCTCATTCTCTTGTTGATATTTTAATGGAATTTCCATAGTGCAAACTTATGCAAAAGTATCTCAAATCCAACACTCCAGTTCAGGATACATACAGATATTTATTCAAATGGCCGCTGGTTATAAGTGTTCAGACTAGGGAGCAAGGAGAACATGTATAATTAATGTACTTAGAAATGTCATAAAACTCAATGATGTATAATGAAATAGCACAGCAATAAATACATAAATATCACTTCATTCCATCATAAACTCTGATGCGACAGAAATAATGATGAATAGTAATGTAGGATGAAGTCTATTCTTGATAATAAAACATTTTTATCAGACAGGTCAACTTTATGGTATTCAATATGGCATATTTCTTTAAGGCATGTATATGGATGGGTTCATATTCATCAACACTTAAAATCTGAAAGATACACTAATAATTATCCTAAATGACTTCAGGATTATATTTTACTGTGGTGTAAACTTAAATACATTCTTGATAAATAGATATTTACACATTAGAAGAAAACTTCCAGTATTTTAAATTGTGTTCTTCTTCAACACCACACAAATAAAAAAAATACAAGGCCTCAAAACTCTCCCCATACTTAAATATTTGTATTTTTGTTAAATACTTTATGTTGAAAATATTGAATCATGTAATATTGCTAAAAGAGTATGATTCTTTCTCATAAAACATAATCAAAGCTAGGAAGGAAAAAGAGGTTTAGACCAGAGAAACTAATAGTTTTTAAATTGCACAAACAACTTTTTTACTTGTTTTACTTAAAATTAATCTTTCCTCGTAAATGTTTTTCCTTGCACATTTTGATCATACTGTATAATCACAACTAAAAATTATCATCAGGTATTAGAGAGTTTATCATATTATATAGAATTTTAACCATATGTTTCTCTGCATGGAGTCTTCAACATATCTTTGCTGTCTTTGGGATGAGTAGAGGAACCCACCTTTTGAGATATTGTCAGGTTTTTTGCCTATGAATTTGTGTGAAACAAAGAAAATAAGGCTCTATGCCTGGTTTCACATTCTGCCTGGACTTACAGAATCGAGGTATACATTAGCTGAAGTGAAAACTATCATGAGGGATACTCTTAACAGCCTTTTCTCAAATCCTAATGCAGTCCTCATGTACAGCATGACAATTACAGTGAAAAAGTGTCTGCTACATTTGCTATGTGAAAGGAACTGCAGATCTGTGTCACTGCAGATGCATACTAAAATCCAAAATAAAAAGATACTCAAGGGACTGCTTTAAAATTATAAATTGGTATAATTTATCAGAGTTCATCTGCAATATGGAGATGCCAACAGATGTAGAATTGAAACTGCCAGCATTAGCACAATATCTGTATTTTCATTCCTGACTTTCTCACACCTTTCAGCATCAAATAAGTGCATTAAATCTAAAGCTCTCAATCTGTGTATTGGAAAGTTCATGTTTCTGAATCCTTTATTAAAATTCAAGTTTTCTTCAGAAAGGCTTAAGGTATGATTATCCTGAAATGTCATAAGAATTGGTTCCACTTAAGAATAGTGAGAAATGATTCGTAGTTAGCAATTATAGCAGCAGCATGTTTTTCTAAATAATTGCAAGAACTCTGAAGTTATACTGACAATAGTTCACCACCACGAATGCACTAGAGAAGGTAAAGAAAGTTGTGAGATTCACGTGATGAATTTTCAGTACAGATTCAGATAACCTGAAATGCTTATTTTCGTGTTAAAAAGAATAAAAGTAATACTTGAATAAACAATGATTTTAAAATTAAAACTCACTACAGGCAGTATAATGCAGCTTTATTAAGATTGCCAGGCATATAAAAGTTGCCTATTCTATGCAAAGTTTCTTTAGTGTAAAGAAATTTGCGGTTTCTTGAACATTCATATTATCTTTTGAATTTGAAGACCTTATATCACATATCTTTTTTCCACTCATTGAATTAAAAAAAAATTAATTAATTTTCTGTCACTAAACCTGTGTTATCTTCAACCACTAAGTCTCAGTTAATTCTTACCAAAACTGAATCTGATAAAGAGTCATCTCTTACTGGTTCAGTAATGTGAGTAATAAAATTTAAAATATCTAGCCATGAATTTTATAATTCACCTTTTTTAAAAAAAATTATTTTTGTCCAGAGAAATTCTGCTATTAATATATTTTCATTCCATATTTTGTGGATTTTTTCATCTCTTTAATGCTTCTTCCTCCTTGAACACTTTTATACTGCGTCTTGATTTTTTAACTTTTAGTAATCGACTTCCACCGTTAGTGACTAGCCCACCAGGTTTCAAATATCCTTATAATACCCTCTTCATACATAGTAGTAGCTCTTGTCCTTCTGTTTGTTGACATATCCAGATCTGTCTTTGTAAATTTTGCAGTTATTTCTTCTTGACTATATTCAACCCTCTATGTTCAACTCTTCTATGAACAGTTATAACCTACTTTGATATTGTGTTGTTATTATTAAATATTCCTCCTTCATGATCATTCTTTATCTATTGCAACATGTCATGTGACTTTCTTTTTCCCCTTTTCTTTATGCGTTGGAAGTAGGGATGGCAATTGCGTGTGAGTGCAAATTTGTCCCCTTCGATTTTCAGGATCTTTGCAGTCATGGTAACCTGGAGGCTGTTTTTCTCTGAAATGGACTCCATCCAGTCACTGTGTTGTGTTTCTGAACACCTGTCTATGGCTGAAGGTCTTGAAAATGTAATGTCATTTTATCCTAGCAGTCATCTGTCTATTGTCACAGTTAATTCAGTCCATCCACATACTTTTTTGTTTTGTTTTTTTATATAAAAAGAATATAAGAAAAATTACACCTGAAAACCGTTACTATTCTAATTCTTTGGCCTCACAGTTTGGCATATTCTTGATATTTTAGGAGGAATCTGTCAAGTCTATCATGATGGATGAATATCAGATTCCACTCTGTTCACCTTTGGCTCTTATTCAGCCTCAAATAAACTCCTGCTGCTCTTTCCTTTTTCATCTAACTTGGTCTCACTTTTCCTGTTTCTCCAGCTGTAGCTGTCTCACATCATCCTTTTCTATGCCCTTGCAATACTAGTTGTTATTTTCTTCCTCTACTTATTGTTTTTCTTTTTGTATTTTACTTGTAAATTCACCATTTATACTGCCTGTTTTATATCCAGTATCTAATCTTTTTCGGATTATTCTCCTCCTCAATTTTCTGTGTTCTTGGAGACTTTTCCATAAGCTTCTCAAATATAAACTCCTTCCATTTACACAGCAGCTCAGTAGCCACCAGGTCTTGACCAAGTTACTCTGCAAAGTTTCACTGGGGTATCATTCGAGAGAAAAGGTGACTTCTTATTTTGTCACCATTTCTGTCTCCTTCATTCTTCAGACTCACTGTAGCTCTGCATCACTATCAGCATATTTTCCTTAGTTTCAGCTCTAAAAAAAAAAAAAAATAAAGTCTAGTTTTTTCTCTGAGATACCACAGGATACAGGATATAAGAAGAGAGGTGACAAGGAAAACGACGATGCTGAAACAACCAAGGGACAAAAAACCCATGCAGAATCCATGTCTGCCACGGCACTTTAATAAATAAGACCTAACAGAAAGAGGAGATTATCTGATGGAGTTCTGTGTGATTCATTCACAGTTTCCTATTTTGGTTGTGAACAAGATTCACCAGGAAAGTGGATGAAAAATTGTAAATAAACTATTTAAAACTTAAATCAGATTAAGATAACCTCAACTGATTTGTATTCTCATCAAGTTTTAGTCAATTGACTTAATTGGATCTATGTTAATTTACATTGTCTGAGAAACTTGTTTGTTCCTGGTTATGGCATTAATTTAAATAGAGCACATATCATGTCAGATAGGGAAGCCAAGAATTTGAAATGCATGACAGGCCATCCTGAAATATTCATTGTTGCCAGTGATTAGTTATCACCACTGTCAAAATCACATGCAACAGATATTGAGCCTGTTTTCATTTGCTTATGAAGGCTTCTTTTTGAGAAATATTGCCAAAACAATTATATATTTGTAGTTTACACTAAAATTCGTCTTGTGCGAAATGTTAGGAAAATGCTATAATAAAATAGTATTCTGGGAAAAAGTTTTATGGTGTTTCTTTTGTGAGTTTGGGGAGGGGGTGTTTGGATGGTTTTGAGTTTGTCTATTTTCTCATTTGGATTGGTTTTCAGCTAGGAATCAAAAAGCCAACCAAAAACCCCACAATGCTTCACAGAATTTTCTCTTCCCCTGTACCTCTCATCACAATGATATATCCCTAACTGTAGCTTTGTATTGCCCTTCATTTTATACTGAATTTTGAGTTACATTCTTAGATAGACATAAAGTATTTACAGAGATATCAGTATAAATAACGCCAACACATTGGCAAACACAAACATCAGTTTCCCTTTAGTAAGCATAAATGTATCTTCACTGTCTCTAAAAATAAAATCTGTTAATTTTTTTCACAACACTCAGTTCAACTCTGCTTAAGCTACTTTGGAAGAACAGATGTGCTGTGGTAAGAGCTGATCTGGCTCTGGAGCTGGCCAGTCTCCCCAGGGCTGAGACTGTAAGAAACACAGTGCAGAAACACCTATGTGGCTTTGCAAGTGCCAGCTTCTGACTTGTATGTCTTGTGCTAAACCAGAGCCAAGAAAATGCTACTGAACCCTGCTGACTCTGTTTTGTCTCTGGACTTCTTGCCTTAATGTGTCCTGTAGTATCTATATTTTCTGAGGCATCAGAGATTCTGGTTGTAAATTAGTCAAAAAACAGGAGAAACCAAAGCAGGGATTTTGAATCTCCCCAAAGTGCAGAAACAGCACAAGAAAATTCTGATATTGATCCAGTTTATTTCCTTGCAGCCAGTGCAGGAACTTTGTTTCTATTCATTTGGAGTCAGTATTATTCTGATGTTCATGGCTCCAGTTTCTGCATTAAATTAGACTTATACTGTCCTTAAATAAGAAAGGTGAAGAGCCAAGCTGATCCATCCTTCTGCAAGTGAAGGAAAAGTTCTTTGTATCTCTCTGTCCTTCTGACCTTCATTTATTTCCACCATCCCCCACTCAGCCTCAGTCTCCTACAGTTTAAGAAAGGAGTTAGCAATCTTTCAGGGTTATGTTCAACCTTTCAAAAGCTATGTTTTTCTACTTCAAATTCTCTTTCAAAGTACCTTGCTCAGGACTCTCATTTCCTATCTGTTTGATATTTAGTCAAATTGTGGCCGTAAATGAGAAGATAAACTCACAATAACACCCAAAGGCATAGCAAAAGATAAAAAAAGTCTCTATTTATAACAACTTTGTTGCATCTTTTTGAATGGACTTCTACTTATTACCAAAAGACATTATAATGTACATCTTAAGACAAAGCTGCCTGTTCATAAACTTAAAATATTAATCCCCTACATAATTAAGAAAAAAGTCATTATTTTACAAGTTTCTCAGTTAAGGGTAAGTAATGCCTGGAAGTGTCACAGGCCGCTTGTTAAATCAGAGATGATATACATTCAGGCAATGTTTTATTTTTTTTTTCTGGCAAATCTCTTCAATAAATACTGGTAGATCAACCAGAATAATTTCTTTTCATAAAGAGATTTGCATATTTTTCTGCAGATTGACTGTAAAATAGGCATAAATTTTCATAAACTAAATGTTATTTCTGAATTATTTTGTAGATGTTTCCTGATTTTCCTATATGTATGCCAAAAAATACACCTTTCCTTTCAGAACAGGAAAAAGATGCAAGAGTTAGATGCAGTACATAGAGATTTGGTGTTTTACTAGTTTTGCATGAATGGAAGGAGTTTGACTTGTCAGGATAGATTGATTCAAAGCTGTGCAGAGATGCGAGGTTTGGTCTCTCCAAAGAGCCTTTCTTTTGCTTTATTCACTGTTTTCTACAGTACAAGCCAGAGAAAATTTGCACTCTGACTGCTGGCAAAAAATCTCATATCCCAATTAGAAAAGGACTTGCCTCGTGCACTTTTTGCTCCTAGCTAGAAGTCTGAATCTAGTTCATTATAAGTATGTTTCTATTGCACCATATGGTCTCTAACTATGAATAATACTTTCCTCATAGAAGTACAGGCAGACCTTCTGCATATAAGAGTGCAGAAAGTGAAAGCCAAAGCTTCTGATAGACATCTGACTGTTCTTTCCTGTGGTAGCTGCCATTCTCATAATAATTCTATTAGTCAGAACTCTCAACTTTTTGCTGAATGTATGATCATTAAAATGGTCAAAGCATGATCTTCCTACCAGTACTGTTTTTGCCTCCAAATTTTCAAAATGGACATCTTCTACCACTGAAAGCACTCCAGCTGTGCTGCACAGCAGCATAAAGAACACACTCCTGTTTCCGCAAGAAGCTGCTTGCTTTGTGTTCTGACCTTTCTAACTTTTCCAGCTCTACATAATTTTTTTTATACAAATTGTTCATGGATTAAATGCAAAAAAAAAAAAAATAGCCAAATGAAAAGGACATAAACAAAGAATAAACTAGAAGCAATCAAGAAGTGCCTGCAATTCATTGCCCTTCAGTAGACGGGGACATTATCTATCCTTAATGGACTGCAGTTAGCAGCAAAACATAGGTGGAAAAAATGCTCTAGGACCTTTTTTCAGTCTTTTGGATTCTAGAGGGACCTTCATGAGTTTTCAGGTGATTTTTTTTTTAGTATTTAATCAAAATTGCTATTATTAACATCTAAATGCACCATAAGCATTTCCATGAAATTAAGAATCATAGAATCACAAAATGTTCAATGTTGAACGAGACATCTGGGAGTCAGCTTGTCTAACTCTTAAATCCCCCATTCAAGCAGGCTCACCTAGAGTGGAGATGGTAGACCAGGTCCACATGGCTTTTGAATATCTCTAAGATCAACATGCAGTTCACACTTTGGAATTGTTCTTAGCAAAATTACAGGGACACAGTTGGAGTTGTAGGAGAGAGATATTGCTATTAAGATCACATGGAGTATTGTGACACTAAATTGCATTTGTAGCTGTTCTTTTGTTTTCCATGCCTTAAAAGTGAAGCAGTGACAGTGTTTTAAAAATAGCATAATACAAGGGCTGTCATATCATCTGACTTTGGGCACCCAAACTAAAAAGCTAACTGAGTTCTTTTCCAAGTGTTTTTAAATTCATTTGAGATACTTACTGTGCAATTAAGGAACTTACACAAAGTCTTCCTTGGATCAACCTCTAAAGGATCTTCCTCTCTCCAGCTGCTTCTAGAGGGAACCTAGGGAACATAACCATCTACCTTAGCTTGGTAGTTATGACATCTCCCAGTCTAGCCCAGAGATAACTATGCAATAAAACAAAATACTGGACATCATATCTGGAGCTCCTCACTAGATTAGCTAAGAAACACATTATTCACCTCTGTTCTGCTAGCTGTTAGTATTCAGAACTAAAATGGGCTAAACTGCCTGGGGTAACATGAATAAAACAGAAAAAAACCTACAACTGTCATAATATATATCTGAATGTGACAATCTGTGTTAAATCAAAAGGTCTATGTTTCATGCTTATATTAATAACCTATTTTAAATCCCTTACCACTAGAATAAACTCACTCGGAAACGACAGGAGTGTCATCACCTGCAAATGCAAGAAACATATTTTCATAAATTTTATAAACATACCTTGTGGGTACTATACAAGTTATTTGAAGTAGCAAATTAATCTCTTTGTGATTCTATGCATACCTAAGAGTAGTAAGAAAGCTGTCAATGTACGTGTCTTATATTTCTTAAATCTTAAAGTACCACAGTGCTTGGACAAGCTTTTTCCTTTAACCCATATATATTTAAAAGACCACAAACCAGATCTGTTTTCTTATTAGCAGCTAATGAGTAGCTCTGATGAGCTGTCATGGTTTAACCCCGGCCAGCAGCCAAGCCCTATGCAGCCACTTTCTCACTGCCCCACCAGTAGGAACTGGGAGAAGGGTAGAAGGCAGAGAACTTGTGGGTTGAGATTAAGACACACAAGCACAGCAAAATGGAATTAATTCAGTGCTTCCCATGGGCAGGCAGGTGTTCAGCCATCTCCAGGAGAGTAGGGCCCCGTCACATTTAATGGTTACTTGGGAAGACAAACACCATCACTCCAAACATCCCCCCTTCCTCCTTCTTTCCCTCACCCTGATGTCATATGGTGTGGGAATGTCCCTTTGGTCAATTGGGGTTACCTGCCCAGGCTGTGTCTCCTCCCAGCCTCCCACGCACCCCCAACTTCTTCCCCAGCGTGGCAGAATGAAAGGCAGGAAAGCCCTTGGCTCTGTGCAAGCCCCGCTCAGCAACAGCAAGAATATCGTGTTATCACCACTGTGTTCAGCACAAATCCAAAACACAGCCCCATGCCAGCCACTATGAAGAAAATTAACTCTACCCGGGCCAAAAACAGCACACTGAGCTCAGGATGTTTTAGGATGATAGGTTAGAATTAGACTTACCAAAATCACTTAGACCAACAATTGACAGTATGAAGCCATCTCCAGTTCAAAAACTCACATGGGAAAGGGCTGATGTTTATGGGAAGGTGAGAATAGGATTGATACTTGAAGGTATTGAGATTCATTGCAGGGTTTCTACAGAAAGTGGAAATACTCCACTTTTGTGTATTGCTGGTTTCGCTCAATAAAATTTACATTTTAATCTACAGGGGTGTTCATGCTGTTCAGAGTGGCAGCAGGTACTCCAGAAAGTATTCTGTTTACCAGCACAACTGCACTGGCATTATTTTCTTTTTGTGTAATAAAATCTAGGGGTTTTGCCTTGAAGTAACAGAGAATCATATCGAATTGGTTCTTCAATTTTTTATCGCAATGTGGTTAAATCAACCCTTGGACTGTCCCAGAGACACAGTTCTAAGCCCCTTTTCTAACAGTGTTTCCCATTTGTTCCTATGAAACAACCATTTTGCATGGATGTCAACAGACACCCTGAAAATGTGCATCCCTCTGCTCATCTTCACTATGACAAGTGTGAAGCATGCTATGTGCCACTCACTCTTTCCCCTCTTCTTGCCCAAAGTTGTCAATGTAAATATTCTACATCAATATTTTTTCTTCCATTTGCATGCACTTACATATTTGTTTAAATATTACTTAATGCATGCATTTACATGCACTAAAATATTAACATGTAAGTGTTTTTACATGCTGTGTAAGTGTAGAGCGAGACCTAATTTGTCAGCTTAAATTTAATGTAGCCTCTCTGACTTCTGTAATCCTCTCCTATTTTTTCTTGTTCTTTTTATTTGATTAGGTCTATGCTTTGCCCTTCTCTGCTTCAAACCTACCTGAATTAGACCACTCACTTTTCTCTCTCTTTTTTTGGTCTTTACACTCACAAATTTTCATATCTGCTTCTTAATGCTCCCTCATCACCCTGTGTGTAAAACAAATTGAGTTCTCTGTGGCAGAGCACAGGCCGGGGACAAACTCTAATAGTATAATTTAAGAAAGGTCAGAACAGCATTGCTGGAAACTGTGCTTGAACAGCTCAAAACTACTGTTCTCATTAACAGGATGCTTTTTCTGATCCAACTGAGAGAAAAAGTCAGTGGATCTTTATAATCAAAGGTGCACAATCATGAGGAGGAAAATGCAACAGAAACAGAAAAATGTTGAAATGTGTTCTGGAACTGTATCAGTGTTCTGCTCTGACAGAACTGAATTTAGTAGAAGTTTTGACATAGACTTTAACAGGAGAAGTCCTCAAATCATTGTGAAAACTAATGTCTATTTTGTTTGTGTGTGTCTGTGACAAGCCTATGAAAACATATTACCTGCTGTCTGGCAGAGGCATATATATATATGTATGTATGTATGTATGCATGTATGTATATGCTCTTTACATTAGAGTAACTCCCTTTCAAAGTCCATACAATGCATTTTGTGCAGTTTATGACTTCAGCTTTGGGCAAGGATATAACAGATTTAAAAACACAGCATCCCCATGTGGGACTTCTAGTTTTCCTTATCAAAATTAAAGAGCTTGCACTGGCTTGGATCCATTACTATGCTTTTAAATTTCCATAAGACTGTAGCTGAAGATGAGGAAAACATACTTGTTTAAACTCTTATACCTTATCCTAAAAGCACAACATGACAGTTCGAAGGCAGACTACCTCTGGTTAAATTAGAGATGACATGTATGCACTCAGTTATTAAGACACCAAATTTAAGGAGGTTTTATTTTAAATCCCTAATTTCTTCACTGAAATAAACAGACATCCTAACCTTGCAGCTTCAACAAAAAGAACAAAGAAAAGTAACACTGTGGTGTCTCTTTTTTGTCCTCAAAGTGGTCCTGTGGCTATTTGATATACCAGTATTGCTAAGACATAACAAGACACACTAATACAGGGCTAATGGCACCGGGTCTGTCAACTGTTCCCTGAAGCAGCATTGTTTACAGATTAAGGATTAAAGGTAAAGTTTTGATAGATGATTTAGGGGTATTGTATTCGAATGTCTGGTTTTGTTGGTCTTGTCTGTTCACTTTTTTGGTTAAGCTAATGTAAGGAAACTGGTAAAACATACTTTTATGTATCACAAAGAAATCAGAGTTGTTGCTTTGGGCATTTTTCACTCCATATTCACTACTCTGGAACACTAAAACATGATTATGTACTAACAGTTAAACTATCCAAGCAGATGTTTAAATGCACACTATCAATTTTTTTATCTAACTTAAATGATAGTTAGAATATTTGCTGAAACCAAAGAAGGATAAAAGCTTATTTTAACATCTGATTTAGTTCTATGTGTGATAACCTCCTGACTTTACTAAATCGAGCACAAATCTCTCCTTGACTGCAATGAAGACAGTATTTAATCCTTTTAATATCACTACAGTGCAGCAATATATACTCATTTTCTTGACAATTGTTTTTTATACAATTTCACTCTTCACAGTTAATGTCAGAACTGAACTCCTTCTGCATAAGATGACACAAAGTGTTTACTCCTCTGGAAACTGTCATCATATCATGCATATTAAATCCAGCGGTACCATTACATGATCCTACACATACAATTGCTTCCTAAAAAGACGCGAGTGAAAAACAAGATAGAAAATTCTGCAGGACCTCAAGCAGCTCACAGGGAATTGCAGCATAAGCCAGACACAGGCAGGCAAAGGCCTCAAAAACACCTTTTCATTTCTAACCCCTGCTGTGTCATCCTTCCTTAGAAATTTCAATTACTTCATTCTGTCCTGTGCTATATCAAACGCTTCTCTATCAGGTGAAAACACTTTTGCAAGCAAAGTATTTCAATATTCAGAAAAATTAAAACATGAGGTAGAGGTAAGGTACAGCAGACACTAAGGAACGGCTGGTGCCCAAGGCCCCATACAGACAGAACCTCTGCTGCTGTGCCAGCTCTTTTCTTTCAAGTTCTGCAGGGCTGGGGGACTTCTCAGCCTTGACATTTTTTTTCTTCTTCTGATCTACATCTCTTCCTGATTCATATCTTTCATGCATCCAGGCACTAGCCAGGACACCTGAGTGGTAAGGGGAAAAAATATTAGCCAGATATGCTGACATCCTACATAAGGGCGTTAAATAGTGTCCCTGTGGAGCTGATTTTAAAATGTCTTAAAAAAATCTTTGAAATATCTCACAAAGAAAGAAAAAAGATGACATGTGATTTCAAATAACCACCATCATCTTCATTTTAGATTTATTTTTTCTAGAGTTGTTCCTAAAAAACTTGAAAGAATTAAAGGTTGATATTGTCTGTTATAGGAAGAAAGGATGCCTACACAGAACAGTGTAATGGAAGTTCATCGCCTACTCAATTGAAGCAGTTCAAAGCTCTCCTGCGCTAAAGATATTAAAAATGTCAAATTCAAGTAAAGTAACTTTTAAACATCAGGATTTGTGTGTGTGTGTGTGTGTGTGTAATCCTCATTTCTAATTTGTATTGGCATCTTTGATAAGAAATAATGCTTTCGGTAAAGCATATCTCAAACCATCATTATGTATTTACCAAACAGAAAAGTAGAAGCCGTGCAATTAAAATTGGATTTTGGTTTTAAGCAACAACTTTCATTATGTTTAAATGTGGAGCACTAAAAAAGCTTGTCATACCTTTAAAAAAAAGATGAAGCCTTTCTTGACTTTAATGTCATGATCTCTATCACATATGGTTTTTCTAGGACAAGTACCTAATTTTCAGCTTCATTCCTGTACAACTTGAGGAACAGTATTGCAAGAACCAGAACCAGCAGTTTCCACCTGGTCATAGGAGAGCTGGACACGAGAGGAGGGAGAAGAATAAAAATTGACTAGTTTCTGCTTAATACAGAATTCAGAAAATAAAATTATATGTACAGTTGAGCTTGCTAAATATTATTTATCAAATACATTATTCATTGAATCTTTGTCATTTTTCATTGACTAATTTATTCAAAAAATACTGCTTATGATAGTCAACCAATTCTGCAGCAGTCAAAATACTATTTGTCAAATAAATTATTTGATAAATAATGACGTTATTCAAATCCTTTAGTTAACTGTATTCATTTATTTACTTCTTTACTTTCAGCTAGCTTTAACCTCTACCATGGAGTAAAGCTGCCTAAATACAAATTGATGATGCACATTAAATGCTAACATACAGCCCAGACAGTGCTTATTTTCCATCAGTCAATTCTTCTTAAAAAAATTGTTAAAGAACAAGTTGTAATTATTCTTACCTTCAGCTGTTCTTTAACACTTTGTTTATTTGTTTGTTTCCTCTGGTCCTCCTTTCAAGCTTATCATATAATTTTCTAGATGATAATGATTTTTTTTTATAGTTTATATCCAGGCGGTGACTCGATACCAATTTTGAGAAATGCTTTTCATTTGCAATCTTTATCTATCTCTAAAGATTTAATTGCAATTAAAATACTCAGATATGAATTCACAAAAAAAGAATTCTGAGAATGAATTTTGTGCGCTAGAAAATGATCCAAGCTCTGCTTCAGTTTCTGTGACTGAAAAACAAGGAATTCACAGTGCAGGAATAAAAGAGACTATTTTGCAATTAGGAAAATGTTAGTATAGACAACTAGACAGAAACCTTATCCATGAGCAGGATGCTGAGTAAGTGGAACAAGAATTTTTATCAATAATCATGTCTTTCTCCCTTTCTATATGCCCAGTACGAGATAACTGGAACTACATTCGTAGAATTAGTGAGTATTCATGACTGCATCCAAATGCAACCAGAGTCAATTTCAAGCATCTGCAATACTGCGGAATTACTAACCTCTCAAGGGGTAAAAAGAATCTAAAAAACAAGGAAAAAACCCTCTGTTGGGGTGCCTCGGACCACTCGGGGTCCGCCCGCTGTCTGTCACGCCATGCCTGCCCAATGGGCAGACGACTCAGAGAGCAAGGACCAGTCCGTGGGCGAGACCCGGTTCTGAGCCCTCACCACTTCTCCAGAAAGTTCTGTTAAGTTCGGTTGTTAATAGGTTTGTTCTGTAAATTCCCTCCTCTGTAACCTGGCCATTGGTTCTGTGTCCCTGGGGTCCTCCTCAGGCTTTGTTTCCTATTGGTTGTTTGTTCGGGGCCACCCCGGTTCAAAATCTCGGTGCCCCCTGAATTCGTTGGCCAGTTCATCCCCCTCGCTTTCGGGACAATAAACTCGGAAGGTTTACACGGACTGGTCCTCTCCCTTGCCTCTTTCGCCTCCGGAATTCCTGAGGGGCTGAGACCACCTGGTCCCCTCGCTTTGGGTGCGCCTGCTGATACCGAGCCAGCGCAGCCCGTTCCAAGCGGCCGCCGGGAAGTGATACTTCTCAGTGCCACTGCGGGAAGGTCACTGTTGCCTCTGGGGCAGGGACAAACACCCCCCGAGGCTGACCCATCTCCCAGGGCAGTGACAACCCTCCAATGTCCAGCAACACAAGAGTAACCATGGAAAGTTCAGATGCCGCTTGATAGTTTTGGCCTTTGTCAATAGTTGTCCCTTTTTGAAGAGGAGCTGTCAATGTTCCTATGTGTTTGGATTCTATGCAATAAATCTGCAATATTTACAGAGCACTTATATCCATGAAAATCAATGCAATACTAATTCTTCTGTTCTCTTTACAATAAAATCTTTGTAGAAGTGATAAATAACTTTTGCAAACATTGGTACAAATGGTAACCCTGCTCCAGCACCATACTCCACAGAAGCACCAAGTCCCAAACTGTCCCTACTCAAAAGCCTGACTCTGAGTCACTAAGCTCTTGATAGAATCTGCCTCTAGAGATTTAACCAGATTATTAATAACTCAGCTGTAGGTAGCAATGATCTCTGTCTGATGCTACAACTCACTTAGAAGTCATGAGGTTACTTTTAAGGATAAAAGTAACTGCATTAACTGAAAATTAGGAGATGTTTAACAAAATTGCTAATAATATGATTTAACCACCTGAGCAGCTTTTACAGAGAACTTAGAAACCAAAGTAATCCCCAACAACAATATGATTTATTTACATGCTTTCTGATCATTGTTATGCATAAACAACATTTTGCAAATTCAGCAAGATAAAAGATTGCAATTTTGTAGTAAATTTGTTCTTTATGAGTCACTAATCTTTAGTTTAATGAAGAAACCACCTTAACACATCTGAGCTGCAGTATGCCTGGCTGGCTTGTTTCAGGTGCTGGGGATAACATGCCATCTGCCTTTTTTCCTGACTTTTTTTTCCAGGATATGGGCCAGACAGAATTGATGCTTCAACCCCTCAGCTTCTCTGAGGCTGAATACTGTTCCAAAATGTAGAGTAAGGGGTAGCACACTGGTAAAGCTATAGATAGGGTGAGAGATTGTGCTGAGGGACAGCTCTGCACCCCCCTGTGAGGTGTCAGTTTGTGCACAGCCTTGTAGACAAATGAGCTCCAGGAGGCCTTGCCTTCAAAAAAGAGCCATGGTTAGTCTGAGCCATTCAGCTGTATGCCTTGACATGTTCTCACTCCAGCGTTCACATGCCTGTTTTTCATATTTTATACAGCTTTTGATCTGAATAGGCAAGTTATCATACAAGAGGGAGAAAGAAATTATAAGAGTCAGCAGTTATACCAGGAAAAAATTACAAAGATGTGTGCTATTTTTTTGGTGGAAGTTTGCTCTTTCAAACATATGGTCTCACACTACATGTTTAGAAGGACCCTGCACTGAACAGTAAATGCCCAGTTCTTCTACCCTACAATGAGAATCACTAGCAATTGCCCTGATAAATGAGATGTCTCCAGATTTAATCGTCAGTAAACAAGGAGAGCAGGACTTGGAGCTGAGGGTATTCATCACCTTGTAGGAGCAGAGCCAAGGCCTGGGCATTTCCACAGCTGAAGAAAGGAGACAAAGCATATGCTGCCTCGTATGAACTAAATGTCACTCACCTTCTAAAGCTGTTTTTACTGTAAGATCGCTACTACTTGTTTCCCCACAGTCCCCATAGGTACCATAAAAATTTAATTTCTACTCTAAATATTTAAATCCCAGTCAAACCTGTTAACATTTTGAAGGGTAAACACAAAGAAGATGTGCAATTGCTCTGGGCCCCGATGGAAGAATGCATCAACTCTAACTCTTTTTGAGTTTTTGGGCTATAGATATTTCTTAGTAAACTCAAACATAATATGTTCTGGAATCATTTAATATTTCCAGGAAAAGTCAGTTGCAATAAATTACTGAACTTTTGAGTACTGGAGTGTTATTGTGTGCATAGTGGGTCTTTCATCTCGGGTTTTTATTGGGTTTTTTTCAATAAATTGAAACATTTATGAATCCGGGAGCATCACCTCCTCAGTAGTTAGACTTTTACAAATATCTCCAGGGTTTAAAATAGCATCACTTAAATTATTAGCATTTGTGTCACACATTACCTTATTTGTTGAGATTAAAATTTAAAATAAAAACAAAATCTTTCCCAGGTCACGGGAAGCCAGAATTTTCTAAGAGACACTACAATTACTGTGTAATTGATCTTACACAGTAAGATCTTACAAGTGAATTCAGAAGTTCTCACCCATACAGAATTGTGCTAATAAAAAAAATATATGAAGACATGATGCTGATCATAGAGGCCTTATAGTCTAAAAAATAAATATGACCAAAAATGGTAAACAATCAAACAAAAGATTATCAATCTGAACATTCACGTTAACAAGAGAATCTCATCAATTTCAAAATTAAGTATACGCCAAATGTATGAACCCGGGAAACTTATAAGTGGTTTCTATAATTACCTTCTTGCATTAAAAAAGTGTAATTTGCTCTAACAGATGAATAATGAAAACCTTCAATCCTAATAATATTCTGACTATTTTCCTTCTCAGAAAATCTGCATGGTTTAATATTTTTTTCTTCGTACAATTTGTTAGCTTTGTTAATTATAAAGCAAACATCCTAAAAAATCACAGCTGAAGGCTATGAACATTGCTTTGAGTGCTTTATATTGATTTCAGACCACTCTTATTGAGTGCATCAGCATAATATTAGTGCCATAGGCAGGCAATATGTGTTGATTGGTACAAAATCAATTTTATCTACTTTCATACTTGAAATCATATTTTATTAACGAGAGATCCAAGTAAATACTTTTTGAAACAAAATAACTCTGATCCCTCTTTAGAAGTTCCATTAATGTATAATGCTTTTTAGAACCCAAAATTGTTCTGGCTTATCCTTTCAATGAACAGGGATTTGTTCGTGTCACTATAAAGAAAAATTCCTTCAGGCAAGTTTCTTGAGATCCCCTAGCACATCAATCGTTACAGAAAATAAAAGCATACTTTAAACAACCTCAGCATGGTAATACCCATAGGCACAATTTGGCCAACAGAAATTTAATATCTGGGAAAACAAATAAATATTTCTGCTTGCTATTTGCATGGAAGACAGCTGAAAAGAACCTTATGTTTATTTAACTTATTTTTATAGCTTTTATTAATTGAATCTAAAAACTGGCAGCATAATTCCATTTGATCTATTAAACAGAAATGAAAATCTATTGCTCCAATATTAAAAAAATAGTGACTAAAAAATCATGACATTTACATTAATTGCACTATTTTTGGCGTCTTACTTGACAAAATGCTGTTATAAACTTACCTCTTACCATAAAATCCTCAGAGAGATGGTGTTCACTAAGCAACACAATGTGGAAAGGTGGAAGCTGAGAGTGGTGTAGAGTTGTTAAGGCAGCTTTAAGCTCCCCCTGTGGCCTCCTGGGGGACCAATAGGTTTGTAATAATAATGACATCTACAAGTGGCACTCAGCTGATCTGCTAGCCCCTCTTTGAACTGCCAAAAACATTTGGCTAGGCCAGTGCACCAAAATTACTGAGAAGTTCCCCGAGGACAGAATTGTGTGAATTATCCAGTGGTGATATCTATCAATCCTATTGTTTTATCCAAAAAAAGCCAACCAGAACCTGTAAATCTGATAAAATGCGATTGACGACTTGTATTGTTGATCCATGGAGAAAGAGGAAGTGGGGCAAATTCCAGCTCCCTTTGCTGTTCTCATATATTTCTGCAACTGCTTTTGCTCCACATTGTGCTCTAGTTTGAGTCCATGACCACCAAGGCTACCACCCAAGTACCCACCTAACCCACTCACCCTCCACTCTCTGAGGGAGAGCATTGAAAATAGTTAGAGCATGAAGGAGAAAGCCTGTAGTCAGGATAAAGGCACAGGGAAAATGCTTACCAGCTCTAGCTGTGGTCAGAACAGGCTCAACCTGGAGAAGTGTAAATTAATTTTGTTGGTTTGTTGAAAGAACACTTTCCCCTCATTCGATTGACCTTCCTCACACACTTTTTTCTCTCCACCTCTCTATTTCTGGTGTTTTATTCCCTTTCTTGAATAGTCCCTTCTAAAAAGTGCCATGAGTGTGACTGAAGGGCTCAGTTGTGCCCTGTGGTGGTTCCCTGTGCTTGGGATGGGCTGTGTCTGGCACGGCGTAGCCCCTGGCCTTTTCTGTCAGAGGCCACCCCTGCAACTCCTTCTATCAACTCCTGGGCACCTGCACCTGGCACAAGAATCTGACCTAAGCATTTCTTTCCCAGGTACTGGAGCATGTGGCTGTACAATGCTTCCAATTTGAAACCGAGCAGAGTTTTGCTGTGGAAATACAGCAAGCTGTACCTATCCCTTTTTCTTTTCCTTCTCCTAAAATGAATAAATCACCAATCAAAAAAAAAAAAAGAGAAAAAAAAAAAAGGCAAATTTTCTGGCAGAACCCAACTGAGTACTATATAAATCATTCATTTTCCACTCATTTCTCCATCCATCCACAGGCTAATCTGTCCCTGTGTTCATGTGTGTTCCTCTAGGAAAATGTAGAAGTTTTGATGGTTGATGTTAGAAGGCTGCATGTATTTGAGATTGATAGCAGTGCATTGTTTTCTGTGCGATTTACATTATTTACAGAAATCCCTTCTTGGTGCCATATTCAGTCAATGAAAGAATTATTCTCCCTTACCCTTGTGCTGGCACCTGAAATAAAGTAAATAATAAACTCCAGTGAGTGAAATGTCACTACCTGTTTATTTGAATCTACTAGGCCTTCATGCAAGATCATCATTTGCTACACCCTTTAATAAGCCAGACAACAGGATTTGTAATTTTTTAAGTGTACTCTGGCAAAATGGAAAATATAGATTAAATACCTAAATAAATTAAAAGACAGAAAAAGAGGTCAAAAAAGAGAAAACATTTTGTCTTAACAAACTCTCCTTCTGCTTTCAGCTCACTCATGATGAAAATGGTACACTGAAAAAGGAAACCTGGAGATAGTTTGTGGAAGGTATGGAAGATGATGCAAGGACAAAGAAATACAAAAGCACGGCTAAAGAGTAGGCACTTACAAGCAGACTCAAAGTTTTTATCATACAAAAACAAAGGAGAGACAGCAGAAGCTTTAGAGTTTTTCTCAGGTGCTATGCGCCTGAATCAGAAACTATTGTTTTAAAACAAAAAAAAACCCTAAATCAACTGCATAAAAGCTCCAAACTAGACTATAGTACATGGGTCAGAAAACTGATAATCAGGAATGATTTTCTGTAATATTCTCGCGTGAATATGATTTGAGTTAATAATGAAGAAAAGTTAATTTCATTTCATGGTTGTTTAGTGGACTGTGAGACACATAAAGAGAATCATTTCATATATATTCAATTTGCAGTGGGCAGCATTACGCATAAGACCTGCAGACAGTAAACCCAGTGGAGCACAGTTGTGGTTTAACCCCAGGACGGGGGAGAGAATCAGGAAAATAAAAGTGAAAAAACTCATGGGTTGAGATAAAGACATTTTAACAGGGAAAGTAAAAGCAACAGTCACATAAGCAAAGCGAAACAAGGAATGCAGTCACCATTTCCAATGGGCAGGCAGATGTTCAGCCATCCCTAGGAAAGCAGGGCTCCATCTCACACAATCCTCATAAGGGTTACTTGGGAATACAAACATCATCATTTCAAATGTTCCTCCCTTCCTTCTTCATCCCCCATCTTTATATGCTGAGCACAGGCCATGTGGCATGGCATACCCCTTTGGTCAGCTGGGGTCAGCTGTCTGAGTTGTATCCCTTCCCAATCTCTTGTGCACTCCCAGCCTCCTCACTGAAAAGGCAGAAAAGGCCTTGACTCTGTGTAAACATGGTTTAGCAACAATTAAAATGCACCTGGCTTATTGACACTGGTATAATAATAATCTGCTTCCCTGAGGTAGTTCTAGTTCAGAGCAAAGCTGACTGAAACAGCACCACAGATGTTTGTACTGTTCCTAAGTACCTTGTGTCATTTAGGGAGGCAGAAGCTGGGACAAGAATAAAGCAGTATTATTTATAAATAAAACAAAACTCTACAGTAAGTGTCCTTACCAAATGGCCAGCTAAAATAATTTTGCATTCACCTATAATGACAGATGATTTCCTCTGATCTTGACAAATTATTTTTGGTCCATTGAGGCAGGATTCTGTAGGAAATAAAGTATGAGTATAGCAAAAACAAGAAACTAATTATTTTTACAACCTTAATGTTTACAAAATTGTATTAATAATAAATATAAATTCACAAATAAATTACAGTAAATCATAAACAATTTTTCAAGGATTTTGTTTTATAATTTACTTAAATTTGTTGTTTATATATTTATAGTTATTTGAAATATTTTAAGAAATACTATATACACAGAAGAGAAAGCAGCTATTTGCACTTGGGAAGCTGACCTGTTTGTCTCCTTTCAATCTTCAAGCTTCTACTTTTTCTTTTTACTTCATAAATAGAATGCACAGGGCAGGGACAAAATAAAGACATTATATCCAAAATCCTGGTTTGAGAAAGACTTTTGATGTACAAGTGTATTATTTTAAAAGGCAAATTTTGACTATGCAGGCATGAAAACTCTCAAGGATCTTAAAACTGTAGATTCTACAGCATAATCAAATTATTGCATGAAGGAGTTTGTAAGGCTTTGCTGATATGGATGGACAATGAGATGCAGAGGAGTGTGCAAAGAAAGATAAGCTAACCAAATTAACATACCAGAGAAAGTGTCTCAGATACATTTCAAAAAGAACAGAAACACAGTAGTGTAGACCCTAATTTCACAGAGTTAAATATTTCAAAGGAAGAGTGGAGAAAGATCTGAAGGTTAAGAATTTTTGCCTATGACAATCGTTCCCCAAGATTTCACTCAAGGGACTACAAAGAACAGAGATGACATTCAAAATGTATCCTCTGAATTCTCTGTTACAAATCTGGGACTGCATTTTACCAAGAAATATTCACAAGACATAAAAGTACTGAAATTTATCTCGACATCTTCACCTGACTTAGTTGACTTTAACTTGTCCCATAAAAATCAGAGAAAATTGAAGATTAAGGACCTCTCTTCCAATGAACACACATACTTTGACTTTCAGATGTGGAAAGGAGATGAGGCTGGAAGGAGAAATGCAGGAAAAAGCAACAGGATGTTTGGAGTCTTCCTAAAAGGCAGTAAGAGCTGAGTTGTGTCTCAGGTCACGTCATAACTGTGGAAGGCATCACCATGTAGAGATACCCCAGTAAGCATCAAACATGTTGTGCAGCACAGCTGGATACTCAGCAGTCATATCCACTTGGATCCCAGCAAGAAGGCAGACATGTTGCACAGCCATAAGGCCTGGAAAATTAACCTTATCTGCAGCCAGACCACTAAGTCCGCAGTGACTCACCAAAAAAGATGTGCTGTTTCTTTTCCAAGGGCTGACATCAAGAGCCCAGGTGTCCCGAGAATCTCTCCATACAGCTGCAGTCATATTCTGTTATGCCTTAATTTACAAAGCATCACAAGTCAGGTAAAACGAAACAGGATTCATGACCTCTCCCCCTTTTCTCAAATATTTAAGTCATGAGGGTAGATTAGCAACAAGCTCTCCAAAACGTTGTGGGGAAAAGAGATATTAAAAATAAGACAAATATTTTGGTGGCTGAGAATTATCACAGTGTTTTCTACCTATGAGAAACAGTCATGTTTTGTGTGGTTTTTTAAATTCATATGTCCATCTTGATAAAATTTTTGTGTCTTCTCCAAATTGAGACCAATAGAAATATTGCATATGTACACATATTTATATTGTAGCTTGCAGTTTAGGTTTTAAAATCAGAGAGTATGATGGCAGTCTAAAATCAGGGAGCTATCCATAAATATTTTGAAGGCTATGTATTTTTATTTCGTATAAAATAAAGTCATAAAAAGGACAAAATAAATTTCAGTAAACCCTTCAAGTACTTTGAAAAGGTTACAAGATCAGCTATTCATTTGCCTCTGCATCATGAAAAGATTTTCTGAAGCCACTTAATGAATGGAAAAGTGAGAGGGAGAAAAAAAGGAGATCAAGACTACAATATGAGATAGATATAAGTAGCCAGGGTTATGAAGTGCGTGCAGGTGTTAATGATGGTGCTGTATTTGTGGAATGGTTACAGATCATTTGTGCTGTAACATGAACACTTTGTTTCATAATGTAAATACGTTTTTAAGGGGGCATAGAACAACTGATATTTATATTTTTTTTTAACCTAGATTTTTTTTTCCAGATTTTTTTATATTTTTTTACTTATTGGAGAAGAAATTTACATACAGACCACACAACATACATGCCTTCTCATATACACACATATGCTATATGTGTGTACTCAGATATATCCCACCATTATGGAAACAAAATGCATTCTGTATAGTCAAAAAAGTTTTATAAAATAGGTACAATCCTGCAGTTCAGATTAGTATACAATTGCATTTTTTAAAATATGCTAGAGCAAATTATGGCAACAGCATGAACTCCAGGTTTGGAGCTCTAGAATTGGCCCACAGAGTACTGTAAACTTGAGTAATATTTTTTCTGTCTGGCTAGTCCATAATGCCAATAAAAATTGATCCACCCCTAAAACAAGATTTCTTTGATTAACAATACTGTGGAACTACTAAGAAAAAAAAATATTTTATTTACCACCTTTTAAGACAGAATGGTATCCACACCCTGTTTCTGAAACACAGAGTTTTAAACTCATGTCCCACATACCTGCTCAAAAGAAAACACCTCTGTGGAGTCAGAACTGTGCTTTCTGCTAGGGATGGGTAGTTTTGCTAACCACATGCCAACCACACCATTGTCTTTTCTAGTGTTGATCCACTTTTGCATTTCCAAATAGCACCATTACTCTGAGAAAAAAAATTCAGAAAAGCAATTTGAAAAGTGGAAAGAGGTGATAAATTCTCCTTGAGCATCCATTTTCTAGAAATTTTTTATTCAGGTAACTAATAGCTTCTTTTCAATGGCTACTGAATTCCAGGTGTGGCAGCTTCCTTAGATTCTGATATCTGTTATATAAATTTCCTGACACCCTGTAACTCAGAGCAGCCAGGGAGAACAAACAGGTAAGTAAACAAAGAAGTAAAACCTCCCTTTATTAGAAATTACTGTTTCATTCATTCATCTTTAAACATATTACTAGGTGCATAGACCTATCTTAAAGAACACTTCTAAGAAGTTGAGGCTTTTAGTCTTAGCTTTAGAAGGCACTAGTTTAATTGGCTTCTGTTTCCTAAATCTGATTTCTTTCATGGCATGAGCCATGAAAGCAAGCACATAGAAGTACAGACTTATTCTATCCTGGAATTAGTCTTTTAAAAACTGAAAGGACAAGAAATTTGTAGAATTTCTGCTGAATTAAATCAATTAATGGATTTCATTTGATTAATTACAAATTAATAATCACCTCTAATCAGTTCATAATATATTTTTCTACAGGTAATAAGGCACATTTAAATATTAAGTATTAGTAATATGAAAAATGCACATACATGAAATTAAAAGCCTACTTATACTTATCTCTTTGCAACAGAAAGTTCAACAGAAAAAGAAAGTAAAACAGAATAAGTCAGAATTCCAATTAGTAACAAGGTTTACATATCTGCAACATATTTCACTGCAAAGATCGATGTACCACAGCAAACAGTGAAGTCATCTTCATTGCATGCAATAGAAAACTGGCCAGAGCTGTATCACAGTCATCATTTTTCAGATGATACACCTACAGCAAAAAAGTAGCTCATATTTTCACTGCATCAGAAACTGTCTCAACATCAGTCAATAGGAACTGGATATAAGCAATTATACTTAATAATACTGAAGGGAAAGCAGACGAACAAATGAGCAATTTAGGCAATTAGGACGTCAAATAGGCAGCAGAAAGTGTAGAGGAACTAGGAGGAAACAGTGACGAAAAAGACATCCCAAAAGTTAAGTGGAAATCACAATGAATGAGAAATTTTTTGCATAGGTTTTCAATAAGGTAGTTCTTGCTGGTTGATATTCTCATTGAATCAAGTCCAGCGCATGTTTTGGGATACTTGTCATTCCTTAAGAAAAACAAAATGTTACCTTTTCAGCAAGTGCAAAACACAAGGTCTTTCAAGGAAATAAAGGAAGAAAGAAAGAAACATTACTTTACAGTCACAACTTAGCAGCCACCTTCACTCCATAGCAACCATTTCCTGATGTAGCAGCAAAAATGCTTGTTGAAGTATGAGCTCATTTGCTGCTTGGCACATTAGGAAGGTTTTGTTTCCTTTAGCAGTTGAACATATAAAGAAAATGCTGTGTCAGTCTTACTCTAGTTTAAAAGGGAAAAGTTTATTTTGTTAAGTTTTATTTCGAGGATGACTGGCTGGTGATTGAGTGAAGTCAGTCTAATCTCTCCTCAAGAGCTCAGTCATTAAAATGCTCAAGTTCTTCAATGGATACCAAAAAGCTTTACTTTAACTTCAACTGGAGGAAAAAGAACAGATGTGGAAAGTAGAAGGTATATGGGATCCAAAAGGAGTAATCCTGCTATATGGGTTTCTCACCAGCTATACTAGGGACGGCTCCTCCGCTGCCATCTTCATCACCCAACAGCTCTAGATTCAGAGTTCAGCCCAAATCTTGTAAATGCAGAAGTAAATCATTATGAATTGTATCTCTTTATGCTGTGAGAAGTAGAAATGAGAAAAACAGGGCTCTAAACAATAAAAGGATGTGTATAAGTTTTTAGAAAAATACCCATTTTGTTGGAACTTGTATGCTTACAATAAAGCAGATAAAGAGAAATGCCAGGAAATATTTTTGGTTGTTACAGTTGTTTTCAATCCACAACCCAAGAAAATACATATTTACTATGAGCTTTTCATAGATGAGATGTAAAATTAGGATCCTGAGATGAACTACAAAATATTGCGAGATTCATTCTCAGAAAGATACATTTAGTCCTACCTTAGTTGAAATAAAGGAGGAGAAAACAGTGCACACTTAACCACAACATCTTCAAAGGATGTAGAAGTAGATCCTGGTATGGCAAAAGCAAATATTCTGTGAGCTTCCCCAAAAAATCTACACCTTATGACACATTTCCCAGAGCAAAAGTGCAGTAGAAAGCTTGTAGGTGAGTATGTTTGGCATGTGAGAGAACCGTCACTATGATTCTGGTCTTGTTTCCCCCTAGAAGGCCCCTCATAGAAGAAAATAGTTCAGGATACAGTCAACATATACATTTGCAAGCAGGGAGATCTGAATTTCTTTATGTGAGCACCAGCTGAGCTGGGCGTAAATTTGTTATAGCCTGGAAAGCAGAACAAAATTACTCTGTATTGGAAAAATCCAGAATTTCAGACTTCTGAGCCAAGGAACACTAGAATGATGTTTTATTTTGCCCATTAAGTAAGATACTTTTCTCACCACATGAGATGCAAGAAGCATGTTTCCTGTCATGATTATGTCTTCAGTGTCTGTTTTGGCTTTTAAAATCCAGTGATCCTATTACTTCTGTGATAACATAACACTGTGTGTTACTACCTTGTGCTGACTGCAGAGACCTAGTGAGTGGGACAAGCAAAATTCTGTTTCTGAGTAGGAGTGATAGGATGTGAGTTTGGGGAGTTGAGGAAGAACATGACAGTCTGAGTTTAACAATTAATGCTGCATCGTATACATTATTCATTTTCATATAAAATTCCAGTGTTGGACAAGGTAGGGAGTTGTAACTAGAGATACTACATAAAAATCTTTGGTCATGGTACAATTAAAAGACCTAGGAGGAAGAATCAAGGGAACCAACATTTACACTATAACTTTAAGTAACAAAGCAAAACAGCTGAAAGAAACAGAGTACATCCTCCAAGACAACATTTTTAACTCCAGGCTCAGAACTACAAGATCAGCAAGACAGACAGCTTGCCTACTATCTCATTTTCAAAATAATTTTTATATCAGGAATGAAAAAAGATTTTCCACTGAGCATAATTTTGCCCTTCTAAGCTAAATTCTGGGTCAAAACTTTTCAGCAAGGCCTGGGACCTAGATAAAACAAGTGGCTAGAAATCAAATTGAAAACTTAATTAATGGGAATTATACTGATAAATTGGAATAAAAATGGATTCCATAGTTCACAAAAGCATAAAGTTAGAAATATTTAGAGCAATGCACAGTTGGTATTTTAAAACACGCTCAAGCTATTTTAAACAAAGGATGTCTAATGATCAAACAGCTAAATCTAAATCAGAAAAAAATGTTTTAATTTTATAATTTTAGCAATTCAAAATCAAAATACAAGGTTAAATTTAGGCCCTTGGTAATATAAACTGTATGTATCATCAGTTATGAATGAATATCATCAAATGAAGAAATGTTCTTTCTTGTCTAATTATAATATAAAATGTCAACACACATAGATGACTTTTACAAACTTGTACATACCTGAAATTTTCTGGTCAATTTATGCCAATAATAATACAGAGTGCTTTCCCCTCTGTGCATAAATTCTTTTATAGATATTGTAAGCAGTTAGCAGTTGACATGAGCTGTTGAGGTTTCTCCAGCACTAATGTAGAGCCCCAATGTATAAGAGAAGAGACTTTTAGATTTGTTATAGCGTTGAACTAGAGTCTCTGTGATCAAACCACTGCATTTTTTTTTTTTTATGCGAATCATTGTTGGAAGAGTAGTTTAGTACTGAGGATTGACTCTCAGACATCTCCATTGGTGTTATGCATAGGTTTAGCACCACTTCCAGTGTTTAAACAGGAAGGAATATAACATTTTCCCATCAGGTGAAGTCAGCTGAGGGGACAGAGCCTGCCTTCTGCTCTCCCTCAGCCGTCGAGACCCTCACAAGGGTTCACATCCATGAGGGAAGAAATGGTAGAGTTGTTGCTGTTACCCAGCCGTCTGTACTGTCAGCAATGATCATACTTTCTGGATCAAAATAACTACTTCTGAAACCAAAATAACAGGGTTTGCTGAGAGAGAGACAAAGAAGTTGGGAACGATACAAAAAAAAAAAAAATTAAAGAAAAGCACAAATTAGACAGATCAGGGCTCTATTGTCTACTCTTTCTATTTCAAAGCTTTTGTGTATTTTCTGCTCTGAAATTCTAAAATGCCATTTTTTTATATAGTAAATGAAAAGCTCACAGGATGTTTTCAAGAAGATCTAATACCTCCATTCCCTTCTTAGTTGCACGAAGCCTGTGAATATTGACAGGAGAAAACCTCCACAATATGAAAACATCTCCCTCCCCTCACTTTCCCAGTGGAAAAGGTGTTTAGTTTCCTGTGCATTATAAACTCCAATGTCCTTCTGTGCATGTATTTCTGGAAAAGCAGAGAATAACACCAGATGCTTTAGTGTGACAATTACACAGCAGCACAAAAATGGTAACAAATCAATAAATGTAGCACAGGAATTCTGTATTTACCCCGAGATGTTAAGATCTTGTAAACTTAATTTAGTTCCCCATTCCATGGGAGAAAATATATTCATAGCTTTTTACCTGTTTTGCATTAAATGTAAATCTTAATCAATTACATAATCTTTACATAAAAATAGCTTAAAAGAGGGTTATTTAGGTTGAAAGTCTCAAATGTTAAGACACAACAGATTTACATTTCCTTGGACAATTGTAATTCCTTTGTACTTTTGCTTATGTAATGTGACGTGATCTTCAACTACAGGATCGCATATATTCACCACAGGCTATTGCCTCACTCAGGACTAAAGCTGCATAGAAAATGAAAATGTGACCCTTTAAGTGTGTGCCTTTGCAAATGAAACTTTTCTGGACCTCCAATGATTTTTTTTTTTCCAGTTTTCTTTAGCTACATACTTTTGTGGCTAGCAGCAGAGTACTTACATTATTTTAAGAATTTACACTCAGGATAAATTAAACGTCTTTGTTTTATTTGCCTTCACTCAGTTGAAAGACAGCATGACCCTAACAAGCCTGTGGAATAAATTATCTTCACGTCTTTCCTGATGCCTCCATAACTATGCCTGAGTTTGCACACCTTATTCAATACAAAATAAACAGACCTAAACCACAGCCAGTACTCTGCCTGCTCTCCCTAAAATATTTCTTCCATCTAAATCACATGGTTTTGTTGAAATTTGAAGCTCATCTCAAAGAACCATAAGAACTTCTGCCTATACAGAAATTTCATGTGAACTGCTTGACCAACTATTACATATGGCTTTCCATGGATCTTACATAGATGCAAAAAATTTTAAAAAACTTGTCACTATTCACCAGGTGGGAAATCAAAATCCTCAACTAGTTCCTGTTGTTCAACTGTTACAATATTTCCATGTTGCCACGCTCTTCCTTAACACCAGCAGGATGCTTAGCAAGAAAATGTGCCCTTTTTGGGATATTAGATGTGTGATCATCAAGGGGTACAGACAATAATTTGAAAATTAACACTGCTACATCAGTACATTGTCAGCAGTTTTATTCTTCCTTTGCAAAGAGGAAACTCAGGGAAATGATGTGTATTAACTTACAGCTTGCCAGCATGAGTATCATTGAGAGTATTTGCTATGAGATACCAAGCTAACATTTCTTTTCCTGTAAACTGCAGTGAAAAGCTGTCAGATTTTGGTCTGTTCCTATGCATAATGAACTTGTGCTGCTGCTACATTGTTCTGACTGATACGGGGATTGCAAATTATTCTTAGACATGTACTCTTAGCTTTGTCATTTGCATGTATTTTGGAAGAGTTCTGAACATTTATTATGCCCATAACCTAACCTCCCTAAGCATTCATCACCTGATAGGAATAAAAACTCTATGTAAAAGCAACAGAGGGAGCCTCTCTCTAAACCTAGACTTCCAGCTGTAACATCAAATTGAGTAAGCCATTTATCTTCTCTCTTTTCCAGAGCTTGTAGTCTTTATGAGTTACTCATCTTAAATCTTCTTTCAGTTTACCATTTATATTTCCCATCACAGGCATTATATCTTTTCGATGCTGGAATTTTTAAACGTCATATAACAACTTCCTCCTCAAAAATGTTTTTCAAAACCTATCCAGGCAAATAAGGCCAAAATTCTCCGGATCAGACATGTCTTGTAATAGCATTGGGTTTTGAGTGCCTCTTTATGCTTGATTTTCTGAGGCACATAGTGTCATGACATTGGTAAATAGAATGGAAATTGTGGCAATGTGGCACTTAGAGAAATCAGAAATAGTTATCTGTCACTCACCATTATTGCACGGAGCCTTTAACCAGAACCCACTGCAGTTAGCTTGGTTAGCTTTAGATTACTTGGCTACCTCAAGATAACCATGTGGTAACGAACACTTAGCTTGTTATCTTAAGCCCAAGATTTTATCAGGGTTCCCTGGTTCCCTGTTTATCACCTGGTTCCATGCTGAAAAATGAGAGTGTCATTTCCAAAACTGATTTAAAATTCATACCATGGGAAAGAGGCTGCAGGCATTAATATATTTGTTTTCCAGAATATTTCTGTCCTTTCTGGCACAGCCTTCTTGATCACAATCAAGAAAATCTGCACATGACTCTCTAATTAGACATTGCCACCTTAGTGTTGGTAGTTGCAATATCGAATACTGCTTGGTTTAGACTTAAATTTTCTTTTTTGTTGTTTTTTTTTTTTTTTTTTTAATCTTTTATTTCCCTGCATGCTGTAGTCAGCCCTAGCTACCTCAGTAACCTGTTTGCACAAGCAGGACATGCCAGCTATCAATGATCCATGTTTCACTGTTGGTGTTCGGTGATGACCTTTGAGTGGAAATTAGGGCACCAGCAACGGAAACGGGTTTCATCCATCTCCTCTATTAGACAGCTTTGAAAGAGTTAAAAAATCTTGTCATTCTACTGCTAAGTATTAGAAAAACTTGGTTGTAGGGAGCTGCTGACAGACCAGAACTATGCTTACCTTATGGAAGCTGCTATTCTTAGAACTTGCTCAAAATTAATGGAGGGTAATTTGTACATAAACCATCCCTTTCTCATTTGGTGGCTCTTCGTTTAGAAAGGTAAATTCTGCAAGCAGAGGACAAATCTTTGCTTTTGAAATCCAACAATTTCCTTTGTGGTCAGCTTCAGGGAGGTTCCCAAGTGATGTCAGGTACTTGGGCACCACTCCTGGCTTTTTCTGAGGCCCGGAACAGTCCTGATGAACTAAAAAAAAAAAAAAAAAAAAAAAGGAAAGAAGTAAAAATTACCACCATAGAAAAAAAATGAATGATTGCTAAACACAAAGGGATTAAAGGAATAAAACTTGTGTCTTCCAAGGAACCACACAATAGCGCAAAAACACCTTGCACTGTCCTCCTCAGCTGTAGGTCTGAAAAGCCTCAAAATTCAGAGCTCTTTAGAAGTTGCCTCAGGCATAAAAAAAGGCTAAAGAAGAATTAACTGAAATTTTTGTATCATTTTAATGAAAAATTTTGGTCGTGGGAGAAGCATGAGACTTAAGTTTTATTTTTATGTTTCAGAGTTTAATGATAAAGCAGGAAAAATAAAAAATAATATCTTTTTTCTGTTAGGCCCTTTTTATCTAAGCCATTTGTTCTCAGTGACAGCAAAAGGCTGTAAAATATTGAAAGTAAATTACTTTAAAACTCCCATAAATAACTCACAAGTAGAAAAATTCAGAAGCGATTAAGGGGTTTTTTTTATTATCATGTGATTCTTTTCCTCTACTTTCTTGATTAATCTGAGATCATAACTTTAAAATGCATTTCTTTCTCTAAGGCAAGTTTTTAAAAATTCAGAGGTTTACAAGCTGCTGTGAAATACATAGGAAAGATAAATGAATAATGAATATTACAATGGAACATTATGTTACATCTATTGTAATTACCTGTGCTACAATAGAGGTAAAAATATTACCTGTTTATTAAACATTTTCAAAGGTCATTACTAACTTTCCTGAAGCATGACAAAATATATGTGACTAAGCATCAGTATACTTGACAGGAATCTCTCAGTCCATCTGTCTGTCTATCTTCTGTCTACTGGAATACAGTATCAAAGAAAAAATAAGTAAAGCTCTTTTATTCCTTCTGACTGAGATTTTTCCATTTTAACTCTCTTTTATATGGAGAAGCATTTTTCAGTCCCTGCTGTCCCTGTCTATCAAAGAAAAAACAGGCAACAGCTGGCTGATCAGAAGTCAGTGTGACAGTCAGAACAGAGTGGCAATCAACAGAGCTACAACAGGGCAAAGCCAGAGTAAGATGAACCCCACGTTCTGAATCTTCACTTTTCTAACCATAACATAGTAGACTTTTACCTAAGGCTTTCTTTCAGATCAAACGAAAATGAGACAATGAAAAATCTTTCATATGCTCAGCCCTTACCTAGGGAGTTTATGCAACTGCAACAGAAGAAAACATGAGCTTTATAAAACCTAACTTTAAGATTTAAGAAATCTTGTTTTGATTTCCTATTCCCACTTTGCAACTGTTCACAAAAAAAAAAATTCAGAATACTTCCACACAATGGTCATATCTTTAGTTAGATCAGACTAGTGTTCCTTCAATGTTTTTGATGTATATACCTTGATCTACATCAGATTGAAATCTGGACTTTTTGTTTTTGCACCTTTGTTGTAAGTAGTTGCACTAGTAATAAATTTTCTGACTTAAATCAGATAGAAAGTAACAACTTTTTTTCCATTTCAAACTCCTATTTTACATTTGTTTTTCTGCAATCTTGCTATGCAATATGACTTGAATACAAGTGCAACATGTGCAGTTACAACTCAACTGAAGAAATGAGAAAAGGGATTATTTAATGTCTGAAGAGATGAGCTCCTTATACATAGGATAAGAAGTACGAATGTTCCTAATCTGGTTTTGTGACATGATGTAGCGTTGCTTGAAGCATAAAAATTACACATGTGGCTTTAGTTTGACTGATTTTGATTTAAGGATATGAGGGAGATGGGAAAGGAAATCAGTTATGGGCACTGTGCTTATTGATTATTGCTTTGCAGGCATATAGGTCAAAGAGCTGGCCTTCAAATAGGTAAGATGACTAACAAAATACAGATGAATCAAACAGAAAATTAAAATATAGTATTCAAAACTTGGGAGTGACCTAGGGTAAATATTTAAATGTGATCAAACATAGACCTCTACAATCTAGATGTTTATATGTTTCTTGTCATCTGTTTCCCTTCATAACTAGTGGAGACAGATTTAGAATATAATTCACCCTAACAAGGATGTTCAAAATGTCAGATGAATTACAACCTGCAACTCCTTAATTCTCTTTATGGACTGTAAAAAATAGCTTATGTTGATTATTTCAGATCTACACAGTACTAATCTAAAATTAGGTGAGATTAAGTCCCACAATTAATCTGTTATTATTACCTCAGCTAGCTGTTAAAAGCTAGCTAGGACACCTCATGAGGCCTGCAAAACACATACTTGCAGCACCATCTTTCCCACAGTGGGAAAGCCATGGAGAGAAGCAGGCCACTTCTCTAAAGTACACAGTCTGGATAAATGCAGACTTTGAAAAAAACTGGTGGCTTTGCAACTCACCTTCCACCAGTGAGACCATGAAATTTAGGCATGTAAATACAAGTTTTCTTAAACTTTCTACCCTTTCAGATTAGTAGACAAGTTGTAGGGGGATTTCTGGTAGGAACCAAACAGAAAAATTGAAATAAAAATCTTTCTAGGCATGAGAGAAACATACACTGCAGCAGTAACTAGTCAGCAAAGACAGATGATGTTCTGTGTTTTAGAAGATGAGGAAGTCATTTCCAGAAAAGAAATTATAAAGAGGGACATTATGTATTCAGCTACAATTAATACTTCTAACATGTCTTGGAAGCTCATTTTCCATAGAAATCAGTTATTCAGGTAGTTATTCAGACAGTTTGCAGTATGCTTTGCAAATTAGTTAGAAGCCTCTGAGAGTATATTGATGGACATGAGTAAGGCACACAGCAATTTAATTTTTTTAAGAATAAAAAAAAAATCTCTGCGGACTTATTTTTTCCATATTTTACCCAGATGCTACTGCCATGATTTCATCTTAACAGAGAGCTCCTCGTTTCTGAAATATGAGAGACTGTTTACCTAAACCCTTTGACTTTATTCAGCTGTGCCGCATTTATGTGCAGCTTTCTTATAATACACTTAAGAGAAATGACTGGGAGATCAGTTACTCAAAACCCTCTGCTGCTGCCCAGAGTGCACATTTATAATCACATCTGGTTTCAGACAAAATAAGACAATCAAACAGAAAAGCTAGAGGCCTTAATTTGAGCTTAATCCCGTGCTCTGAGGTATCCAAGACAACCACAGAGGTCTTGCCATCTCTCAGGAGTTACAGAGAACCTGTGCCCTCCTGGGTCATCTGTTAGAGGCTGGGTCAGACACCCAAAACCATCTGAAACACTTGAAGGCACCTCCATCAAGCCATTCTTCTAAACAGGAACAGTTCATTTTGAGGAAGAACAGTTAAACTGTCTCCTGGATGAATTTTAAGTAGAAAGAATTAATCTGTTTGAAGTCTGTGGAAAATTTCAAAAGAGTGGTGGCCTATAAAGGTTAACAGAGACAACAGAAGGAGGTACCCTCTGGGAGTGCTCTGTGGTGAAGTTTAGAAAGGTTAACACTCTAAAAGGTGCAGCTTGAAATATAATATACAGTCAAAGAAGAAACCTTGATAAATGTTTTGCTGGAAGAGAAAGAAAAAAATCATCTGAAGAAAGAAGAAAGGAAATCCTCTAGTTTGTTCTTATTTCAAGCAATTTTTTTTCATATCTCTATGCCTTTTATAAATAGTCTTAACTGTTTGCCTATTTTCAATACTATAGGCAAAAACCATAAAAAATTATCTGGATTGAAGGAACTGGAATTTTACGATAAATGGGTAACAGCAAGGCTGTATTGTGCTGAGTATACAAACCAAAACACTGCTGCCTCCAGGCTGACAGTGAGCTGGAAACGCAGGACACACAGAAAAATCTTTATACGTTGAAAGGTAATCAGGAGGACACTCCAGCATGCAGTAAGATATCAACTGCAAAGTTATCTCCCCTCCAGCACCTCACCACCTCCACCACATGTCTTAAGTGGTGAAGGAATGAGGCATTATTCAGATAAATCATCAGCTGACAATTTAAGCAGTAGAGTACAGTATTTTACCAATACAAGAATGAAATCTCAATTGTAATAAAAACAGGTTTTAAATAGATTGATATTTTGACATTTTTCATTGGTTTTTTTTCCCCTTCAGGTGCCTTCAGTAGTAGCATATTTGTAGGTACCATATAGGTACTATATTTCATTCCTTCACTTCTGCATCAGATCTGTAACACTCCCTCAGATTTCTCAACCTCCACAACTAAACTCTTTCTTAATAATAAATTGTTGCACACATATTTCATATGTAGAATTATTATCTAAAGTGCATTATTTCCTCAACTGCTAAATAAGTGGTTCGATTTCTTGCCACAGTCAAGTTTCAGCATGGGAGAGTATAACACCATCTTGGTTAACAATCTGCCGAAATTAAATGTAACTTAAATCAACACTTGTTCATTTACTGTAGTTTTTAACTGTCAAAGATTTCTTGGGGCACTGATTCCCTAAAAATATCATCTGAAGAGCTTGATAGGAAGCCTTACTATTACAAACCCATAAAAGGAAGTGAGGTTTGCCTTAAAACTGACTTTTAAATTAGTTCAGCAGGAAACAGCACAGATCTGAGAGACTATCATGATACAAGACAAAAGAAAATTAACAAGAGAATGGCTGGTATCATAATGTGTTCATTACAGATGGGTCAAAATTTCCTCTGCCTTGTGCTTCTTTAGAATTGAGGCTCGTGTTTAGATTTTAATTTCTATCAGGGACCTTGTGTGTTCAGTATTAATTTTAATACTTTATATCTTGTCAGTAAGGAAATGCTCTTGAAATTGATTTCATATAGGTAAAGACTGTTTAAATTTTATTTCATTTGTTTTGATATTAACCTTTTTAATTATATAATTAGAAAATAATTATTTTACTGCAATCTTTACCAGATCTAAATTGAAGAATAAACTTGCATATGCAAGACATAATGACACTGCATCAGCATATATTCTGTAACTCTGGTCCTTGGACTTCCTTATGGTCCGAGTAGATTTGGCTCATAACATCTTGTTGAGCAGCAAATATTTACATTCCCTTGATATGTTCATAGAAGAAACATCTGTTGCTGAAAAATATTTCTAGAGACCCACTTCCTAATAGGGGCAGAACAAGATAGAATTATTTATTTCTTTTACGAAGAGGATGAATAATCATGGAAAACAAGAAAACGAGAACAAATCAAAGTATAAAATATATCCCAAATAAACATTGAAATCTTCCCCTGTGCCTTTCAACAAATACTAAATACGTATCTATGTTAAAAAGCTTAATATAAAATAACTTATCAGGAAAAAATGGTAACTAAAAAAACCCCCAGACTAGTATAAAAGTGACTCAAAAGATTAAATAGAACAATTCTTCAGAGAATCACATAGAGATTTAATTATTTGAAAATAATAATAATTTGGATTCCAGCATTATAAATTATTCAAACATAAGATTTTTTCTAAATAGATATGATAAATTTCTAACTTGTTTGAAACTTCACAAGCAATCGTGTACACTTCAATGGCATTGGCGGCGCTCTTAGCAGAGATATTTAACAGAATTTGTTTCTTTGTAAAAGGATAGTAACCAAATATGTTAAAAAATTAGTCAAAGAAGGTAATTGCATTTTAAAAGTTAATATATTATGGGTAAATTACTAATTACAGACGTTGATGATCGTAAATTTCATTAGATATTTGTGATTTATGCAGGAGATTAGATGCCATTAACAGAAACGATAAATTAAAAGGCAGCAGGGCTCAGTAATATCTGTACTCAATGTGCTGGTAACGTGAGGTTCTGGTTAGCTGCAAATGCTTATAAGAGATTATCAGCTGAAGAAGTTCTGTTATTTCCTGTACCAAGGTCATGTGAATGCCTGGTTCCTGTGAGTACTCTTCTAGTTTATCTGGTAAGCTTTACACAATGGCATGCTGCTCAACGCCACACGCAAAGTGCTAAACTAGATCTTAGGGTACTCTATACTAAAATAATAAAATCATGGAATCATTAAGGTTGGAAAAGATCTCTAACATCGTCAAGTCCAACCATTAGCCCATCACTGCCAGGTCTATCACTAAACCATGTCTCTGAGCACCACGTCTATGCCTTTTTTTGAACGCTTCCAGAGACTGTGACTCCACCACTTCTCTGTCCAACCTGTTCCAATGCTTGGTAACCCTTTCAGTGAAGAAATTCTTCCTAATATCCAATCTAAACTTGCCTTCGTGCATCTTGAGGCCATTTCCTCTTATTCTGTCACTTGTTATGAAGGCAAAGAGGCCAACAACCACCTTGCAACAACCTCCTTTCAAGTAATTGTAGAAAGCAATATGGTTTCCTGAGCATCCTTTTCTCCAGGCTAAACATCCCCAGCTCCCTCAGCCATTCCTCTTCAGACTTGTGCTCCAGACCCTTCACCAGCTCCCTTCCCCTTCTCTGGAAACACTCCAGCAACTCAATGTCACCCAGAACTAAACACAGGATTCAGGATGCACCCTCACCAGCGCTGAGTCCATGATAAAGGAGAGATAGGTGCAACACGGAGCATGAAGCTTAAGGTCAAAGGATAAAAAAAAGAAAGAAAAAGTAGTTACACTGGCATGCAAGAATCCACAGCAATCCAGAATTCCTGAATACTGCCCATGAGTTTTTTTGTTTTTCTCATTTTCCACTAATATGAAAACAACAGAGGACAGCTCTCTAGGGAAACGTTCTCCCTGTAAATGTCTTTTGTTCACATCTTCCAAATACTGTTACAGTACTGAAAAGGGATAACTGCAGAAAAATAATTTGTGCTTTCCTTAAATGTACTCGAGTGCCAAAGAACTGCATTTTGAAACCAGCGTGGTATGAATGTGTTATAGCTATCACAATTACTGCTAATTGCCAGTTATGGATCTTTTCCCAGCTTTATAGTTTGAACTTCTGCCTGCTGCTACACTAGTGTACAAATCTGAAACAAATCAACAGAGCAGCTATTTCCTCATATCTGTTGCATGAGAAAATAGACTGACTGTATCTGTAAGGCAGTGAAACACACCAGGAGGGGTCCCTAGCTAATGAACCAATCCTGCCAACGTCTGGCATGAAACAGGGCACAAACTGCTGAAAGAGGCTCGCATCATCTCCTGGCAAACCAGGGTACAGTCTGTTGCACAGCTATCTATCACACTGTCAAAGATATCAAATCAGCTCTGCTGGGGAGGGATTTCTGCCACCCTGACAGAGACATTTTTCTACCATCTAGTGCCACCCAACTATTAGACAGTTAGATTAGCTTTAACTTTTGGTCCCACACGTACCTTTGACAGCTCTTCTCCCTTGCAACTTTTCTCCTTCTTCATATTTCAGACCTAAATAATGGGAAAGGGTTTGCATTTGTTAACTAATCACTCAAGTCAGACACCAGTCTATTAATGGAAAATTAGCTGCCAATATGAAATAATCTTTGAAATTCATCATCTAAGCTCAAACTATGCACATTCTTGTTGCTTTCTTGCAAGCTGCTGAAATAACTGAGGAGTAAAACTGAGATAACGTTTCCAGGTAATAAATCTAGTCTGTTCTGGTGCTGACATATTTCGTATCTTCTTGATATTACAAGAAATTGAAAATAATTTTGTTTAAGAAAACTAATGAAATACATAAAAAACATGCATCTTAGTAACTCTAAAGATGTCTGTCATAACTATATTACAGCTAAACTTCCAGCTTTGTAAATACCACACAATTTGAAGAGACTGAATTTCCATCAATACATTGAAACCAATAACAGTAATGGATAAAGCTCATGTCTGATGCAGATAAACTTTAAAGAAATTTGAATGAGACTCTCTTGTTACAATGCTATACAAGCCATACACCAATGTAAGAGCAACCTATGTTGCTATTGGTATGAGAGGGAGTGGAGCAGTCTGAAGATAATGAAGCTGATGATGCAAAAAGGTGATAGGCCTAAAGATGAGAGGATACTTACTGGAAATCCCCTTCCACATGTCTACAACTGAAGACTTGTGTGGATCATTTATTCATCTTTTTTATTCTGCTTGAGAGCTCCTTTGCCCCAGCCTCTTTCCTATACTTTTTCTTAGTATAGATGCAAGTCCCAGTTACTCCTCCACTGACAAAGCCAGTTTTTCTTCATGTTTCCCATTCAAAATGGGACTTCAGTCATGCTTCTTTTATTAGATATTGATAATAACAATTTTTATTATGTGCCAACTCTAATTTCATTGCTCATACTTTTAAAAAATAACTTCGGAACCCAAGAGATTTTTTAAGGCCCTCCTAAAATTTCGGGTCTGGTTCTTTGTCATTCTGAATGGTAGCATCTTACTGGGAAAGCTTGCCGTTTTGCTGAAACCCATTCAGAAGCTCCTCAGGAAAAAAAACTAAAAAAAAAATCAAAAGTTTTGCACTTGGCTTATAGGTATTTGTTCTCAAATTCAATGCAATAATTTAGACCACTTACTGCACAATCCTATCAGACCCGTCAGTCATCTAAATATACTCATTGCCTCTGTACTAGATAATGAAGTTTCCTACATCCCTGAATGTAGCTCCACACAACCAAAACGTTCTGGATGACATGTAGGTTTTTAATCCACCACACAGCTGGGGAGTGGATAGGGAGGTGCTGAAACTGTGTGTTCAGTGCCTGCTGGCATTCTGAAACCTGTGAGGTCAGAGGGCTCTGCCAGTTCTTCAGACAGGTCTGGGATGTCTGTGCTCTTCCCTAATGCTGGAGCTCACCTATTTCCTGCAAAGCAGGTGTGTGAGATTACGCACACTATGCTATTCAAACACTGTATGCCATAACTGGAAAGATGAAATCTTTTAAGCCTTGTGATTTACTCTTTGGAGGTGTCTGAGCTGCTTGCTTGACTGCTTATAGAGATTAAAAATTACACTGTGAATCTGGATTCTAATTATTAAGGGATCAAAAAACATAAATTAGGCATGTCATGTAGTAATTCAGAATACAGAGCTTTACAGACATGTAATCTCAGCAGAAACTTCTGTTATTTTCTGTCTTCATTTCTTCTACCATTTTAGTGGATGAAGAGTAGCTATCATATTTATTAGTACTTTTAAAAGTTTAAAATTACACGTGTAATAGACACATACTTGCTGACAGCTACTATCATGCTATAGTAGATTAATAAAATCATGAGGGGAAGCAGAGGGGCAGGCACTGATCTTTTCTCTCTGGTGACCAGTGACAGAACCCAAGAGAATGGCCTGAAGCTGTGTCAGGGGAGGTTTAGTTTGGATATTAGGAAAAGGTTTTTCACCCTGAGGGTGATTGGAACAGCTCTCCAGGGAAGTGGTCACAGCACCAGCCTGGCAGAGTTCAAGAAGCCTTTGGACAACAATCTCAGGGACATGGTGTGTTTTTTGGGGATGGTGCTGTGCAAGGCCAGGAGCTGGACTTTGAAGATTATTGTGGGTCCCTTCCAACTCAGGATACACTGTGATTCTATGATGAGATCAGGATTAAATGTTAATGCTTGCTGTTGATAGAGATATATTTAAGCATACACTTAGAATCTTTACTGTCATTCATTACTTTAAACACATTAGAATTATTTGACCTTTTACAATTAATCTCGTTCCCCTGACCACAGATGATCATTTAAGGTACAGATAGCATTAAATGCTGTTAACTGTTCAGTGATTTTGATATTTATAGTGTGAATATAATCCTTCTAAAACAGAATATTAGATGAAATAAACACTTTTTAGATTACTGTGTATTGAAGTAGTTACACTGAATAACATTTTTTTTAAAAACTTTGACTATTTCATGCTAAATGAACATTCGTCATACAAATTTTTATTACCTCTGAGACAACGCTAGTCTCAGGCTTCCGGTGGGATAGCCAGTGCAGCCCTTCTCATATTCTGCAGTTTATACAACTATATAAAAGTGGCTTAAGCTCAAGGGGAAAAAAAAATTTGCTAAAGATCAGTTTGGGGAAAATGTATCAGAATTGATTGATTTTAAAATTCCCTGACAATCCTGGGTACTATACATAAATGTCCTCCCCTGTCTCTCTGCCTCATACACATACTTTCCAACTCACTAGCAAGTTGAATAAATCAGAAGAATGCATTAATATAAAATATGAACTAGAAAATTTCCTTTCCTGCTCCCAGGTGATATCTTGTCTTCCCCAGACTCTCTTCATTCTAAGAATCTTGTTGTTACTGCCTAGTGCTGCAAGTTCAACAGCAAAATTAAAGCATTTCATATCAGCTCAGTGATTGCAGCATTCTCAGGAGCAGAAGCAGCTTTTGAGCAGAGGAGATCTAAAAATTAATATTTCACTATCTTGAGATGTGCCCGAACTCTTGTTTTAAAAAGGTAAAAATTCAGATGCTATTCTGAACTAATTTCTGATGCCTCCACCTTGGCTCTGGTTGCTTGGTAAAGTGCCCACTCTGACAATTCCTGAAGGCAAAAAATCTCTGAAGAATTTAGCAGTTCAGGCACTGCATCTCTGAACTGTAATGGAGCTTAGCTGTCACCTGAATGTACAACTGTTCAAACTCTAAACTATGCAGAGATACTTAGTCCCAGACACAGAGAAATACAAAATCTAGAACAGAAACAGTATTAGGAGTTTCCCAGGTAAGTGTTAAAAGAAAGTAGGTGGCCCAAATAGCTTTCTTGGTCTAATGCTCCAACTAAATTTGTGTAAAAAAATTGAAGTTAGGCCACCAGCATATTAATCAGTTTAACTTAAATTAAACCATATTCTATAAGTAAGCAGTACAAATTTTTTTGCCTTGTCACAAGTAGAAGAAAATGTCTTCAGAATTTCCAGAGATGTTCATACACATATAAATATACTTTCAGTCTTGGTGACAGGCTTCCCACAATACATCATATGCTTGTGCTCTTTTATATTTACTATCCAAATACTGTTTTAAATCCTTTCTTCCTAAAGTATTTTCTGTAGGTCTTATTATTTCTTTAATTTTATGTACTAACAATTTAATAAATGCTTCCACTGAAATTAAATTTTGTTTCGTTACATGCTAATGGAGTACGCAGCATATTTCTGAAAACAAACAGGATTTACACTGCCTTCACTTAGACAGCAACATGTCAAATAAGCAGTTAATTGTGCATAGCACAGGCAATTTCCAAAGCAAGAATTCGTACATTATGAATATACGTCCTATATTATAACCCTTGACCGACGTCCGTCATTGTCCTCAACTTATGCTAAACTAAACTGGTGCCAGTAAATGCCTCACACAGAATTTCCTAGAGGCACCAAAAGGTTGCATTTTATGGTGAGTTCATTGCAATTTCTCCCCTTTCAAGCCCTAAATATGAGATGGGTCTCATAAGAGCCTTACGTGTGTATCCTAGCAGGTGATTTAACTAGTAATCTTCTGCAAAACTATATAACCAGCTTTGCAGTCACTCATATATTGGAGTCAGTGCTGGATACCCTGTAACAAACACAGCCTACAAGCTTCCACTTCTTTTATGGCACATCAGAGATCAAAAATCTACACTCCTGATCTTATATATCTTATTTATTTTTCATCTACCATTTACTGTACAGGGACTCAGAATGATCCTACTGCGTATCTACCTACAGAGGTGGATATTCATCTACTTTGGGGTATCAGTAGTTGATAGGCAGAGTATAATCCTTAAAAACTTGAGTTTGATTTGTATACAGAAAATCTTTCCTTACAGAGGATGACTCACAAAATAATTACTGCTTACAAACCTGAGCATCCTCCCTGAAAGCTTGCTGCAAGGCACCATTAGGCCTCTCAGATTTTGCTGGTGTACATGCCATGGTGCATTATATTCTTGGCTGGACTGAAACATACATCAAGCACATAATCACATTCCCGTGACTGAACAAATTACCAAATGTCTTTTAATCCACTAAATATACACAGGCATTTACTCCAACCTTACAGTAAATATGAGGAAACTTGGCTATGTTATTAAACTTGCCATTAGACAGGAATATACATCTGTGGTCAATATAATTTCCTCCATTCAAAAGACGCACTGAAGAGGATCTACATAACTTTCCTGGAACTGCCCAGGAGAGATGCAGGAGACAAAACCACAGTCAACACACTTAAGATTGCAGGTGCAGGCCATGAGCAAAAGGGCATCCAGAACTGAGGCAGATGAGACAAATGGCCCCAATGCTGGTTACCTGTGAGGGTTTCATACCTTGTGTCCTAAAGGTGTATCCTAACAGATGGGTGTCATGATCTTCCCAAAAAATCGTAACTTGGAGAGTCATTAAGAAAAGTTTACTTTTTTTCCTAGAGATAGGAGTTAAAAGAGGCCTAATATAGCTTTTCATAGACACGTTCATTGTGAAAACGGACTGCTTTGGAAATCCAAATGAGTAATATTCATTTAGATTCCAATGGAATAGATGGTCTACCTCTGAAGAGGAAAGAGGTATTACTGATATGTCTGAGATCGTTATTTAACACCCAGAGCACTCCAGTCAAGTGTTCTCACAACAAACAATGCATGGTTAGACATGTTTAGATTCCTGACTAAGGGCAATTCATTTGAATACTCCTGGATAAGTGTTGTAGTTGTAAAGGCTGAATCTGCAAATGAATTGCTATGATGCCTTTTAAAAATGCTGTATTATACCAGCACTGCTTCAACATCTGCCCAGCTGTGAATTGTTCTGATGTCTCTCAGTGTGGGCTGCCATTTTAAAGTGACTCCCTCAGCAGGAAGTCTAGTCTGTGACGCATGTTTTGTGACAAAGGAAAAGCTACAGCAATCACCAGATGAATAGGTGGAGGAATCAACAGATGGATGATGGAGTATTTCACTGTTGGTGTATTCAGATAAACTGTTTACTAAATTTCCTACACAGTCTCCTCACTGTTTTCACAGAACAGCTTGTCAAGATCTTAAATTGCAAAGGTAACCAAGAACCATTTTATGTATTTCCTAAATTACCTGCATAACTTCCTGCATAAGTTCTCTGTCTCTCCCTAAGTTTTGCTTTATAGTTTCAGAACTTCGTACTTATCCTGATATCATATGATCTCACAGAAAAAAAATACAGACCTATCTTGAGTTGCCTTCTCCGTCAGCATCTGGATGTGTAATAAGTACCTGAGATGAGAAGATACATCACTCAATCATGGTATGCAACACTGTAGTAGGTCTGCAAGAGGACTAGGTGCCTAAGGATGTGGCTGTATCCAACATGGATGAGTTGCTGTCATACAAATACCTCTCTTCTTCTTCAATAATTAAATCCTGGAGTTAGAAGTTCATTAAGACAAAATTATTAAATTATAAGATGACTAGACAGAACAAATGACAGAGCTGTGCAATTTGGTGCATAAGAGGGAAGGCACCCTCTGCCTTCACTCACATCACACAACATACTTAAGATGTTTCACAGGTTACGCACTGAGCTCTCCTATTAAAAAGGGGAAAACTAATATGAAAACAACTTAAAATTTTTGGGGGTCAACTTGATACCCGCATCTCCTCTTTTCCCTGACACCTATACATAACAAAGAAAGAACTGTTCTGAGCCACACCAAAAGGTTCATCAAGCCCTGTAATCTGCTCAACAGCACCTACAAAAATTTATGTGAAAAGGACAAGCCCAGTACAGACTGTTCGAGTTCCTCATCATAGTGACTATGGGCAGCCTAGGGTCACAGAGTCACAGCAGGCTTTGCTTGCATGGAATCTCCCAGGAAACCTCTGTATCAGACTACTGTTGGTCCACTGTGGAATGCTGAGGAGGATGCAAGAGCCAATGAAACTGCAGCTGACAAGTTGATGGCTTCCCTGTTTCCCTGTTTTTGGCAATGCTGTAATATCTTCTCACCTAAATGAACTATTCCTTCTCTGAACATGACTGAGCAGTATTTTCAGTAACACATATGACATTATAGGCTTTCTGTGGCAAGCTCAATCTATCCTCTCCAACACATTTCCATACTTCATTTTTCTATCCCCTCTAGATAATCTTTCCAGCTTCCAAATTTTATTCAGACATGTTCACCGTGATTTTGGTTGTTGCCTATAGACATCCCTGGGATGTAGCTTCATTCAGATTTTCTGAGATTCATTAATTCAGAAGACAAAAGTAGACTATTCAACTCTCCATGCACTGTTAAATTCAGCATCGCAGCAGACTGAAATTCCCAGCCTCACAGATGAAGGGTTAGACACGAAGATCTCTGAGGGCTTCAGGGGAAAGGTGAAAGAAGACACTGACAGCCTAACTAATGACTTTTTTATTTTGTTAGCAGTTTTCAAACTCTATCTTGTGGTGATGATTCTTTTCACTTCAGGTCAGCAAGGACACCCTATTCCACGTGTCCTGTGGGCATCCTTAATGTGATCTTATACACTTCCTCACAGTAGAGCCAAAACAGCAAACTGAACTGAAACATCCACTCTTATACAACAGCAATCCCACCATTATTCATGAATTTTTAATAGCTTTTTCTCAAATACTTCATTTTGACTGCATAGGGTTCACTAAATATCTGCACTAAAAAAATAGGGACCAAGACAGCACAGCACAGCGCACCACCTCAAATGAGGGCCGCAAGGTTTCCCTGAATGAATACTTTCCCTTGCAGCCTGAGCTGGTTGTGCACCTTAGCCCAGTGTGACCTTGAAGTGTGATCTTCTTGCAGGCAATCATGGCTCTGGCTTCTAGGTGGGCCCTGACTATAGTTTTGGGTCTTGCTGAACATCACTGTCAGACTGTGCAGTGAACAACCTTGTCATTTTGGTATATATAGACATAAACCAGCTCCCGAGAAGGACTGCGGTCTTGGAACATAGAGGACAAAAGACAAAGGGGCAAGGCAGAGTGGCAAAAGAAATTACAAAAAAATTTAAAAGAACCAAAAACACCTGCATCAAGATAAGTCTGATTAGAAAGACAGTTCAACACTTAACACTCTAAATGGCAGGAAGTCAGTTACATTACCTTCCCAACAGTTTTTTTAAAGTGTTGGTGTGTGTTGGTTATTTTTCACATAATCAAAGAAATTTAGATCACACAGAAGCAATGTTTCTAACTTCTGAGTGGCTGCTCTACAACCAGACATTCTACAGCTGTTGCATTATACCAAAATGAGCTCTTGAAAAAAATAAGTTTTCAAAGAAATTGAGACAGAGAGAAGAATACTATTGAGAGTGAGAAGCAACTGATGTTCTTTGGAAATACTGCAGAACGAGAGAAGATTTATACAGGCTTTTGAAACTATGCATGACCAACTGGACTCAAAAGCAATCACAAAAAGGTGCTGCTGTTTTTTGAATATAGTAGTACCTGAAATTCTCCATTTACTTGTTAGCTTGGTACTAATATAGAAAGAAAAACCTGTCTCTGAATATGTGCAGGAGAAATACTGTGCAGGAGAAATACTGTGAAAAGTGAAACTTTTGAAGGACATCATTGTCATCACATACACCTCTCAAAGAACAGAACTTCTTTCATTTCTCTAAATTTGAGGAATTTTCGACTGACAGTCACTTAACAAGTTCACCATGTAATTATGGCATACTGACTGATTCCATTAGAAGAGATCAAATAGTGATTGGAATCAAAGATATAAAGCTACTGGAATGACAGCTACAAGATAGAAACCTAAATCAGGAGAAGCAATAAGGACATGTCAAAAAAGATGTTAGAAGAAAATTGAGATGCACTTACACTGGACAAACAGATTATCACAAGGGGAAATTAGAAAATGGAAAGACAATAATAAGTTAGAAAAATCAGAGAACCACAAGAAGCTGTGATGGACAGGAAGTGCATGAACTGTAAAAACATGCACAGATCCAAGCATCCGATATCCATATTTAGATACCACAAACATAACCATTTTACAATAATTTTCAATTTAAACACATTAAATATCAGCATATCAGTGCTCTATATTAGAAGAAAAAGTTGTAAAAAAAAATCAAACTGAAAGGGACTTCTAGAGAAAGCTTTAATCTTCAAAAGCTGAATGCAGGTATGGCAGTGGGCTGACATCTTGCCCTACACACTGAGGGAATCCTTCTGAATTATAGATTTGCTATTGATATCAAATTGAATATTAGACAGGAAAATGTAGCTGTGAGCTTTTCATTGAAAAAAGCGAAGTCCCCACCAAATAACTTCAAGAGGAAAAATAGTTCTTCCTGAAGAATAAAATAATCTTGAACTGAAAATCAAAAGTGAAAATTAACCTGGTTGCATTTGTTTTAATTGCTAAGCCCATACGTATGCCAAGGATTTACAAGCAGGTTAAATTCAAAAGGCAAAGAGAGATCCTGAAGCTGTGATACATAATTAGAAAATTAGGCCATACTTACAGATACTTTATAAAACAGTTTGATTTATTTTTTTATTATTATTATTAATACTTCTTTGAGTTTACATCAGGTACTGCATTCAGTTTTGGGCCCCTAACTTCCAAAAGGTCATTGAGGTGCTGGAGCATGTCTTGAGAATGGGGGCAAAGCTTGTGAAGGGTGTAGAAAACATGTGTTATGAGGAGCGGCTGAGGGAGCTGGAGTTGTTTAGCCCGGACAAAAGGAAGCTCAGGGGGGACCTTATTGCTCTCTGCAACCACCTGAAAGGAGGGTGTAGTGAGGAGAGGGCCAGTCTCTTCTACCATGCCTGCAGTGAGGACCAGAGGAAATGGCCTTAAGCTGAGCCAGGGGAGATTCAGATTAGATATTAGTAAAAAATTTTCACCATTAGGGGTGGTCAGGCGTTGGAATAGGTTGCCCAGAGCCACCATCCCTTGACATGTTTAAGCGGTGTCTGGAGCTGGCACTGGGAGATGTGGTTCAGTGGTTTAGGAGGTAGTAGTGTTAGTGCTGAGTGGATGGTTGGACTGGATAATCTTAAAGGCCTCTTCCAACCTTAATTATTCTATGACTCTATGGATTCTATATAATCCTGTGCATAATCAAACATGAAAATCTTAGAGCATATTTGTAACACAGTTAAGAGGAATAGTGTAACATGCCATAAATGTACATTAAACCTGTACTTACAGGACATGAAACTCCACAATATTTTTCTCTGGTGGTGGTTCACAGCTTAATGAACAAAAGAAACAAAGTCTAATGCAGACTGCTTAAGCTTCTTTTTCAGGAGAGTCTATTTCAACACTTAAAATCGCAGGTATCTGTGATTGAACAGTTTGATGAAAAAGAATTGAGACAGTTAAGAGATAATGCAAAAGGCTACACATGTTGGAAGGATTTAGTTCCGCTGAACCTAAGGGCATTGCCTTTACAGCACAGTACATCACTATTGGAATTGTGCTTAGTGGGAGAGAGCAAATTCTCAGTTTAGCAGAACTGCAGCAGAGAGTAGAACAAATTGTAACATGCAGCAAGAAAAACTGATAAAGACATAAAAAAATGCATGGTATAACGGAGATTCAAAACGATGAAATCCATTATCGAGTGGAGCTCTAGTTCATTTCTACATAGATAAATCATGAACTTTAAAAGACTACAGCTATCAGAAAGGTTACTCCTCATTTCTGTGCAGTACAGGATCCTGAAGGTGAGGTTTTCAGGGAGACAAGAAGTAGGTGAAAATCAATTCTTAGCAACGAGCAGATAGATGGGTAGAATTTGCAGACAGCCCCTACCCAATTCTACAGTGACCCTCAAAGAAACAGTAGCAAAGGCTGAAAAGGAGCTGAATCAGGGGTGTTTCACAGGAGTACAGATGGAATTCAGGAAAGATTCGTTGAGCATTTCTAAAACACTTAGTGGAGCTGTAGGAGTGTTGGACAAAAGGAATATGCACCGACCTTTTTAGTAACTGAACCACATAATCAGGAAGTCAGACACATAAGTAACAAATATCCAGTCCATCTGTGTTGAGTTTTAAGGAATGAAGATTGCACAATTTACAACCAAAGAGACAGACAACAGTCTCTGTTCCCTTGCAGTTTTGTTGCATCTTCTTTGAGACACTTATGTCGCATTGTTCTTCTCTACATTAGTGCATTTATTGTGTAGTCTTATCAACTACCTTGGAGAACTCATTTATTTAGGTAAATAAGGTCTTGACTTTTTGAGTCTGATTATTTTCCTCTTTCTACTCCTTAAGAATTACTGCTTCAGCTGTGCTTTGGCTGCTGGTGACTACCAGGACATCATAATAACTGCTCCTGATTCCACACAAGCAGTCATGCCACTGGATCAGATTTTCTTGCCATGCCTGTTGAACAACCAAGCTGCTTTGGCTGGCTGTCCCAGCTCACTTTATTCTTTCTGCTGATTCTTACTGATCCCTGCCAAATTTCCATCAAACTTTGACTTCAACTGTAAAAAAGTGCAAGTTTTCCAAAGAAATATTAATTTGCATTAATTTTTACCATGAGTCATGCAAATTATGTAAACTACAAGGAGCTTTAAAGCCTCTGGAAACGTGCTCATGTGTTCCACATCATCATAGTATTTGTTTGACATAGGCCTCAATACATGTGAAACATCCCTAGGAAATGTAGATTTATCCATAATTCATTTTGCAACATGGACAAATTGAAACAGCATGAGAATATCTTGATTGTGACAACAAGTATGCAAGAGATTCCAACATTCTTCTTCCAAAACCTTCATCTTGAGTACTTTATCACATATTTTATAGGTTCAGAAATTTATAATCTTAAATTTCTAAGTAAAAATTTACAGATCAATTAATGAATGTTAATATTCACCTGGAAATGGCATATACCAACCTTGCAGAACAGGTCTACAGGTCTATATAACCAGTAATATGTTTCAAGGTGACAGTCACTCAGTATGGAAAGGACAGCTGAACTGAGAACAGCAGTGAAAAAATCATAAACATCTTCATCTGTGTTCATTGTATTTGTGTTAGAAGCCATGATACGGTTAGAAATTACTGTAGATCTCTCCTGTCTAAAACATGGGCATAAAGGGTGATACTTCAGAATACTGTGATGCTGCTAACTACTAAAAATATGTACTTTGTTATCACTATTGCGGCATTAGCTGTGATAGGGAAGTTCAAAACCACACTTTGAGTGCAGATCCCACAGGCATCCTAGTTGAAGACTAATGTAAACGCAAGCAAGTTTTTCTTTCTCCCTTTCTCCAGCCTGTCAAGATCCCTCTGGATGGCAGTGCAACCCTTCTGCATATCAGCCACACCCTTCAGGTCAGTGCCATCAGCAGACTTGCTGAGAGTACACTCTGCCCCATCATCCAAACCATTAGTGAGGGTATTGTATGGGACTGGAACAACTACAGATCCCTGGGGTTCTGATTACTGGCCTCCAACCAGACTTTGTACCACTGATTGCCATGCCGTAGTCCAAGCTATTCAGCCAGTTTTCAATTCACCTCTGCCTGCTCACCCAGCCCATGCTCCAACACCTTCTGTATGAGAATCTTAAAGGAAACAACATTGAAATAATTACTGAAAACAACATCTGCTACTCCCCCCTCGTCTAGCAAGCCAACCATTTTATTGCACAATATTTTCAAGTTGGTCAAACATGACTTCCCCTTGGTGGGTCCATGCTGACTAATCCTGTTTTCTTGTCCTTCATGTGCCTAGAAATGGCTTCCAGAACTGGGTTTTCAATCACCTTCCCAGGGACTGAGGTGAGGCTGATGAGCCAAATGTTTCAGAATAGTAGTTTTCCTCCCAGGAGCACAGACCTGTTATTTCAGTGATTATTTTTTGCTATTACTAATATGAACCTGTGATTCAAATTTTTATGTTCACATTAATTCATACCAAAGCTTATTTATTTCTCGTGCTTTAGAACACTTTTTGTCTCCCTCTGATTGCTGACCCATAACTCATAGATACACAAAGCCTTTTTGTACTGGGGAGCTAGTTAAGAAATTGCAGCATGAATACCCTTGTTTGCACCAAAAAAAAAAATATCATTCATGGTCCAGTAGCCTTATTCACACACACAGAAGCTCTTGTCTAAATATTTGTGTGAACAAAAGGTCTTTCCATGAATTTTTATCACAAAATTGAGCAAATAAAGGTGGGTTCCTTGCTGAGTCATGGGGAAATTAGACCTTGTAAAAAAAACTCATGATCAAAACTTTTATTATACCTCAGTCAAGCTAGAAATCCTCCAAACGTAACCATTTCCTATGTGCTCTAGACTTGATTTCTATGTATCTATTACCTCAGTACCAGTAGAAATTGCTCTCTTACCCGAAAGAGGTTGGCATTTCTATTTCTAATCCTTGGCATTTCTAAAGCCAGAGAGATTTGTCTGTCAAAAATTACCTGTTAGGTATTAAACCATTTTATTCAGATCTCAGTTCTTGATCAGTAAATTTGTAAACTTTTATTAATTTGAGAAAATTCCATTGATGTGCCCATCCATTTTGCCATGCAATTCCTGGACCATAAAATTTCTGGGTATATATTTTGAACAGATATTCAAAGACCAATCTTACTTTACACAGCCCAAGACATATATAAATCTAAAGAGAAAAAAAAATAAAATACAAAAAGAACCCAAAACATCGCGCCTGCCAGGGCAAACTAGGAAAGAATTTTTATGATTTAAAATCACTTTCTCTCTCCATGAAATGAAACTTTCAAAAGAGAAGTGAGGGAAGATGGGAAGAAGAATCAGAAGAGAGAGTTAATAAGAGTGCACTTGCTCCACCTGATTTGGGGAAGCTGGAAGTTCAGGGCTTTATCATGTATTGAATTACCAAACGCAAAAAAATCTCCAGCAAAGATGAATGAGTAAATTTTACTCAGTCGTGATCTGTAAACGAATAGAAGTATTTACTTGAAGCAGGTGTAAGGGATTTAAGCTGCTATTGTGAGCAAAGCACAACAATTCCAAGTGTGATTTTCTCACCTACCAAGTAAATATCATGGGCATCACTGCATTAACTGGCAGGCGAGTCTGAGTCCTGACTCCTCTCTTCATTTCAGGTCCACCTAAGCCTGCTACACACATGACATGGAAATTACTGACACATAGATTTTTCACTAAAACAACAAAATGTTTTCCTAGAAAATTATGAGTTTTGTGTCCTGCATAGGAACCTTGTCTCTGTGTCCCCCTCCTTTCTTCACAGACATTATCACCCAGGAGGGGGAGGACATCTCTTCCACTCCTTTCCAGAAAAGAGCTCATACTTATTTCTTAAATCATAGCATTACTTACACCACTGTAATTACCTCCCAGTTATGACTGACCCTTAAGACTACATCTCCTGTGATCCTAAATCAATCTCTCTTTCTTTCTTTGCAAATCCTTCCGTGATTTTGAATACTAATAAAAAATGCAGACTTTGTCCTACTTTTGAGGAGCTTCCCCTGTTCCCAGTGCAATGAGGCTTACACCATTTTTCCTGAGTATCACCTACACTTATCCCACGTTCCAGTCTTCTGATGGAGACTGGCGTACAGCCCAGGTCCTTGCATTGTGCAAATGTCTCAATCCAGAAACAGAATATTGGGCACTGCTGACAAATTTACAGCAGCCTTGGTGCAATACACTGTCCTTAGAACCAGTTTGGCACTAGGGAGCACTCCGCTTCATGCAAGGTTCACGAACCCCACAACCACTGCCAAAAAGCTGTCAGTTACCTTTGAATGTTCACACTACATAGTTTGTGGGCAAAATTACTTAATTGTGCTTTGCTTAGGTGAATACAAGTCTCCAAGTTCTGGCCCTAATCAGTGTTGAGGAAGACCATTTTAGTAGCAGAGTTCATAGAGATGTAGCTTGGGAACAGCTTCTACCTCTTTGTTTAAAGTGGTAACTTTGGTTAGTGGTAACAAAATTGATTGGCCTTATAAGGGAAATTAATAGGCCATGAAAGTGAAGAAAGGAAAACTGTACACTTTAGTTTGCCGTCAAATAAAATGGATTGAAGGTTCCTTCTAGAAGGAGAAAAACACTTTAATGGAGTCGTCTATGCTTAAGGGTGGCAGATGATTCAGGAAAATAAAAAAATAAATTAAATAGTACTAATTAAAGACAGACTCTTTTAAGGTTTCTAGCCCATTTTTCTCTCTTTTTTTTTCATTGCAGAATTGTAAGAGGAACTCTAAGTTCTACATGCTATTGCAAAATCCCTATGAAATGCAGTATTACATTGCATATTTCTTGAACTGCAGACGAAAATATTCTAATGGTATATCAACGGAGGTCTGAACTACTGCACCATGCAATACTACCATAATTCCAAATAATACCTCTGAACTCAGTAAGGATAAGGTAGACTCTGATTAGTTCCACAACGTAATAAGGGATCCAAGCTTTTCAGAAGCAATGACAACAAAATATTTTGGTTTTGTCTGTATGATGAAGAGAAAAAAATCAACCCAAACCTAAATTAAATCTTTTTTCCAGTTTTATGATGAAGAGATGGCAGCTGTATTACCTTGCTAGAACGGATTGGAAACCACTGTATTTAATGCTTGCCTACAGCTGTGAAACACTGCAATGAATGACCCAATGGCTAATTTCTTCCAGACTCTGTTCCTAGACAGAAAGTTAAAAAAATACTTTTTCACAGGGTCATTATTGCCACTGAAAAGGATAAGGGATCTTCATGCTTAATAAATAAAGCATGTATTTTTGTGCTGAAAAATAAATAAAATGTTTGGTTCAGATAATCAGTTGAATGTCTTATAGGAAAGCACTTTGAATAGGACCACTTTGGCAGACAGATGGATCTAGAAAGTTTATCTGCCTGTTGCTGAACAGTCTGTGCTCACCAGTAATCAAGAGCTTAGATCAAACTCTGTGCATGAGGACAATGCATCATTCTAATTAGCGTTTAATTCTAGGTGGTTGTGTTCATTTTATTATATTTCTTAACAGCTATTGCATTGCAATACAGACAGCTTTTATATGTTTTCTTGCTACTTTCCCTCATTACATACTCCTCAGATGAATGTAAATGTGGTAAAGGCCGCAGTCTTTCATACTAATGAATAACACAAACTATTGAGAAACATCTGAGTTGTTGCTAAATTAATTTCAAACTCAGTGTTGCTTAATTACATTTTATCGCACTACGAAAACTCTTTTAACATCACAGAGAATGCCCACTGTATGGTGCCCGAGGGGAGGCCACACTTCTGTCACGCTTTGTCAAACACGAGGCCACCTATCGGTATCATGACTGGTACAGTTTGGTTGTGTAAGGCCTTCTATATGTACAGGCGCTCTTTCTCTGTGCCCAGCTTCTCAAACGTCTCAGGAAAGGACCTGCAGCAATAACAGTTTCTGCATTCCTGTCTGGTGCTCTCAACAGCTGTGAGGAAAAGCCAGCAATACGACCTACAAACTTTGAATAATGAAGAGCCCATAGCGAGAAAATATCCTCCCTCACTGCAGTAGCTTCCTTTCAGAGAAGGAGAGCTCTAGACCTGTTACTAGGTTGGAAAACATCATGATCTCTATCTAAATACTATTGATTCATCCCATTTTACATTTTCTAGGTTGATATACTTAGCTTGAAAATGCAAATATTCCTTAACAGCACAACTGAAGTTCTGTCATGATGGCACTAAAGCTAAGGAAAGTTCTGTTTTGATGAGTGGTTTCTTGTTTCCAAGCACAAGTTCCTGCATTTACTGCAGCTCTGGCTCATCTCTTTCAATAGTAACTAATGGTATCAGTTAACTGGCACAGTTACCTTATGTATTTTTAAAACACTCACTAGAAGTGCTTAAAGCATTTGCTTCATTTTCCCCTTTTCAACTTCATGAACCTCGTATGGTTACATTACATGCAACTAATATATGCAGAAAACATGAAAATTCTGAAGCTTACCCCCAGCTACAAATATATATCAAAGAAACATATATCCATGATATTTGCTGCTGTAAAATAAGGTAAAAGTAATGAAATTCTCATTTGCCAAAACATCTATGCAGCAAGAACACAAATCCACATCAACTTAGACCTTTTTTGAAAGTCTGAAAATCAGTGACTAGAACTGATGTTAAAACAAAAATTCCAGTTCAGAGCGGTATTTGACCTAACCTTTCAGTCCACTGAGTTGCAATATACATAATGATGTGTCTAACCATGGTGTTTATCACAATCGTGGCCTGTTAAAATTCATACTGTATAGAGGTTTTTGCAATGAAGAAGATAAAGCACCAGTAATGTTGTATCATTTAAACACTGACATATTCCCTTCACCTATTAAGCAAACTTATAAAATACAAAGGCAGTTCCTCATAAATTTTCAGTATTTGTCATGAACACCAGACTTATGGACTTTAGTAATATGTATCTTTCCTGTTCTCTGAAGTCTCTCTTTTAATGATAAAGTAATTTGTTGAAAATCTCGTTGCTGTGGAAATCTGGAGGGAGGGGGGGAAAGGAATCACAAACAAATTCAAAGGTCATAAAATCCCTAAAACCAGTCCTTTCTTACTTTACAAGGGTCACCATCAGGCCCTGGTGCTCAGGTAAACAAAGGAACATTTGTAGGAGCACAGACACTTGACCCGTGAGAAACTCTAATGGTAAGAGCTATGCTGCATCAGATATGACTAGACTACGCTTGCTACCATCATCTCATTTTACTGCAAAGTCAATTTAGTGTCCACTGTATAGAAATGTTGTCCAAGTCATTTACTTTTAGGCAATATTCATGGTGAGGACTGTAGTTTTCCAGAATATTTCAGTTTTTCAGGGTCCAGAGGTGCTTCTATTAACATCAATGTCTAAATTCACATGTACGTCAAAGACAGCTGGAGCCATGATGTGCTAACTAGAATAAAGGAGCCTATCTGGGAGGAAAAAAATTACTCTGGGACTTCAGGCTTCATTCATTGTTTCTGGTAGCACTCAGGACTACATAACATGTAAAATGATTCCACATTCATGGAACTGTGTCTCCCCACCACCAGCACGACATGAATAGATCTACACTTTTTTTTCATTTTTTAATGCAATTTTAACATTCAAAATCATTAGTTAGAATCTAATAAAGTTTGTTAACATACCATTACTATATGTTACTAAAAGAGAATATATTTATAAAAAAAATTAGAGTAGCTCTCTATTCCTTAGAGATAATCATTTTGGAGCTTTGGTGAAGGTTTTTTAAGATTTCCTCATTTGGGAGCAATCCAGCTATTCACTTTGTTGTAGTCAGTTATTTATTATGGAGTTGCTAAAAATACAGTGCAGCAGGATCTGCTATAATGAAAAATGACATCCCATTTCTCATTAAAAAGACAGTGGCTGCTAATCAGTGTATATAAATACTTCTTGATGCCTGTGGCAAAATGACATTTTAAAGACTATTTCTCTACTTGTAAATGAAACCTTTGCATCTCAAATTACAGTGAAGGAAAACACCCTAGACACTAAAATGTAAGTCTGTATAGCCTAAGAAAAAAGCAAAGTGAGGAAAAAAAACAACAAAAACCCTAGAGATATTATTTGGTTTTTGCTAGCACCTTTTCAATTATTCTCTGCCCAGGTCATATCTTCCTTACTATGGAACAGGTTAATACACATCTCTGGCTTTGAACAAGTTATTAAAAGCCTGACATTCTGCTGATATTTGAGATTATGTGTGCCCATTCCTGCCCTCACACCTTTCCTTCTCCAGGCCTGATCTGTTGTTGAATAAACAATACAGTTCCCTGCTGTTAAACCACAAAGCATTATTCTGACACTGTAATAAAGCAGGGAGAAGCAAACCACAGCAGAATTACAAAGAACATCTAGGTACCTGCTATTTCAGGCTAGAAATTCATTTGCTCTGGTGATGGGTTGCTGTATAACAGAGGCAGAAGTTTATGCAGAAGGGCACACAGTGGAGGCAGAAACTCTGGGCAGAGCAGCATATGGGCTGCTCAGCAGCAGTGGAGACACTGCAGGGCTCAGTCCCCACCCTGCTGGAGCTCTTCCCCAGCACATTTGGGGTCTCAACTCCATTACAGATGTGTCTCTTCAGGTCTGGGGCTGCGGGGATGCCTGGGCTCTCCTGCTGACGCTGGGGTGGCAGGAGGAGTGCACTGACAGAGGGTCTGTCTTGCCAAGTAAACAAGTAGGGATGAGAGATCAGCACACCGCAAGGCATCAGTTTGTCTCCTTGATTTAGATGGGGACCGACTGATTCAGTGGGTCACAGCCAGCTGCACGGCTGGTGTTGAAAACATGGATGTTTTTTGTGACCATGGGACTATTCAAGGATTAAGAACTCCTAGAAAGAGACAGGACCCACCTTTCAAAGTGGGGAAAATCATCTTTGTCATCAGGCTGTGCAAGCAAGCGTGAAGAGCTTTAAAGTAGGAACAATGGGACACAGTCCATAGCCAGTAATTAAGTGAGGAAACAGTGGAGTAGGTTGGCAAGCAAGGTGTCCAGGGTGATGTGGACCTGAACATCCACACCATGAAAAAAAAAAGTTGAAAGGGGTCTACTTAAAGCATAAGCACAGAAATAAAGGAGTACCTGCAAGCAAAGACAGTATCATTGGGAACACACTTGTACCTTTTCTGGGAAATGAGCATGGCTGGGTGCCTCTGAAGTGCCTGTATAGTAACACATGAAATATGGGGAACAAATGAGGAAATAGATGTCAGTGTGCAGCTGCAGGGCTGTGAAATCATCCTAGAGGTGTGGTAAGAATTCACACAACTGAAGTGCTGCAGTGGATGGAGACATGTCCCACTTTAGGGAGATTTAAGTACAGGCCCAGATGGAACAAAGGGAGAGTCATTTTATGGGAGAGAATACATGAAGGAATACATGAAGACCTTCCATCTGATGAATGAAGAGCTGAGACCTTATGAGTCAGGGTTAGAGGTCAGGCCAAAGTGGTTGGTACAACTGAGTGCGTCTCCTTCAGGACACCTGATCAGGAAAATGCAGATGAAACCTTCACATAATTTCACTTTTTCAGGCCGTGATACTCATGGGAAACTTGAATAACCCCAGTATCTCCTGGAGAAACAACACAGGAGGGCAGCAGCAGTCCAAAACATATACGTAGCATACCCCAAGAGTCAACAATAGGGCAAATACTGTTTAACATCTTCATTAATTAATTGGATAATGAGACAGATTACATTCTCAGCAAGTTTGGACATGACAAAAAAAACTGAGAGAAGCAATTGATAAACCACAAAGTGGTACTGATATTCAAAGGGATCTCAACAGGCTGAAAAAAATGAACTGAAAGGAATCTCATGAAGTACAGCAAACAGAAAAATAAATTCCTGCACCTGCATAGGAATAACCCACGTACCAGTACAGGCTGCAGACTGGTTGGAAAACTGCTTTGCCAAAAAGGACCTTGGGGCCCTGTTAGACAGGTTGAAAATCAACCAAGGCCCATGTGCCCTTGTGCCACAGAAGGCCAAGAACCTTCTGGACTGTATTAGGAAGAGCATTGCCAGAAGTGGGAAGGCTGCTCAGCCTAGTAAGATGCACCTGGAATACTGTGCCTAGGTGTGATGTCTCCAATAGAAGACAGGAATATGTTGGAATAGGTCCAGCAAAAGGCAACAAAGATGATTAAGGGACTGGAGCACCTGTCATACAAAGACAGACTGAAAGTGCTGGGACTACTTACACCAAAGAAGAAATGGCCCAGAGGAGATGTCTTGGATGTTTATAAATACCTGATGGGGGAAGTAAAGAAAATGGAGCCAAGCTTTTCATCATGGGACCCAATGGCTAGACAAGAAGGCACAAACTAAAATAGAGAAAAATCTGTTTAAGCACAAGAAAAAGCTGTATTTTTTTCCCCACAGGCTGCCCAGATAGGATGTGGAGTCTTCCACTTTGGCAATATCCAAAACCTGATCAGATACAGCCCTTAGCAAACAGCCCTAGGTGTCCCTGCCTTGAGATGGAGTTTTGACCAGATGAACCAGAGGTGCCAACCTCACCTGTTCTGTGATTCTGTGATGCAGTAGCAATGGTGATTATACACTGGCTGTCAGGGTGCACATAGAACTGTGTGCGCAGTACAAGAAAATTTGGTGCCTGAAAAAAAGCCATACCTGTATCTGTAAATCTATAGGTATGAATATATTATATCTGAAAATAAATATAGTAAGAAACTGTGATGTAGATTATAGTGGTAACTTGTTTAAATTATTCTTGGAGCTGGGAAAAGGGTAAAGGGAAAATGCAGGGAAAGAAAGAGAAATTGTTACAAGTTGTCACTGAACCAGACACAATCAGCAGTTTGAGTTTTATCAGCTGTCATGACCGCAATAAAAATAAAGGATATAATAGGCTATATTTTATCACAAGTATTTTCCCTCATATAAGCATTACCATGTAGAAGAGATACCGACTGCCAAAAAAGATGCTGATCTCCCCCTTTGTCCTTCAGCGTGCCTATAGTTTATGAATTTTCAGTTGTGTCACCAGTCCCAAGGCTTCCCTTATGCTCCTTTTTACTATGCACAGTTCAAGGAAGATGCCAAAACCTCTGAGAGTTTTTTGTGAGTGGATAAATATATATACATATGTAAATGTGTGTATGTGTGCATGCATATGCATATGTATATGAGTGTGTGTATATATATATATTTTTTTTTTTAACAAGCATAATTCTAAATCTTACTGGCCAGCAGCTAGGTAAATTTCTATAAGATACAAATATATACTTTCACATAAAAAAAAATTTAATCTATACTTATCGATAATTTATATAACATGTAACAAATTTCTGAATGTTTTCATCATCGGTATGATTATCTGATTCTTTACTGAATACCACAATTTTCTTTGCTGTGGGCATACTTATTGACAGAGTTCCACAGGATAATTGCTATATGTTCAAAACAATGCCTTTTAACACGGTTCATTATAACGAAAGGTACATCAAAAAACCCTTTTCCGTCTCTTCATCCTTTTGAATCTCTACCATATTGTCATTAGGCCAACTTCTCCCTATCACTTTTTCCACATTTTTATCTTTGTAGTCTGTTGGTCATGTTCTTATGATCTTTCATCATACAGCATTGCATCCTCTTACTTAATCTCTTTAGAATCAGGACAATCTGAACCGAATGTAGCTTTCAAAACAATAACATCAAAGTTGTACCCCTTTCTTATGAATACTAGCAAGATATGATTGTGAGATCAGCTCCTACAATTTGTGTCAACACTTAATGAGTTCTTCACGTTTTTTATGCAAATATCTAGTGAACATTAAATCTGGAATTTCTATGACCTGGGATCTTCAGGTGTAAACTCTGTTTTGGAGTTGCATTACATGCATTCAGCTTGCAGTGTACAAGCACTGCTAATTCACCTTGAAAACTGAAAACCTCGACAGAGTGACACTGCACTTACTTTGCTCTTTGTGTCTCTCATCTATGCACATGCAATTGACACCCTAGCAACCGCAGAGCTCCCCTTAAATTCTATGTCCAGTTCAAACCTGGAGGAATTCCGCTAAAGCCACTTGTTACTTGCCCATGGCCTTCCTCCAAGCTCCTGGCCCTCCTTTTTGTGGCTTGCGCATCCTAGGAGCATGCTGCTTGAACAGAGAAATGCTTTCCAGCTGTCTTTAGAGGGTGCATATGAGCACTTATAAGTTGGCTGAAATTCTGCATGTTGGCCTTATATGTGTGCACTCTACCTCACCACTAATGGCCAAAGCCACAGCATAGATCAACACACACAAAAAAAATTAATGCTTTCACATTTCACAGCAATCTAGGGAATCATCACGTAATAATGTGTTCTCTCAGCAGTAAGTGTATGTTTGATGGAAAGCTATGAACAGACAGTCAATGCTGCAGGAACAGGAAACCAATTAAGTAAGGTCCATATGGACTACACTGTGAGCACAGCGGGATGCAGAGCAGACACTAAGTGCCATATGGAGTGTAGATGGAGAGCCCATCTGGGTGTTTTCTTTACAAAGAGACCCACAATTTTATTATACCCATTCTGAGCTTCAAATTACAGACATCTTGAAAATGTTTGAATTATTTTTATTTCTACTGTAATTCATTTGTATGTATATGCAACACACGTCGCTTGGAAGTACGTGGGCTTCTGTTATAAAGACCAAACCTCTCTTAGTGAGATTCAACAATGTACACTCAGATTTAAAATTTCCCCAGCAGTCAGCAGCAAGAGACAGCAAAAAGCTCTACTACCATGGGAACAGAACAGGAACAAAACTATATAAGAGCACAGCTACGTCCCTAATTCTTTTTAAATGCCACAGGGGAATTAACCTGCAATTTTTCTCAATTTGCTACCTTTCTTACTCTGTTACTTTTCTAGCTTCATTATTTAAGCTTGTTGACTTAAAAAAGTGTATTATTTAAGTATGTTGACTTTTACATCCAGCTACGTAGTAAGGAAACGGGAAGAGGAAGAAAAGATAACTCCGTCATCAAATGTTCTGCGGTGTGCCCCTCGGGTGTTCCACCCAGGGGAATAATAAAACTCCTTACACAGGAAAAGCCACAAACACTTTTTATTGGGGACTCTTTATCAAGGAGTGTAGTGAGAAGACAGCAGGAGGGCCAACCGTTTTAAACTGAAAGCAGGTAGATTTAGGTTATAGATTAAGAAGAAATTCTTCACTATGCAGACTACAACACCCTGGAACACACTACCCAGAGAAGCTGAGGCTGTCTCATCCTTGGAAACATGCAAGGCCAGGTTGGATGCGGCTTGGAGCATCCTAGTTTAGCAGAAAGTGTCCCTGCCCATAGCAGAAGGTTTGTAATTAAGTGATCTTTAGGGTCTCTTCCAACCCAAACCATTCTGTAGTTCTATGATAATATTTTCCTCAAACAAAGGAGAATCCTCTACCTCTAAAACCTAGAATTTACTTTTTATACATAAGTTCACAAAAAATGTCCTCTATTTTAGCTTCCACTGCAGCAGAATCACACACTTAATTACATGTCATAAATGAACTTTTAAAATCAGCCTATTAGGTACTCAAGCACTTACCTGATCATGCTCTGAGTCTTAGTGCATTTTTTTAATTGCTGAAGCTGGATTTTTCTTCAAAAATAAACAGGTGTGTTACCTCAGCCACTTTTATTATAGGGGCTAAAAACCATCAATTTTCTATTTCAGCTCAGAATGTATACAACCTATTTTAAAACATTGCATTCTTCTAGCTTTATTCTCTTCTCACATGCTGTACCCAACATCAAAGGGAACAGAGGCCATCAACCAACCCAGCAATTATTATACTCATTTACTCCTGTGGTTAACCACATAAACCTGTTTCTGTATCTGCCTGGCCCACCTTCAAGGAATTAGTCAGTGATTGCTCAGAGACCTGAAGACATGCCAACAAGAATAAAATGTTTTTTGTGGAGTTTTCCAACCAAAAATATTTGTGTCTGTGATACATACAGTGTGCTGAATTGAACATATATGTCTTCGTTCAGAATATGATGGGACCCTCCTTCATTTTCCAGCCTAAAACTGTTTTTCTGCTTATGGACTAAACTATATGCAAAAAATTTCACTGATTTAAAAAGAAAAATATCACCAAATGTAACTGTCATATCCAGCTACAAACCTTATTCTGATTTTTAGATGACCAGACCATTTTTTGCCAGCCCAAGGGCAACAAGAACTTTCTGTCTTGCACTTGTCATTTCAATGTGCTTGATAAATTGGAGTGGACAGTAACAAGAAGCTGGAGCCTTTGGAATTTGGCTCTATGATAACTTCTAATACAGTACGAGAGTCAAATAGTTGACATTTTTGCAGACATATATCATAAGAAAAAATACATCTATTTTCAACAGGACAGCAACTGCATCAGTGCTGTTTCATATAAACACAACTGCAAGAACAGTGATATGACTGTAACCTTGAGGCATTGTAAGTTTTGTTTCACAAAAAAAAAGACTTATTTTCTCTTTCACAGAAGAAATAATGAGTTTGTGAACTGGAAATAAATCTGTACTGGGACAAGGATATGGACACCATTCTTTTCTATAGGTTTTCTGTAGCAGACAAGAAACGTAGTAGCAATTTAGGACATCTGTATGTGAATATGCACGTTATTCTGTTACAAAAGTGACCAGAATACCACAGTAAATCATTTAAATGTGTGTGATTCCATTAAAAGCAGCTGTCGTTCTCAAAACCTGGAAAGTAGATTATTTTCTACAGCTGTACATATTGTTATTGCTTTTGAGAATACTTGATATCCATGCTTCCTAGCCTTTAAGCAGATTCCATCGGTCCAAGACCACCCTCTCATCTGTTTCCTGACTCTTAATAAGTGATCTGCCTACAGTAACTTTTTCCTTTATCATTGTTGGTCTGATGCAGGCCAGAGGCTTGCAGTTTAGCCTGAATCCTTTGAAGTAACTGGAAATAGACTCTGATGGGATTTACATCAAAGACAAAGAATATTCACGATACAATAATTAAAAAACCCCAATGACAGAAAATGTTTACATGGTAATGTATTTATACTGCAAGTTAAAATCTGCATGTTTTATGCTTTCCTATAATTTTAATTTCAACTACATTATTCAATAATTTCTCATGTAAAATATCTTTCCAGAAAGTCACTTTCAGTTTTATTAGTTTTCTTTACCATTTGAAATGTCAGGTGGATCTGTCTTTTTTTCTAAAATTTATTTTGATATATAAAACTTTATTTATAGATTTTCAAAAAAAAAGTAGCAAAATAGTTGCCATGTCCATAAAGCACCTGCAAGAGGTAACAAACATTTTCTATGAAAACATCATGTTCTTCTGTACGCAGTTTTTTTCCACTGCTTCAATCTAATCTTTTACATTTGATATCGATCATTCTTTTTATTTCATATTCCATGAGTATAGCCACCTAGATTTTTGTTCATTTCTTTTTAAACTACAAAACAAAAAGAAAGTTCACTCTTCAGCAAATATAGCTAAACAAGAAATCATCTGGAGAATTTTCACATCTAATCTATGACAATGGAAAAGCAAGTCCCCAAAGAAACCAGAGCATTGCCTTCATAGCCAAAGACATAGAAGGAGAAAAAAATTACCCAAAACAGAGAGAATTTTAAGTTGCATAATCTCTTTATTAGTGGATATGAACAAAGATTCCTATCATAATTTGAAAAGTAGAAATTACTCAACTAAAAGAGATGCATTTTCATTCTGGAAAATACTATATGAACAGAAATATACCATTATTTAATAATTAATTTCAAAATTAATATGGATTGACATTCTGATGGACAAGCTCTGTAAATATCATCCCTCAGATTGACCTCTTTCAATGACAGTTTTTCTGTCACTTTTAATAGCTATAGTAGGGAGATATTATTCCCCTGTACTAATTACAAAATATCCATTTTAAATGTGACTATCAGACGGTATGGAATATTCTGCTCTTGATTTTACCAGTGTGCAGACAGATGGATAATGGCTTCTCAGTCCCACTTCCTTTAAATATGTAGGAATGGTATTAACCCTTTTAGACACAGCCCTGTTTTGTAGGTTTCTTTCATTTACTTATCTTAATAATTCCTAGAGTTTTCTCAGTGTTGCAGCTTTCCTCACTCTAAAGTCTTCAGTGGTCCTTATTCTTAAATGCTTCACTTTGTATTTGTGCATTTAACAACATTTCTACTTTGTTAATGTGTCAATGTGAATCTAGAATGAGGCAGTTGCACATGATCAAGCTAATTCAAAATTTGCCATTTTTACAACTTTCTGGAATGTCCCTGTTAGTACAAGAGTTCTTTTAAAAGAACATTAGGATGGTAAACTTGACTTCAGTGAGTTAGGAAGTCAAGTAATTTTCTGGGAAGATCTAAAAGGCCTGAAAAACACTCCAAGTCATCATCTGAGGCTGCTTCTAATGATGTTTTCGGCAGACAGAGTAGGAGTCAGCTTTATTCTTCTTTCTGTTTTAAGCTCTACTGCTCTGCACTCTATGCACTGGTGGAACAAAGCAAATAAGTTTTCAAATGCCCCCTCCCTTAAATATGAAGCATCTTTCTCCTCCTTTCTCAGGGTGTATTCTCCGTTGTTGATGTCTTTTTCACATTCAAGAACTGGTTGTCTGGGTTTTGTTTGTTTGGAATTTCTTTCCTAAATTTGCTTTTTTTTTGTTTAGCATGGATCTCATCTGCCTCTCTCCATGCCTGTTTAGGTCTATTTACTGTTAGAGCCAAATTAACCTGACAAATTGTCTTACGTGAGTCTCATTCTACCACCTACAACAAACAACAGCTTGAATTTATGAAGACTTCTCATCTGTTCTTACCGCTTAAAAAAAATCATTAAAATCTCTGTTGAAGGAAGGGATTTTGCTGAAAAGATTGAGTACCAGAACTTCAACTAACATTACTTCAATCAAATCACAGAGACCTAAAACCTGACTATCATGTAAGTTGCTTTAGGGTAGACACAGCTCCAACACTCTAACCATTCTCCTGAAAATAGGAATAATTGGTTATTACCTTCTAAAGCTGTTGCGTCTTTAAGTCAATATTTACAAGTGAGACAAAGTATTCATTAAATAACTGTTCTGCAACAAGAGTTGACCTAAATATATATATGAATAGCAGTCTTTCCTTTCTAGACTAAATGTAACTTTCAGTCTTTCCTGTCTTTCTATCTGACCTTGCTGGCACTTCTAGCACTGGGCTATTTATGAGGTCAAAATAGAAAACTGAAGAAAAAGGAAAAATATAAAAAACCCCAACAACAACAAAATAATATGTACTTTGAAATTTGGCTTGGTTTCTTGGCTGCCTTTGACCATCCGCCCTCCAAAATGAAACTGAAGTATTTCATCAAAGGCCCAGAAACATGAGTTTAACCCCAGATTACAGACTTTACATATATTCATTTTGATGACTTTCAAAAGAAGTTTGAACTTTTCCATTTCTGTCGTCAAACAAAAAAATCCACCAAAAAACCTCACCTCACACACTATGCAACACTACATAAAACATAGAGAGCTAAAACTATACTTGCTTTTTCCTAGAATTTTTTTCCTTCCTTTCTAGCATTCCTTAGAGTAAAGCGTTCCAGTTGTGGTAAATATTGCTCAGACATGGATCTGCAATACATTTTGCACTTTGATATTCATAAGCATACATTTCCTTCCAAGTTGAAGACATTTATCACAGTTTGACTGGCAGTTAGAGACACATTTTCTAGAACAAACATGCTATACATTTGGCTTTCTTTCCCACTGTTAACTTTTACTTGTAAGTAGATTATACTCCTTTTTTTCTTTATATTTGTGGGGGTTTTTTTCCAATTATTTGTACATCCTTAGACATATCTACTGCAAACTACTAGTCCAGTTCTTTTGCTTATTTTCTTCAGATGAAAATGTGAAACAAATTCTATCTCTTTATTCCAATAATTCAGTACTTCTTCAAAGAGCATCAAAGCTCTCTTTGATCAAATGGAAAATGATCAAAGACTACGCTTGTTAGGAAAAAAAAGCCTACACAAAGTGGAGATTCTAGTGCTTTTTTTCACTTTTATCTTCGCTCCCTGCTTTGATTATGCATTTTATTGTACGAAGAAGGTTGATGGTAGAATAAAGCAAAACAGAAATTGAGGGCCAATGGAGGTGTAAGTATTACTGAAGTGCTTGACTGCATCATGCTCTTGTTTTCAGTGCAATGCTAGCTTCAGAAACAGGAAGAGTTATACCTCATCGAGAACTCTATTCTCATGCACCTACATAAGTTTCCACCTCAGGTTAAATAGGACTTTAAATTCAAAAAGCATCTGCCAGCAGGAAAATAATGACAGCTGCATGTTCCTGATTAACCTAGTACTGTAGTGGAGTCCCATGTACTCCAAGAGGCTGGTGCAACGGTGTTCTGTTACCAATCGAGCCAGCAGCTGTAGTTCTATGTGTATTTCTGCACTGTGACCACTTGCATTGCAACTAAGGTGACATGAGATGCTAATTCAAATATAGATAGTTTGCATTAGTACTGAACTGGAGATGGCTATGACACTGGTAATGAATAAGAAGTTGGGGAGGGGATATCGTGATTTTCATTAATTTCTTAATATTTACTTGGTCCAGAATTAGGCCCCCTTTTTTTTCTAAATTTACCTGAAACCGAAATTTTCATCTTATGAACTGCACACAATGCCTAAATGTATATGCTACAAGGAATGTTGTAAGAGAGGATTAAAAGAATCCCCTTAAAGTCATAATATCATCATATTTTTCAAGCGTAGGAATTTAACTTTCAGCCTTGGTTTATGCTTGTGTATACTTGCCAACTGTATCTGTATGCTTTCTTACTATGTATTTTATTAATTAAACCACAAATAGAGAAAGGGAATATTTTTGTATTTCAGGGATATGTGTCAAAACAAAGCCTTCAGACAGGCTCAATGACATTCTCAGAATTAAATGGAATTAAGAAAACACTTAATTTGTGAATCTTTATAATATTTATGAAATTTAATTTTTAACAGGTATTACCTACAAAATCAAAAATTCAGTCAAGCCAGGTATTCAAAAAGAAAAAGAAAAGAAAAATCTTTAGACTATTTATGCTCAGCATAGAAATTCCCATTTCCTTACTCCTCTCCTCACTTTTCCTCTCACATTTTAGCACCCCTTATCGCCAAACCTCATACCTTTATCTATTCAGCTCTTTTTAACCCTGTACATTCACATTTTACCACCTTGACCACCCCTCTAACAGCCATCATAGAACTGATTAATTATATCCTGGGATGTACATCAGCAGGAAACAGTGAATAAAACCAGATGGGTTTATAGATATGCTATTGGAAATAGACATTTGCAAGGAGAATTCAGACTGTTTTCTCAGAGGTGAAATGCAAATTGAACTCATCACAGCTTACAAGAGCATTTACAGAAAGAAAAGACTGGCAGTTAATCCAGCAAAGGAGGTGTACCAAAGAGAGGACTAATGACTGGAAGCTCTAATTACAAAAACTCAAATTGAAAATTAAGCAGAAATTATTAACCATGTTTTGTATGATTCACTGCTGTAATGTATTATCAAGGAAATTTATTATTATTCAGTTCTGAATATCTTCCCACTACACCTACTAACTACTTTTTGAGAAAACAGCCTCAATCTAGTCGTACTAGTTTTTGGCAAAATTCAGGGATGACTGGTTAGTGTGTGAAACACTGTAATATACAGAAGTCTACTAAATATATTCATAGGTAGAAAAACCTCAGGGAAAGTGTTAATTTGCTAATAAGTGGAGGAAAAAAAAGTGACAGGGGTTGTTGAGAGAGCTGAAATGCTTGTTTCACATTTTTGCATCAGTCTTCATAAAAACAGTTGAATGGAAGCGTGTAACTACCTGATACTAATTAAAGCTAACAAAGAAAGTATGGTGTCAGCCCAGAAAAGGGAAGGAAAAGTTTACAAGGTAACGTCTACATCACATATTTTCAAAACCTTGAGACTTGATGGACGTCTTCCTGAGATATTTAACTATGATCTGAAAACTCACAGAATCATTCTCTTTGTGAAATCATCAAGGAGGTGTTAAACACCAAAAGTGTGGAAATTAATAAAAATAGTGTTAGTAAATGTAGTAAGTATAGTATTTATCGAAAAAAAAAACTAAAAAGCAAGCAAAATGGAAATAAAGAAATATAATCAGCTTGTGCTTAGTTCTGAGAAAAATCCGAGCAAATTATTTACAAATATCCCACAGAGGCAATACAGATCATATACTTCAACGTCATTATATAGGCCCATAAGAAGCCAGAAAGCTCAAATTGATTTAATTACTAGATGGTAGGTGCAAAACCACTTGGATAATCATAGATAACTGTAGCCAAAGAGCAGTTAGCAAAATGAAATTCAGAAGGCTTGGGGGGATATACAGAAGCCTATAGTTACTTAGGATCCATATTAATGAATGACTTCATTAACGACATGGATAGCGGGGCAGAGGATGCTTAGTGAACCTGCACTAAGGTAAGGGAGATGGCATCTAAATTGCAGGACAACGTACAGGTGAAAAACTGGAAATTTGTGCAAGACATTACAGTTGTACAACAGCAGCCAAATAGATATATGATAAAGGGGACAGGATGCAAAAGAACCACCTAGGTAGCAGATGTGTGTCTAAATACCTGTTCCCTGCTCTAATTATCAGAGGCACAGCCTTCATGAATTGAGCAGCCTTGGTTACTGCAGTACGAGAAAGATGGGAATTAACAGGATACAGCTTAGAGAGATGATCAATAGGTGGTCAGAGGTACAGAAAACATGGAAAGACAAGACTGGACATCTTTTTAACATAAAGACAGAACTGAATGTGGATGTGGGATAGATTTCAATTATGTTAAAAGCTGTGAAAAAAAGGGAAAAATTATTCCTGCATTACAGTGACATACAGGACAAGAATAAACAGACCTCACAGCAGAAAAGGCAGGATATTAGGGAATAATTTAGATTAGAAGAACTGATCTGATGGCACAGGTTGACCAGTAAACTAATGGAATTTCCCCTATTGGAACAATTCACAGGCTAGGTAATACCCAGGTCTGCGTAAAGCAGAAGATAATATTGTTGATATAGGTGAAACTGATATAGCTGATGTAGTTGATACAAGTGATAATCCATGAAAAAACCTCACAATACATAGGAAGATGATGTTATAGAGGTAGAGTCCCATGAAATGCATTTGAGCTTCTATAACAAGTACGGGATGTGGCCTCCTTTGGGAAGTCAAATGCCATTCTTTCAAACTTCTGCAGCAGGTAAAGCAACATACCTGATTTTCATATGACATTTCCACAGAACAGAAACATTAAACCTATAAATTCATATTAAAATACATGGAAGAAAGGACATCCATAGGCATCAGTTTCCTAAAGCATTGGATTCACTCATCTATACTTTATTAACTGAAAATAATTTGGTTTAAAACAGTCCACTTCATTAAAAAGCTGGTTTAGAATTACTAGTCAATAAACCATAATTTCAGATTTCTTAATAAAACTGGGAAAGTTTGACTTTGAAATTCCAAGTACCAAAACCATAAAGAGTTTATTATGCTTTCCTCAAAGTTTTTTGCTGAAGAATTAAAAGACTTGCAAAGTTGTATATGCATTAACTACTTGACACAAACCAATTCAGTATGATTGAAGAGATATTCTGTGGGGGTTTGCATTAAAAATGCAAATAAGATGAAAAAGGTGTGCAAAGAAGATTAAATGATGACCAAGTGATTTTTTTCCAAGTACATACTTGACAATCTAGCAAACTCAATTATTCCTCCCAATCCACATTTCATACTTATATACACATAAAACCCATTGTCTAGTGCCCTCAATGGTTTTCAAAGTTGTTATTTACAGATTTTCAAGTTGACAGTAATGTAGCCATAACTTCTGTTGGACTTCAGTTCATTAGTCTGTTCCTCCCTATGGTAATTTCATTACGTCTTCAACCTGCATTCTAACTCCCACTGCTACAATTAGTCGCAAAATTTAAAGCTACCAGATTGTAAAGTTATGCTACCTACTACCTACTACCCAAGGGTAATTTAACCATTAATTACTGTAGCACCAGCTAACATTCCTCCCATCTAGTGAACAAGATCCTTAGAGCTCATAAAATTTCCTATATTCCTAGGTGAGTACTTTGTTGATCCAAGTCTGAATGTCCACACTAATCTCACAATGAATAGCAGGCCTTAAATGCACCCTTTAAATTACCCAGTAATTTCGATGGAAATAAAACAAAAATGGGAGCGCTGGAATACAAAAAACACCATGGAAAGCTGACACCGAGAGCAGGACCTCCGTGATTCTGGTTGTTTTTATTTGGCTGCATTTGTCCACGGATGAAAAGCCTGAAGGAGCCATATACTGAATAAACACAAACATAAATTCTGCTCTTGAATTCAGTGGGACTATATTCATGGAGCATAAGTCTTTGAGAATTGGATCTTTCAGCAGTCAGAGGTAGGGGAAATAACGGGAAGGCCACTTTTTCGCAGTTCTGGTGTCACTGTTCATCATCAATACACGCATAAAGCTTGGGGAGAGGGGGGCTGAGAGGTGCTAGTGACTTGGGGTTAAGTACTCTGTCATCTTGTAGGGTTTGTAATCCCACACGATGCATCTCAACTCTTCGGTTTGTAGAGAGAAAGTCTAGGAACAGGAATCAGAAAACCCAGTGTCAGGCTGATCAAGAGGAAGTGATGAGTGAGAAAGGGTCTTATATCTCTTGAGATACCTGAATCAGGACACTAATCAGTCGCAAGTGTTTCTACAAAGAAATGTAGGCTTTTTTTCCAGCCACTAGAGTACTTCTTGAACAAAGAACCTCATGCATTGCTTTGGTTTTTTTTGCTTCTAAGATATTCTTTCCTGAAGCATAACATCTTTTCTTTTAAGGGATTTCCTGCATGTGTGTGTATATATAAATATTTGTTTGTTTGTTTGTTTGTTTATATATATAGTTTTGCCAGTTTTGTTTTGTTTGAATACCTGCCATTCCATTAGTGACTCTTTGAACTACCACACTGGGCATCAGAGGGCCTAGTGGAGCCCTCCTCTTGCAGCATGCAGTAGTCCAAGAGAGGAAAGGGGAGGAGACATACACTCTTTCAAGTGCATGGAATATGATGGTAAGCACTGTTTACAATGACTAAAACATTAGTGTCAATTTTAATCACAAACTTAAAACATGGTTTCATATTGACTACGATGAAGAAAACTAACTCTGTCCCAGACAAATTCAGTACAAGCAGTCATGGAATTTTAGGTTAGTTTCTCCTGCTGTAATGACCGGCAGGAAAATACAGATACTTCCTATTTCAAGAATTACATTGGTGAAGGGCTCTTGGTTCTTACTTTCTCTACTTGTCTTTCTTTTTCTTACACCTCCTTTTTTTTATTATTTTTTAAATCCTCAGAACCTAGCTTGGCATTTGCAGAACTAGCAGAAGCACATAATGTGTTGTTTAGATGTTGATGATGCTGCAGCAAACACACTACTAAACTCATAGTAGACGTGAAACCTAGAGAGTTGTGATCTTTCTGTTGTTTCTGTGACAGTAGCATTACACCTAATTTCATCTATTTGAATTGTTTTCTTTCCTTTTCGATAGAAACAAAATCTTGCATTTGTTTCTAGGTAATATATTTCTTCTGCCGAATTCTTCTACCAAATTCTGCTTTACTTACATCTTTCTTTCTTCCTTCCCTCTATTGTATACTGTATATATGTATACAGTATAAGTAAAATCCAAAACTATTCATAGGTTGATTACCCAATACAGATTATGAATGTTTCATAGTTTGTACTAATAGGTCTTGATTTCATACAAAGGACAAAAATGTTGGGAGATGGTAATGAGAACACTTCCCCCTAATCACACGAGAGGGGTGTTTGGAAAAAAACAGAGGGTAAAAATTTTCTTAAGGCTGTGTAAAATGGAAAACAAGGTTCATGCTCTCCAGATACCTGAGCCCAAGATGTTTTCTCTATTAAGGGACTGAACTTATTCTTCACTGCCAAAGCAGAACTAAAGCATCTAACTGCAGGGAAGATGCAAAGGGCATCGTTTCTTTACAGTAGAAGAAGGGAAGACTACTAAGCACCTAAGTTACACTATACAGAACTCACTTATACGCTGCCACAGAACATCTAATTTTTCAGAAAACAACTCACTGCCTTGTGTTCTATTTCATATTTTTTGTTTTCTTTAAAATTAGGGGCTCCTATACAAGGCCATTCATTCAGGTCAGTCTGTAGCTTGATGTCACTTGAGAGAAATTTATTTTTCATTCTGCCCCAATAGTGTTGTTTTCTATTTGACCGTCTATTAGCAGTGACATTTTCTCTGTAAGGACTTTTTTCTTCTTCTTTTAGAGCTTGACTGGGAAAGTTTTGTGGAGTTTATGCAGCTTTTATCTCAAGGAATATGTTCTGATTTATATTGTGCTTATTCTGTTGCTGACATTTGGTGACATTTTCTCTTTTGTTGACAGCTTTGTACTTCATTAAAAAGTAGGCTACTCGAGTGAAGGTGTTTAATTTGCTTTGTCCAGCCTTTATCATATCCAGCACATAAAGTACTCTTCTTACTTCATTCGTGCATTAGCTTTCTTCTCTGATTGCTTCTTTTCTGCACTTTGCTTTTCTCTATGCCCTCTTTGTGAAGTATTTTTTTCTTTTGTCAGCAGTCGAATCTCTCTTTACTAATTTTTTTTAAATAGTTCAACATTATAGCAGAACATTTTGTAGCTATTTACTTTGAAGCTGTAGGCAAGCAAAGCTTGTAACAGTATGATTTGCAAGTTCCTGTCACAAAAGGTCAAACACCCAGTCTTTCAGTCTTTTTGTTTCTCTTGCTGGCATGCCAGAACTATGATTACTAATCCTTACAAAATTCTTAGTGCACTGACTGAAATCCAAGATATTTTTTATTCTAATAGCTACTGCAAAGGTGAACTAGAAGAACAGACTTCTATGCCAAGATGGATGTGACTAGACCTGCAGCTTCACTGCTGATGGCAGGAAATGCAAACTACCAAAGAGCTTTCAGGCAGAGATAGATTACCTATCTCACAGTCACCAGAGATTAAATACCTGCCAAGCTGCAAATAGCATTGTCTTACAACTGTGGGATCATAAACAATGGATGTTTATAACAGCATTTTTAAAGAGTGTTAAAGTTTGAGAATTAAACAGTAAAAGCAATTGGTTAATTGCGTGACAGCTATTGAAAATTAGAAGCTTTAAGGTTAAGTTTTCCAGAGGTGATATACTTTTTCTTCTCAATCAGCGCTAGATTTCAGAAGTATTTTGGTGCGGAGAGGGGAGATGGCAATTTAAATTGGCAGTGCTATGGAATGAAATTAATTATGTTTTCTGAAAGCAAAGACTTAGCAATACAGCTGGTATTCTGGACCATATATTTTAATTTTTTACCAATGGTTTTGCAGTTTCAACTTTCATACTCAATTCAGAGCAAGTGGTCTCTTGTGGCATATATCAGAGAGAAATAAAAAAATTTGGAAAGTAACTGGATTTCCTACACAATTAAAATTTTACAAAATTTTCCAGCTCTCGGCAAGGTGGTAGGCAGGTGGGACTGTAGGGGGTCTCTGTAGGAGGAGCCAGGGGTTGCTCAGTGCCAGACACAAACAGGTGCAATCAGCTCCAATGGGCCCACAACAGGACACAAGTGAACACATCAGCCAAGCTGATGACACCTCCATGGAAACATATTTTAAAAAATTCATAAAATGCCAGACGGAGAGAAAAGGAGGGGAAAAAAGGAGTGAGAAACAATAGAGAGAGAACTGAAGTCAGAGCCATGGAAAAACTGATACTTCCCCTGCAGCTTTTGAAGGGTCCACGCTGGAGCACAGAAGTGTGAGGAGGAAGGAGCAGCACAGAGGAGCAAAGAAGCTGCCAGGTACTGACTGTAAACTCCTGCACCACTTGGAGCAGGGTTAGAAGAGTCAGAAATGGACAAATGATGTAGAGCATAGAATAGGGGGCAGGGCAGAGTCGGAGGGAAAGGTGTTGTTTTAACATTTGTCTTTCTGTTTTCCACTACCCATTTTAATTAGGAGTTGACTACATTGTTTTTTCCCAGTTGAGCCTATTTTGCTTGTGACAGTAGCTGGTAAGCAATCTCCATGCCTTTATCCTGACCCATGAACTTTCTCCCTACTGTTTTTCTTCTTTTGTCCCCTCTACCCTGTTGAGGAGAGGGAGTGAGCAAACAGCCAGGTAGGTGTTTGATTGTTAGCCTGGGCCAACCCACCACAATGTGCTGCAAGAAACTCAGAATGCACAGAAAAGCATGATTCAAATATTGGGTTTATACAAAAGTGAAACAAAATGAGCCATTTGTCTTTCTTAAATATAACTTGCTGGTATATATGTGTGCACCTATACTTCCACACACAGGTTCCCGTCATCCACGGATCTGATAATCATTTCTGAATGAAGACTCGAATCTTCATTTGAGCAGTCAACAATCTCCTTTTTCTAAACATAACCAGAATGCTTCAATTTCCTAAAATTACTAAACAGTAGTTACACAACATCTTCCCACGCTTATCATCTTACAACTCAGAAAATGAGGATAAAAACTGTAACATTTCTGTGTTTATCCATTTTGTGGAATACTAAAGTTCTAACCTAGTGCAACTAAATTTTAAAATGTGCGTGTCTGTTTGTCTCCTACCATGGATTTACAGGCCTAATAGGCTATGAAAACAGATCAGGAAATTGAGTATGCTGCTCAATATTTGGTCTCTGGTTTTTATTTCTGTTGCTTGTTTGTTTAAATAATTTCCTGAATTTGAATCATTTTTATGTGTTTACATATTTTGGGTTATTTTCTGTGCTTTCTCGGTTCCTGGAATGCTAATAGCTCTGAAAATGGCAGCACCCATGTGCCTTGTGCTCCTGTCTGTAGCACCAGTGGTAACACTGCATGTCTGTCAGCATCAAAATAAATCCCACAACAGGCTTGTTCAATCAGATTTTGACACAGAAAACTGACTCTGAAAACAACATGCAGCTTGGTTTTGACTTAAACAATAATTTCCAATAGAATGGATATTTTCTTACTCGTGTAAGCCCCTCTTTTGAGTAATAGCTTATCTTCTGTGAAGCCACCGGCAACTGAAGAAGATACGGGTACCAATCTCAGTCTCCTCTGCTGGCTATCACCATTTCTAGCGTACATAAGAAAACGATCTCTGACATTGTGGAATATCTTTCTTACTCCAGCAAAGTGGAAGAAAAAGGAGGTGTTGAATACCTATATTTTGGGCCTTCTAGAAAGGAAGACACACTGCCATCCAACAGGACACCGAAAGCACCAGGAAATAAAAAATCTATCGAAGTTCTGCTTCTACCATTTCATGACAAGGCTGAGAGGTAATTGCCCAAGACTGTCCCATCCACTGACATTCCATTGACAATCTAGCATTCCTCTGCTGTAGGGCAAGGTCAGATATTGATGATCTGTCCCTATGATTTGTCCCTATATAAAATTTGTGCAATGGGCACCATTAACTTATGCAGTCATTAACACATTCATAGGTTCAGTCATGTTAGATAACATCTACTTGCTACTCAATGCTGCCAGCAAGAGGAGGGGCTGACAGTATAAATCTGTGCTGGTAAATGGAGTGTTTTCCCCCCACACTAACATTTCTCTCTACCTTCATGTACATTCTCACTCTGGAGATAAACTCCGAAATAACGCTATCCTGTTGTTTGCTGTTCTGGAGTACAGATTGGATCCTAAATCTATGGTCCCAAGAAGGCCAAAGACCTCAGAAATATCATGAAATGTCCAATGCTAGTGTAAAAAAAAAATAACTGTGCTAAAAAGAGACTTTGTGGAGATACTGTGAGGATGAACTGATGACTGGAATATGCAATTGCTTTACATTCTCTTTAGCCTTAATTTTGTTTCTGTTTTCTCATGGGAAGCACAAATTATATTCCTAGCTACCATTTAAGTGACATTTTGCAGCTCATATGAAGTTATATAAAAAACTTATAAAGTGCACTTTTGGAGCAGGTTTAATTCAGGCTTGATCCATTCCAAGAAATTGCATTCTCTCACTATAAATCAGGATTTATAACTTTTCCCATTAAACCTTAAGGTTTCCACAACAGCTGTCTGGTTTTAATTGCACTGCCTTTTCCAAATTAAAGCATTACAGCTTGCTTGTTTTCCACTAATATATGTTTAAAGTTATTTTTATCTTATTATTTTCGTAATATTGAAAAAAGGCCATCAGAGTGAAGAAATATGCTATATTTAAATATTTATTATGCCAAGGGTCATTCTAGGGACAATTAATCACAGGAATTTTCATTTTATGGTACTGCTTACATTCTGTTAGACTTAAATTCTAGCCACAGGTAGTGGAATTAAAAAAAGAAAATTGAACAGAATTAATTTTTTTGATAATTCCAATGTGTTAGGCTGAATGGCATTGTAACTGTTTGGAAATATAGAATTAAATCTTTCCAAAGTAAGCAAAATTCTTTTAAGCCAGAAGTTGGTAGCTCTGAAGAGTAATATGTTTAAATCTTCTCTTCATTTGCACTCTAAGTGTGTTTATATCACTGCAATCTGAGGAATATCCTGGTAACATCAGTTACATTAATAGGGTTAAATGAGCTAAAAAATGTCAGATTCACATCTTAGAATCAGTATAAATTTGGTCCAGTGTTTCTTAACTTTGGAGATTTATTAAAAAGACATAAAACACTACCATCTGCAACATCATCTATAGAATAATATTTCCTAGCCCAGAGCCTCAACAGATTTATATACTTCTGGGGCACCCATGAACATATTTAAATTCATGTCTAAAATTATCTGTGCACTGTCATTAATCACAAATATTGAATTTGCATGTGTCTCCTCTACCACGTTCTTGTTCCTCAGTGGTAATCCAAATCAGCACTATCCCTCTGATCAGACATGCCAGCCATCCACAGTGATCGCATGCATTTGACTCTTTTCTCTTTTTCTGGGAGGGGGTGGTGGTCCTCTTTTTCTTGACTACCAAACTGCAAATGAAGCAACAGAATGTTAGAATAAATCTTATTCAAGCAACTTATTCACAACTTATTTTACTAACTGGGCATCTCATGTTCCAGCTGATGTCACTGTGCTTAAGTATGGGAACAGCACAGTGTAAGAATATCCTTGGGATCTTATAATACAATAACTTTATGTGCTTTTTTAGGCTGCAGCACTGCTGGGTTAAGACTATACTGGTCTCCACTCCTTGTCACTCTTTCCTTCTCATTAACATCCCCTCAGATCTAGTGGCTTAACCTGGGTATCAGCACTCGACATCAGCATAAGCTAATAGTAGGGGTGTTTTCTAACCCAGATAATTTTACAGAAGCAAATTGGTAGTGAGTGAGTGTGCTCCTAGGCTGGCAAATAAGTGGTGATAACTCTCACAGGTGGTGATAACTCTCACAGGTGATGATGTCATAAAAGAAGATATGAACCAACTTTTTAACCAGCCGAGCTGGATCTGGATCAACGCATCTGACTGCAAGCTCAGAAAGATTGTGTGTCAGCTATTTTGAGAATAGCTGTCAGATGCAACTAGAGATTTCAAAGGGTCACATATGTTCATTATAGATAATACATAACTGTGCCACTAGATAATGCAATTATTTGTCTTTCTTTTTAGTTATTTATTTGTTGGGCATTCATTATTAAATGAACTTAGATTTTTTTGTTTTCAAACAGTTCCAGGGTCACTCCTGAGAGTTTCATATATATTTTCTGAATAGTCATACTTCAAACAAGAAAAAACGAGTTATTTCCAGAACATTAATATTAATAAATTGTTTTATTTATAAGTGTCAACATAATAGGGTTTGACTCTAACTAAACAGTCTTTTATAACCAGACAGTCTTTAAGTTTGGGGTTTTTTTCACTTTGACCTTCATGTCATTAACAGCTCCAGTGCTAAATGATGCAGATGCTGTAAGTTGTATAATTTTTTTGTATTTCAATCTAGACAGATGGCTGGAAAATGAAACAGCTGTATTTTTTCTGAAAGCCTGGAGGCATTGCTTTAGATAGAAAAAAATTCTCATGATGGACAGGTTCAGATTTTAGGGACAGTCCTACAAACTTTGCAGCAATAAATGAGCTTGGATTCACCTACAGACCATGGTAATATCAAAGAAGACAAAGATATTAGAATTACTTTGTGCTATAGTGAGAGTTTTCAACTTCTTCTCAGTGTAAGCACTACTTGTTGTAAACATTTAATTAGATCAGAAAAGGTTTCAAGTAAATCAAATGTAATTTGAGATCAACACGAAAATTTTTTAACACAGTCAGATCTCAAAGATTTTATGAATAATTGAAGTGCTTGAAAAAGGATGTGCATGCACTCTTCCTGTTCTAGAAGGATCTTGCTGCCAGAAAGCCAGCCACTCCCTGGGCTGCATCCAAAGCAGCACAGCCAGCAACTGCAAGAGAGGGGATTCTGCCTCTCTGCTCTGCACTTGTGAGACACGACCTGTAGTGCTGCATCCAGCTCTGGGGTCCCTGGCATAGGAAGGACATGGATCTGTTGGAGCGAGTCCAGAGGAGGAACATGAAGATGATTAAAGGGATGGAGCACCTCTCCTATGAGGAAAGGCTGAGAGAGAAGAGAAAGTTCCAGGAAGACCTTATTGCAGCTGTACACCATCTAAAGGGGGCTCATAAAAGAGACGGGTAGAAACTTTTCAGCAGAGCCTGTTGCAACAGGAAAAGGTGCAATGGTTTTAAACTGATGCAGGGTAGATTCAGGCTACATGTAAGGAAAAAATTTTTACAATGAGTGTGGTGAAACACTGGCACAGGTTGCCCAGAGAGGTGATAGATGCCTTCACTCTGGAAACATTTAAAGTCAGACAGGATGGGGCTCTGAGCAACATGATCTAGTTGAAGATGTCCCTGCTCATTGCAGGAGGGTTGTTCTAGATAAATTTTTAAGGCCCCTTTCAACCCAAACTCTTCCACGATCTATCCAATTTGCTATTGGATTATATTAAAATATCTTATTCTCTGAGGTCAGTTGCTGATGAGACAGCACAGATCCAAGCATTTTGACCTTAATGTTACTTTTCTTCAGGCCTAAGTATGAAGAATTTGAATGCTACAGAAGTGTCATTCTGAGAAATTTGTGAATTACACACAATAGGACTGAAAGTGATTATAACCTTTCTGGGGAAAACAGGTTAATGAGAAACTACAGAGCAAGTTATATAAAAACTATAGAAGAGCAAAGACTTTTTCATTACAACGAAGTGGCAATTGTGATGAAAGAAATCCACATGTTCTAAAACATCTTTAGAAGAAATTTAATGAGAAAAACAGCAACACTAAGTAAGTCAGTGCAGTTAAGGCTATAACTGCATGGTGTAATGACCGCTGGGTAAAGTACTGAATTTTATATTGAATGCGCTAGTTAAGAACCACATGGTATAAGAACTGTTACACAGTATAAGAGAAAAAATGGAAATTTTAGAATACCAAAACCAGTGTAACTCATGGTTTAAAAGAGGAAACAATACAGAAGGTAAAATAGATTCATAAACATATTATTGCTGAGACCATCTAGATTACATATTGATGCAGTAGCATAATGACTTAAAATTCTGGCTTTTAATGATAAAATATATGAAATCATATAAAATTCCATCTGCCGAACCAGAATAAGCATTCTGCAAGAATCACCCTCAATCTTGAATATTGCTTGGGCATTTTTCAACTGTAAACCTTCTGTTCTTGAAAGATGTAATTTTAAAATAATTTTCTTCTGAAACAGCCCTCAGTTATCAAATTAATGTAAAGATCAGCAGGTTCAAGACATGCAATTGGACATTTGAGGTGATTAAAAATGCAATTGCTGACGTGCAATAATTACATATATTTTCTGAATTGCATCTTGTGTAGGCCATTTGTGAAGTTACTCTACTTGCTTAAGCACCTCTCTTTACTGAACCTTCCAATTTGTACAAGCATAAGCTATTCACAACTAGATAAAAAGAACAGAACATTTGGATCTGCATATGAACAGATGAAAGAGGACTCCAGAAGGGTAGCACTTGGCACAGTTATAAACGCACGGATGATAAAGCTGCAGTGGTGAGGATATGGCAACATGAGATACAGCCAACCACCAAAGCAATGGAATAAGACACTCGGTAAAATTTAATGCCATAAACAAAAAGACAGTGTATGAGAACATGAGGAGGGCATAAAACAAAGAATGGAAAAAAAGTTAAGGCCTCGGTGCTTTGTAAGAATAGTAGATGAACATTTTATCTACCTGAATAAAATGTCACAGTAGATCATGAGGTCCCAAATACCGTGTTGGATTCTAGACAAGCTCACAAAACTGTCATCTGAAGAATTTCCTTCACACATATACAGGCAGAGTATTTGCAACATATTTAGGAGTGATTGCAAATAAAACACCAGCAAAAATATAGAACCTGAGTTCACTGGTGTTAGACAGAAAAGAAAGTATAGAAAATTATTTAATCATTTTACTTACTGGAATTACATACAATCTTGAATAGGAGAAGAGATTCCTCTTATCCAAAATCTGCTTCACAGAGAGAGAAGTAGGTCTTTCTCTTTTCATTTTCATTTTAACTTTGTACTTCCATTGTCTTCATCTCTACATATAGCATGCATGCACCCTAAAACCCTCTTTCATGTGCTTCCTTACGTCTTTTAAATACTAATTCAAACCAATGTAAAATGCTGGTCAAGAGGAGTCTTCTGTATCGTTGCTTTCACCATAATATAAATTCTCATGTATATATTTGTATATGAACACGTATCTTGTGGATTATAGGCCAGAAATGGACCAGAAATAATTTTGTATAGAAGTAGTTATTAGATATCATAAACTACTGATAACAAGTACTAAAATACTAATGAATTACTAAACCAAATTGTAGACTGGCCTTGTATAAGATCAACACTTTGGAGGAAAGAATTTCCCATCTACTAACTGTTGAATATGATTGTTTCAAGCAACAAAATAATTCATGGAGGAAAGAATTTCCCATCTACTAACTGTTGAATATGATTGTTTCAAGCAACAAAATAATTCATGCAGATCAACCCATTCATGAACAGAAGAAAAGAGAACTCACTAAATAAAATACTTTTAAATGATCATTTAACTCACTCATATTTGATTGTCTTCTTGGATTTCATAGTTGGAAATCCTATCTAATGAAGTTTTATCATTACCACTTTGTGGTGATTAAATAACATAATCCTCTTATTTGTGCAGATCCCTAGTGCTCCCCACTTTTATTAAAAGCAGGGTTCTAATGAAGTTCATGAGGTGTCACTAGGTAATTGCTACTTACAGTCTGAAATGAAGTTCAGTTCCAAGCCATTTGCATTTATGTGGTAAAACTAAATTATTAATGTGGATTTTTACACATTTTTAGGTTTAATTTTTCAGTCTAATGAAACCATAAATTTCAAGCTTTCAAAAATATTCCTATCTCCTATTTAATTCAATATGTAATTGAGAACATGCTTTTGCTACAGATGGAGAGGCCTTTTCAAATTTGAATTAATTTGGTGTTTTGCTGAGCTAGTAGATTAAGTGCTACAGATTGCCTGATGTTCACTACACTAAATCTTAGCTTTTAAATTAATAGAATGAAATTTTGGAAATTCACAAGGTCAAAAATATTTTTTGCAGAGGTGATAGCTGTATTTTCTGCCCTTACTGAATGACTCCCACAAAGTGGTAACAGCTGGGAACAGTCAAAGGAAAAATTTGACTAGGCAAAAGTGAATAAACTCAAAGTTCATTTGCATATTCATTTTATACAATGTATTCAGGAATAATAGGCCATTTAAAAGAAGCGGGTATGTTACAGGTAGTTAGTGGTAAAAACACCCTATGCTAAAAGTTTACAGCAGGTTTATCCTTAAAGTTCAGGGTAATGCACCAAGTTGTGAACACCAGACTGACACACTGGCTTCAGTGAGAGACTTTGGGGGGGGGGAGGGCGGGGAGGGTAACAGAATTCCAAACCAAAAAGAACTTTAAAAATAGCCAAAAATGTAATTTTAAATTTTTTAAGTCCAGTACCGCTTCCTCAAAGCTTGGACAAGTAATTCTGCCACTGATGCATCTCTCAGTGAAATGAATGATCACCAAGATGGGGGAAAAACCCCAAACACCAACAACCCCACACTCGTTCTACATCAATATTCAGCACTGTTGAAGAATGCTATTTTCTATGCCTTTTATGAGTACTCCTCTAGTCTTCTGCTCCTCTGAGCTAGGAAGGGTAAGCACATGTCATTACCTTGACTGTCTCAGCTTTCTCCTCCAGTTTCTACTGGCATGTTTGGTTGAGCGTGATGAGAGGTACAAAAGTGTTTCCTGCTTCATAGCATCACTAATAAATGCCTGACTCTCTGGTATACCTTCTACACAGTACATATTTAAGGGCTATTTTATCTATCACTATTCAGAGACCAGCTCACAAATCTTTCCTTACAGTAATGTGTTACAGCATTTATTTCATGGAGCAATTGCTTGGTATTCAGTTCTGTCATATTTTGCCTTTGATAGAAGAGAGTGGCCATCATTGAGAAGATGTTAAAGGATTAATTGCTATATCCAGTTACAAAATCTACAAAGGAAAAGTGTCTCAAAAATGCTGATAGTTCTAATTGCAGTTAAAAAAATTGCCATTGATGATTACAGTTAAAATTTGCAAATCCCTAGGTTCAAATTTTCTAGTCATGGGGGTATAAAACTCAGGGTAATACCTCATTTTTTTGCTCCATAATACCTGTGACAAGCTATAATGCATCACTGACAATCTAGTGATTCATGAAATGAAAACTCCTTCCTGTTTACATCAATGCAGACATTCCCTGGGGGTTCTTCACAAAACACCTGTCCAGTTGTACAGCATGCAAAGCATGAGATGTTAGCTATCTTATGGAATTCTCTTTTCTTTTTTCAGAAATGCTAGCCTTAGAGAAATTGCAGTATCTATTTCACTTTCTGTCACCAGAATTTAAATATTCTCTCAGTGGGTGGAAACAGCAGACTGATAACCTCAGCAATGGAGTTCTCTACAACTCAGTGAAAGACGCGCAGCATCACACGAAATTCAAAAGGTTGCTTTGCATTTATTTCACCAGCCTCTCCAGATTCTCTCTTCAAAAAAAAAAAAAACCCTTTTACCTTTGGCAGAACTATACTTCTGAAGCACAGATCACACACAGGAAACCAAAAGCATACTAGCTGATCCTAACCCAGAGAACTTAGAGGACTACTTGGCTTCCTATAGGCAGCACAGGAAGAAATTAGCCACCTGCTGAGAATAATCCTAGTGCACTAGCTGTGAGGAGAAAGGGAGGAAAGCAGTCTGGAGCAAACCAATGGAGAATTATAAACCCATGCATGTATCTAACTTCCTACCCTGCCTTAAAGTGTGGTGCCTCTGTTCACTTTGAATGAAATCGCTGCTCCATGCTGAGTCTCTGCTGAGTTTCTTCTGACTGAGGAGATGCTGCAGCACAGTATCCTGCAGCTCCACCAGTCACACCCAGTAGGTGAGACCACACCCCAACACTTCATCACTCACAGATTGCGAGGCAGTTGCTGGTGCATCTATCTCATTGGGAAAACACTTATTAGATTGGGTTTCTCAAGCTGCTGCAGTCCTTCTGATGCCTTAGGTTTTGACTTTCATATTTTTCAAATCCTGTACTGCCTAGAGTGTAACTCTGAAGTTTCTTGTAGCCTGTTAACTTCTGCTCTGTCATGCTAGGTAGACATAACAAAGCCTCTCCAGCCCTGCTCTCCAAGGACACGTCCTAGGCCCAAAAAGTATAAACCAAAAGCCTCTAGAGGGGGGTAAAGCTTAAGGAAATTACATCATTAACTGAAGGTTTAATTGGAGAATTAACCCTGATATGCAAATGAACCAAACATAAAAGTGTGAAGAACTCGTGATCTGTCGTCCATCTTGGGGTCCATTTCGGCAGTTGTCTCTGGACTCTCCAGGGTGTACCTTCGGGCTTTTTAAAAACCTATTAAGGCCCTTCAAATAAATACCTCCCTTTATTCCCTTATTCTTGTCTAGTCTCTGTTTTTAGGTGGCCACTTCAGGCATCACTTCTCTGGTCAGGTTTTGGATTATTGATGTGTCTCATTCTTCAGGGGAGAGCAGTTTTGGATACGCACGCAGAGCATACCAGGGCTCATGCGCACTCCAGGTCAGAAAGGCAGATACCTCACAAAAGTAAGCCATCAGTGAGCAATTTTTATTTTAGGAGGTTAGCACATGCAAAAGCCCCTTTAGATGCTTTGGCCTCTTGCCAGGTTCTGTGCTGTCTAGAGGAGCTAAAGTGTTGTACAGTTGAACAATTTAGTGCTATATGCACTGTTAAAATTGTGCCCTATGTGTGCTGTATAGCTGACTCACTCTCATAGCTCATTAAAAAATAGAAAGAGCTAATTAAAGTTTCTGCCCACTTTTCATTTCTAGGGAGTGTTCTCTCAACAATGCTTGAATAACTGACTGAAATTGAGAGCAGTTTTACTTCTGAAACCTGTAGAGATGGAATGATTGCAAATAAATTATATTAGACACCATTGTTTTGATCCAGCTCAAGAGCTCTTGCATTGTTTCACAGCCCTGTGAAAGCGTTGAGCATTCATTCTTCAATGCAGTGGGACTACTCTTCATAATTGTGACAGTACTTGGCCCAGAGGGACAAATTTCTGGTAAAAACATTATTTCCCTGAAAACTAAAATTTGTGTTTCTTTAACACAGAAAGAAGTATCAGCATATCTGTACCATGACAGTTTGTCCCTGAGCTTCCTATATTCCATGGACAGTAAATTAAAGTATTAGGAATTTAGTCAAAGACAGATAACTTCTCTTTCCACATTTGTAATAATGCCCAGCATGGATGACCAATAATGCAACTTGAATTGCTTTAGCCCCCACACAGAGACATATTTGAACATTTCCTTTAATCTGTTTCATTGCACAAAGCACAAAACATTCTCTTCCCAAAGCATGAGCTGCTACATTAGCTTTGTGGTGAGAAGTATCTCTAAACCTACAATAACATCAAAACCAAAGTTGTAATTGGGGTTAGGATTTGGATGAGTCATCATATCTAGGTTTAAAATTATGTGACAACTTTCACACTCTAAGGAAACCCAACTTTGGGTTTCAATTCATAGAATTATAGACTTAAGCAAAATATTTTATAAAGGACTGCACTGATTTTTTTTGGCATAACTGAAAACTTGTTCTTGTAAAGACCTTTTGAATAGGTAAAATGCTGATGGGACTGAGAAGAGAAACACTTAAAGCAGATGATACACTTCCCATAGTTTAAAGCATGTCATTTCTAAATTTATTAAATAATTTTCAGTTATAAAAAATCTACTAAAATTTGGTGTGCTATATGTAAACACAAATTCATTTGGACATTTAAAAAAAAAATTACTAATTAACATATTTTTTAGAATTCCCTGCAGAAAAAACAAATATACATAGTCCAGGAAGTTGTCATGATTCTTGTAAGTAGGCAACCCATGTTGTAACCAGGAAAAGGCAAAAGACTTGTTGTTGGTTTGAGCGAGAAAGGTTATATTCAGTTTTCTCTTCTTTGTGACTTTGGAAAGCTCTAATAAAATATATTGATTCACAGTGCAGACAGTGGCTATCACAGGAACTTTTTTTTCACCTAAATAATTATGCTTTTATACATTACAGAAATCTTCACTTGTAAATTTATCTTACAGAAAATATACTTTAAAAAAATTCAGCAATCATGAGATTAAGCTACAAAAACTCTGCTGAAGGAGTGCCATTAATTAGTTTGGAAGGGGGAAAGGGAAAATACCTGGCTTGCCAGTGATGAGCAAGGGGATGGTGTGCCTAAATTTGAGGAAATGATCAATGAGGGGGATCCTTCAATCTGCTTCGGGAGGTGTTGTGGCTGCAAAGAACCACCTGAAATATTTCTACACTAATGCAGGCAGAGTGAGGAGCAAACAAGACAAGCTCTAAGCTTCGGCCCAGTCTCAGATTTTTGGTGTCACCTGCATAAGTGAAACTTGATGGGATGAATCCTGTGATCAGAGCGCCCTGTTGATTGTTACAGGCTCGGGAGGGATACACAGGACAGAATTCGGGGAGGCAGGGCACTGTGTGTAATGGAAAGGACAGAATGCATGGAGCTCACAGTTGGCCATGGCACAGTTGAGAGCCTCGGGGTAAGAATCGAGGGGCAAACAAATAATGTGGATGTCACTGTGGGAGGCTACTATAGCCCTCCAGTTCAGAATGATGATGCAAAAAATTATTTTTTGAGGAATCAAGGGACACTTCCAAGTCGGCTGATCTTGTCCTTACCGGGGACTTCAGCTTGTCAGAAATCAACCGGGAGCATCACACAGCTGGTACAACCTGGGCCAGAAGATTCCTAGAAAATCTGTCACACATGCAGTATAATGTTTCTGAATCTTGTGGTGGCTTTTGATAACAGTGTTTCTGTAGCTCTTTCAAAATAATTCACCTTGTAGAAGCTAAATCATTCCTCTTGGTCACTGCAGTACTGCTTTATCACCTTGAATAAGTGTTTTCTGATCCTGTTCCTGCAAGTTACACTGTTCCCAGGAGCTTTTCTATGGATTTCTTGTTGTTATGGTGTAAGTTATTTTTCTAAACAGAAGTTGAGAGACATTATTTATTTATTTTGCTTTTAGAAAAATCAAAACCATGTCTTAACTCTGCAGAGAAAGGCTACCAAAATGAATGGCCTAGAACACATGTAAAATAAGTACAATTATACTGAAAGCTTCTAAGGTGCTGCATTGGAAATTATAGTTCAGCATAAAAGATTCAGAATCCCACACTAAGCTATTTTTTCCCTTATGTTTGGATTATGTAAGATCAAACTCAGCTGGTATATAAACATACGGAAGTCAGTAATACTTTCAATAAGAATTTCACTTCCATCCTGGCTAGATGTGGCTTATTGTCTTTAAGTATTAGCAAAAATTTACTATAGATGGAAGCAGCCAGCTCAGATAACTTTAGTTTTTCTTTTAATCTACCCTGTTTCTGAAGAAAAAGTCTATTATAATGTCCCTAGAACAGAATTAAAATTCAAATTATTTAAGATTCAATTTCCTATTTTTATTATCCATATTTCAGCTTTGGATGCATTTCTGTATCTCATTGTTCCTTATTTTGTTACAAATATACAAACATCTGTACAGACATGGTTAAAATCAAAAGACTGTTATTTATAACAGAAGAAGGTGTCGAGCTCAATATTAATCAATCTCAGATCTATGAAATTTGTAACACTGCAATATACACAATGATACCATAAACTATTACTGTTTCAGAAACCTTAACAGCATAATATTTGCCCACCTATTCATCAGGACACCTATTAAAAAGTCATTTGCCAAACTCCTTTGTAGAAAAAGTATTATTGGAGTACTCAAAACAGCTCTACCTGGAAAAGATGATGATTCCTCAGGAACCTTATCTTGAACCTTCTGTCTTTTCCAAACACTAAAAGTTCTCACACTTATTCCATATTCAAGAAAAATGCGCACACAATGCCTACACACACACGCACATACATCCAAAGAAAAAAACTTGATTTGAAGAGGAATGCCACATGAATTATTTTAGGGGACCAATATTTAGATTGTTTTTTCCTAAGTTAGCATCAAGACTGGCGTTTTCACATGCCAAGACCAATATCGTAAAACATCTATGAATTTCATTTTCAGATGAGACAAATCTTTCTGCTAAACACAGAAACATTCATCATCCTATACAGAGTCAAGGGTGAAAAGATGTGCCAGCTACTGCACGTTTGCCCACTGAGCAGAAATTTGCAATTTATAAACAATTATAAATAAATTCTCTTGTTGTAAACAGTGTTTGCTATAAGCACCAAGTAGAGATGTTCACAATGTTAAGGTCTATGAGCTACTAATTGAACCACTGACAGCTGTACTTGTAGGAGAAAAAAAATCACAAAAAAAATGGAAAATATTTCTCTATCTACACACTGTTGTTGCCTAAAGAGCGTTCCACCAAATGGATACTTCTCTCCCGTTATGACTAGCCCATTCCAGACTCATCCGTTTTACAGCTTCTCTCGTGCATTACCTCAGACAAAGGCGGCTGTTTTCTTCTGATGAAATTATGATTCTGATAGAATCATTCTGCAGTTTCTTTAAAAACTCCACCTTCTTGTTTCTTTTTATCGTTTTGGGAATAAAATTGTACCACCATATATGGAACTAAAATTAGTGCAGATCATTTGATTTTTGTACTGCACTGGTGCTACTACAGTGGCTACAAAAGGATAAAAATATTTGTAAGGACACAGATATTGGAAAACGTGCTTTTGTGAGAAAGTGCATAAGACAGAGAATATTGGTTTATCTGAGGGATTTCATAAAGAACTGCCTGTGCGTGATTTTATAAATCTGTCTCAAGGGATTTACAATCTTTATCCTGCTCTTGCTTCTACCCTCCAGTTCCGAATAACACTTTAAGGCTTCTAACTATTCAACTTTCACACCACTTTGCTTTCTCTTTTTCAGAAACATGATATACAGCTCAAATGTAACCCTTCTGTTATTTGGGTTTGGGTAGAGAGCGCAGACATATTGCAATATGAAATAAAATATTGACTGAGTGTTGGGTTGGTTTTTTTCCAATATTTTGGAAGGCAATTGAGAACAAACTCTGTACCTTGGCACCTAGAGTAAGAAGCTGCAAATGCCTGTTTCATCCCCTGCTCCTCCCTAACTGGGAGTGCTCTGTGAGTGCTTCCTAGGATCCAGTGCAGCATGTTTATAAAAATAACCAAGAAAGGTACAGTAACAAAAGACTTCACATAAAACACTTGGAGTCAGTGAAAAGTCCCTCAGCAACTACAATTTTTTGTATCACATCACTAAAGATCTATCTATTCCAAGCAATGCATTTATCTAGCACCTAGCACAATCCCATTTGCAGTAATAGCTCAAATAACTACTTAAATATCTAGGGTGAAATTAATGTTTCAAAAATTTTAATTCTAACTATAATTAAAATTGTGTTATATGCTATAGTATAATTTAATAATGGTTAATATATGTTTCTGTCACCGTAAAAGCCTTTGGATCATTTATTGCTTTTGATAGAGGATGTCCAATACAAAATGGCAGATAATCACTTGTCTCATCTCATTAATTTGGTATCAATTACTGAATACAGAAAAAGGCAGAGATGAATGCAAACTCTGCCATGCAATAAGGAAAATAGAATTATATTGTTTTCCATTTGAATATTTGATTTATCAGGTTTGCTGATTCCTCTTATTTTTGGCTGAAATAGTCAAGGCAGTGTGATGATAAACAATGCAATACAAAGCACCACCTTGTTTGTTACCAAAGGATGCACAGGGGGTACAGGGGAGGTATGACCAACCTCTTGTCACCCTTGTTCTCTGATCTATATTTCCTAGCACTAACAATATTTGTTTAGTTTTAGTTATATGTTATCTTGATACAGTAGGGTAAAATATAAAAGGTAAAGCCAAATTTTTCTGGATTCTTTTATTTCTATTCCTTTTCCCCCATTTACGTGTGTGTGCCAGAAAGAGTGCCTGCAAATTAGAACAAAAACACAATGTGTCACTGTCTTTTTTTTTCTTTTTAGTTGAAACAGTGTTTCTATTTTCTGCTTTTTGTCTCCATTTAAGAAACAATTATTGTCCTTGTTGAAATCATAACATGGCACTTCTAACGTCATTGGATTTTGAAGTGCACTTTTCTTGTTTAGTTGTAAAGTGTGTTTTTAAAATACCTATAAAATATCTCTCTATTTTGTTTAGTTGTGCAGCCAGGTGACTGGGTGACTCTAGTGCCGTTGCAGATAGTCCACATTTTTTGATGCATAGTGTCAGATTTGTGCCTCTAGAAAGTCAAATTGTATTTTAAGGTGGTGATTTTTCTGTATTGCCTGCATATAAATCAGAATAACATAAAATTATTTTCCTAAAATACTGTAATTCAAGAATTTTAAAGTGTTAGGGGAAAATAAAGATCGGGAAAAAAAGAGCGAACTTTAACTTACATACAAATTGTACAAATCACATGTGGAGATTATTTTTTGAAGGGCAATCTTAGGCAGCAGACAGTCAGCCATTCAGGCTGGGCTATATAGACAAAAAAAACATAACTTTCCAAAGCCAATTTAGCAGTTGGGCATCGTTCAGGCCTTGAAATATGCTTGTAATCCTCAATGGAAAATGAATACTTAGTCAATGACCTTTTCAAAATCTCCTCTTGCAATGTGTGCTGCTTTTACTGTTCTGCTCATGATATCAGGTGGAAAAATCTTCTGACCTAACAGCTTTCCTCTGGAAATTCTGATTCAGCAAAGCTAGAACCAGCTGATTTCCAATTTTTGAGGCAGTGCTGACTGACTTCTTGTCAGTCACCAACCTCCTCGTGCTAGAAACAGTCCCAAAAAGTGGAGCTCCTTGACTTCATGGATTCCCAACAACTTCTTTTATGGTGTTTCAGGGAGATGTGGCTTCCAGTGTTTCCCACGCCCTGGCAAACAGGAGAGGCAGCAGGATGCTGATGAAGAACTCACCTGCCCACTCTCACCGGTCTCAGCCACACCACTTGGCTCGTCAGCTGCGCAGGTAGCAGCAGCCTGCTGAAGCAAACTCTGAACCCCAGGGCACAGGAAGCTGCCTTGTGGGAGGTTTTAATGCCCCAGTAGCTGCAGATATAGAAAGCCTGGTAGCCTTTTTTGCCACTTTTGTGACAGCTTGTTTATGTGCGAGCTGCTGAAGGACCTGGCTTGCTGCTTACCCGTTGCCCAGCTGTGTAACGGGATGCCAGTGTCTGATAAAAGGTAGAGAGGAGATGTTTGGATGATCGGCTCTTAAAACCAAACCTCATGTTTATATCTTACAAATGGTCTGTATTAAAAGCTAAAAGCAAATCAGAAATTACAGATCTGTTTATATGCATGCCTTGTGAATTAGTTTTATGAGACTAGAGCTATAAACTGTTATAACAGGTGAAAGTTTTGTGAGCAGTGAGAAATTCATTTCAGCCAGAAAAAACTTTTTAAGGATGACAATGCAATTACAAGCACAGGGAAGTCCTCGGAGAAGGTACTGGCTATGTCTGCAAGAGGCAGTAGGGAACATGAAAAGCATAAGTGTTCTCAGCTATAGCTGTGTCTGCACTACAGCTAGATGAAAAGTTTTGAATAAAAGCAGGACGAGTATGACAGTCTTGAACAAAAGGAAGACAGGATGAGAACCCTGCTGTGCCTATTTTTGAAACCCAGCATTCAGCAGAGAGGGTGCTCTTAGGCAGATATCTCAGCTACAAGTGTTACTTTAAAGGTCAGTATAACTAGACATTAGGCATTCAGGGTAAAGCTCTTCCGACAAGGATTAATTAGCTGGGTTTCCGAGATGGTGGCTGAGTGCCCTTTTAGCAGTAAATTCCAAACAAGTCAACTGTCAGTGTCTTAGCAAGAAATTCCAAAGCAAGCCCTAGGTGTCAGTTTGTTTTAGGCTCCCAGCTCCTGGGTTAATTGGTTCCTCGTCCTCTCAGGCAGCCTGGTAGCCTTGCAGCTTAGGGCACAAGCTTTTGTCATTCACTGCAGGTATTGCCAGCAAACTAAAAAATTCCACATCAGTTGTTAAAATACCTGGAAACCCCATGGCAGACAATGCGGTCAATGAACTGACCTTTTGTTCAGATTTGTAATTTAAAAAACCAAAATCAACAAAAGCCACCAAAGTAAAACATCGACATCCTAACAATAAAGATTTGCATTTTCCATTTAGCTCTCCTGCCCATCACTTCAGAAAGTTACATCAATGCTCAAAGCAATGTGTAGTTCACTCTGCATACTAGTGATAAATTCTTTCAAAATGAAGCTTATAGGGAAATCTAGAGTTTATAAATTCACAGAGCACATTTTACTATTTTACCGAGTTTCAGTGCTTGCCTGTTGCAAAACAAGACAGTGATTAGATAAGGGACATCATCCACAGCCTGTGCCCCCAAATGGATACAACTTGAATAAAAAGCTTAGCATCATTCATTACTTGTCACTGTAACTCAAGACCCTATGGCCAACCACTCCTGGGGAGGCTAATCCAAAACCGCAGAGAGAGCACAAAATATTACCTCTTGCTTGATTTTTCACCAAGCTTTTTTAGTGTGTAGTGAGCAGAAAACCACAGAGCCTTCACAAATTCAGGAAAGAGAAGGAGATACAATTTGAGATGTGGAGTGGGATATGATGAGATCTGAGCTGGGGACCATTCCACAGTCTGCAGAGGTACAACTGTCTAGCAAATATAAATTACTTGCAAAATTTGTGTTTAACATCTCTTAAAAGAGCAATTCCTGGTGACAAGCATGTCCTCTTCCTCTCTGTCTCCATGTATCCATGTAAATAAATAAAACCCAGATAAATTGGTAAAAGTTGGGACTAGAGATCTGATATTACTTTTATACTGCAGATATGCTGGTAGCTAATGTACAGTCTGTTTACATTTCATCAAAGTTGGTAGACTAAAAATAAGAGCACATCACCCTGATATTTAGGAAAGTGATATGTAGCCAGAAAGTGTCCCCACACTACCTTAATCAACACGATTAATCACACACACAGCTGTCTCTTCCCATTTTCAGTAGTCACAAACAATAGCAAGGATTCCTCTGCTCCATGTATCCCCATTCTCCTCAGCAGTGACTTGTTCAGAAAGATCCTGAACTGGCTGTTTAAATGGGACCTATATAGCCTGTAATAACAAAATAGTGTAAACCCCATATGAGTACACTAATTGCAAATTTCCTACAATTCAGTTAATAAGAAACTATATTTGTGTCAACATGATTTTGAGCAGGGTAAATGTTGTTGAATCTGCATACTTTGTATCTTTTTATTGTTTCTGACATGTATTCCACAAGAAAACTTGGGAGAAAACAATCCGTTCCCCAGCATTTTGCACAGACCACCATCTATGCTGGCTTTCTCTCCTGCATCCTAGGTGATTGAATTAATACAGGAAATATAACTTGGTTACCTTTTCTGACAATTCCAATACTTGCTTCTGGCTTCTTCCACTTTTCTAGCACTTGACTTTTTCTGAGTCACAACTCTGGATCGCATTGTACTGCTTTTATACTCAATAACTTGGCATGAATGTCACTTCCAGCATGTTTTCAAGGGTGTTTGGAAGCTCCAAATGTCTTTTAGTTAGAATTAGGAATGAAAAATTTTCTGTTCCAGGAAATATTCCTGGAAGTTACAACATTAGTTTCTGTTCTCACAGACAAAGGTAGGTTATTTCAAAGTTTGTCTCTGAGGATGAGAAGAAGAGGAGACAATTACACTTTCAGTTTGCTTACAGCTAATGGATAAATAATCAAGCCACATCTTCAGTGGATTGAGGAGACTTAAGTGTGGTTGAATGGTCAACCAACTTTTCCAGAAGTTCCGTACTCTCCTCAATCAACCAGACATTTTAATTCTGCACCAGCTACAAACCTAATGAAATGGCATGGTGTTATATACATAGACACTACATTTACAAAGTATTTTTTAACAAAAATCAATCTTCAGAATACTGTTATAATACAGAATACAGCATGTGAATTCATAGCACAACACTAAAAGAAATACAGAAGAACCCTTGTACTCCCCCTAAATTTCCAAGAGGTTCCTGCAGCCAAGGACTGAATTTGGCTTATAGATTTAATTACTGCTTTAGAATTTTCCGTTGAAAACAGCTAAATAAAAAAAGCCATTAACAGTATAAAAGCTCCAAATGCATTGGTTTATACCATCAGAAACAAAGGACTCATGAGAGAGTGCTCTGCCTAAGGAAAAAGAACAGTGGCAGCACAAAATTCTTTTGAGCTGCAAGAGTAAAGTAAATTTCAGTTCTATAGAAAACATCCAGATTATTCTCTTATTGTTCATCACCTTGTTACCTTGAAAAGGATTTCAAATAGGATAACAAAATGAACTGTTCTAATTCGTGAGTATATTTTAGCACTTACTAAAACTATAACACACAGCATGACCTGCTTTGCAATATATAACCTGGTGTGCTTCTTAACAGCACCAAGACTCTAGGAAGACAGAAAGGCCAATCTGATGTGATTTGCCTTTGAAAAAACATTTCAAGGGGTACAAATTCCACAGCCACCCCTGTGTCACACATTAATCTTCTCTACATGATATTAAGAGATAATGGACTAGTTGTCTTTTACAGGGATATAAAAATAGTGCAAAGATAACAAGGGCCAGATATGTTGAGACTGATGCACTACAGAATTCATCTTGAACCATATTGTTGTTAAAAGCCACTTGGATGTGTTTTCACCTTCGATTTATAGCTCCTTTTTTAGAGTGCCACTTCTCTTAGATTAGTCTTTAAAAGCAGGAGGAGACTTTGGGTGTGTCTATTTTTCTTTGTACTCTATTTTCTAAACTTCAATATATCCTACAGAATAAGCTGACATTCCAGGAGCTAAATCAAAAAGTACTTGTGGACTTCATCTAATCAACTACGAAATCTCTTTATTTTCTCCCTAGTAAAAGCATCAGCCCAAAGTATCATGTGGCTTAAATAAGGAGAGAATGTTGCAATAATACTTCATGCACACATATCTGACTTGGAAATAGAAATGTGAATCTAGATTAGACATTTAATATTAAGGCTAAACTTTTTTAACTTTAAAACTGGGTTGAAAAAATCAAATGCAAAAAGGTTTTGATGAAATAAACCCAGAAAAATCAGAAAATACCCTGGGGGTCTTTGCAACTATGCTAAGTGTCTTTTCATAAGAGTCATGGAAACAGCAGTAGGAAACCAAATTTCAAGAGAGGAAAACAAATAAAGTAAATTTTTTTATGTATGTGGAAATCCTTGTGGGAGTAAACACTCACAGCTGGTTACTAGACAAAAAGAAGGGAATGTCTATACAGATACATGCAAACTTCTCTTATGAAAGCAGACATTTAGAAACAGTCAAAAACCATAAAAATATATTTTTCAAACTTGACACCATAATAAAGAATTCACTCGTTCTCCCTGGCTTCCTCTTCTCTGGCTCCAGAGAAGCTAGTTCCAAAGAGGTCACTGGTTCAAACATAACAAAAGTTGTTAGACTACACATTCTCCTGGTAAATCTTATTTTCCACTACTCTAAAACTTTGATCAACATTGCTTAATCTTGTAATGTTTACTAGCAGTGAAAGAAGTATCTTCATTTTTATTCAACATTCTTTATCCATCTCCTAGGTGCCGTACCACACAAGCATGTAGCTAAAAAAATTGCATCTCTTATATTCAATATAAAAGGTATTCTGCTTAAACAATTTCTTATGTTCAGCCTAGCACACAAATACTGCTGAAGTCATATCACATGAGGCTTTCAAAAGCCTTGTCTATACAGGCTGATGGTACTCATGGTCTGGAATTGATGATACCAGATCCTTGGGAAAACACAGCCTCCAACAGTCAGAGCAGAAGTTCCAGCCCTCTAAAACTCAGATAGTCATTACAGTAGTTACACACCACCGTCTTATGACACCAGGGTTTAGAGAAAATGGCAAATAGCTCATTTTTCATGACCTTCACTCATAGGTGAAGGACATACAGTGCTTTCACCTCCAGCATGTTCAGTGTATACCTACTTCAGTGAATACTAGGTTCCAGCTCCTTCTTTAAAAGTAGGCATCTTGCTTTTTAAAAAGGTGTTATTTGCTCATCCCAGCCTGGGTATAATCGGTCATTGCTGTGGAAGGATGGGAAGGGCTGATGATAATGATTCTTTATTTCTATCAGAATCATTTCCCACATTACCTGTAGAAAGGCTTGTCATGAATCAGAAGCTATTCCTCCTGCAACAGTTCTCAATAATAATCTCTAGAAAGGTTCAACTTTGCAGGTGAGGACAAGTTTAAACTTGACAAATACGTGTTATCCATAATAGATCATGAGGTTTTTTAATTATAACTTAACAATAATAGAATGGTAGTAGATAAAAATGTGCACAACTGAAAAGAAAAAAAAAACCCAGCAATTTAATATAACTTTGTATTTTAAAATCCTTACCTACCAAGGAGATTTGTTGTTTTCAAAGGAGATGAGGTTAAATCAGGTTCATAACAATAAATGTTTCTGTGTATGTTACTTCTGGCTCAAAATTATGAATTTACAGCTATAAGTAATATTACAAGTTTGGTGCATGGATGGAATGATTATGGTTATCTAGAAGCAGACAAACCCGTCTTTAAGAAATGTGGCGCTTATGGATATTTCATCTCTGAACCAAGAAGTCATTTCTTGTGAGTGAAGAATTTGAACATAATGAGCAAAAAAATCAATAGTCAGCAGAATTATTTCAAATAACTGAGTAAGTAGCTTTTATTTTTAAAAAGGTATTTTTTAAAGTGTAATTCATGTTGAAGGTTTTAACTGAAAGGCAGAAAGTCAGGAGTTTTACTGTGGTTACTTATAGTATGCCGCTGGAAAGTCACTGACACCTTTTATAATGGAGCAAAGAAAAAGCTACCTTTATCTGTAGTTCTTACTATAATCTGTACTATTTCTTTTCAGAAGGCTTAGCTATTAAAATATATATATTTATAAAGAAATCCCAGAAATCTGGTACCATTACAGAATGCTTTACAGTCTCTAAGAGAGTGTCAGCATTTACTTTATAGACCTTTGCATTCAAAGGTTTATGACTGAGCCATAAAAATCAGTCCATTGTATAACTTCACTTATTAACTCTCAGTGTAGTAGTCTGTTCCCCCACCCCACTCTTTCTCCTTTGCTAAATAGTCAGATTTTCTTTTGGTGCCCAAGTTACAGATACATATTTTTAGAAGTACTCTTTTATGAGTGATTTTCTTCTAGTTACTTTCCTTTCACAGTTACGCAGCATGGCACTTTGGATATAATGTAACATTTTAATATAAATGTAAGATGATCTCTCAGTTTTCAGAGACATAGGTTGTTAATAACTGAATAAGTCTAACACATTTAATCCCCAAGTCCTGAGCTTCTATTTTAACTCATCTTGTTTGTTATTGAGTAAAAAGTCCCTTAGTTGTTGTTTCTCTTTGTTGCTCCTGCAAGCCTCTAGAGCATCCTCACTTGATGCTATATCAGTCTGCCAACATTTGTAGAAAGATGAGAAACAGAACTACATTTTCATGAAATATCTCCAGAAAAAACACACCTTGGTGCTTAACTTGCTTCCTTGTGTCTCTGTGATACAGACACAGGCCGTAACACTAGCCTCACATACTCTTAGCAGACTTTGGTGTTCCAGTAGCACTGGCATGTCTGGTGAGAGTGATCCACTCCATGTAGTGAAGAAATTTCATTAGATCTAATATGAAACTCTTCAACTTGCAAGTCGTCAGTGGCAAGCTGCAAGACACTGGAATGCATGGCTGCCAGCCATAGTTACGGTAATCTTCCACATCTATGTTCCTGCAAACGTATGTTCCCAATCCCACTCTTTTGCCAAGAACTCAGGTTCACATTATCCAGAGCTCTCCAGCAACTCTCTTTGTTGATTGATGGGGTGATTGGCCCCACCCCAATCAGCACCGAAAGGCAGACACTGACCTGGTTGTTGCTGGCTCAGCTAGGAACAGCCCTGTGGGCTAGCGCTGTGTGGTAAAACAAACACCTGGCCTACAGCACCTCACTCTTTGCAAAAAATCTGTAAAGGATTCACTTGTCAGCACCAGCCCATTCTGATCTTCTAAAAGACGGAAAACAAAGAGGATAGCCATGAAATACAGAAAGAGCTGCCTGAGCTGCAGCTGATTAGCAGGGGGAAAGAGTGAGAGGAGAAAAATGTTCTCAAATAATTAGGTCTCATCAAAGACAGCCACTCATGTGGCTCTGCCTTGGGCAGCCTTTAGATGAGACAAGGTTTCTCATTGCTGCTGCTCGGTGAGAGCTGCAGAGACCCTGTGGGTCTGAAGCAGGACATGGATGAGCTTTTACTGCACATTCATTCCCATTGCTGCATTCCTGAGTGATCTAAGAGAGCCCTGGTTTTTCCTGAAGAGCTATGTTGGCGTAATATAATATAAAGGTTTGTATTGTTTTGGCTGTCAAATACAAAGGTAAATGCACTGACATTCCCAGAAATAAGACAGAGTTCTGTTGTTCCTTTATGTGTGAAGAGAAAACACATCACAATTCCATACAGTGAAACTTCCTGTTTTCTTTCTTTCCCATTTACTTATCCATTTATGTCCTCTCAGCCACTGAGTTGCCTCAACTTTCTCCCCTAGGACATGAAGCTTTCAGCTGACCTGTTGAAACTAGTTCTGTGCTCAAGAAAGTGATGATTGAAAGGAGGTAAAATTAGGCTATTTAGTTGTTTATGATATGTTGACATTCTCCTCAATTAAGTCCTCTTAGGAAAGAGAGATTCATACATCTATATGTGTCTTCACATTCCTAAGTAGCTATCTGGACAACTGACATAAAATCAAGCAGACTGATTGCTCTTAGTTTCTCTATCCTTTTCTCTTCCTGTAGTCCATTGCAGAGTTGAAGCTCCACTGGGAAGGTATCAGATTTGTATATAATATTTCTAAAAGCACATATATGGCTCAATGAAAAAAAGAAATAACAAGATACACTAGACTAGCATTGCTTTTCACTCAGTGTGATCTACAGTATCTGCACATCTTGGATTATTTTTGCACCAGTATCACTAACTTCTAGAGTAGATTTCTGTAAATCAATCCACCATATTTTTTCTTAATTATGAAACGAAGATAGAAAAATTCCATGAGCCACAGAGTGCTTTTAAGTCCTGTGTGTGATCATTATTATTTAAGTAACTTAAAATTCAGTCATTCTCCTCACAGAAATATGTGCACACCAAAGCAAAAAAAGCAAGACAAACCACAACTGACTAAAAAAATCCAGCTACTTATTACTTTCCAGTCTTTTTAGCATGTGGAACAAGGGAGCAGAGTTTCGTTAACGAGACACCAGCAAATGGTAGGGGAGGAATCCAAAGAAAGCTACTGCTTTCAGAAGTCTTTGGATGAGGCCATGTATTTTTGTTTAAACACTTCACAGGTCACGAGCTATAGCTGCAAGATTACATTCTTTCTAAAATCACAAGAAACCTAAACCTGGGTCTTTCTGCTAATAGATATGTACTGTGATTATATCACAACTGAGAAAAAGGAAAATCGAAATGAAGCTGTTGCTAAATTTCCGAATTAACGTGCTGAACAATGATTTTCCAGGATGAAATTGCAATCAAGATTATTTTCTATTCATGTTCTTATGAAATTTAAAGCTCAAAGATACTTTTACCTACAGACGAACTACATCCACTCCTTAGAAAAGCCAGCACTGGAATCGGAATTTCTGGATCATTTATTAGTGGCAGCCACTTTTCTAAAAATAATGCTATCTGTACTCTAGCAAAACAAGGATGTGTTAATCATAAAGTCAAAGTACACATCAGCTGGCTGAAATACAAGAAAGCTTACAAAACAACTTTTTAATTTTTTGAAATATTGTCCTAGTTGCAGAGACAAGAAAAGCAACAAAGGAACCCAAATTGACAGCTAAAATTTTCCTGCACTAATATCAATAGACTTTCTTTTAGCAAGTCAACAACCAAAAAAGGCTGGGTCTGTTCTGAGCCATCTGCTTTATTGTATTTAAAATTACACATAATGATTACATGAATTTGAACATTTAACATTTCTGGCTACTCTGAGAGAAAAATGCAATTTCATAGCCCAAATTTTCATTTATAGTTTGGCTTGTGCACTCACAGGGGAGAAAACAGTTGCTCTGTAGCAGTTGTTTAGGTCCCCAACCATAATGCGAGTCAAGATTTTGGAGAGTTATGCAGAAGACTTTCAGGATTGCTTCAGCCTACACTAAATTACCAATAACATCAAATGAAAGTAGCCACAAATGAGATAGTTTTGCTTCCTTTGCCAGGGAAATGACTCAGGACCAGTGCCAAATTCAATCAGATAAAATAAATTTATGGTACCCATCATCAGAGATTTACAGTATGCAAGAATGTGACTTTCAAATATTTATTTCTACAGAGAAATCATTGCTTTGAAATCTAGCCAAGTCCAAATGTCTGAAAACACTATCAGGCCTTATATGTGAGTCTTTCTTGTCTTCATTTTCTATATTTCCGTTTTTCTTTGTTACCTTCTCATCTTCTCCACTCTAAATATCACCAAAAGTAGCAAGTCAAAGTAGTTCAACAGAGGACACAGTCAAAAGAAATGTATTCAAGTGCATTGGCAGGAATGATGCAAGTAAAATAATTTCTTGCCATTTTATTCTTCATTTTCAACTACAGCAACCCTAGAAGTACAGTAAACCAAACAATTTTTTTCTTTTTTAATTGGCATATCTCTGTGAACATCTTTGATTTTAACTTTTACTTTGATTAGTGTAGTTATATCAATAATTGGTTAGTATCGTACTATTTCTTTGCATCTCACCAATGCTATTCTTACTTGTAAATCCGTTATGAGTTTGATGAGGTGCTACTGCAAAATAATAAATTTACTGTTAATAAATGAAGTGAATCACAGCACAAGGGGTTTCACTGTATGGATATACTGGTAGTTAGTAACTTATTAAATCACTGATTTAACAATTTGTTTGGTAAATCAAAAGGCAGAGGGTACTTAGGGCACTAATAAAAACCTGCTAAGAAGACAGGTAGGTTATGGCTAGATCCTTGCTGAGAATTTGAGGAAGGTTGGTTGCAAGAGTTGATGCAAACGGTGAAGAGTTGTTTTAGGAAGCTTCTCATCAACTCAGAGCAGGTATGTTCCAAGAAATACCTCCAGTTTTATGGATGGGGGAAATTTCTTTCCATGCATACATGCTACATATCACTCCCATATTTTTCACATTTACGTGATTACATTTAAATTTCCTGTTAAACATTTCCTTGTCTTTATATGACTAGTGTATTTTCTGCTGCAAGGAGGCTACAGAGTACAGTTATTTTTGTTAGGATTTTGAGACCCAGTGCAGCTTATTTATTGATTAGGAGTCAGATTCAAAAAAAAAAAAAAGCAGGCTTTTTCCTGCTTCTAGGAGGCAAAAGACCTACATATGTGAGCTTTTCTCATAAAATATGTATTGATAGAGTGTTGCAGTTATTATACGCATTATAAAATACTATTACATTACAGTAGAGGAGCTACAATATTGTTTGACAAAAGGGAAGATAATGACTAGAGAAAATATATCCAGTGCCCATTTTAAAGTGCTTAAGCACTGTTTTGGAAAAACGTTATGATCTTTATCCTGATATGCTGCACAGTATGAACGTGCAAAGGAGTTATAAAACTTCTCTGGATTAGCAGCTAAGGGGATCCCTTAATGGCAGATTGATGGCAGAGATGTCACTACAGCATCCTCTTTGTGGCAATGAAATCTAAGTGAAGACTTGATGGCAGAGGCGTGCCAGAGTGCCACTTCACTCTAGCTGACTTCCAGCCTGTGTAATGATACTTTGGATACACTTAGAGACTGACAATATTATGATGGTATCAAGATAAGGCTAACTGAAGGTTGGCATGAAACCTTCGCCCCTACTGCGTAAGTTCAAAATGTGTTGAAGCTGTTTCTGAATTTATTTTGACTTTGCAATGGAAGAACAGTAGAACTGAGTCAAAATTCTAAGCTCTTCTCAGAACTCTTACCAAAATAGCATTAGTTAAAATTTTGTGCTTAAAATGTCTCGTTAAAAGTATCCACTACATGTAGGAGAGAATCAGAATAGTGATGAAAATGTAATCTATATGCAGGAACAAAAAGGAAGCTAAACTACACAGAATAATCTAGAGGATTAACAGGTTGTTCTCTCATTTTATTTTTGTAATCTGCTACTGTGTCATAACCTTCAACTGTCTCAGTGATGTTATTATTTCATAACTCATTTAAATAAGAAGAAGTAAAGAGTAACTTGAAAATGTTGCTTAGAAAAATGAATTATATTTCTCTCTCAGGGATCTTGTCAGTTTTAACAAATTGTTAATCTCCTACTGCATGTTTTCACGTTTGATACACAATTGTTACTTACAAGCAGTGTGAATTCATCAGCTTTATGAAAATGATAGCCATCATGCATAAGGTTCTTCCCGTCCCTCAGGACTGAAATGAAAGTGAGATACTGCATCACTAAAGGCTTCCATTTAGCAAACGTCATAAGTAAATACCATAATGAAATGTTTGTTACATAGGCACTAATGTATACTGAATCATATCTTACCTAACCTGAAGAAAATCTTAACAAAATTTCCCAGGAAGGATGACCCAGCTCCTGAATTTCCAGTGTGAGTCTAGAAGACCTTTATGTAGTGATGAATTTGTTCAGAATGTTTTTGATTTTGCTTGCCTGAGACTGTAGACTTGTTGACACTAGAAGATTTCATATTGTTCTTCTGGTTAATATTTCTTTTTGATCAAAGTAACAAATAACATATTGTTTGGAGTTGTATCAACTTGGAAAGTTTCTGAATGGAGAGTTTCCAAAGTTGGACGTTTTCTGAGAGGAATAGAGAGAGATCTGAATAAGAAACATTTCTGCTTCCACAACACATATTTTGACATGAATCTTTCATGAAAATAATTCATTATTTCCATCATTGAGCAAAAATAAATGTGAGCCACCACAAAAAAAATTACAGTCCCCTTTTCCAGTGAATGGCCTTGTGATGACTGAGCAGGTAGTTGAAAATAAAACCTATTTGAACAGTTGTCAATAAAATCATTAATGATTTTATTAATGAATGGCCAGTGAATGGCCTTGTGACGACTGAGCAGGTAGTTGAAAATAAAACCTCTTTGAACAGTTGTCCATAAAATCACTGCTGGTAGCAGGAAATAAAGTTTCATGTAACATGACAGTTTATATTCTAAAAAGCAATATTCTCTAATTCCAGTTAACATAAGTCACTACATTCTGAGGAAACTTGTATTATTTGCATGAATCAAGTCTGGCTTCAAACTTTCAAAACTTCTTTTACATATTTTTTCATTTCCCTTAACTTTTGTTCAGCTATCACAGCACAGGAATATATTTGATGAGGTGATATTAATCTTGAAAGCCAGGACTACTACCTCTCAGAGATGTCATCAGAGAAAAAGCCATTTAGCCATAATTTAAGAAGCTGTCCAGATGACTTAAGGAAGGAGGGGAAACAGAATATTTCTGACTGCTCGGTTAAATTAGCAATTTTAATTAGGTATACTAACCTGTTTCTCTTATGAGAAGTGTCTTCTGGCCATGTAACTGGCAAGAACAAGACAGGCAGGAACATTTTTCTAGCAGACTTAAGAGCCTCTGCCAGCCCCCTGCCACATTCAAGCAAGCACCAGCCATATCTCCAAGCCTATGTCCTTCTGTGCCAGAACAGAAACAAGTGCAAGAGTTTGATGAGATGTAGAGCATACCCCAGTCAGGTTTGCAGTCCTGATAAACAGTGAATGTGGATTTCTAGGTCATCCTCAGATGTCCAGAAATCTATACAAAACCTTTTCTTAGTTTCATTTTTTTTCTGAAGCTTTTGCCTTACTCTTAGTGTAACAGCACCACAAATATTAATCGCTCACCTTTGTAAACATTTACTAACTTATTAGTGATCACAATACAACCACACTCAATGATGCAGTGGAAGAGAGCAAGGAAAAAAATTCAGTCCAAAAGCAAGTAAGACATCCAGATAAACTGGACGTCCACCACCACCATTAAGATCAACAGTGAATTTCCTCTTTTACTTACACCACAGCCATACAGTTCCTTTCAGTTCATTACCATCATTTAAAAGCTGTGGTTTGCACATCCATCTCTGGCAGACTTCAGGCATCGAGGGATGGCTAAGCAGCCTCTTCCACACAAACATCTTCGGTACTGTGGGCACTTCTGCACCTCAAGACAAACATCATGGAACTAAGAAAGTATGGAGGAGTAATAACCTTAACAGGGGCAAATGAGAAAGACTGGTATCCCCTGATGCAAAGAGAAGGATGATGGGGTTTGCTTGAAGGTCTGTCAAGTCACAAGGGTGAGTGAACTCAGAACTGTTTATCGAATAAGCCCAAAGAGAAACAGCCAGCTCTTAATGAATTCATCATATCAGTTAAAAGCCGTTAATAGAAAATATGTTTGTACAGTAGCAAGTGAACTTCTGAAATTTGCTGCCTCAGGAGTCTCTTGGAGGCAGCAGATTAAAAAACTCAGACATATTTAAAGACAATAGTGCCATAAACAGGTACTAAAGTGAATAAGCAAAAAGGCACCTTCTAATATCTTTAATCTAATAATTGTGGATTTATAATGTCTCCAATATCAAGAACTTACAAGTTCTTACTATTTCTATTATGTTCTTATAATTTTTTAATAGGGTTTCAGAGAGTTGGTTAGATAAAGCTCTGAGTAACCTGGTCTCACCTCACAGCTGATGCTGCCCTGAGTAGGAAATTGCATGAGGATGTCTCCTGAGGTCCTTCCCAGTCTGCAATATCCTCTGATTCTAACTTATGATTTCAATAATTTAAGAATTCAGGAAAAATAAAATCGTTATTGTTCTAGTACTAGTATTCTCAGCAGAAAAGCTTCATCAGAGGGAAAAGCACAGCTGTATGGAAAGACAGAAAATTAAAATTCTGCTACAAAGTTTAGCAAATACTAAAGTTAATGGTGCATATTTTGAAACTGCTTAAAATCCATTCATCGTCACTATAACAGTTAAAATAGGTAGAGGATAAGTTTTAACTTGTTGAGATTTCAGGAGCCCAGCTGGAGGGCAAATCTTAGCCCGTGGAAATGTTCCCTTTTTCATTTGGAAGGAAAGCAGTTGAGCTTTCTTGCTTAACACAAACCTCATTACTAAAACTCCACAGTGAGAAACTTGCTTGTGCACTGATCCAAGGGTAATGTAAATGGGGAAACCAGGCTGTCCATGAAATGAAACGCTTTCACATCTTGTATAAACAGGACTCATAAAGGTCTATCACTGTTTCTCAGTGAAAGGACGATTCTGTTTTGCCTCTTACCTGCTTCTTTTTCTCCGTGTTCATCTTGATGTTAAAGAGTAAAGTTAAAGTAGATAAATCATCTATGTTTCTGCTTCTTATTCTAGATTTTTCTTGCCTGGGGGCTTCCTGAGCTCGCAGTAGGAATTCACAAAATCTGAAAGTGATTCTTGAAAAACCCATAGCTGCTTCCCCTTCTTTTCAAGCCCATCCACGCACCCTCACACACAGATTTGACTGTTGCTATTGCCACGTTCATTTTGGAAAATGACATTCCGCACCCACCTTACAGTAAAAGACAAAAAATGGCATGCATATTTATCAGCATAAACATGGGTTTACTGAATTTAGTAGTAACAGTATCTGTCCATAGTCATATCACTGCAAAGGACTCGGTAGTACAATTCAATATGTGTCTGGTGAGGAACTAAGGGGAAAAGATTTGATTTTCCCCTTCCCTGCCTGAGTCTTTATGAAATGCAAGGATTCATCCTAATGCTGTGCAGCAGCCCACAGTTTACTCCACAGCCCTAAGAAACTTCACACTACTCAGCTGCTTTCTTAAAAGCTCAAATATGAGTCAGGTTCAAAGCGATACTGGATGAGAAAGAGAGAAAACCAACAGATTCTATCACATCCAGAATATAATATCCCAAATTATCTTCAATTTCGAATACCAGCATCTGTGCTTGCCATGTCAATAGGTCACTCTAAAAGGCTCATAACTGAAACATTTACATCAACCATTTTTATTTCCCCTGGGAATGAGTCACAAGCTGGTGGTGAAAACTGGTGTCTTTCCATTGATTTTAATGGAGCTATTCCAGCTGGCACCAGCTAAAAATTTCGTGCCTTGTCTCAGACTCCACACTGCATATGACTTAATTCATTATGAAAGCAAAACCTTGTGGGAAGAAGCCATGCCTCTCTGCTCCACTGTCTCATTACTAGCACTTACAGAAGATTAGATTTTAGAATTCATGACAAGCTTAGTTCTTCAGAAAGAAAAAAAGTTAAAATAGTAATACCAAAAACAAAAAGAAAAAGAAATGTATTTTCCAAGGTCACCTATACCATAAAACATTAAAAAGGAGCGAAAAATAACTTGAAAGAACCTGCACAGCAGCCCAAATTTCACACTTCATTTTTCGGTAATCTCCAAATTTGTAGGATTAGTCTGAAATGGTAGAGAAATTTGGACATTTTTGGGCATTTGGACATTTGGAAAATTTCTCATAACATTTTTTTCTGATTATGACTATTCATGTAGAATTCCTTATTGTGGAAAGCCTTTATATCTGAGACAGAACTTAGATCCAAATCTAAGAGAGATTCAAATTCCACAACACTGAAGTATCAAATTTTTCTTGTTTGCTCGTTAATGAGGATATACTTCTGACTTAGTTTCCTAAATTCAACTTAAGAAGTATAGAGAGAAAGAAGAGTCTTGAAACCCACAAAAATCACAGAGCATAGCTGGAAGCCAGTTCCATATAATGTTTGCAAAGCAAGTGGACTAGACAGTGGAAAAGGTACTCTGCAGCCCAGAACACAGGCTACAGTGAGGGATAAATTTCAGTCTACGTTCTAACTACTTGAAGCAAAATCAATGAACAGGTTTGGAGGCTGCATTCCTGTCTCAGGCCACACCCTCTAATACAGCAAACACCCCTCTTTAAGGATGCAGTTATGTTCACATTCACTCCAAATCCTTTCTGTCCCTATAAATTCTCTTGGCCTCTTCCTCTTTTCCCTCTTCCCCTTACATACACACTTAGGAACTCAGAGTACAAAGCACTGGTCCTATAAGGCTACTTCCACCAAGTTAATCCGATGTACATCTGATACACAGGTGGTGTGAAAGGCTTCAGTGTCCCATCCACAAGATTTTAAATACCCCTCAATTCACAAATTATGCCTCAGCATCTGACCAGAGAATGGAGCCCTTCATATAAAAGATCAAATGCCTTTAAATGAAAACACACCAGAGGAGGAAGATTGCAGTGATTAAGGATACTGCCTATGTTTAGAAATTCTGCAATAGAGGGGAACTTTCTGATGAAACTCCCCTGATGTTCCCTGAAACAAGATAATATAAGACACTGCAGAGTAAAAAAGTCTGACAAAAGGGAAAACTCCTTCTTTCCCTCAAATCATAGAACACATTGTGTTCAGAGGGACCACGAATATCATCTAGTAGTAAACCCCTTGCCATGAGAGTTTAGTCTCGGGCAGAGAATTAGAGACTGTCACACCAACCAGCTGCATGCCACTAAAGGGTCTAAAAGTGACTGCAGTGAGAGGCTTCCCTGGCATCTGTCCTTGCCAGCTGCCAGGGTAGCTCCACTTTTTCAGAGGAAATCAGAGCAAGCCCTTACCCCAGCCACCATCCCATTACTTCTCCCCAAACCAAATCACTTAGCAAAGGAGAGGATATTCTTTCTAACTGGGCCAGAAAACTTCAAAGACAGCAGTAATTGAGTTCAATGCTGATATGAAGGAAGAGAATAAAAAGAGTGATCATATCTCCTTTCAATTTCTGTGTGGTACTCATATACAGGGTTTGTGTCTTCCAAACTAACCGACAGTGAAGACAGAGAAAAGGAGGAAATAAAAAACGTTGATGGCTCAATGTGCCATTACAGTCAAGAAATTACCACATATCCATCTAAAATGTCATCTCGTCCAGAATATTATGTGCAGCATTGATCGCAGGGTTTCAAAAAAAGTGTTAAACTGGCAGTGGTTCAGAAAAGGAAGCTCAAATCTCTGAAAAAAAATCCAGAGAAATTAACAAAGGGGTAGAAAAACACTCAGTAAGGGTGGAATCATTTTACTCAAAGAGGTGATACAAAACAGTTACTCTTTGTTTTAATCTAAGCCCATCAGTATAAAAACACATGCACTGATAGTCTGGAAATGGTTGGGAGCTTCTCACCTCCATTTCTTGTTATAAATAGGCACGAAAGAATTCAATTAAAGGATGATAAATTAATAATATTTTTTTTTCCACATAGAAGAATGGAATTCACTGTTCCTTGAAGCTACTGAGGCCAAAATCTTAGAGATCCAAAAAGAACATATATCTCTAATCAACATCCAGAATTCTTACAAGTGTCAATAAACTTTGTTTTGGTTTTGGAATATGTACAAAACTGCAGGAGTAAGGCTAAGAGATTTCTATCCAGCAAAAGTTTAAGACCTAGAGGAACAGAAAGGAAAAGAGAAAAATTTTCTAGATTAAACAACCAAGAAATTATCTTTTTTTTTTCTGTAGCTACAGATACAGTAAATGAGATCCTTCCCAAGGTCAGAATAAAAATACTGGGGAAGTTAGATTTCTGGTCCACTCACACCAGTATCGCAATTCCTAAAAAAAGGAGATTAAATTTGTCTAGAATAGATGAGTGATGTTACATTTTTCGACAGAAATAGATCAATAGAAACAGTATCTTTCAAGCAACCCTACTACGAAAATATACAGGTAATAAACAATATGTTCTCTTGCTTATGTGATGTTTCATTTTTTTATTAAGCAATACTTTTTATGTTATTTCATTCTAGCACCTACAGGTACAATTGTTTTGGGATTATTTCTTTATTCTGTATTTGAGTTCACCTATGCATTGTACACTTTATCTTTACCACGGCTCTGTTTTGACCCAAACTTTATCCTAAAAAGCAGCTTGGTGTATGATTAGTAAATTATAATTCATGGTGCATACTTTATTGTACATACTCATCTATACCTTGAAGATATTGGGCTTTTCATTGTTTTAATGGCAGCATAGTTATTTAATAAAAAAGAAAGAAATGTCTTTCAGTAAGTAAAGGAAACATTTATGACCTCACTTTCAAAAGTTATATCCAAATAAATATGAAGAATAGAACAATAAAGTGTCATGAATTCCACAGTCATTGGCAGATACCACGGTATGCCTGTGATAAACAAGGTTAACCAGACAGTTGGAAAGACTATTTTCGTACTCTTCAAAATTGAGTGCTTTTATACACTGATTCATTTTAATGAAATGTAAATTAAAAGTCTTATTTTCCCTTTTGCTAGTACATCATTAAAGTATTTTTCACATGGCCATTATAGCCCTTTATTTCCTTTTTATTAAATCATTCATTCTTTATTGGGTCCAGTGGAGGGCAACAAGGATAATTGGGAGACTGGAGCATCTCTCATACGAGGAAAGGCTGAGGGAGCTGGGTCTGTTCAGCCATGAAAAGAGACAACTGAGAGGGGACCTCATCAGTGTCTGTCAGTATCTGAGGGAGGTGTCAGAGGATGGAGCCAGGCTCTGCTCAGTGGTGCTGAGCAATAGGACAAGAGGCAATGGGCAGAAACTGATGCCCAGGAAGTTCCACCCGAATATGAGGAAGAACTTCTTTACTGTGCAGGTGAGCGAGAACTGGAACAAGTTGGCCAGAGAGGCTGTGGAGTCTCCCTCATTGGAGATACTCAAGAACTTTGGAAATTATTCTGCATTTTGTGCTCTGGGATGACTCTGCTCAAGCAGGGAGGCTGGACCAGACCCAGCCACGATGTGGTCCCTTCCAGCCTTGCCCATTCTGTGAATATATCTGGTTTTCAACAAGTTTATTTTCTTCAGGTTTGTATCTTTTGCTTACACATGTCCAAATTGGTTTTGCTACTAAAAAAAAGAGAGAAAATAAGCCCCACTGCACCAAATTTCCCAACATTTTTTGTTATTATCATCATTATTATTCCTGAATTACAGTTAATTTCTTAAATGGAAGAAGAAAATATCAATAATTGGTGAGAGCTTTATATAACCTAAAAAGTCTTATAAAATTAAGCCATTGTTTTTCTAAAAAAAAAATCAGAAGAAAATAGATTGGCAAACGTTGTTCGGAAGCTTTACTCTTTATAGACCCTATTTGAAATCAGCTAAAATGAAACAATCTTCCTGTGCAGCTGTTATTACATAGAATCAAAATCTTTCTTACATTAACATATTAGTGGGCACAGTTTTGACTTTATTTCATGGTACATTTCTGGATGTTTGATAAAGTGGCCTCACTGTCTTATTTCCTTAATGAAATATCATAAAGCTTTGATATAAATAAATAAAGGCAGAGCATCTAATGACCTATTTTAATTTCCTTTTTTAAGCAGGCAAAGCAATCTCAAAGACTTGAGTGGGGATTAGAAACACTGAGATATTCTCTCATTTTTTCACTGTTAACTTACAAAATGAAAAAAAGTCAAATCATTAATGTTTTGTAAATGCCATTGTATTGTTAATGCTAATTTTTACAATTAAATATTTTAAAGGAATTAATTTTGAAAATTTTATGCATGATCTATGCTAGTCTCTAAAAAATTAAATATGGAAAATTGCATTAAGATACATTTGTTTACCAATATTTTTAAGTGTTTTCACATAGACACATAACAAAACTGCATTGTATTCACTGAATTTATTCAGAATCCCACCCTGCATTATCTCTGGATAAGCATGTGAGTTTCAAATAATTTAGTCACACTCACATGATGAGAGTTACAAAGTAATGAAAGGATGAGTGCATCTATTGTCTCACAATAGCTGTAAATGAGCCTACACTGGACTATTGAAAAAATCTTCATCTTGCTCTAATCAGTTGAAAAATTTTCAGTGTAGTGATGAGACCACAGTCTTCAACAGTGTAACACATACATTACACAGAGTGGGATAATATGAAATTTGCATAAATTTGGCTTATTCAATTTTGTTCATATTATGTTATTAATAAAATAACATTAATTTATAAAAATAAATTAAATTATAAAATAAATTTATAAAATTTATAAATTATATAAATTTATAAAAATAAAATTATTTCAAAGATATCTTTCTAAAGATGCCTACCTCTACTTGTTAAATAGTATTTCTGTCTTTGAGTGGCAGTCTTCATTGGCAGACCTTCCTGAGACCTTATGTTTCACCCATGTTGCTACTCAAATGAATCATTCAAATTATAACCTGAACCTAGGCAGCTCAGGTTTCTGCAACTGTGAAAGAAATATGCTCAGTACAAGAACGACTCCCTTGGAAATTAATCACACCTACTCGTGTTTGACCTCCAATCTAAAACTCCCGTTTTCCTACAAATGGGAACCCAGCAATTTAGGTACAAAAATATAAACAGACATCAGGATGCTCCCACACTGGCAGGATTTCTGTTCAGAATACTCAGCATCGTGAGGTTATAAGATAAACCACCATTTACTATGCACTTGAGCCAGATTATGAACATCCAAACTTATTCATTATTACTCTGCAGGTATAAGAGAAGACAAGATTTTCTTTGGGGTGGGACTACACCAGAGTTCCTGCCTTGTTCAGCACCAAAGCACTCCACACCACACTTGGAGAGAACAAGATTCCTCTGAGCAAATTTGGCAAGGGCTTCTCAACCTCTGGAGACAGAAAGAAGCATTTCTGTGACCACAGGAGGCTCAAAGGGCTTTCAGATTTCACAAATCTTCTGATCATTCCTGCTACAGACACGGAAAAGAGCTATAGATATCACAGAGAAATACATACTGTGGGAGAGAAGAGCCAGACATTTTAGCCTGCCAAAAGTCCAAGGTTTGATATGATTGCCCTCTGCAGACATATCAAGAGGCACTGTATCAAAAAGAGAAAAATGTAATTTCATATCAAGGATAATGTGACACAAGAACAAATGACCATAAATTGGGCATGAAGAACTGAAATCCTTCTGGAAATTCAAAGCAAGTGCCTTGTTACCAAAATACTGGGAACCCCAAACATCAAATTTCTTTTAATGTGGACTTCAATAAAATTACTAATGGTTTTGCATGATGCAATTTCAAGAAAGGGGAGGGGAGGGGAGGGGAGGGGAGGGGAGGGGAGGGGAGGGGAGGGGAGGGGAGGGGAGGGGAGGGGAGGGGAGGGGAGGGGAGGGGAGGGAGGGGAGGGAGGGGAGGGGAGGGGAGGGGAGGGGAGGGAGGGGAGGGGAGGGGAGGGGAGGGAGGGGAGGGAGGAAGGAAGGGAGGAAGGGAGGAAGGGAGGGAGGGAGGAAGGAAGGGAGGAAGGAAAGAAGGAAGGAAGGAAGGCCATGCTTAGCTAACCAGGATATCAGAATATAAACAGGAACATCTGATGTTTCATTGTTTGCCTCACAAACTGCAATGATTAAAGTCGCTGATTCAGGCAAATTTACAGCCAAGTTGATCCAGCTTGCTTAAGACAGCACTGCTGCAACTCATCTGTCAGTGTCCCTATTCTGATGTGTATCATCTTCATCTTTTCAAGGAATATGCAGCACAAGAAGGATTCACATTTCCATTCTGCTATCATTAACTGCCAAGCAATATAAAAAGCCAGCCTTCCTTTACCCTATAGTTTACAAAAAAAGCCTATGAAGGCAAAAAAAGTAGCTGTATGTCACTATGTTCTTATGAGAAGGAAATAATAGATGCCACTATCTTTGATGGCAATGCAGTACAGAAAGATTTGGAGTCTTGAGGAATTAAATTTAAAACTACAAGAGGTTTTTGTACTAAGGTTGTTTTGCAAGTGTGTCACCCCAAGCTTTGTCTTCTAAGATGATCTTTGATACCATTTTTTAAATGAATACAAGGTAAGATGTTTTATAAATAGGCAATATAGACAATCCAAGCTTTATATAATTACTATAGAGTAATACTGTAAATTGTACACCTTGCTCTCTAGTGTGTATTTTTTTATATGAAAGCTCAATATCTTTATGAAAGCACAGAGATGCACTTTTGGATGCACTATAAATAAGGTATATAAGTTTCGCAGAAGTACAGCAGTCCTTCAGACAGTATTCTAAAACACAAATATATTTTCTGGGGAATTAGGTTTTTTTCCCGTAGAGCATGATGTACACAGATTTGGGGGTCAATCATTCTCAATCTTCCTTGAAGAAATTGGAGACAGTTTGATGATCAAAATTAATTAAATGAGAAAGAAATTTTTGTAATACATGTAAAATTGAGGTCGGAAAGGAAACATGTTAGAAATTGTCTATAAAATGAAAGTATAGACATATATCAGGTATTACTAGAGACAGTCATTTTATTGATCGTGTTAATCACATCCAGAGGACAATTCCTAAATAGGTGATTAAACGACACCAGAGACAGAGCATTCCACTGTGCTCCTTGGCTCAGTACTGACTATCTTATTGGTCTTTTGCCATGAGACAACCCTTGCTTTTGGCACCCCTAAAATTGCCATTTTAGAAGTCACTGCATACAGTCATAATGACCCAAAGATGTGAAAGCAAACAAGGATTTTTATCATTAAAAAGGGAAATGCTACAAAGGGAAAATAATGGAAACATCTTTGTTCAATAGCTGATGCCTATAAAGACATCTAACCCCGAGGAATAATTACATGGACATAAGTTGTGTAAACGTAGGACAGGCATATAGAGGCAGAGATTTATAAAATTTTATAATCATACGGAAAAGTCTTCTGAAAATTGTTTTTCAAATCTCTGGACCAAATCTAGAAGCAGATATGTTGGTATCATATATTAAAATCTATGAAAAATGAGATATTATAGTTATTACTCAAATTGTATAATCTTCGTGCAAATTTATAATCTAGTTTTGAAACTGGCATTCATTTTTATGAATACAATTAGTAATTATTTATAATGTTTACTGACAAGCTGAAACATTAAAAGCACTTGGTGCCACTTTTTTTTTTTATTCCCTAGGTTGTACAGTATAAAAAGAAATATTCTGCTTTTCCAGCAAATTTTAAATTCATGGCAGCACCTCTTTAATGCACATTTGTAAAGGTGACATACATTTCATAGGAAATTAAATATGCCATTTGAAACTATTCATTTTGGAGAATTACTGTTTTTACTTTTGAGATGTCTTCTACCCTATCACCAAACATGGTCTTTATGTTTTCTTTTGCTTGATTTGGGGGAATATGGGTTGAATTCACTATGTCTCATATAAGACACTTGTCATCAAAAAGTATCTCAATTGTTCCTTTAAAGTACATAAAAATGTGTGATTTTGGGGGGTTTTAACTCAGTAGTGATATTGTCATTGATCTGAATAGGGAATGGATAAAGCAGTGTCATCTACACTCTTTTAAGAGAAAAAAAATACACAAAATCCATAAAGTATTGACAATTACTGTATTGATGAAGGAATGTGTACTTCACATGCAAAGAAGCAAAAGCAAATTAGCTTCAGATTCTCAACAGGATCAATGAGTGATCAGTTACCGATCAACCAGTAATAATTACCTCCAACCTGTTTTTATGAAGTGGATAATGGAACTGGGTGTCAGCATCCTATTTTGGAATCTTGGCTTAAAGATTTAAAATCAGTGTAACTTGTTAAGTGACTCAGGTTTTTGTGCTGAGGGAGCTAAGTATCATTATGACTTAACCACCAGTACCTACATAACAATTTTCAGTGTTCAAAGCCATGTTGGCAACTGTTTCAAACCACTTGTAATAGTTGGAGGTAGTGCATTAGAAGAAAAGTTGTGGAGAGATGGCACAAGGGAAAAAATTGAGTTGGTAAAAACAACAAATATTACATCAATTCAAAATCAATCATTCAATTCAAAGAATATATTCATATCAGAGAAGCCTATAAAAAAGACTGATGCAAAAGCACCTGGAAACTACATAGTAAATTTTTTTTTTCTGCTGACAAAAGCCATGCACTTCTCTTGGTGCTAAATTCTACATGTGGGGAGAAAAATAATGAGATTTATCCAAAAATACCTTTTATTCAAGCTTGAAAAATAAGTCAAGTATCCCAAATGATAACTGGGACAGAAGAAAAAAAATAAAGTAATTTTTCATTGCTTAAAAATTGTATTTCTTAATGAGTCTATAGCTGTATTTTGGAAGACAGCAAGCTTTTAGAACCACTGGTATAAATAATAAAGTCAAAGTGATACCTGCCATCAGTAGCCCAGAATACCTGTCTGAGTTTTTCCACCCTCTTCTTTCCCCATCTTAAAGCATTTACCGACTGAGAAAATGCCCCAGCTTTTCAGAGGTCTCATGATCATATTAACAGCCAGTGTAACATCAGGAAGAAAAGTGCAGCTGTAAGAGCAGTATTCCTGTATTGAGAGGTAAGAGATATGAAGGAGAGATATGAAGGAGGGATATTTCTTGTGATGGAAAGAATATGCTCCTCCATTGTGGTACAATCTGACTTCATGAATGTTATGGCTCTTCCAGCTGATGATTAAGCTGCAGCAGAATTTCTCTCTTTAGTCAGCCTTCTTCTCTCCTTTTCATCTCCTACCTTCATCCACAGAAGAGGTTCTGGTCGAGTAACTGACAGAACTGTGAATGAAGAGAAAAAAAGATCTAAAGAGTAATGTATTGATTCATTCCCTCCTATCAAAGATTTGGCTAATCTTGTATCATTTGACTTGTTTTAGCTAGAAATCCTCACTTTACCTAACATTTAGTGATGTTATATATCCATATATCACTTCACAAGGTTTACAAAGCTCTTTACAAGTTGAATATATACCATGCAAGAAGGTTTTCAGGCCCCGGAACTGTAGCTAGGGCTAAGGTGAATTTCAGGGGCTATAGTGATTTTATACAATATTTTATAATAGAAATCGAAGGTTGCATCTATTTTGAACTGCAGGTGAAGTTAGGTGAAGAGAAAATAATTATCCAATCTGAAACTGGAACAGAGTGCTAACAACTCCATTCTTGCAGAACAATACTGATGTGTTTTTGGTTTTGCCACTTGAGAAACGTAATCACCTTTATAATACAGAGTCCCTTACTCACTGCTGAGCCATAAATTCAAAATTGACTTGAATCAGTACAGGGTTTTGTTAAAAAAACCTCAGCAATTACCTCTAGATTTTCTTTCTGGTTTTCTTACCTGGTTTTACCAGAGGGAAACATACATCTTTGATTTCTTTTTTTCTTTCTTTTTTTCCCCAGGAACCAGCCTGTTTGGTTACAAAACTGGAAAAATATAGTCCCAAATGGTTTTTGCCAGTGGTAAAACCATTTTAGATGCATCTCAGCAGTTGATCTCTGTTCTCTGCAGCAGCACTAACATTGCTCTTTTTCTGTCTTTAGAAAAATCCCAGGACCACATGCTCTCTGTACATGCTGTGCACGAGCAAAGACATGACCTATGTGTCTGTACTGACTTTTACGGCTGTCATAAGGTTGCTGTGAACTGCGGACTCATGATCTGACAGTAACTGCCCGAAATACAGGATCAGGGGAAGAGCTGGAGTTTAGGACTTTCACACGCCCAATCAAATTAGTACAATGATCAACATGCAGGTATGCCCAGTTTGGCACGGTAGAGAACTGGAGGGTTGGCCTGCTGACAGCTCAGTTGTAAAGATTTTTCTGCCCAAAAACTGCAAACTCTTTGTACTTCTTATGAATTTCCATTTCTTTTTTTTTTTTATGTGAAAGGAATAAGTTGTTATTTTCTACAAACAGTATCATTTAAAAGATCTTAACTTTCCATTAAATAAATAATTATTTTTGTTTTCTTTTAGTTTTGCTTTTACCTGAATTCAAGGATCATTCATTTCCTCTGGAAGCAGAGCCTTTGATACTGATGAATACCCAATAAGAATTTTACACATATATTTCACAGTGACCGGTGTGTTAAAATCACATGGGTCACTGAGAAAGTCATAATTGTAGTTAATCTCAAAATAAACAAAATCTTTAAACATTACCTGTAATTATATTGGAAAAAATAGCTTCTTGTTGTGGTGGTAATCCAGAACAGACCCAGACATGCTTTTGCAGCTCCCTTTTATCAGTTATTCTGTCTGAGATACATCCATTGCAATTATCCTATAGGTCATAAGAAATACTGAAGCTACAGCCTGAATACAAACAACATACTCTAATTAGAGACAGGGTTATCAAGATGTGAGTACCAAATCACTGGAACTTCTACATCATGTTTCAACTCGAGTGGAAACAGCAGAGGGCAATACTTACGTCATCATCTGTTCATAGGAGGTGAAGACAAATATGTCTGTGCCCCTAAGCTATCTTCTAAAGACTTGAGAACAGCTGCAAAAGAGGTCAGAAATAGAAGGAGTTTGTCAACTTTCCCGTTAACCAAAATCAGAAGATACGTGTTTCCAAGGAGGTAATGCATATCAGAATGAACCATGCTGAGGTTCAGCAGCAAAAGCTCATATTCATTTCTATCAATCCCATCTTCTGACTGGATTGTCCCACCATGCAGAAGCTATTTTAATCCACTCCTTCTCTTTACTTAGTGGGACTAGGACCCAGCAGATGCCTTTTTTCTCTGTTGTGCCAGGTCATGATGGCATTTAGAAGCTGGTGCGAGGAGTGCTTCCAAAGGAGCTGTCTGTTCAGGGATTCACCAATTAGAGCAGGAGGATGGAGCACAGAAGATAGATTATTATGAGTTATTATAACATTATAATAGTTGCTTCTGCCTTTTATAACATTTAACACGAGACACTTATCATTAAATATTATTCTACTTTTCTGTACAAGAATTAGGATCAATGTTACAGTAATCCAAAACACTGTAACAAGCTAGCTCTGAGATTGTCCTTCAAGATTTTCACATATTTTCCAATCATCACATTAAACTAGCCTATTAACTTAAACAGATCCTATTACAAGCACTTTTCTTACCACTTTCACACTGCCTTGTCACTCTCCTAAAAGAACAGGGCAAAACCTAGCAAAAAGTTATACATGAAATCTAATCAGCCCACCACTGAGTTCAAATAATTGAAAGATGTAGCATAGGACTCAGTCAGGTTCTCGACCCACTTTGTTTAATTGTTCCCACTGAAATCAGAAATAAAATTCCGACTGACCTCTCAGGGAGTGGAATTAGTCTGACACTAAGCAGTTTTAGCAGATGAACTAGAACTGTAGCTTTCCTCCTGCATTCTACATTTTTTCTATTCTAACTGCTCTCCGGGCCTTTCTTTCCCTTAGAGTCACTTATGCTCTCTGATCTGCATCCGTTTAATATTATTTCACTTGGACTGTCCCTAGACTCACCTCAGTTTTTAATCCATGTTTAAATGGATATTTGTACGTTAAACATCAATACATGACTATGCAGGTAAGGGGATTTTTTCAAAGTTATCTTCAGTGCCTTTCTTGTTCTCTTATCTCCTCATCTAAGAAGTAAATTAGAGCAATTAACAAGCAACACCCACATGAAATTTCATTGTCACTGATAGACGAGTTCTGCAACTTAATGATGGCTGATCTGATATAAAATGGATAAAAATTAAGATTATCAATTCTGTTCCCTAGGATTAACTCAACAGTGAATACGTATTCTGTAATAGAAACAGCTCAATGGGTTTAAAGTTTAAAAGATTTTTTCTGCTAAACAGAGCGTGCTAAATAATTCTGACTAATCTAAAACCCAGAAGATAAAACCTCTAGCGCAGATTTCTGAACTATGCCACCTATTTATCTTACCTAGACAGTGCTACTACTGAAACCTTTCTTTAACCTTCTTTGCTGTGTCTTTAGTTTAGAATGGTGATACTTCCAAAGGAAAAAAAACCTTCATTTTCCTGGCACTTTTGATTCTGGATGTCCAGATATAAACTTCAACACAGCACACCTTAATTAATTTCCATGTTTCAGTTTTAGGTTCACATTTTCCAAAAAGCAAAAAAATCTACCTTTTGAGCTTGACTTCATTAATGCAAAGGACTTTCCTTGCATTCAGCCTAACATTTTAGAAAATATTAGGCTGGATGCAAGGAAAGTAATTTTTCTTTGCAATTACAATACAAGTCTCATATATGCAGTATACTAATCTTCATTTCATTACACAACTGCAGTTATACAAAGTACTTTAAACCAAGAAAAACAATGATTTGGAAGTGATTTCATGCAACAGAAAAATTGCATCCATGAAACATTATCTATTTATTATAAGTGCACTCTAAATGGATTTAATTTTGGAGCCACAACTAGAAAAGATTCCATTTAGACATTATTTTCTAACCAAAAATCTGTGGCATGTATCCCTTTTTTTAATCTAGCACATAGCAACTGAAATAATGTTTTTTGTAGAATGCTTGTTATATTCTACCACCTCTTGTTCACAGTAAGTAAAGTTGAAGTACAGAGTGAGATTGCTCTTGCCTTCAGATCCAGCAAATAAAGAAATATAGCACTTCAACTGATAGGAGAAGTCCTTGCCTGAACTAACCCTAGCAATTTCCTGTGGATCTACTGGCAGTCAAATCTAAAGCCCTCCATAGGTAAGTAATTTCCAGAACTAGGGTAAGATTTGGAAGAATTAGGAAAAAGGTTCTCTGGAATATACTCGAGCACGATATTGCAAGATGCGTTAGAGTGAAATTTATGGCTACAGAATGAAAAATGAGATGCTTATTCTAAGTCAAACCTAGACTGGATTCAGATTAGAGATATTTTGCTAACATTCTTTATCATACTTGAGGCCAGACCTGAGTGATGAGCACTTAAATGGCAAAATTCAAAGCACAAGAGGTAGACACGTATAATAGATATGTCTCAAAATCTGTATCAGAGGTTTTAAGATAGATTTTTATCAGAAAGCTTCAAGTTAACTACAGATAGCTTTCTGTAAATTCTTAAACTCAAGAGGAAAGAGGAAAGAGATAGGGGTTTGTAAATATGAAACTGATTCTAAAGCACTGCAGCAAGAAAAGAGTTGGATTTTTTTTTCAGATTGTTACCAGCAATGTATTTGTTGTCCTTATTAACATGCTGAAAAAAAGCCATTATGAATGTTACAGAGCTTTAAAAAATCATGAGGTTTTGAGGATGGCATTAAGTCCACTGACAGTCTGTGTGTTTGCTTTTTGAGTTCTCCTTTTAAAAATATTCTTTTTTACATCTGTACGAAACTTGAAATGCCTAATTATAGATCATGAGGCTAACATGGGGCAAGGAAGAAACATGGGGCAAGAGAACTGAAGCTGACAGAACTCTTGGGTTAGTAAGCTCAAAGAAGATTTAAGGCAGAATATGATGATACACTATCACACAGACAAAAGGCTATCTGGTTTCAGAGTCTTCTAACTCTGACTAGCTCTAACTAGGGTGATAGAAATGGTGAACCTTTGTTGTTGGCCTTCTCCAGAGGGTGCAAACTGAGAAAGGAAAGATTAGAAAGCTATAGTGTTATCTAAATGGCCTGAAGTTATTTTATTTGTGGGGATTATAATTGTGGGGAATGTTCAGGGTCTATGCTGACTATCACTAAAGAAAACACAGCAAACCAGAAGGGTAGAGCTGTTGAGAAAAGCAATTTCTAAAAAATTTATGATGAATGTCAGAGCCGAATGTAAGCACCTTTTGCTGTTGCCGCTGCAAGACACTATTCTACTAGTAGCTATCTCCAGCAAACACTCAAAGAGAAAATGTCCATGGAGAATGGGTTTGTATTCATCTGCTGTTTTGCTGGGAAGTGGCCTGTGGTCACTGGAGGGCATGTAAATCACCATAGGTCAGTAATCAAATGCCAAATAGTCACTAAGGACAACTTAAAAAAAATATTGTTGATTCCTGCTCTTTAACTAAGTCTCTATTTGGAAGGGCGAGTACAAGCTAATTTGGGGCATAGTTCTAGCAGTGGAGTCCTGCAAATCTCCACTTCACAGCCATGCAAAAAATTTCAAAAGCTAAACATGGAAAACCATTTACTTATAACAAATCTATTATTTACATCAAATAGGTTCTGTCAGAATCTGTCACACATTCTACAGTATGACAAAGATCTACTGAGCATTAGCTGACTGATACATGTAACATAAACTAACATCAAATGGCTCAGACAAGATACTCAAAGAAAGATTATCTTCCATACCATCTACCTATCAACTACCTATCAGCATTTAAGTGCTCCAAAGGTCATACACTTTCTCCTCTAATGAGGAATAAGTTACCTTATGCACACAGCTGTTCATATTCAGTTAATGAAATTTCTCTTCAATTGATTAACTTGTTGACATATAACATCTTGAAGACCTTACAAGCTATATATCAAATTGTGACATGTGCACATATAAGGAAACACACTGCTGGCAGGAGTGAAATACAAACTTCAGGGCCAGAGAGATAGCTAGACACTTGATAATTTCTAACTCCAGCCTTAAGAAAAGATGGTTTTGGATATCAGCCACAAGTGCTATTGAATTTATCAACATGAATTATGAAATATAATACTGTGTGAACAGATAGATGCAAGTAACCAAGGTGACCATGACCCCCAGCTGAAGTGAGAAGAATAGATTTCTTCCATCACTTTGCTGGCTGGAGAATTTCATGAGCAAGCTGAGGCACACACACTGCTAAGCTCATTCCATCTTAGCAGGGGCAAAAAGCACGTGACCTGTTCCCCACCCTCAACATATCAAAGGGTCTGGCACATGCCCAATTTACCTCCATTATTTTCTCTGTGCTTTTTATGACTCCTGATTTGATCTCTCTCCCAAGACAGGAAGCTCAAGCATGTCTGGGAGAGGGTCTCCAAGTCTCTGTAAACACCTATGTTATCTCTACACAGAAATTCTACTTCTCAAAACAGAGGATAAGCAGCACTAGACATAATATATGGTTTCCCACACTGTTATTTGCCAGGACTTGGCATTCCCAGCTACAAGGTCACTTGAGTAAATCTACTATCCTCCTTGCCATTCTTCCACTTTTAATTCTTTCCTCTCAGCAAATGCTATTACCTTTGGGATACAAATAAGAATTTAAAAAGTGAACAGGGCTGCAAACAATGCTGCAGAAGATGTAGAAAGCAACATCTTATATTCTCCACAGCTTCTATAATTTAGGAAGGCAAAATATCAGAGGAGGAATTTACAGCCAAGGCAGCTGCAGTGGAATGGCTGGGCAGGGTGCACCAGCACATTTGAAAGCTGTCTACACAAAAAAGAAGAGGGAAAGAAGGGCAAAATATTATTTGAATACAAACTCCAAAGAACAACTGTACTTTGTGGTCATCCAGGTGATGACTGAATGGTTTGCTCATAGAATAAATATACTCCCAAGAGTCAAGGTGGCATGAACACTACAGACCTAATTGAAGGGTTTGGAAAGGATACGACACTTCCAGAACCTCGTGTTTCTGCTCTGCTGTCGAGAGTCATTCAGTAGCAACTAGAATTGTGTTCTTCCATCTCCATTTCTAAGGCACTTATAACTTCCCCATCCCAGACACCAGGCCTGCAGACAACTGATTTAAGTCAACTCAACTAACTACTCACTAGTTAAGATCTACTTTGAGTTCCAGTGGAAATACAAAGAGGGCATAAGAGCTGTGAAAATCCTTTTAAGCTGGCTTCTCAGTGGGGCCCCCAGAGCAGAAATGAAAGCTGAAAGTGTGAGTGGACTATTTCAGTGGGGCACAGATCAGTCCAGTGGAGGCTGCTGATTTGTACAGTCTCAAGCTATCAAATTGTCCTTATTGGGAGCAACAGGTCATTTGCCTCAGGAACGCAACACGAGATGGGAATTGCTGTCCTAACATGATTTGGTGGTTCTCACTGAGTTTTGAGTGGTAGAAACATTTACAGTGTGCAGCAGTCTGTTATACAGCTCCTTTGGTAATTCAGCAAGAGCCGAGTGCAATTGCTTCATACAAAGGCAAGATGATGGGCCGTTAATCAGTAAATCGGTGCTGTCAAGGTAGAAGAGTGACTATTTTTAAGGTATTGATGATAGCAAAATATCTCACATTAACCATGCTTTCTCTTCAATTGAACTTTAGGACCAAAAGCACATGCTTTTGAAAGTCTGAATGGACAAGAAATTCAGGAAGACTCTACAAAGGTGTTTTTCTTATGTTGAGGAATTATGTCATGGGCAGATTCCTAGAAATATTTACAGAAACTCAGCTCCTGCAGAAGTTATAGAAATTCATTTCAGTCATTATTGGATGCAAGGATACTCAGTACACCAAATCACAAAATTACACATTAACTTCATAGTAGTTGGCATCTAATCAAAGCTGCCAAAATAACCATTTAGACTAATCAATGTTTAGGATGATTATCACACACAAAACAAAAACAAACAAAACAGTATATATCCAGCAAAGAAGGGTTGGGAGCTCCAAGTTTCAGCAAAACCCAGCAGAGAGTGAGGATTCTCATTACAGTCATTTATACATTAAAATAATCCAAGACATATCATGTTAATTCCAAGACCTAAACTCTCATCTTAAACGGGAGAGTTCAATGCTTAGCAACCTCTCCTGTTGGTCTCATAAATCAGCCACCTGTTTAACTATATTCCAGCATTTTCTGTGCGGTCTGAAAGTCACATGCAAGGGGAGCACTGCTCACAGTGACTGGTGGTGCCCAACACTGCGACAGCGCTGTTAGTTTACACCTCATTCCTTCAGAGCTAAGCTGACCACTGAGAAGGAACATCACAGCTGGAAGTTGCCCTTTGCTGCCATGCCACTGGCTGTCTCAGTATGTGATTTAAAAATGCTACAAATCTTTTTTAGATCTTATGAAAATATTTCCAGAGACAGTTGGGCAGCATTGCCTGATCTGCATTTTGTTTTTAAATTAATCACTGCACTGAATTCAACCAATTCAGGTTTTTCAGAGCTGATAAAAATGCACTCAACTTTATTACTGACACCTTTTTTTTTTACATGGGAAATCTCTAGACACAAAAGAAGGGTAAAATGGAAAGGACCAAACTACAGGCTTACCTTGTGGGACACAGGATTCCAGGAGCACAGGAGAGGTGACCTTTCAATCTTCTGTTGCAAATGTACTTTCCTGTTGTGTACAAGGCAGAGCGCCATGTGACACCAACAGTGTCACAGATGGCACAAAAACTAGCATTGCCCATTAGCCACTTTTATTCTGTCTTGCTGGTAATGAATGTGCACAACACCTAGTTTGGCTGTGTTCTTGACAAAATCTATGTTGCCACAGCAGTAACAGCTTGCAAGACTGCATTCTTAGACATGTCACATATACACTTACCATCCTCAGGTTAAATTTAAAGTTAGTTATATCATGCCTTACCTGATTTATTAATTCTTTCCTCACTATTACTATTGTACTCATAAACATCCAGAGTTTAAATTCTAAAATACATTTTACCTCCTTGTACTCCCTGGCTAACCAGCTTGTAAATTAAAAAGCAGTATAGCAGATATTCATTCCATTCCGAAGAAATTAGTTACAGCATCATGATTGCAATTATTAATGAATCCATTTCCAAAATTACTTTTTTTATGATGTACATGGGAAAAAAAAACAAATAATAGCAAAACAAATAGGCCAAACCCATAGTGAATGGAGCACGACCAGCATTTGATTTTGATGATTAAAAATACTGAAGAGTTATTTATCAAACTATGGGGGGAAAACACCATGATGTTAGAAGCCAAAGTATCTTCATATTTGCAAGAGAACACATTAAAAAATCTGCTCCTGTTTTGTGCATAGTTTGGTTTTCAACAGGATGGTCCCAAAAATGAAAGGAAACTCCATTTAAAGGGCTGCAATCAGCATAAGATTCAACTGCTTCTAGGAGTGATAGGAGTTTCACTGGATGCATAGACTCTGTCAAGTCAGTCTTCCTCAGTGTAATGGCACCTGCTGACAGACTTTATTAAACTACATTCTATCATAACTGCTGGTGAACTAAGGTCTGGGGTGCAATGATAGGTGATATTTTTTGCTCAGTATTTTCTATATATCACTGCACTGTCATTGGTTTATTGTAGTGACTGATTTGATTTAACAAGGCGTGATGTTTTATTGATTATTTTTTGAAATTCCCAGACTATATTTCAATGGCTAGTGACACATTCTGTTGTCATTACCTTCAGCTAATTAGCACTTCTGGATTTATTTTCTTACACAGCTGACTGAAGATGAAGCACAACAGCAGCAGAAAATTGCTGCATCCCTGGACATGCTCAAGGCCAAGTTCAATGGGTCTTTGAGCAGTCTGGTCTAATGGAAGGTGTCTCTGCCCATGGTAGCCGGGGTTGGAACTCAATGACCTTTAAGGTCCTTCCCAACAAAAATCATTCTATGACTCTATGACAGATGTGACACAAATAGGACTGCAGTTAAAATACTTTGGGCTGAATTTAAACCTGATATTTTAGCCACTGGAATTCTACTGGGGAAACAAAGATCCACTGAATATATCACATATCAATATGGTTCTTAATATTAAACTATGCTGTTGCTCTTGACTTTTTTTAGAGATCTCCTCTCTCTAAATAAAATTCACCTCAGCAGAGTAGGTCAACAAAAAGTCTATGAACTGAGTCCCACTCAAAATATCAGTATAACCTAAATGGTCTTTTAATATCCCTATATAGAAATGAAAATTCTTCACCCCCACCACCCTCTGCGAATCTCTCTCTCTGTATATTCAGAGGTGTACTTTTCTGAAAACTAAATAAAGGATTTTTCATGTTAATTCATACAGCAGGATAATGTAGGACCAAGGACATCCAAAAACAATGATCAAATGAAATGCTTAAATAGGTATGTTTGGTATTTGACAGAGGAATAAAAGGAAAGTGTTAGCAATATCTTGAAAAGCATTCCTGTCAGTAGCAATAAGAAATCTGTCATCATGACTAATAAATACTTCATAGCTGAAAATGGTTTATATCTCCCTCCCATTTCCACTTGTATCTGTATCATCAAATGAACTCCTGATCCTGAAGGAAACACGATCAAAGCCTAAGCTTGGAGTTTGCAACATATCTTCCATACCTACTGTGTCATTTTCTCTAACAGTTGTTGCAATGGCATTGTGTTGTGCATTATCTTTTCTTTCAGGAATGTCTATGAATAGGTTGTTACCTTATGCTTTCATTATATTGCTTTTCTTCTGTTAACTCTTAAATTGGCAAGAAAAATAAGTATAATAGAAACTCAACTTACTGCGATCAAACACCTTCTCTTTCCCATTCTTGCTTGCTCAGTCTTGCTCAGTCAAGGTAAATCATCACAGTCAGTTTTATAACCTCTAGCTATTTTCCTCTAAAGCTGCAGGATGGCCCCAGGCAACATGCCTAAATCCACAAGCAGTATCAGATCAGTAGAAAACTTGATATACCAGTTTTATTGATTTTTTTTTTAAATAAATGTTCCACTAGAATAACATTTCTCTATTTGGATAACAAATAATAGATATACTTTATTACAGTAACATATTCTCAGCTATGTTTATATGTAACATTTATGACATTTTATAGATATAGGAAACTTTGACCTTGATTTCCAAAGTTACTTGTAATATTTAGAAGGAGGCAAGCAAATAACATACTTATGCTCTTAGCAAGTTTATCTCTGGTTGTGAAGACACATGATGAAATCTTTCACCAAAGTCAACACCAGATCTTTTTTTTATTATTACTATTACAATTATAAATGAGAAGAATAAAAAAACCACAAAATGAAAGGTAACAAAAATAAAGGATAATTGGGAAACAAATGCTTTTGTGATTCCTTTTTTATGACATGAAATGCCAGGAAAGGAATTAAAGGCAATACTATAATTTAACAAATACAAGAATGACTAAGAGCCTTATTGTTTTAAACCTACTGGTAAATTAACTCAGAATCAGTTGCCACACTGGAAAAACCTCAGAATATTGCATATATTTCTGGTCCCTTTTTTTTTTTTTTCCTTAGAAATGTTAATTTAAACTGGAATGGGTTCCATAGCAGGACTGATACAATGATTAGATGACTGGAAAACTTTTTCTTTAGTTGAAAAATAGATTAAAAGAACCTGAATTGTTTAGTTTGCAGCAGTAAAACTGAAAAGGGAAGCTGATAAAATCTGCAAATATTGAAGGGACAGGAGCAAATACTAAGAGGAGAGAAGAATTACTTCAGTTATGAGATGTAATTTTCTATGGTCATGCTAAAATAAATTCTGCTTGTAATAACTTAGTAGAAAAGAAGTGTGCTTTCCAGGCTTTCACAGACAGAACTTCTGAAATGGAAATTATAATGTGGAGGGAGCACTTATGTTCTTTGCAAATGAGAGAAAACCTGGCAAGGGATCATGGAGCAAAACAGAAAGCTTGGGTTTAAAAGCCTTCCCCAGACATCTTTTTGACCTCAAAGGTAAGGTTTGCAGGAACAGAACCATTTTTTGAATGTCTGATCTCTCCTGCTTTAATCTTGAGGAAAATTACAGTTGATGCTTTTGCCTCTTGCTGTAGATCTCAGGTTTATCAAAGTGCATTGAAAAGCATTTTATTAACTGTTATGAGGGGGAGGTAAATGTTAAGTAACATAAACATATGTGAAAACACAAGAGTGGGGAAGGGAACAGAGCCTCAAGTACCTCAAGAAGCCCACTCTATTTTTTTTCTTTAAATCACCTTTTTTATTTTCTCCTTTTCTAGCTGTATATCCACAATTTGTAATCTTAATCACCAATCCTTCCTGCCTCCCATACATGTGTGCTCTCAAAGATTTGGTTTGATGTTAGGGGGTCAGAGCTACAGAAGGAACCAACAGGAACACATCAGTCTCTATCTCACACTCAGTGCCAGAAATCCATAACAATTTGCTAGTCTGACAAGGAGAAAAAAAAAAAAACAATCCTTCTTTCCTTCTAATCTGTGAGCAGCTGACAAGTTTCCCATCCCTCCTGCTGTGTGGTGGTGTGTGTGGCTGTGAAACAAGAAAGTTACCCATCCAACTCAATGTTAGCCACAGCTGATGTTTACTTACAGGGCAAATAATCAATTATCAGCTCTGCTAAGTTTTCCAGTCTCAGCATCGCTGTTCATATGCCTCACACAAACAGAAGGAGAATTGTTCCTGAGGTCACAGGGACAGATTGCACAAACTAATTTATGGAAACTGAGAGACATGAAACACTGTACAGAAATGGTGGGCAATTTTACTGAAACAGAAGGAAAGTCAAATGTAAATGGGCTTTTTTGTGTCTGGCCTAATAATTGGCTTCTTCAATATAATAATTATCAAAGATATCCATGCAATCATTCTCCTTCTTGCCATATTCTCTATTTATTGGAAACTGAAGTCAATTCAAAGTACTGAAATCATTACTTTTTTTACCATTAGAGACTAATGAAGTAGCATGTCTAATTTTCCAACAGCAGTGGAGAAAAAAAATAGTAATGCAAAAACACTGTTTATATAATACAGTCCCACAACTCAAACCAGAAATTCCTCTCTAAAAGAGTATGGACAAACTCAGGGTAGAATAGATTTAGCAGTTCATGCAATTGTATAGGAAGTATTTTCTTTTCCCCTAAGATACTTTTTCTAAAAAAACCCACAGAATTTAATTACTTTTTAAATTAATTCCCTTCAAGAAGGTATAGCATCTTATAGTGTTTACTGTAGAAGAAATTACTTTTCTAACTTAGTCTATAAATAATGGTAATTAATGTACTTTAACATGGGGTATGATGGAATACATAGCAAATATGCCCAATACACCAGGAACAGATGAAAATTCAGCCAGATTTTTTTCAGGGAAGCAGAAAGCACATTTCCTTTGAATATTTTTTGACATTAGCCTGATGAAATCTTTTCTGGATAAATGACTTGGACTAAGACAACTCTCTCTTCCCCCTTCAGTTTACCACACTACTCATGTAATTTCTTTTCTAGTTGTCATCTCTGTGGCTCTGAGCATTGCAGCTGTCCAAGATACAAAATGCCAGAAGCTAATTTACTGCTCTGCTTAATAAAAATAGAATTACCATTGAAGGTAAAAGAAACTAGATGTCTGTTAGCTGCCATGAAAAATGGTAAGATGCTTGCATTTTTGTTCAAAAGTGCCCTTTCTCCCCTAAATTTTCTATAACCTGCTGGACACATTTTACAAAACACTCAAATTTCCCCATGCAACTGTAAAAATATCAACAGCTGGTGTTTCACAAGTAACAGACTTCTGCTCTAACGTGGGCACCATGTAAAAAACGTGGCTGAAATTGGTATACAAAAAAAAGGCACATTGCTTGAAGACTGACAGGTTCAAAAAACTCTCCAATACAAACCAGCTTAGACTTCCATATTGCAATCTTATTTTCTGTGTTGAATCTCTCTGTCCTTAACAATAGTAAAAGTGCATCAATATGAAGGCAAGAAGAAGATGCAGCAGGAAGGCTTTTACCTTTACAAATGACTTTTACACATTACCTTTACAAGTGTCTAGCCAATATTTGATATTTTTCAGAATTATTGAGGTTTCCTTTTTTTCCTTGAAACTTCTCTTAGGCTTTTGTGGACTTTGAGAACAGTCACTAAATAGGCGGAACAGGATGCTGCCACTCACAAACGTATAATGAAAACGGATGGCAAAATACAAGCTGGAAATAGACTCTCTGCATCATATTTTTGTTGAACACTGATGCTATTACATTCTAGTCAGCAAGGATCTGCCCACATATCTTAAGGGACTGTTGTTAAGGCCAGCTGGAAAATAAATTTAAGAAACTCCCGCAGAACTGCAACAGTATTCAGGACCTTTGTTCAGATTAAACAGGAGTTAAATTTATTTTCTGGATTTGCTTTTACTCATTTCTTGACACCAAAACCACTGACATTTTATGATATGCTGTTAGCTGTTAAGAAAGCAGGAGGATGATAGCTCTGAGGGATTCTGAAACCCAAACTGCTTGACCTGAACAGTTTATGGTGACCTATGGTCCTTCTTGTCTCTCACTTGCCCCAGAAAACAGGATGAATAACAAATACGGCTTCATAACTGCAGGGTTTGCAGGTGCTTACAAGGAAAGAACATAACAGCAGAGCTAAAATCTGAAAGCAAATAAATCCACAAACAGTCTGCAATAAAACTACCTCAGAAGCATATCTGGAAGATCACTATGGCAGCAGCATTTTAATAAATCAAGAAGGAATAATTGCATCTCGTTTTTGGTATTTCTTTTGTTATTTCTGATAGCAGAATCACAAATTTTTACTATAATTTTAGCAAAACATGTTTTAAAAAGAATGCTTCAACCAATCTAGTGCATTTCACACAGGCAGTGTCAAAGGTGTTTTTTTCTGATAGCAAGAAGCTCTTGGATTGAGAAAGAATTCTGTAATTAAATAGTTCAGAGAGATGCAAAATATAATTAGAAATACAGGCATATATTTAGAGAAATAGGGATCTCTATGAGTTATATTTTTAATGTATTTTATTTTGAAAGCCCAGGATATTTACTAGTCTGTGGATCTACATGAATCTACAGTGATTTGCAGGGCATCACGCTATCCTCGTAGGACGATTAACAGCAAAAACCTAAAGTCTCCATGGGTCACAATCACACTTGAAGTGTTTTAGTGCAATGCCAACAGCAAATAAATGTTCCATATTAAGTGCTATTGTTCTTGAGGATTAATTGCTTTTGTTCCAAACTCTTCTGATTGTCAATTTAGAATTTCAAGATTGACTGCTTCAAAGCCTTATTATTCTACCAGATTACTTTCTGGACTTCTGAAACTTTGCAAAAAACATAAAACATTTTGTTACCAATATGGTTAAAATATGTAACCTGAATTTTTCTTTTTTTAACCTGATGCATGCTGCTGGACTCTGCATTTTTAAACATTAATTTGAAATTGAAGATACCTGATAGCTTTCCAAAATATAGGAACTGTTTCTCCAGGGTGTTTAATGTGTGCTATAATGCAAACACATATCTATTTTTACTGACCTAAATTTAAAGGTAAGGAATTTTAGCACAAGTGATTCTTGTGTTTGCTAAAAACTGTTGAAAATAAATTTTAACCATTATTAAAAGTAAAACATAGTTATCTATCAACATATAAAGAAAATGTTGACTTCTCTCTAGATCATTTTGAGTTTATGCCTAACATAAAAGATTTAGAAACACAGCCCAGCATGGTTGGCAAGAGAAACAACACACATGAAAATTCTCAATGTGTCCTTTTTACCTTGGTTTCCAAGGGTAGGAAAGCTGTGCTTGGTCTTTGAAACAGCTATGAAGCCTCTGCCAGTTCTACAGTACGGCTGGCACAGAAACAGCAGGACAAGCTACCGTTCACTGGACATGTACAGTGACTAAACTGACCAAATTTGAGTCGATACATGTCCCACATATATTCCCATGTTTCCACCCTTCTCTAACCCTGACTAATGTCAAAAGACTTGTACTGAGCACTGTACCTGAGCTGCATTGCCTAGATTCTCTTTTTCAACTTCTTGATGACTATATGAGAATTGTAATTGCAAGTTCCAACTCAGAATATTCTGTGATTCTGTAAAATTTCCTATGAATCTATTACCAATTGACATAACTTACACAAATATCTGTCAATTTTTTTTTCTTTTCCTGGGCCACAGTGTGGATATGACTATCTGCTGTTTCTTATAGTCTTTTGTAGGTGCTAAATCTCTGTAGGAGGTTTCCCACGGCCTTCTGTAGGAGCTGGATTTAAGACATACCTCTGCACACAGCATTTTTCATTGACTGTTACAGCATAGTTTATTTCTGGGACACATAAGACTACGTTATCTCAAGGCTTTTGAGATATTCAAGCCAACTGTGAAGGAGAAGTATAATGTGGAGATGCCAAAACAGGTTCTGTGAGCAGAATACTATTAGCTTATTCTTATTGGCATTACTTCTAAAATCTTGTTTCTAGTAGATGGATTCCTACCTGAGTTATCAAAGGTCACCCCCAAGTAAAAGCAAACTACAACAAAAGAGATTTTTAACAGCACTTCTTCAAATTTCTTTCATTATAAGAAGAAAGATAAGATGCAGCACTTTGAATCTAAGTCTAAAGAACTCAGTGAAAGGTAAATGCTATAGAGAATGCACAAAATCCTTGTTTAATTATTTTCATAATAGTATGACAAATTAAATTAATTAAACAAAAGCAATGAGTTTACTGCTGGCAAAGTCAGGTACCAGAAGGCCCAAAATACGTTAAATGGAAACAAAATATAATGGACCCAAATTCACATAATTGGTTATTTGTTTGTTGCCAGTATGCAATAACCCAAATATAATGAATTAAAAGCAACAGGTGACCACATAAGGCTTCACCAGATTATGAGAAGAGAATGAACATCTTAGATTATGGGCATGCCAAAATTATAAAATATTCACTTTTATGCAATCTCAGAGCACACAAGTTCTTGGTTTAATAGAATTTTCCTTCCCTATGATTACTTCAGTGTCTGGGTTCACAGAGAAAATACTTCTGGTACACAAGTATTTTACAGTTTCCTCCTTATTCTTTCATTTTATTGTTGCCTGACTCTATTTTTATTAATGCTCTACTTTCTACTGTTCTTGTTGGCTGGAGCCTTCTCTCATGCGATAGTATGATCAAAGGCAAATCTATTCTATTTTGTGAAGTGTATTCTCTACATATAAATCAAAGAATTCCACTACACTAAGGAGGGAAGTTATTCTGACTTAATAATTCTATTTATTTATTAATTATAGATATTATATTAAAGCGTTGACTGTAGCATGATCCACTGCTTCCTATTAAATCTAGTCTATGTTGATAAACTATTAAATAAGCACTTCGTTTTAGTATTGAATGTAGTGATGTTGCTACCATTTGCATCCAGGTGGAGTACAAGTGCTGGAAGGTTCTTAGTGCATTTGTAATCGGTTCTATATTAATATTTAGACTGATTAAGAGACCTTCTCTAGCCTACACTACTCAAATAGCTGCCTCCTCTTATTACAGTACCTTGTGCCCTGCACAAACAAATTCTTGCTTATCTTATTCACAATGGAAGCTTTTGCTAGAAAGCCATCTGTGAACTATATTGTAAATTCATGTGTACTTACAGAGGCAGGGAAAGAATGAGAGAAGTGGGAACCTGGAAGCAAGGCTCACTGCTGATAAATCCATGCTGCACAAATAGGCTAAGTTTCAATAATTTCAAAGAATCGACCCCCTGCCCAGAAGCAGAACACCAGGATTCTACTTCTGCTGGGTCCCAAATGTAGGTGTTACACTACAGTGCAGTACTAACAGGCTTCCATATGATCTTACATGTATACCAACAATATGCAACATGCTGACTACGAGCTGCCTAGGAATTTACCCTGAGAACCACTGAAGAGAGACTTCAGTTCCTCAAAAAAATTTTTTTTTCTATGTTTCAAGGGTTTTTTGTTTATGGGTTGTTGGGTCCTTTTTTTTAATCTGGCAAACATTCCCAGCATCTTCGTATTAAATTCTAAAAGGAGATTCTTTGTATACGGTGAGTCAAGGTGAGTCTCCCTATGGCACATGATAGAAGTTACTTTGTATCTGAAATGATGACATCTTCTCTTAATCAATGTGATGAAACTAGAAAGCCACTACTACATTGTGAGAAAACTAGTACAAAGAGCAAAAGCCTATACAGTCAGAAAAAAAAAGAGTCAGAGGTATATGAATATGAATATCCACTCCTAAGTGAAAATAGGCCCGTAAAAGAATAGAGATTTTAAAATCATACTTTAGCAAGAAAAAATGTTTTGATTCATTCACTAAATTGGACAAAAACATTATGATTCTGAACTCTCCCCACAACCTCCATCAAAAAGAGAACATAAGTGTTTTTCAAAAAACGTGCAGCACCTCCCCACATTGAAAGGCTTGTTGAAATAAAAGGCACTACAAAAAATTAATTACCCGTCATTGTTTCTAAGGTCAATCAGTCAGCATTTTCCAAAGGGGGAAAGCACAGACTTTATCAAAGTATTGCCTATTACATCATAATTACAGGATCACAGAATAGTTTGGGTTGGAAGGGACCTCTGTAGATATATTTTCTCTAAAGCAAAGAAAACAATACTTAATTTTTGCCAATGTAAATGATAGTAGCAACTGATCATTGCATTTCCAAATAACAAAGCATAAAAGTCAAAATATGCAGCTTTGCCAGCCTGTGTAATTTGCCTCAGGGTAAGTAAAGTTGAAGAGTGTTCCTACAACGACGGGTAGTCTGTTCAAAGCACAGGAAAAGATAAAGGGATACTCAGAGCAGTGCTGCTCAAGAGGAAACATTTGATGATGTGCCGTACACTTTTATACATTTTTCTCCTTTTTTTTTATATTAATGGTGCTATTTCTCAACTTTTTTTCTCTTTTCTTTGTTGGTACTTATTTTGTTACATAATAGTATTCTCTTTCGTCACATCTTTCCTGATCTCTACACCACCAGATCTGAAGATTCATGCTCTAGATCCCCAACAAAATTCTTTTTCATTACTTACTATTTTATGACAGAAGAGTGGATAACAGTGGAATTCTCAATTTTAATGATCATCATAAATTTTGCTGTTCCGTAGTGATGTAAAAAAATCGGATAAATATATTCGAGCCCCAAAATGGGCAGTGAAAAATCAGATAAAATTGCAAATACAGTGAAATAAAAAGAACTGAATTAGACAGAAGTTTCAGAAAGACAATCTCAGCGACAGGAAACTATTTTTCTCAGCTGTTTCAATATTGGTTCGTCAAGTCATTAAAGCCATATCACAATGATAGCACGGTTTAGATATTTGATTTTACCACCAAGTAGAGTTAGATAATAAACTATTGGGTAAATTATTGGGGCAGATCAGCAATATCTGCTGTATAAATGGAAATGATTATCTAATGTAGCTGAAAAATAATAATAGTTATCCTTACACGAACTGAGTATTTTCATGCGCATATTTCAGATGAAGGTCACCTTAGTGTTAAGCTCTATGATTTTATTGCACTGTAAAACATTCTCTGTAAAATCATTTAATAAATCAAATTGAATACTACCTATAAATAAAGCTGATAATTCCTAGAACAGTAAAATCAAAATGTTCTGAAAACAGAGTGATTTATTTTTCCTATCTTCTTACTGAAGCTATGGACTGCAAATCTTTCGATACAGAAATTTTAATGAAGGTGTGTATCTCTAATAAATTTTCATCTCATTAAATTTCATTTTCTATGTTTTGTCTTTTCAACTATAGATCTTAAAATCAGAATAACCTGAAAAATGTGTGCTTTACAGTATTTTTATTGTATGTTCATCTGTTGAAAACTGCTTACTACTAACAAACTTTATAAATACATATAACTGTATAACCAAGCAAACTAGTACAGGCAAAGTCACTTTTTAATTTTGGTACTGAAATAGTATAATTGCAGTTGCAACAAATATTCTATGGTAAAAGAGAAATTTCACTTTTGTCTCTGAATATTATTCAAATCCTTTTGCAATTCTTAAATAGGATTATCTTCCAGAGGGGTTAAAATAAATGACATGTCATAATGACTGGTTAAACAACAAATTAAATAATGCTTTGTATTATTGAACAGAAAGTTACTATCACTCTAACATCATTATTATGATTGGAAGAAAGGCTTTTACGAGGTCACATTTTTTGAGAATGTGACAGGGTTAACGGCGGGTTCGGAGTTTCCATAAGAAATCAGACTCTTCAGACACCTTGGACGTTTTCCCTGACCTGGCCTTACAATATGGTTTATGGCTACATGGGATGTCTACTCTCTTACGAAAGCATTGTCTGTTCTATTATGTAATTCAGCAAATTACATAAAGTTCTACATGATTGTGAGAAAACACCTTTATTTTCCTGCAGCGGCATCGTGCAGGCTCTATAATAACACCTCTCTGAGAGCTATTCCATTGCTCCTTTTAATTCCCTTACTCTTTGAAAAAAACAAAAAAATCCTAAATATTCTCCCAAGAATTATATTCTCTGCTCAGAAAACAGACTCGGTACTTTCTGCTTAGAATAACATCTTTAGCTGCCAATATTTTTTCTGGGTTTATGGTCAAGCTACAAAAAAAGATAATTCTGACAATTGATCTTTGTTTCACTTCTGAAAACAGAAGTAGATACGAGTATTAAAATCCTTGCTGCCACTTCTATGACGTGTACGCATTTGGGTCTATAGACATAGAAGCAAACACAGGTTCATGATACACTATCACAATCTGATATGCAACAACATCAGGAAGTAACTTCTCTGGGTTCACTACAATGTGAAAAGATATAAAAAGGCATGGAAAGGATTCCTGACTACTTAACCCAGATATAGAAATCATATTTTACTTTCTGAACTACTGATTTTCTGGAAATCAACTGATCCTTAAAAATAAGCCACCACTCAGATACAAATAAACTGGGTTATTTACTTTGCGTACCATGTAGAAAGACTTCTTCAAGGCCTGCTATTCTGAAGATGCAGAAAAGACGACTCTGAAAACAGAGGTTTCAGCAGGTAACAAGCGCATCTCCCTGTCTGAAGGAAAAAACCCCAAATTCTTCCTTTATGAACAAGGGTAGAAGGAACAGAGACATTTCACATTTCTCTCGCTATCCTGTTCTCACCCTGCAGAATCTGCTATTGTGCTGGAATAGCCAGAGACGAAAAGGCAGTAAAACACAGGAAAGGGGCAAGGACAATTCCCCTCTCCTTTTGCTGTCTTCCCCTGAGGAAGCTGCTCGTACAAAGCTTGCTATCATCATCCACTGCAGAAAAATGTTCTAAAAAACTTTTTATTGGCTTTGACTGCTTTCAGTAGGAACGTAGGTTTAGATTTACCCACTGATCTGAGCAACAAAAGCAGATCTTGGTCTCCAACTAAAGTCATAATGTAGGTAGAATTGGGATCAGCAATTTTTTAAGTTAAATCCGCAATGGAAATTCCGCTGTCTTTTGGTGTTTAAAAGAATCTAAGTACCAATAGCCCACTACTGTCCTCTATCCCAAATATTTAGCTTGTGACAAGAAGCAAACATCTCTAACTCTGTTTTATACCATTTTATCAGCACGATCCAGCAAACAAAACAAAAGAATACAGAAATTTGTTGAGTGTACAGTACAAAGCTCACCTACGGGCAAAATACACAAAGCTTGACAGAAGTGTGAAAATGTGACCTTTTTTTTTTCTTTTTGAAGTTAAAATTCATTTTAGTTTAGAAAAGAAAATAATAGCTAAAAGGAAAGAAAAATAAAAGCCCAAAACTGTAAGTTCTGTCTATCCATTGCTTACTCATCTGTTATACCTGACTGAAAATAAACTAAATTACTGAAGAGTTATCAATCATATTTCCCACTCTCCATTTAGAAAAAGGTTTATAAAAGGCATAGAGGGTCAAACTTTCCTTCTCCTTCTAAAAATCACATATTTTGAAGCTCAATTAACCATCCAATGAATTGTCTTAGTTCACATGAAATGATAAAGTCTCTTCTTTAAAGAGACTTAGAAAACGATTACAATGTAAGAACTTTCTGGTTTTCAGCAATTCAAAATAAAATTAGGTTGGACAAAAAATGCTCAGATTGGTTAATGTGAAGATCTGGATCTTTTTTCAATACATAGAAACAATTCCTCTAAAGCCAATATTCTCCTTATAGCCTAATTTTATGTTCCCATTAAATACTCATCCTAAATCCACCCTGAAACATTAGTATACACCTTTGGACTGTAGAAATGCTTGGGTTTTATCTGGAAAGGTTTTGAGAGTGCACAGATGGCTATTACAGATTACCAAAATGGGACTGTGCAATAACAGTGCCAGCTGCGTAACAACTGGTCCATCTCTAAAAGAGATTGCAAATTCAAGGAGGTAATCCTTTCAGTAAAGGTCTGAGAGCTGCTTCAGAGGAACTGAGGCACTACATTAGGAGGACAGAATTCTTTTACAAAAAGGACACAATGCTTCTAGCATATTTGCCATTAAAGCTGTGTAGGTCGTTTAGGGAAATGAAAGAGCTCAAACACTCTCTTTTATGTTACAACAATTATACCACTCAACACTCAGCTCTGTTTTATTTTAATCTTTCTAATCTGACCATAAAAAATTAATTCCAGAGAGGTTAGATCAGTAGAGAGAGTCACTAGAGGGGCAGGCTGATTTCTAGACCATTAATCCTAGCTGAGGTCTACAGTGCTTAAAAACTATCTCTTGAGGAGTATCTGCTAGTTTATTTGAAAATATATGATATCTTTGCATATCATTGAAGTAGCGGGGAAAAAACCACAAAAATTAAACAGAACTGCATTCAGAAGACAGCCCCAAATACCTAAATTTTGACACCATTTTTTATTTCAAGAGGCAACAATTCCCCACAAAATTTGCCTTCTCCTTCATTTTCTTTCTTATTTCTTTTGTTCTGGCCCACTGATAAATTTAGCAATTTGAGATCCATATTTCACTAAATGTCTTTTTGATAACTGCTGAAACAGTTATTATGTATGTTTGGTATCCTAGGGTTCAGTGCAATAGGGATTGACAATAATAAGTATCTTTCTGAGCAGGTATTTTGATATCAGCCATAATTAATTAAAGTAAAACTTTAAAAAATTCTATCATTGTCATGAATATAGAACCATCCTCACAAAGGTGTCAATAATGTCACATAAGACTTCAAAAAGAAGAAATTAATATTACAGCAGCTACTGCTTTCTGGTGTCTCAGCTGAAACACTGAAGACCAAATAAGCTATACAGTGACTTTTTTCTCCTACATTCAGATTTAAGCAAAACTCTTACTCCATACTGAAGCAATGTAGTAGTCACTATATTTTCCATGTTTATATTTAAATAAATGCATGAATGAAGCAAATCTTCTTCCAATCTTTCTGGCTTTTTTTCCTCTATCATGAAGAAGCAGATCTAATCCTTACTTAATACAAGGAACCTGATTCTGGGAAAGTATCAATATTAACAACAAAAACAACTGGGTTAAGGACCCAGTTTTCACAAGGAGCCTAATCAGTTGGGGATTTAAAATTCTAGTGCGTGCTTGAAAATCTCAAGCAAAATTTGTCCTTCCGGAATTTAAGTAGAATTTTTCATGAGATTTGAATTGAATCAACAAAAATAATTGGGTTAAATTCGCAGCATGGCAGTATGATTCTAGCCTTTCAGAGGCTGCAATTCATAAATGTACGTATAAAGGTAGAAGACAAAAAGTAGTTAAAAATGTCTTCATCAGATCATACATAAAATACATGGCTCGAGGGGATAGAAAATATTCTTATGGCTGGCTAAGCAGGAGAATAGCTTTGACTACCATCATCTCCTCCTAGTAACAGAGATGGTACTGAGCATAAAATCTTTCAATAGTTCCTGCAGCAATGTCAGCTGGAGTTCAAGCAGTACCAAAGACTGCTCGAGTGCCCTTTACAAGGCAAAGTTACTGTCCTGTTAATGATCTGTTTTGTTTTCCTGATAATGTCATTTGTCCTGGTTTATGCCTGACTTATACCACTATTAAGGAATAAAAATCATAGGTATTTGCAATGATATAACATTTTAATACTAGTTTTTTTCCAAAAGTTCATGTATTTTTTTCGGTAGGGGAGGTCATTATTTAGTGCTTCTATTAGGGTAGATCCAGGCTTCTGAGCTGAGCTTTTTTCAGTTTAAATTTAATGGCTCTTTTATGGACAATTGTATCATAAATTGTTTTAACTATTCTATTTGGGCTTTTTTTCTATTAAGAATTATTGTTGTGCCTCTGGCTTAGGAACTTTACTTGCTAATTCTCCAGTTTTCTTACGTCAGTTTAGGGCTCCCCTTCCTGGAGGGCTCCTAATATTTTATGGGGTGACATTTCTCATGTTCCAACCTTCATCTGAGAGGTGACCCCTTTCTCAATTTGAGGTGGATTGTCCAACCAGGGCAGTAACATGACATACATTGAAGACCACCTTTAAAAAAATAAAATTAAGGACACTCACTTATTTCTTTCTAATCATCCAAGAGGGAGAGTTATCAGAGCTGAAATTATAAATACTTTTTTGGAAGTTGCATTCGATTTATACCGTTAGAAAATGGCTTTTTGTTTTCATGCAGGTGCAAACCAGTCATTGGGTAACTCTCTAATATTCTTTAAAAGTGTTTCATTCACTAAACATAATGAAAGAAAAACCTCAATAAAATTATTTGGAGGCCACCATATAGCACATTCTCTAGCTAAGACAACTAGATAGATGGTAGGAAAGATAGATAGTAGCCAGATAGATAATTTAAAGCTGGCCAGGGCACATGAAGGGAGAAATGGCTCTTGCGACACTTTTTGTAGCCTAAGAGGTTGATGAACACTGGATATCCCAACAGAAAACCCACCTGAAAAACAGAGCTTTATGAGTAATAGTATTTTCTGTCTATTAGCTTAGTTCCTTTCCCCCCCATTTGCTTAAGCAGGCAAAGGTTGGAAAATGAATAACTTTTGGTAGACATTGAAGGAAATGCTTGCAGGAAGAAACAGGGTAGGAGACAGAATTACTGATATTGGTGCTGTGGAAATAAAATGGCACATATTTAGCAAAAACTAAGCTGTTTATTTAGGGGGACTATTTTTTTGAGGTTTCTTCTCAGAAAATATATTCACTAACCTGTTTACGTTTGGCTAGCCTACCTTGCATGTTTTCCTTCATCTAAATTGTGACATTTAATTGTTTGACCAAGCATAACATTTTTAGTGTATTTCATCCCATTGTTCTAGCAAGGATTTCTGAGTGAGGCTGGCTGCTGTCTTCTGCAGTTTCATGCATTTATATATATATATTTATATACACATATTTCAAGCATGGTATAAATTCCACTTCTCTTTTATCCACTAGAGACAATCAAGAGCTGTGAGATTAGAATGACACTCCTTCACTTTATTTCAGAATTGAAAGGGAATTTTCTGCAAAACCTTTTGTGTTTTTTAATGCACATTTCAAATACAACTGAACAAAAAATCAAACCCAAAGATGCAAAATTTGTTAAGTTTCCTACTTTCTCAATACAGAGAATATAGTGGAAATAAAATGTCTATTTATAGGACAGAGACAACACATAAGAGTTCAAGTAAAGAGGTGCTTTCTTATAGCTTGCACAACAATGTTCTCATAAGAAGTAATGGCTACTATTCTCATTTAGACATTATGAAAAACACTGCTCTCATCTCCCCTTGGAAATAATGATACTTAAATTTTTGTATTGATATATATGTAGGGCTTTTAAGATTATAAACATGTCTAATACCTTATGTACCAAGTTATAGACCTCACCTTAATAGTCTCAGCTGGGCATAATGTAGATCCAAAACACTACCAGGAGTTGAAAGCAGAAGTAGTATTCTAGGAAAAGAGCCAATAAAAATTTTCTCACATGCATGTTTTCCTTGTAGCAGTAGTTAACATTTTCGAACTGGACAAGACTGCCACATATTTCAATGAATTTAGAGCTTTGGCCAACCTTCCCAAAGTGCTGTTATTCCAAATTTTTTAGAATGACTGCAAAAGCCCTCAAAATTTGGACTAACAACAATGACAAAAAGTCTCCCAATTTTATTCTTATTCTGTTATCCTAGGTAACACATTTGCAGAGCAACATCAGTGGAAGAAAAGGAAATATGCTATTGTCTCTGACAAGTTTGACAATACCTGGAAGTGCACACATAATGCTAAAAGCAATGACCTAAGCATAACATCCTGCTATAAAGAGCATCTTTGTTATTGCCTTGAACTAAAAATTGCTTCAGCTGAACCAGTACTTTTGTCCTGACTTCCATTTCTAGTTATAACAAGTCATAAAAGGAACGCCTCAGTGATATTTTCACGTCTACAAAAACATGCACACACAGAGTAATAAAAGTATGATTTCCCGGGGTCTAGCAGGTTATTGAAAGGGAAGTTCTTTAGCCCAGGCCTGATGAAGGGAAAATACAAGATTGCAGCACGTGTGGTGTCCTGCAAGAGAGTTCAGGGGATGTCTTATTTAGCAGTGTGCACCTGCTGCAGCACAATACTGAGTTCAAATTCATCTGTCTTCTCAGCAAGGAAAATTAGGCAAGACAGAATCTCATGCTGTCAGAAATCTAATGCTTTAAACTAAACTACCAGAGGTATCTCTGCTAGGTACAGGACAATGTACTCCACCTACCTGGAAGCACAAGAAACCTCCTCCATCAATACTATCTGCAAAGGTGTCATTGCCAGTACTTGTGGCACGGCACTGCATCTGAGTAGTCATACCTGTCTTTCTCTTCTGCCATATCTTCCACCAACAGTATCTGTGCAGATCACAATGGTCTACTTGACTTCTTTGAAAGCCCTTTCTTTACCCTAGTTTAATTTGCTGCATCACAGAAGACATAAGAACAAGGGAAACCAAGATCCAAGCAGTTAATATATTTAGGACTATACAAACCACTGTTTCTGTTTCATAAGTGGCTAGGACGTTTTTATAAATAGCTGATAATCATAGAATCGTAGAATGGTTTGGGTTGGAAGAGATCTCAAAGATCATCTCGTTTCAACGCCTTTGCTATGCACAGGGACATCTTTCACTCAACCAGGTTGCTCAGGGCCCCATCCAGCCTGGCCTTGAACACTTTCGTATCTTCTCTGAGCAAACTGTTCCAGAACCTCACCACCCTCACAGTAAAGAATTTCCTCCTAATATCTAATCTAAACCTCTTATTTTTCAGTTTAAAGCCATTCTCTCTTGTCCTGTCACTACAGGCCCTTGTAAATTGTCTCTCTCCATCTTTCTTGTAGGCTCCCTTCGGGTGCTGGAAGACTGCAATTAGGTCACCCTGAAGCCTTCTTTTTTCCAAGGTGAACAATCTAAATTACCTTAGCCTTTCCTCATAGGAGAGGTACTTCGTCCCTCTAATAATCTTGTTGGCCTTCCTTTGAACTCGCTCCAACAGGTCAGTGTCCTTCCTGTGCTGGGGATCCCAGAGCTGGATGCAGTATCCAGGTGGGGGTCTCACCAGAGAGGAGCAGAGCAAAACAGAATCACCTCCTAAATGTTCAGTAGACATTCATTTTAACACACATCTTTCTTGTCAGTTTTGTTGTGAAAGACAGAACAGAACAAAGACATTATTTCCTAAGAAGTCTCTTCTCATATGTTGGTCTCCTCTCCCCTTGGTCTTGGACAGCTCATTCAGATTAGTAATTATTGGTAGGTAATAGCATTTAGGAGAAGCTCACAGTTGCACCACTGACTTAATGGTAGATGATTTTCTTCCTGTGAGATTCCTGAGCATATGCCCTCCTCGGCTTAGGATTTGGCTTCTCTTGGCAATGTGAAAAGGTACACATGGTTTAGATTGTAGCCATCTTCTCTGAAGGATGAACTGTTATTATTAATGAGGATATAAGAGTCTCATAGTGTTTCCTCTACCACGGTAGAGCTGTAAAAGTCAATTAGAAAAGTCGAGTTACATAAATTATTTTCCCATTTTCCATCCCTCCAGAAGTCAACTGGTCGAGGAGGATGGCAGCTCAAATGAGTCTTTTCTTCCAAACCTTTACTAAATGTGCAGTCTTTGTTTACTACATAGGAAGCTTTAGATGTCAGTAAGACCACACTGCAAACTACAGCCAGTAGAGAATGATCACTTGTTCTTTTTAAATCATTCAAAATTCATGGTGAACACGTGTATTTAGACATTCAGTTTATAAGCCTTTCAGATCTACAAAATCATGTTTTTCTGCTTTATGATGCATATAAATTTAAATTCTCACCTGCAGAGCAAGCAGAAAACTGAAGGGGATTGCAAGGAAGAGCTCAAGCTAAAATGTCCTTTCCCACTGAGCACTCCACAACAGACAACACTCAAGTTGCAAGTGAGAGAAGCATGGAAGATTATTTTAAGAAGCTTGTAATACTATTGAACTACTGGGCTTTAAAGCTAACAGTCCCATGTGCATACAAAGATATTCTTGAACCTATTCTTCAAAGCAAACAAAACTGTTTGCAAAGGTGCAAGTTTTATATTTAATAATAAATAATAAAAACATATAACTTTCAAATTTTAGTTAAGTGAAATATTTGATACCTAGTAGAGCACATAGCAAAATTTTTAGTTTAATAACCAGTTTTCCTGTAGTAAAGAAATACAGCAATGAATACAAATATGTTCTTGCACCTAACCGAAACAAGTTTTGATATGACGAGAGTTCACTAAGAGCCTGGGCACAGAAAAGTTGCAAATATTTTTCCCACCTGTATTATTTTATTCTACAATATCAGCTGCTAAACATTTGTTTCAGAGGTGAGGCACATCACACTAAAAACTTAAGCTATACATCTAAGTTTCTGGCCTAGTTCTTAGGTTTTCCATTTTCTAAGGTTATAAATAACTGCAAATGTAGTAACTTCTACCATCTTCTTTGATTTACTTCACTTCTACACCAGTGACTGCCAGCTCTTGGACTAGTTCTAGCCATTAGATGACAAAAAAACCTATATGCTAGATTTATCTCTTCTATCCTTTCTCCTATATTCTATTTTTTCCACAAAATGCAACTTTTAGCTTATGACATTTCCTTCATTTTAATGAAAGTAGCAGGCCTAGTTACTACCTCCAGCTTATGCGGGAGATCATGTGGCTTTAGAGAGTTTGTATGAAAACAGGACCTCAATCAAAATATTACTTGCAATTACACCACTGTAGACTGCCTCCCAACTCTTGTGAGCTGGTTTGGAGGAAACACCTGGCCCCTCTTGCTGTGCGTCTTTTATGACATCGGCTGCACATCAGTAACCAAAGATATCTCATCGGTCTTAAAACAACTAACATAGGGTTGTTACAATGCACATGTCCAGAAAACAAGGATAGCACAGATTTCACTCAAATTGATTCAGTGAAGCTCTGCAAAATAAACATTATATCTGTCGGGTTTTTTTGCTTCCACTGCACATTTGTTAGTGTTGATTCAATTTACAAAGAGGAAATAAGATACGTAACAGCACGAAGAGAAAGATACACTTACCATGTTACAGGAAAGAACTTAATTTATTATGCTAATTCTTTTTATTTACGAAAAAGTATTTGAATCTAGATGTGATAACTTCTCCTGAATCAGCTAGTAAAAAACTGACACTCAAAGTGTTTGTCCGACAAACCTGTCTGCTTTCAGGGAGGCTGTGATTCTGAGGCAGCCTAAAAAGTTCTAGATTCTTCTAATCCATATAACCAACAACAGAAGTACACCCCCATATATAATCTAGGAATTACATTTTTCTAAGATGGGTCTTAGATACGCACAAGCTTTAAAAGTATCTGTCTTCCTGCAAAGCAAAGATTGCTGGCTTTTCCTCCTTTAGTACATCAGGATGACTATTCCAGTAAAATCCAGGTGCTATAATGGCAATACCTTTGCAAATTCAATTCCTCTCAGACTTTACTGGCCTTCACCAATTCCTACACGGTCTTGATTTCCCACTTGTTCTTGCTGAATCCATTTCACTTTGTTTTACAAATATATTACTGACCCTTTCCCAGCAAGTTTTTCCTGTTAAGACTACTTTCCATGCTGAATGGATTCTATCCTGATCAGCTAGGAACAATCTAAGCTAAATTTCACAGAAGCATACAACAGCAGCATTTGGCTCACAGATTGTCTCAGCCTATAGCCCTGCCACGGCAGCTGCTCCCATGATAAATGATAGGAGCTTACAAACAAGGCAGAGTTGCACAGGACAGTGAATTTCAAGGAACCATTTGGCAAGGTATTTGCAGAAAGAGTAGCTATTTACAACATCTAGGGTAGCATTTACAGTGTAAAAATGGATATGAGATCCTTTAGCATTCCCTAGCCATACTGATGTTCTCATCTATTTTCACTTGTCTCCCCTTCTCTAGCTTCTTCTCATTCCTCCCCACACAGATACACAAGCACACATAAAACCCTCTTTTGCTCAGAAATATTTTCCTAGGAAGGAGGAATACACAAGATAAGTAAATTACAGGAATAAGAAGAGTGCTTGTTAATTGTTTGTGGCACTGGTGCTGGATTCCAATGAAATTTCTGCTGCTTTCTAACTAAAATGCCATTTAATATGTAAGTGTAATAAAAATCTTCTGACAATTCCCCTAAATACAGGTTTTAACCCTTGTACTGCCTATATTTTGACCAAGACTGTGCATAGTCTTAATAACTGGATGATAATAAAATAAAAATTTCCAATTTTCAGGTGGTTTAGACATATCTAACTTCAACATAGAAAAACTACATCTATACCTGAACTCCCTACAATCCAAAGAAATATTTTAAAATAAATCACAGCAGCACTGATCAGTGGTTAAAACACTAGAAGAAACTTGAGAGTTTGAAAAACTTGATATTCTTTATTATGCGACAGAAAATATTACTTCTGCCTGAGAAATGCAGAGCGGTCACATAAACTGAGGACTCAACAGGCCTGCAAAACCTTCCCCCTTAAGGAAACACCTGTTACGACTTAATCGTGCATTTATCTCAGAGTAAGCCAATGAAGTATTATTTCCCAGATGGAAAGAGATTTTAGAATGTAATCAGACACAGGATTTCATTCTGTTTAATTATATGAACAGTCACTCAAAGTGAATGATATAGAACAAATGAAAACAATCCTTACATTTCAACACCTCACAAAGGGGAAAGAAAATATCGCAAAGTCAACCAAAAGTGTGCTAACAAGAAAAAATATTTCTAAGTGTGAATCTATAAGTCATTACCTTCCATACTCGAGTAACATATTGATTCCCCTTTCAAAGTCTTCCATTTTCTAGGCACTGAAACAGAAAGTAAGAGAAATTTACTCATTGACAGGATGAATATTCACATATTCTAATCTCAACAATCTGTCTTAGGCTGAAGCTAATGTAATAGTCTCCTTAGATCTAGATTGAAAACCTTCGAGAAAAGAAGACTATTGCTTTGTGCAGTTCAGACAAAAAAAAGGGAATCTCCTATCCTGAACATCTGGAGAAGTAAAGAACAAGCCCCAGTGCTACAGGAAGAATAGGGAGAGCTGCCTAACCTAAACAACCACATTGATGATTTGAATATACACCATTATTTTCTTTCCTCACAGCTTTTTACATAACCAAATGCTTTTGTCAGCATATCTGTGACATCAAAGACCAAACCAAGAAAACAGCTATTGATCACTGACAGTTACAAGTGTGGCACAGCAGTACTTACAGACATGTGGAATTTTCCTGAATACAATACTTTTTTCCATTGCAAAATTAAAAGGAAGAAAAAGACCAAGCTCTCTACATACATCATTTCAAATCAAAGCAAGAACTGCTCAGATTCATGCATCTGCACTGAAGCTGGGGAGTATGGTCTTGGTTGATTCTGGCATATTCCAGGTAAGTAAAGCTACTCTTTGAATCTATGGATACTTAATTACTTATAGAAAATAAAGAATAGATTGAAAGCAACTCATCCCAGTACATTCAGTTGCATGGCATGAAGGATGTTCATCCAAGATGCAGACTAATCATACAAATCAAATCTTGACTCTGAGCCTGGCAGAAACTTTAATTAAAGAAGAATCTAGATTTCTAGGTACAGCTAAAGGTATAATTCATGCACATAATAAGTACTATAAACTGCTTCCACTGTCAAACGTATCTCAAAGTATTAAGTAGGAAATGAGATATCACCTGATCATGCACTGTTAAAGGCAGAAAAAACAGTCTGCCAAAACACGGAACTCAGAAGACAGATTTCTTGCATAAGCTGAAAGGAAACCAGGTTACTTGCTTTCATTATAGACAATCTAGTTAACTTTCAAGAGCTGTGGCATTGAGAAAAATACTTCTCCCTGTCATGGTTTAAACCCAGCTGGAGATGAAACACACACAGCCACTCACTCAAGCCCTACTCTCTTCCCCACATTCTGGTGGAATGGGGAGGAGAATCAAAGTAAAACTTGTATGTTGAGATAAGAACAGATTAATAATTGAAAATAAGGTAAAATGCAATAATAATGGTAAAGAATAATAACATTGATAATAAAAAGAATAAAAGAAATCCAAATGATGCACAATGTAATTGCTCACCACCCTCTGACTGATGCTAGACCCGCCCCTTCCTGAATCCAGAGTGGCTGCTCCTTCCAGGTAATTCTCCTGGTTTCTATAGCAGATATGACATTCTATGGTGTGCAATATCCTGTTGATCAGTTCAGGTAATCTGTCCCAGCAATGCACCCTCCCACAGGTTTTTCTCAGGGGTTTTGGGTTGGTTTTTATTGGTTGGTTTCTTGGGCTTTCTTGAGATTTTTTAGGGGGTTTTGTGTGCCTTCTCACTGGCAGAGCATGAGACGAGGAAAATAAGTCCTTGATTTAGGATAAACATGATTTAGCAAAAAAAGCAAAACACTGTGTTATCAACATGATTCTCATTCCGAATCCAAAACACAGCACCGCAACAACTACTGAGAAGAAATTAACTCTACCTTAATTGAAAGCATATCACTCATTTTTCAGCATTTCAGTCTGTCTGTACAGAAAAAGAACAAAAAAATTGCACAAACGGTACAGATGGTTTCACCTTGCTCATGAATAGAGTACATGATCAAGAGGAAAGGATTAATCTGTGGAGAGTTTTGTGTGCTCTCAGTTGCCGGTGTTGTTTGTCGCACACAGAGAGCTGCTACAGTGATCAGCAATGAAATTTTTTTCTGTACCTTCTTACCCGGCCCTTTCAAATCATAGAGAAACCTGCTGGGTTCTCATCCCCAATCATAATCAAATTTGAGCCGCAGTTCCCCCATTGTGCTTTATCTGCAATTTTAAGCTGGCCTTATATTAACTTTGCACATCATCTCATGTGGTCTCATCAGTACTTTAGACAATGTTGAGGCTTAGATTTGTTTACCGACCATATTCAGCTCCAGACTACAAATCACCTCTGCAAATGCCAAGCTCTTCTCTCCACAGCACATATACCCAAGCACAAATCACTTACAGATTCATCATGCTGATACAGGAACTCTTATATTTAAAAACAACAACAACAAAAAAATTAAAATTACAACACTGATTGTTCTTTGACTTACTGAGCTTTAAATAGAAAATAACTCTTTTTAGTCAATCATGCTACAAAATTATAAACTGACCTAAGAGAACAGAAAGTAAAAAAAGCAGCCACATGTTCTCTCCTACACGTTAATAAATGACTGGCAAGTGCCAAATCCTTACATAGGGTTTAAGGCAAATGACATTTTTATTACCAATTCCAGAGTGTTATCCAAGATTGCTGACATGCTAGCCCAAAGGAGAGACTTATCCGTTTTTTATGGCTTTATTACAGTGAGGAAAAGTATTAAAATTATTATCTCCTTAGAGATGATCATGTTATATCCAACTCTCCCAGGGATGCATTAATACTGGGGTAAAAACTATATATAAGTTTCCTGATAATTCCTGCTGGAACATCCAGACAAGCACAAGGGAATGCTCTAAGGTCCTCAAAATTTTACATTCATCTTTCCTGGTTCTTTCTAGAATTTGTAGATGTGCTAGCATTTTCAGGTACACAGTAGCACTGTGTATCTAACTCCAGGCACTGACACAAACATGACGGAGGCTTTTGTCAGGTCCTTTTTTCCCAATGAAAGGGACAAGAAGAAGTAATAGAAGTTCAGAAAGTATCTGACATCTATGCACATGGAGAAATTTTATTTTTGTGATTTCTTGTCTATATTTCTTTCACATATGGTGCTGTAGAAACTGAAGATGAGATAACTTCCAAAAAAATAGAAGAAGAAAAGGACAGTATTCACACTTTAAAAATATTAGCAAGCAAGCAAAAGTCCCAATTAAGCACATTCGTTTCAAAAATTATTCCATTTTTTACAAAGAATTAGACTAATTTTTAAGAACTGCTTTCATAATAAATAGGTGCATTTTGTTCCTTATTTTAGTCACAGAAATCTGATCTAAATATATATTTTGGTTCATTTTTATCTATATTTGCGGAGCAATTAGTGACTTGTGTTGCTCTGAAGGGGCTTGCTCAGAAACTGCAGGTTATCATGCAGTTTCATCTGAAAAAAAATGTTCTTCCAAGACTAACAGGCAAAACTGGGAACTCAGACTTGTGGTCATTTCTGATGGAGAAACATGAGTGAAGACCAAAGGAGCAAATTCGTTTCTCCTTTAGAAAATGAAAAAGTCTTTTTACCTTGTTAGGGAGCACATAGAATTATTTACCTCATTATCTTTATACCAATAAAAATAAAAAAAACATCTTTGTAAGCCTTGCAAATATGAAAGGGAAATGTAAATTGTTTCTACAGAGGAGCTGAACACCCATACAAAGTTGGCGTGATACTAATCCCTAGGAGGGCTTTGATACTATATCACTTGAACAAAATCAACAATCTCTTCCAACACAGCTATCCTGGAGGTAAGAAAAAATCTTAAATGCTTAAATGAGAAGTCTATAAAAAGCATAAAAAATCACAGCATGCTTATAATTTGCAAATCCAATTGTTTTCACACCTCTTAAAAACAAAACTCTGCAGTATGCAGACTGGTGAAATGAAAGCAAAGCAAATAGCAAATGCAGAGGACAAGAGGGTAATGACTTCATTTGAACTATTTGGTGAACAGATCAATAAGTCAGTGGATTAATATTGGGGGGCTTTTTAATTACAAATTACATCCAAGCTGAATAACAAAATGAAAAGTGACATAAGAATGAAAAACTATGTCAGTGCTGACATAGTCAGGAAAGCAAAAAGACAGACAAAAACTGCTTGAACTTTCAAAAGCAAATATGACAAATTATATATTATTAAGAGAATTAATGATGCATCTGTCATTCCATCACCACTCAACAGGGTCTGTAAATCTTTATTTGACATACTGAAACAATAATGACTTAAGACATTCACAGCTTTTACTGTTGCTCTTACCTAGTACGGAATGGGAACAAATATAAACTTTGCACATGAAAGGAGGGATAGAAGGCAAGGAAATTATCTGAATTGTCCCAGATTTTATGCAACTGGAAGCAGGGTCGGTGTTTCCATTTTTATTATTTCTTAATATCTTCCAGCTGAGTTAATGAAGATAAAATATTAGGATCAATAAAGCCTACAACAGAGATCATAAAGAAGAAATCTGCTCTCAAGAAACATGAAGTATGCAGAAATGCATGGCAGCATTCCACACCCTTGCAGGACATGAAGACCATACAGGATGGAGATGACATGTGAAATGAAAACATATTCTGAACAATTATAAAGGACAGCACTGCAGCCTGCTCACACATACTCATACCTACTGGGGAAAAAGGAACGAAACATGAAACTGAGGACTAGATAGAGCAAAGCAGAAAGGACAAATTCAATTAACCTCTGCCAGAGAAGGCATATTTTCCCTGTTCCTTCATTATCAGTTATATCACTTTCAGTGTATATTGTTAGCACTTCAGCAGAGGAGATTTTGGTAGGCAAAAGTCAACACTTGCATCTTATTACCTTGTCATTGCCAAAGCAGAAAGCCAACAGAGTTTACAATAATGGCAGGAATAGAAGCAGACAATATGATGCAGAGCCTTGACCTGTAAAACAATTAAATATTTTTCTTCCCGTCATGTTTAACTCCAGACATATATTTCGTGTTGTTCTGTCATACAGCAGAAAAGTGTAACCAGATTTCACTGTATCTGGAGTATGGTCAAATGGAAGCAAAGTGTAGACGTAAAAATTACATTCACCATCCAAAAAAAACCAGAAGTATTACAGATAAATCATTATCATCAGCTGGAGGTTTGTTGCTTCCTATGAGATGAGTAATTACAAAGTCTAACACAGCAACAGGCACCCTTAATCTCTGAAAATGTAAAATATAAGCACAGTCAGAAACATTTTCTGAGCACATTAAATTCATTAAATTCATTGTATTTTATTAGATGTAAAGTCAGTGTATCAATCTATGAACCATGGTCAAAAGAATGAATTATTTTTGCATTCATGCAAGTTTTGGTTTCATGCTGAGTTGTAATAATAGGGATTATAAAAAACTTTGAGCTCCAGAAATTATGTTTATAAAGAAAATCAAGTGTCAGGCCTAGAGACTGTTCAAAGTTCTCTTATTCAATTCACTATGCTTCGGATTACATATGGATTACATCCTATGAGATATTGTGTCATAGGACATGGCTATACTATTTAAATTTTAAATAAAATTTTAAAAGGACAAACAAACAAACAAACAAACAAACCAAACAATGCTACAGAACAGTGACTGGAGGTGAATGCCCCTGCTCTGGAAGTACAGCACCATTTCAGTGCATGGCACCAGCAGCAGACCAGGTACCCTGCCACAGAGCATTTTGTTAATTTAGGTGGAGACAAAACTCACAGAGCTGGCTTGAAGCACAAAACCCCTGCTAGCTTGGAGGATCTCTGCACTGTGCTGCTAGGAAGTCCATTGTTTCCTTAAGATCAGCTACTTGCCTATAATTGTTGCTCTCACCACTTCTTGGGAGTTTGAGGAGGGCTCAGGACATTTTGAAGGTTTCATCGAAGTGGCTTGGAGGCAGAGAATGTCTCCATGTCCACTAACACAGGTTCCTGAATATAAGTGAGTCTTCTGAAAAACAGGGAGTGGGTTTATTAGGCACTACTCTTCACTTCTGAAGACATCATATCGTACAGTGAACTTGCAGGGCTGTGGCACAAAGAGTTGGCATCCTGGGACTATTTACTCACTTTATTATCATGTAGGCCATGGCAGAAGAAGAAAGGTTACATTATCTCTGTGTATACTGTGCTAGTGATTTGACCATTATTAGACCACTCTATCCAGGTATGGCCTTCACATTTTAGAAATAATAAATTGGAAACAAAAAAAAAAAGATAAACCCCCATGAACATTGAAAGAATCATAATCTTTGAGTTAGAGAGATGTTAAGAAGTTAATTCAATGTAGTACGTTGCAAAGGAACATACAACCTGGATATAAAAGACAAAGAAAGCAGGTTTTTAAATCTATCTCCTCTGTTTCTCAAATTAAGATGTAATGAGATATGTACAAGTTGTAGACTAAAGGTTAATAAATTAAATATAAAAAATTTTGTCATCTTTATAACAGAGAGTAAAATTAGCCATTGGTATAACTTACCAAGCACTGTTCATCAATAAAAATAAGAGATTGAAGGGTTGAGGTTTTTTTCTAGGAGCAGTGACTTCTGAGTACTGTGCATCTTCCAGTCAGATATCATTCACAAAAGTTCTATAGCTTCTGCAGCAAAGGAAGTCAGAACAAGATGATCATGGTGGTTCTGACATCTCACCTCAAAATTCATGAACTGAAACACCCAAAAAGTAATAAAGAAACATTAAAAATTTTGCTAAGGTCTCCAGAATGATATGCAAATACATACCACAATAAAAAACAATCCTGTAATTTTCTGTTACTTTTCCAAAATGCCTTGTAAATTATACACTTACAAAGTAATAGAGGTTCAGTACCTGTGCTTCAGAGTACTAGAGTTTTATATTAGAAATTTCAGTAAAAAGAATCAAACAAACTACCAGCAATTCTTGTGTCCTATTTTTCTACCCATGGGAAAGCAGCCAAACTGAAATCAGTCCAATTTATCTTACTTGGAAGGAACCTGTGAATTTCTCTCTGTGAGAAATGTTCCAGTGTTTTTACTTATGGGGGCACTCTGGCTTTGAGCACCATGACTAATGCATTTCTTATTTGCCTACAAGAAAACTTGTATAAAGGTGATTTCAATATGGTTAGACATATATATTTGCAGTATTATCATTATTATTATTATTTCAAAAGCTGACATCTCCAAAAAAGCTCATTTTGGATCATTCCTGAAGTACTTTCTCAAACAATGACATTCAAATGGCCGCTCACATTTCTGAAGACAGTTTTTTTAATGAAAAGTGGCAAAACTCCTTACTTTGGTATGCAGCTGCAATCAAGGATATTTCCTCACCATAAAGCATATCAAAATAATGGATGGCACTCCCAGTAAAGAAAATTAATTTAAACAACTCAGGTAGAAACACGTACCTTTTTGCAGAGTAAAGTTTCTTTGCAGTGGTTCAGTTTATTTACTGCCTCTTTGGAAAACCATACTACACAATCGCTTTGGACTCCTTTATTTTCCCAGCACATGCCTTTGAAATAAAACAAAATTCTAATACTTCAAGTAGTAATTTTGCTTCTCTGAACCTGTGCACAAAAAAAAAAAAAATCCATTGTGACTTCCAGCTGGCCTATTAGTTAGTTAATTAGTGCAGCTTATTACAAAATCAATAACAACATGCCTTTGCTGCTAATTTTCCCATTTACAAATGTGAATATACAGGCCTTCCAACTACTTCATTATTGAATTTATTTCTTGGAAAGATTCTTCAGTGAGTAATGCGTTAGGGTGGCCTGAATTCTCTCCACATATATAGAACACAAATAAAAGTGAGAATGAGGGGAGACTGCTTGCTACATTTCTAATTCTACAAAGTCTGTTTAGTTACCAGACTTTTCTTTGCTGTATGAAACATCAATAAAACACGGTATTAAAAACCCACACACTTTTCTATATTCTTTAATACAATGGCCTCTAACAATAGCAATAAAAAGAACAAAATCATTGCCTCACTGTAACTCATGTAATACCAGCAGTATCAATTTTATGTGTTTCTGAGCTCAATAACATTAGATGCACAGCTATCTCTGGTACTGTAAAACACAAAGGGGAACATTTCTGGTCACATCAAAGTCCTTTTTAGTACTCAAAACCAACAGAGTAATTCTAGCCAAACTAACTTGCCAGCACGTGGAACATGCATATTCTAAGTTTAATTTTGTCTCACAGTGTTGAAACATTTTATCTTTTCGAGCACTCTGACAGGTTTCCTAACCCCTGGCACTCCCTCTTTTACTTCTTTACAGGAAATAGGAGACCTACAACACATGTAGTTTAGGCCAGTTTACAAGACTAATCCCTCAACGTTTGCTAGGAGCTTAAATTATTCTAGTTGTGTGATGTTACTGGGTAGAACTCAAATCTTCAGTGATAGTTAGAAGGAAGTAAGCAGTAGGATTTGTACTTGTTCACAGTATTCCACTTAGTTTCAAAAATATAAAATACAACAAGTACAAAATCACAAGCCCTGGAGAAATTCAACTTCCTTCATTTTGGCTCTTTGCTAAGTCACAAAGTGTTTCTAAGCATCGTGGATCTAAATAAGCTTCTCATGTGGCTAATTAACAGCTTCTCATACTTACATTAGATGACTTTTAATGGCTTAGATATATTAGAAAATTATATTAATATATTGTGTTTTCTGGCCAATATAGTTATCTATCTAGTGGTGTATGATTGCTTTCCCTGGTAGCTGGAAGTCTGCACGAGTGATTACATGCCTTGGTGATCTGTTCAGGTATTGTAAAGGAGCAGGCTACGCGCAGTAGTGCTGTATCTGGTTCTTCCCTATCCTGCTAACACCTCACGGCTGAGAGTTCAGATGTGGAAACACAAATTTCTTCTTTCAGCAGCAAGAAATATGCCTCTGGCATCTTTCTTTTGCTCTTGTCAGTCACGAAGCTGTACTATACAGATTTTGAGAGCACTAGAGCAGCAGTGCTAACACAAGAATTACAAAAATACTGGTATTCAAGGATCTGAAGGGAGATTTGTTTTCATGGAAAATAACTGAGAAAATGCTTTGCAAATATTCCATGGACTCTATGGGATTATGCCAGTGTTTTGACTGTGCCTGCCCCAACATCTCACTTGGATGATCTCCTTTTTGCTTTGAAATTAGTGCAAAGTCTGACTTCGGTACAGTTTGATCTGCTCAGACCTGGATTTACCATTATCTCTCTCATCACAGAACTGGTAACGCACACATAATTTCTGTGATAAAACTGCTTGGATATTTTCGTCATCTTACCACAGCCATCTTAAAACAATAACCACAATAAACCAAATTTTTTAAGCAGTCACTTTAAAAAAACCTTTGCTCCACAGCCAGGTCATCTGTGGGAACAGGCTGAGATTTCCCAAGCTGAACCTTGCAAAATTTAATATAATTTATGCTCCTCAGAGCTCTGATACACAGGAGACAATTGGCTATTGAGACGAGACTGCTTATAAAGCAGTGTGAAAGGTGTTCCCAGATCACACTTTATGCTGCACTTTTGCTAACTTCAAACATATTTTTATCTGTAAACCAGACAATCCTATGCCCCATAGAGGCCCTTCTGTGTAAAGTTCCAGATAAACCAATGGAGTAGGAATGACAGGCTAGTTGTTAGCATAAACATTTTCCCCTGAAACAAAGCCTCAGTCTAAAAGTCATCTCTGTACATGGGGCTTGGGAATTAAACTGATCTACAGAACTGGTTTTGTTCCTGCTCTTTTTTACCAATAATGGAAGCTACAAACATCCGACCAACTTCAAGGAACTTATCTCTCTCTTGATAGTGCACAATTTTTCCCCAATGTTTGAAGAATAATACACCATGATGAAAAAACCCTAGGCAGAGGATAGAATAAAGTTTATGAGAATATATATATATATATAATTTTTTTGTAATAGAACAAATTCCTAGCTCATCATCTCTGGGTACTCAACATGTTTTCTACAAATAAAACATTCCAGTATCTGTTTGCTCCACAGTCCTGGCAGGAATGTGAACTATATTTTAAAAAGCAGATTTGTCTGGACCTTATATGATATGAGACGAAGTGCTTTCCTCAAGTATACCATGGAGTCCTGCTCTCTGCACTGCAGAACTGGTCTGCTGTCTTCATGTATCACTGTGGGTGCAGGTACAAGGTAGCAGACGTGCAGAAAGGAGTGCTCCATCCCTCTGGAGCATAAATTTGTAGCGCTGGTGAAAATCAGGTTAGTAGAGACAGAGACAAATGCAAGCAACAAAGCAAATAAGATTTAAGTCTTTCAGGTAACAATGCACAGGAGAAAACCATGGGCAAGGGTGGATAATCAAAACATGAAACACAGCTACTTAAGCAGATGACCAAAATGGTTCTCAAAATAATTTCTTTCTGCAGTACTACATGCTGTGCCATAACATGCATTATTAATTTTTCTAGCAGAGTAAGTCAACAATATTTTCTATGCCATGTCACAGATCAAAGACCTGGATACTGTTCCTATTAAAAATGACAACTGTGATAATGATTTTTGTTAACATCCCAATGACCCAACTACATTATTTTTTTGTTGGGAGCAAATGCACAGCATTATTGAACCTTACTACATTCTCCTCTTTGCTAGAATGTAAATGGAAAGATAATTTTCTTCCTCTCATGGAAAATAAGGTGAATTTAAAAATCTCTTTATACTGTAAAAGCATTGTAGTATTGTAGTCCATGGAACATTTGCAGAGCATTTTCAGTTATTTCCATATAATCAAACCTTTATTGTCAGTCCCTAAGGTTTTGAATAAATTTTGTGATGCCACTGCTGTTCTACTGCACCATTTGCTCTTAAAAGTTAATCAAGGAAGAAAGCAAGTTTTGGAGGAATTGAATAAAAACTTGTAAATACTAAGAGCAGACAAGGACAATTGAATTATTTCCACATTTCTTTAGAATCTCCCTCATGCTTAGACAGTTCTGCACGGTGAGTCGTGTTGGGATGTAGGTGATGTATTTAACATGCAGCAAAACAAGTTACAGAGTAAATTTCTCTTTATTAGAGTAGTAAAGTCTACTGCCATAAGAATTGTGAATCTTAGGGGAATAATGCACAGGGTAACCAGACATCCCCACATAGTTCATGCTTTGAAGGGTTTTCCCCTGCTTGGATCTCTCTCCAGAGCTGCAAGATAAGGTAAGAGAACCTTTACCTTTCTCACTGTGCTCCTTTCCAAAGTCTGCTCCTTTCAGTTCCCTTACACCTTGTGTGAGTATGTGGGACCACAGGGCTTACAATTAGTGCCTGAGAATCTCTCATTTTTTTATCAAGTGTACGATTAAAGATGAAAAGTTCAAACTACCATAGCAGAAAACATGGGTGCTAGGAAATTTTACTGCCTCTGAAGCCAGCTAAGACACCACCCTGCTGATTGACTGACCTCAGGAGGTGAAATGAGAGTCTTACAATTAGCTATGAAAATCATTTTATATGGAGGAGGCATATTAGATTTTCTGAAATTAGATCTCTTTAGAGAGTAGCACGCTATGAATTTCAAAGTGGTATCCTGATGACTTTTGCTCACAGGGGAGTAAAAGATCAAACATATCAATAGCTTTGATTTATGTAGTAGAGGTGAAATGATCTATTTTTAGCAGCTTGGCTTTAAAAAAAATGTGTCTAAATATGGATTTCATTCATTTGATAATTTCTATTTCATCTTCACAGTTATTACAAACTTGCTGGCACAATGGCCTTTTACAAGAAATCAATGACAATTCTAAATTAATATCTTTGAAAAACTCTTCAGCATACGGCTAATTTTGTTTGCTCTTGCTATCCATAAATGTCTGTGCCTTCAAATTTTGTATTTACATGTTATACATGTTTATTATGTGGGCTCATAAGAGGCAACCAGAAAGTGACAACATTAGTGTCTACTTATATGGTAAGGTTTGAATACAGATCTTAATACCTTTTCAATATTTCTCAGGTAGTAGTACATGGCAAGCACTGCTGTTTCTCAGTATTGACTAGAATTAATTGATTATAGCTGATTAAACATAAGGAACTACCTTTTGCACCACATCATGACTCTTTTCACTATGTTCTAACACGAAAGAAATTCCTTAAGTGGAGGGAAAAAAGTCTGTAAAAGCTTACCGTAGAGGTAGGCTGGAAGACTACACCAAAGTCTCAGACAATCCCTAGATAAAAAGAAAAGAAAAAGAATATTTCTATTTAGTAAGTTCACTTTTTGTGTGTCCAGTTCTCACATCCATAACTGTTGAGAAAACTCAGAACGTGAGAGTTGTAACAAAACCAAGGTCAGTCACTACAAAGAGTATCTCATAGCTAAACACTCACGTTTAAAGTGTGCACACAAAGATTTAACTCTTAACTTGGAGTTGCCACAGTTTGCCAGGAGAACTGAGGTGAGGAACTGGGAATGGTTTTTAGTGGAGGATCATAGATAAAGCTAACTTTAAACTTGCTTGACAAAGAGTTTCCTTTGGTTTATTTACAGGTTCTACACCCTGTCTAGAAATCTGGAAAATTTCTGAGCACTGAATGGGTTCTCTCTATAACTGAAACTTTTAAAACCTCTATTCTGTATTCTCATCCTTTCTTTTACAGTGCTGTTGAAAGCTGCTCATCAGAAAGCTAAAGGGCAGTTTAAGCAGAATATGAACTGGACTGTTAAAACTTTCTGACAATGCTCTTCCAGTATAAATCAATACATTTATGAGGACCTAACAATATTACAAAATAATTGTGTCTCTGTGCTCAGTCACTCTTTGATAATTGAAGCAGGGATTTGATGCACTTGAATTCAGGAAAATAGTACAATTCCAGGGAATTAATGTTTTAACCCAAGAGAGAGCTACAGCTCATTCCCAAGCATCACTTCCTAAGGTGCAGTTTGACCATTAGCCATTGGTGATTCAACCATACACATACATTTAGGGTGGGTAAATTTTTTGAAATTTTTGGAATTGTCCAGGAAACATAAGGCAATATGAGCTCTAATAAAGGCAGAAACTATCCCAAGGACCTACTGAAAAAGTGTGGATATGGAGGTTTCTTGCATTTTCCGTTTCGTGTGCTAAGCTTCTTCTCTTTGGCTTCTATTTGAAGAATGTAGAAATCCAAATAAAGAATTATAGTTATAACTTCACTCTTTTCCAAGAGTTTCTCAACAACAATTGATTTCAATGAAACATTCCACCTCAACACATTTTTTTAAAATCAATTTTATATAAGATTTTCCTTATCAGTTGAGTTGATAGCACCCAAATTTCAAGTCTGAAGACATGCATATGGTCGATAAATCTCAAGTTAAGAAAACAGTTCTTAATCCTGGTGAATCCCTGAAAATGTATTTTTATACTATACAAAAAATAACTATTAAACACTAGCTGCTGCTAGTATCTTCAAATGTGAGTGGAATGAATTCCTTGTAAAAGGAATTTTATGTGAATGTGTAGAAAACTGGGAATTATTTAGTGAAAAGTAATGATCACCTTTCCACCAGAAGATGGATGACAAGAAACAGTAGTCAATACCCCATTAGCAGGTCCATTATAACTTTGGAACAGAAACACACTTTATTTTAGAAAGCTAAAACAATTGTAAGTGAATTTTAACAGCTGAACAAATGTACGTGCTAATGTACAATTACAAAAGTTAAATAAATTAGTCATGCCGTCACCATCACTTCCACTGCACAAAAAAGTTTGTAACTCATTATAAGACCCATTATCAAACTGTTCATTATGACTATACACACTTCTATTGTTAATGTTGTTTCAGCATTTGCATTACAAACACTTCTTCCAGATTTAATCATTGCTGAATTTCTTCATTGGATCCTTCACTCTGGAAGGTGTTCATAGGGATGGTTTTAGTATAGTTCTGAAAAACTTACAGAAGTGCAAAAATAATAGTTATTATTTTAAATAATTATTTAAGGTTCAAAAATTTCTCTGCCGTTATGGATATACAAATGTCTATCCAACTCAGGTCAAAACCAAGAGCAAAACCCAGAAAAACATTTTTCGAGACTGAAATCTTGAAAATATGTGAACTCCTTTGTTTTTTCTCAAAATTCAGTTAATTGCTCGGAATACATTCCTTCGTGCCAAATTCTGTTACTTTCATAGTATCTGGATTTCAATAAATACAATGAGAAAACTAGAATTCGTTTTTGCTGATCCAACAGGCTTACAGAATCTGGACCCTATTTCACATACATTGTCTGTCAGTGAAAGCACATTATTGAACTACTTACTGACATGATTTAAAACAGTTGCCTTGTCTCGTTCCACTTGAAATCAGGAATTCTAGGTCTGCAAATTCAGATTTCATGGGGTTTTTTCTTTACCATAATTTAAAAAATGGATCTTAAGAGCTCATGTGAGCCTTTCCGGTTTGGGAAAACTCTGCTGTTGGAGAGAAAAATGTACACAAAGAAGTCAGGAAAACATATTGCACTGTGTCCTCTGAGGTGGTCTGTCGTGGAAGAATATGTTACTTGAGTTTTGTGAGTCAGAGTCAAAAAATAATTCTACATTTTCCTACATGTCCAAGAAACGAAAAAGAAACGAATGTCTCATGTAGGACTCCTCCGTTAAAAGTGTCTTTCACAATACAAAATTTAAAAAAAAAAAAACCACAAAAAAACCAACCAAAATTCTGGTCCAGCTCAGTTGTTCAAAATGTAACACTACCAGACAAGATTTTTTAAAAAATACAGCGATCCAGCTGTACTACAGCTGTTTTTAAACCAAGTTTGGTGTTGCAGAGAGAGAAATTTTCTAAGCCCTGTTTTAAATTTTGCATAGCTATTCTTACCATGTCAAACTTTTCCACATCTCAAGATAATGAATAATAACAGTGGATCAATCCTGGTCTATTTGAAGAGAAGACTTCAAATTAAACCCTAGCTCATCGTCTCTGGGTACTCAACATGTTTTCTACAAATAAAACATTGAGCTTATCATGAAACGCTCCTTCCCACTAATCCATAAGACCGGTTGTGTGATGGTTACACAGTAGTCCGTGGAGGTGCTCTGTTAGGAAGGAAATCTGAAAATATTTCAATGGAGGGTATAGGTCTCTAAAACAACATATTTTAAATGCTCCCTTGCTAGAAAGATTCAAAATACATGTACACAGACTAGCCAGACAGATGGATTTCTAGCAGCTCACAGTCACATATCTTAAGAGTATATATTGTGATTACTGCACCTTAGCTACATCTACCAAATTTTGCTTTTGGCAGATAACCACGGGCAGTCTGCAGTGCACACCTATCTGAGTAAATTCAGATTTCATGGTGGATGTGATGCCTTAGGTTTTAACTTTTATATTTTTTTAAACTCTGTACTGCTTAGTGTGCAACTTTGAAGCTTCTTGTAGCCTGTTACTTTCTGCTCTCTCATGCTGGTTAGACATAACAAAGCCTCTCCGGACTGCTCTTCAAGGACACCTGGACCATCCTGAGCCCAAGGGGTGTAAACCAAGGAGTCTCTGAAGGGGGGGTAGCTAAGGGGAATTACATCATTAACTGGGGCTTTAATTAGAGAATTGACCCTGATATGCAAATGAACCAAACCTATAAAAGTGTGGAAAACTCGTGACCTGTCGTCCATCTTGGGGTCCATCTTGGCAATAGCCTCTGGCTCCCCAGGGTGCACCTTGAAGGCCCTTCAAATAAATACCTACTTTTGTTCCTTTACTCTGTCTAGTCTCTGTGTCTAGGAGGCCTGATAAGGCATCAGATGGAGTCACAGACTTGGGTGCATACTCATGAGAAATGCTACTTTGAACACTTTTACAGAAAGTAATTGAGCTGTATGCGCTTTAAAGAGATAAGTGATGCTGACTGCTGGACATGTTGCTCCCCTTCCACCTGGAGAGCACTGATTACCCAATTAGGGCAGGCTATATCGCTGAAAATGAAGGACATTCAGGAGAAAATGTGGTGGTGTGGAAAGGATTGACAAATGCAACTTGGCATGTTTGAAAGATCAGGGAATTCCTAAACCAAAACCCTGTGAGTGTAGGATTCTCTTCTGAGAGATGCAAAAAATTCAAAAGCAAAGGGCTGTAACACATGTAGAAGTAGTAGCAAGCAGTCCAAGATTCCTACACAAATCTAAAGGTAAAATGAGTGGAGTACAAGCATTTAAAAACTTCTTGGTTCTCCAGACTTGCAAAGAAATGAATGTGACTCTTTTCCTTCTTCATTTTTGTACCAGAAAACAACTGGAAAAAAAACCCCAAAATTATGCCATTCTTCAAACTTCAAGGCTCTAGTAACTACAATCCAAAACATATTTTGCAAAATACTGCGTTCTCCTGCCCTCCCTGTGTCCCCTTCTGCATCTTCCCAAACCAAGACTGAAAAACAATGCAACCCTGTTCCTCAGCCTTCCACTATCCAGCCCCAAAGCCTGTTGTGTTTTCTCTAATTCCTGGATACAGAGTACAACCCTCTCCAAAACTGTATTTTCACAATCATTCTGTGTATTTTAGAGCAACTTACATGTGACTGAATCCCACTGTCCATATCAGGAGGATCCTCTGACAGCAAGAACTGTACCTCACATCACTGCAGAATCAGAGTCTCTGTCTAGCTTTGGAATCTCTTAGACCACACACTTCTTCTCAGCCCAGTACACCCACAGCTTTCCCCAGCAGTCAAAATCTTGGAAGGGAAAAAAATGGGACAGAGAGAAATGCTTTTCAGCATGGTTCAGGATAACACTGTCTCCACAAAGGCTTTACTGAAAGTGTTTGTTATGGTTTAAGTCTTATTAGTAAAAGTAGAACACACTTTATAAGTGGAACCAAAAATTTAGTGTTAGCTCAGATAACGTTCAAATTATTCAAAGTACAATACCTTTCATTAATTTAGATACAATAAGATCAATAGTCTATTAATAATAATAAAAAAGGCCTTAAAACTGTCATGAAGGAAAACTTACTATCCACTCAATTTCTTTCATGTTGTAGTCTCCTCCTTTCCAATGTCCTCCTAAGTCAGAAGATTGGTGACTTCAGGTCTTCTCCAGGCAGAGCTGTCCTGGGACGTGTCACTGTGAGTTACCAACACTCATAATAATCCACCAGGAGCAGCACAATGCTGGTGATGGGGTTCTTTTCCTCCTCACTCTTGGATTCACTTGAATCTATTTTTAAATATTTTCTCATCACAGTCTATTTCCCCTCCCTTATGCCCCCCACACTGGCTTTCAGACAAATTTTGAAAGCTGCAGAATAAGCTCCCACTGTCTCAGCTGGCACAAAGGGCTGTTGTTTGCTGGACTACCACACTAGCCGGTGTGCTAGACCTGTTCGTCTACTCCCTACGTGTGTCAGATATCAAGGATGAGGTCGAGTTAAAGCAGATAAGCAAGAGTGAACTCTAGAAAATTGTTAAAAGAAGCTAAAATCAGTTCAGGCCTAAGTCCTGTCAGATCAATACAAAGTCTATCTATTTAAACTAACCATGGCAAAAATCCTATTTACTAGGCTGTGAAAGGTAACTGTTTGTTGCCTGGATTCTGGTTTCTACCCTCTCTTCATATGTTCCATTGGCCAGAGGAAAAGATGGGTAGAGAAAGCAGCGAACATCAAGTCCAGTTTCAAAACAGCTCTAATATGGAAGGTGTAGACAGCTATCACAATTCTTTGTACTAGAATTATGTAGTAGTTTCTAAAAGGAAAAAAAAATCTCCTCTTTGCCTTCTTGCTCTTACAGTATTTCAGACACTTCTATTTATTTTATTTTTATTTGTCCTGGAATTTCATAATGAAAAGTCCCTAGGCTTAGTTTTAGTTTTGTACTTCAGTGTTACCTACTACTAGGGACTGCTTTTCTGATTGTGGCTTTTGAATTATGTGTAATTACAACGACTGTTTAGATATTCATTGTTATTTTTTAGCATGACTGTAGAAGCTACTAAGTAAATGAAGTAAAATTCAGAAAATTAAGGGACAAGATTATAACTGTACTCCACAGTCTCAAAAGAAATCTTCGTATTTGAATTTAGTTGTGTCTGAATAAAACATCATACTGAATAATTAGATGTCTTAAGGAACTTGGGGAAGAGTTCTGAGGCATTACAGACTCCTACTTATCAGAAAATTATCATTGCAAAATATAGTGATGGATGAGTGATTCTCTGGCTCATTATTTATCACTTGTAATATTCTTTTTCCAGCTCACTAGCTAGAAACTCCCATGCAGAAAAGTAACTCATAACCCCAGGAATTGTTACCATCCCTTCATTTGAAATCAATGTGGCTCCAGCAGTGTTTGTGTCTTGGTTATACTAAAGCATTCTAACAACACACACATAAGTGAAGTGAAAGATCACCGTAATTCAGACTCATGACAGTAGCACATTAACATTTATGTTCTAAAATGGTTTTTGTAGACCATTATTTAATATTGTCACTGAAAACAGTGACACACTTTGCACAACAACAAAATAGAACAATAAAAATATTTTTGAAGTTGAGGGTGTAGGTGAAATGTTTTTTGAGAGAAGAGTCTGTTGCAAATCTTGCAACATTTTCAGGGTTCTTTGAAAGTGATTGAAGATGAGTGTTTCTGGGACACCTCAGAAAACTAACATGATGCAGGTCAGTTATGTTTCTTTCTATCTCCTGATATTCTTTTTCCTGTTATCAAGCAGAAACTAGAAATTGATTTCAACAATTCTGAGTCTGAAATGGATGACCTCTAGATACCAGGTAATGATAGTAACATCAATTCTCATTCTTAGAAAAGCAGGAGTATTAACAAGAATAGTAACAGGTCTCAAGGAAGGAAATAAAATGGCAACACTGAAACCCATTGGTAAACATTAAAGTGCATTTAAAATACAAAAAAATGTGACTACACAAATGAGAATATCAGATGCATTAAATTCATCTTGCAGGTGTGGGGAGCCTCTTCCTTACCTCTAATCTGCAATGAAGATCTTTTATCATGAATTATCCATTGGTCAACTTCAGCTTTTTTCCCATGGACACCAAGCTGGTTGAACAATTTTCTCTGCGCTGCTGTCAGTGTCTGAATATGTCTTCAATTATTTTCACATGAATTGAATGATTTAAGAAGAATTTGGCACAGGTGAAACAGTCTCAAGAAATAATTGCACTTGTACAATTTCAATGAAAATGGAAGCAAAAGATCCTTTGAATACCTGTCCTCAGAGAAAGACTTCAGAGTGGCTTTTAACCTTCCTAGACTCCAAAGTCAAACTGATCTGAGAGAAATCTATAGGAAAACAGACTGTCTTGCATTCTGGATTTTAGGGAAATATTTGTAGTGGAAAGAAATATTAAAATAATTCTAAATCTCTGCCACTTTTTATTGTCCTTCCCATTCTACTTCCAGAATAAAAAATATATTAATTGGCATATCAATATATTTTCTATAACTATCACTTTAAACCCTGGCACATAAATCACAGACATTTTTTGTACTATGGAACTAGTGAAGAGTAGGCTGGAGGATCCAAATAAATCTAGGCCTCTTTCCTAGCATCATTGAAACAACCTTTTTTTCTTTTGATTTACCTCCATCGGCTTAAACTGAAATTGAAGATACTACAGTGAACCATTCAAGGAAAAGTACCTCTATAGATTTCTCATTTTATTACTTCTATTAGTGCACAATGTACAGATAAGCCTTACCTTGCTCTACTAGTTTCATAAGGCACCACTTTACCATTTTACCTTTTCACCTGCAGTATGATGTATTTAACAATAGTTGTTTAGCTGTACTTCAGTAAATGTGGCATGAATCAGAAACATGGTCTAAAATCCAAAAATAAGCCAGAAGTAGTAGAAGACAAAGTGTATGAGATGACCCTTTGAGTTTTATCCTGAAAAAAGCCATTTTGTCTACAACTATATCCAAGAGAAAATCCCCATTTTTTGTATACAACTATTTTACACCCATGGAAATGAACAAAATACTCAACAGGAACTTGCATACAGCACACAGTCCAGCTGTTGAGTACAACTTAGAAACTATATTTTATCTGTAGTATAAGGTGTCTTTGGTATTCCACAGACAAATCATGGAGGTGATAGACAAAATGAGGCATTATTCAATAAGGACAAGCTGTAAATCAGGTGTGTCGTCCACAGAGGGATGCAGATTTATGTGGGTTTCTGACTCAGAGATTTTACTGGAAAAAAAGAAGGCAGACGTTTATGCAAGCACACATAGAAGTGATTTATGTTAGTCTTACCACAGCTTATTGTATTAGAACCCCCTCTCTTTACATGTGCTTCATCAAGTGCATCAGTAGGGGTGTATGTTCTACTGGAGACTTAACCAAAATTCATGCTGAGAACAGTATTGACATTATAACAACTCTGTGTAGGGATATCTGCAAGAGAAGGGTCAAGATCAATTCCATTAACCACAAAGCATCGCTGAAATAGATTTTAACCCCTTGGATGTAATTATCATGATTGCCATTAACACCACTCCATCCTTTTGATGGATTGAATGCCATTAGATATTGAAGTTTTACTAAGACTGTAAAGTTATCCAGAACACCTAAGGGTAGATATTTTGTGTCAGACTCAACTGATACTCCACATTCAGCCAAAACCAGTTTTAAATACTAATTTTTTTTTAAAAAAGGGAAGGGGAGACATGTCATTACATTACTATTTTTTCTCGTTTTTATTTGCATATACTGATATAAGCTCATAATGGAGATCAAGCCAATGCAATTCCCCTTTCCACTCTTTGCCCAGAATCTTCCTGGAGGAAGAAATGAAGAATGTTACAACTGCCCTGGATTGCGGAACCTCACTGGGACTTTGTTTCCTTACACATGCCCCACCTTCTTTGAAAGTATGGGCTTGCAGCTAAACAAGCTACAGCCAGCAATTCATCTCCACACGCTGACCTCTGGAAGGCTATTCCTAGACAAAGAAGCAACATAGACAAAACTACAAAAAGACAGACATACATATATCGTTCTATATTCTGCTTAGGAAATGCATAGTGAAATCACAACCTTCTAATTGCTAAATTCCTTAATGTATTTAGGTGTTTCAGGTCTGTTATATCCAGAGAAGTGTTTTGAGCAGAGAGCTATACCAGATAAAATTCTGACTAAATTTTCACTGAATTCTGGCAGGATCAAGAAAAGATGAAGTCAGCTGAGAATGTTGCTTGCAGGGCCTTTTAACCTCTCCTATAGAAATCACACCATTAAATAGAACTCAAGGTTTCTCCCCTCATCCACCTGCCTATCAAGGACTCAAAGATTCACAACCTCGCCTGTCTCTGAGATTTTTTATTTGATACCTTCTGAGCTGCTAGGCATAGAGCAACATTTTTTGTGCAAATGAAAAAGTATAGACATTGGCTTTTAGAATATAAAAATGCAGTATCTAACTGTGTGTAAAAGGAGGCATTTACAGATCATAAAAATAAAAAAGATTATTTAAATATACATGCTTTATTTAAGCACTTCTTAAGGGTAGTTTAAGAATTTGGAATCGTTACTTATAGAGGCTGCTATAACCTTGCATTGAACAACTTTACACTAATCTGAGAATGTAGAGATTCTGTGACGAAGACAAGACAGTAAAAATTAAGTTCTTCAAAACTAAACATTGCTGCAGACATCTCCCTTAATTTGTCACTTATTCATGGATGCGAAACACACAGAACCTGTCTCACTGTAGTATCTGGGAGTACCAATGATGTTAAAAGCTCTACAATTATTCAGAGAGGGTGTATTGATCTAATTGAGCACTGCTAGATCTATGCAAACCTGCAACATTTCTTCTTCAACAATATAAGTTAGTACAGTGGGTGGGAGGAGGAATCAGGAACAACACTATGCAGAAAAAGTTGATTACGAATGTAAATTACAGTGGAGAATATTTCTGAAGCTTCTGGACTGAGACCTTCATGCTCTTTAATACTCAAAATCAAGAGTTATGAATTGTGGGTTAAATGTTATCTTCTATCCTGCTGTAAATCCAGACTAGCTATTGTCTTCAATAGGATAATACTACGTTACCAAGATCAGTTTTTTCCCCTAACCAGTTTTTGTCCTTATCCAATCACAAAATCATTTCGTAAACTAGTAAATCAGTGTTTGATTACACAAGTAGTAGTTACTAAATTTGTTTAGAAACTGTGGAAAATGTTGTTGACCATCTGTTTTTAATTACTGGAAAAAACCTAAAGCAATTTTGGTGGCCCATTAGTAGTAGCTGTTTTGCACAGCTGTGTAGAGGCTCCATTAAAGTTCAGGTTAACCGTGTATCAGTCCTCAAAAAATTATTAAAAATTAAGGGAATGCCACTTTTTCCAAGTTGTTGAGACCAGAATTCTGGTCTGGAAATTCTGAAGTAACTTTCACGTAGCCTTCAGTAAAATCATAGAATGACTGAAATTAACAGCATTACAGTTATTCCAATATTTTCAAGATGGAGTCCATAAAGAAATGAGTCACATACTTGACTGTCTCCATTTTAAAGATGTAAGGAAGCAAAATAAGTCAAATTTGCCACTTACAATATTATGAGATAAATTCCATATTTAGTCCTCATTAGTTTACTAAACTTACTAAACGTTAGTTTACTAAACTCATTCGTTTACTAAACATTTCATATGATGCTGTGAATAAGAGAAGAACCTTCTGAAGAGAATGTTAGCTATTTGAAGACAGGTTGTCTCCTTTGGATTTGGCAACTAGGAATTAAGTTTGGCATTTCTGGAGAGCATCAGTAAAACTACCTAGTGCAACTTAAATCTCAAAAACAGGTATAAATTAAATATTATGGTATTGGATGTGTGTTAACCTAACTAAGAAAGAGGCATCATTTTGTCGGTATAATTTACACTAATTCAGTACATTTGAAAAGCAATTTAAATGCAATTGCTTTCATAACACAGTTGCTGGGAGGGGACACCATTAGTGGTCCAAATTTGGTGAACTCCTCACAGTTCTCTACCTTAGTACCATAGTCTCTACTAGACTCTACTGGCAGTAGAGAATACCTTGCATCCAGAATGATGATGTGTTATCGTTTGTACTCTAATAAAAGTCTTGCCTGATGTTTCACTACCATTTGCTGCATTCTTCCAGTGGTCATAGGTTTTATCCATTTTCATGCGACTGCTCTGAAAGACAGGAGAGAGCTCAAGATTGTCAAGGAAATTTCACAGCTAAGTAAAGATGCAAAGAAATTTACATCTCAAAAGAAAAGCTTTGGCTATATGGGAAAATCAGCAATCCAAAGATAATGTCAGCCATTATGCAAATAAAGGGTGAAATGCCAAATGTTGTTTAAATTTTCAAAGTTTGTGGCAGTTACTTTATTAAGTATATGAAATCTGAATCCACTCCTGAACTTATTTCTCAAATAGTAAAATGATGAAAGTACAATATGCAATGTGTGCTGGGATTTAGTTACATTTTTTGTTATTGTTCATTTTTAATAAAGTTCAGATTGCAAGGAAAATAAATGTGGACAGCAACAGTATCTTTTGCTTTATCATTAATGAATACTACTTCGTCATGACTTTAGAAAAGTATGCATTTTCTTCCCAATGCCAAAAGAAGATATTCACAATCATATTGACAATCATAATATTCATTCTTTTTCTAACACTAGCTGAAGTCCTGAAGGATGAGGATTTTGGTTTTAATTTATAAGCTTGTAAAAAGTAATTCTGGATTACGTTGCTGTAAGAAACAAACTCTATCAAGTGTTTTGTTAAAAAAAATAAGCTTCTGACACTGTTTGCACTGCAATATCGCATTCAGAGCAACTAATTCTAACATTATTACCAGTGAGCAGTGAGTTTACCAGGCACGGTTTTCACACCCTGCTTTGTATTTGCTTCTCTTTTCCAGCACAGTTAAACTTAATACTTAGTAACTAATTTTGCCGCTATGAAAAAGGACCTCTAGCAAATTTGAAGAAAAACCCAATAAACAACAAAAATTCTTCAAATGACATCTTTAACAGCGTTCAGTTATGGCACAAGTATGCAATAAAAATGATCATTAATAACTAATCATTTTGTTAGCTGTGTTGACTTTAAAATAACATTGGGAGAAAAGTACCAATAAAAAATTAAAAGAGTGGCATGTATATAATGTAATACTTCTGAACTCCTCAATTTCGAAGAGTGAATAATGCAGCAAGGTCAAAGATTTGTATTTAACCAAAATAGAACTATATTTTCAGGTACATTTTCCTTCTCATTTAATGACTATCAGAAAAGTATTCAAAGATCCTCTTTGGTAATAAAAAACTAGGGTTTAGGATTTCACATTCAGTACTTTCCTGTACTCTGAACTGTCAGTTGTTTTATTTCTCTTTTATAATGTTGATCTCAAGCCAGAAGGTTTTTTCTCTGATTAGTAGCCACTGTAATTTCTTTGAATTCAACTGCTTTTGCTAGAGGTACACAGACATAATAGACTACAATTTAACCCATGGCATTTTAAGATTAAAAAGTTTGAAGTTATACCCAAAAAACATGAGTGTCATTTCAGATGTGCCTCTATGTTAGTCTCACTATCACTGATTTCAAATTATTACACATCTGAGATAAAAACCTACTGCCCAAAAAATGGCATACAACAATCTTCTCCAGATTTCCTGCCCTTTTTAAACATAGGTGTCTGTCTTTGCTTTTATATTGAGATCTGACCTCTCCTTCACTATCTCTTCAGTCTTTTCTCACAGAATTCTCCTTTGTATATTTGGGGTTGGGTCTTTTTTTGTGTATGTTCTCAACTTTTAATGTAATATTCCCCATATCATTTTGTTTCCATTATGCCATCAATAAGACATAATGTAAAAAAAGATGCTATGCCATATTCTGTAGAGTTTTTCTTTTTTCCTGAATTTTTTTGAGTCAGAAATCACGACTCAAACTCCTCTGCCTAATTATATCAGCCAAGTTAGGAAATGACTTAGACTATATAGGTTATGATACAAGAAAAAAGGGGAGGTCTTTATACCATGGTATCAACACAATCACGGCATTGGTTTCTAGTCATTAACTAATAGTGAATCAAGATTTAGACTGAGATGCTAAACTGCTGCAGGGAAAGCAAGTTACCTGTGTCTTAACCTATCCTTGGATGGTATAATTTAAACTCAAATATGAGCAGCTCAGTAATCATCCTTCTTGATCAAACATACTTCTTTTCCTAGGAACAAGCAAGTCTCTGAGCCTTAAAGCACCTCAGACCTGGCACCCTCCACAATATACCACAAAGGGAAGTGAACTGCAGGCCAACTTACACACTAAAAGATGTGCCTCAGGAGAGCAGCAGGGATGCAGAGAAGCACTCTTTGAACTCAGCTGTTGCAAAAGTGTCTAGAACTAAAAACTATATAAGGTCAAGGTGTTGAAAAAGAATGGGGAAAGCCTAATAAAAAGACTGACAGCTTATGAACAGATTATCAACAATGAAAAAAAGCAAGTCAAACAGATCAATGACCCAAAAGAGCAAAAGCATGTCAAAATAGAGAGGATGTATTGGATCTTGAGACTTTTCTGGCTCAAACTATTGAGAAGCTCTTTCTACTGATCCTTCACAGAGCCCCCCTCCCCCCCCCCCATCACACAGCAGTACACAGAACTAACAGCAGTAACATGTTTTAAGTTTCATCAAATATATAACAAGCCATGTGAATATGCAAATATGCATCAGAACAGAAGCCCTATGTGGAGAACAGCCCATGCACTGGCTGGCTCGGTTCTCTGGATTGATCTTAAAACAGTTCCTTCTTTGATGATAGAAAGCATAAAGCTATGCTACTAGCCATGAATACATGCCTTTCTGTTTCTTCCTCAAATTCTGTGCAATTTTGCTGTAAGAGACATGGAGGAGACAATACTGCTATTGAAAAATCAGTATCATAGCAAGTAAACTACCCTCCTTTAAACTACATGCTGAAAAGGTTCACTGGGAGGCTTTTTATCTTGTTTTTACTTAGTTCAGAATCAGTCTCTATTAAATCAAGTGATTTGCACAATGTCCCTGCTGAACAGTGCAGTCAGAACCATAAAAGAATATCATCTTCCTTATTCCATCATGATTCCACAGCAATTACAAAAATCCAAAGACTACAGTTCTACTAGTTAACATTCATGCTTGAATATCATTTAAGCAAAATTGATGAGGTTTGAATATATTAAGGAGAAACCTAGTTATGTTAGAATTCTATCCCAGGAGTCTTCATAGGCTATAATCAAGCCATTAAAGAAAAATTCTTGATTTCAGAAATTAACTATTCTCTTCTATTTTAAATCCCCCTCATCCCCCCCAAAGAAAACCTAACCTGTGTGAATTCAAAAAAGCAGGTTTTAGGTGTCATTTCACCTTCATTACCAAGCATGGGGTTAAGTATTAGTTTTTTCATCGAATGTAAGAGTTGAACTTTAATTAAGAACGCACATAAAACACTAAAAATTAAAAAAATATAATTTTTCTCAGAGATAAATTACTTATTTAAAAGCAGTTATTACAGTTTCAGTATTGAACAGAAAACGCATAAGCTCCTTCGAAAAGAAGGAAATCTGCTGATGCAGAGAATTTGTCATTACACTTCCTAACCATCATAGTCACTATTTTGCTATGTAAGACACTGTGAGAGAAAATATCTGAGTGGCAAAGCTAGAGAAGATTGCTCTTGGATATAAAAGATGAGTAGAATTTTCACTCTCTGAAAACCTGCTGGGAACGGCATCTATGCTACCACATGAATCCTGTGCTCATGGTTGCCTTACGCTCTTTTCTCAGTGTTGATTACCAAAGAAATTGCTTTAGGTCAGAGAAAAATAAATATAACTTGTCTACAGCAAGCGAGATGACCAAAGTATAACAAATAAATAATCCTTTCTTCTTTTCATCATCATTTCTTTTTTTATGTATACCCTTGGAGCACATTGACCGTGATACAAGACTGCCTGGGTCTCCTGTTAAGTATTGGCTGCACAGGAGTTTTACCACAAAATTTTCACAGATGAGGCAAGTTATTAAGCAATGTAAATTTCAATTTTAAATTGATCTGAGGATCAAATGATGATGTGGTAAATGGAGTTTAATTCAGATGGTGGCCAGTCGCTAATGTTGTTCCCCAGGGCTCAAGTATTGGAGACAGTCCTGTTTAATAACTTTATCAATGATCTGGTGGAGGGGACTGAGTGCACTCTCGGTCAGTTTGCAGGCAACACCAAGCTGGGAGTGCTGGTCTCCTGGACAGTAGAAAGGCTTTACAGAGGGATCTGTACAGGCTGGATTGATGAACTGAGGCCAATTGCAAGACGTTCAAAAGATGAAGCGACAGGTTCTGTACTTGGGTCACAACAACCCCATGCAGCGCTACACCCTGGGGGAAGAGTGGAAAGCTTCCAAATGGAAAAAGGACCTGGGGGTGCTGGTTGACAGCAGCTGAAAATGAGCCAGCAGTGCCCAAGTGGCCAAGAAGGCCAATGACATCCTGGCTTGTATCAACAATAATGTGGCCAGCAGGACCTGGGCAGTGATTGTTCCCTTTTTCTTGGCACTGATGAGGAAACACCTCAAATCCTGTGTTCAGTTCTGGGCCCTTCATTACAAGAAAGACAGTAAGGGGTTGGCATGTGTCCTGAAAAGGGCAACAGTGCTAGTGAAGGTTCCGGAGCACAAGTTTTATGAGGAGCAGCTGAGAGAGCTGGGGTTATTTAGCCTGGAGAAAAGGAGGCTCAGAGAAGACTTTATCAGTCTCTGCAACTACCTGAAAGAAGGTTAGGGAGAGGTGGTGTTGGTCTCTTCTCCAAATAATGAGCAATAAGACAAGAGGAAATGGCCTCAAGTTGCACCAGGGAAGTTTAGATTAAATATTAAGAAAAAATTCTTCACTGGAAGTGTTACCAGGTATTGAAACAGGCTGCCCAGGGAAGTGGTTGAGTCAGCATCCCTGGATATGGAGATATGGCACTTGGGGAAATGGTGGATTTGGCTGTGTAAGGACTGGAGTTGGACTCAATGACCTTAGGGTTTTTTTCCAACCTAAATGGTTCCACGATTCTATAAATGTACAGGCAAGTTTCAATATTTGGTTCATTTTTTTCATCAAAACATGTAGAACGGAACAAGATGAAAAAATATTCAATGTTATCCAAATTAATAATATCTTTTAAAAATTCTAAAAAATAATCAAGAAGTTGGACAGTATTGTGTTAGCTTTTTCAAATGAATCATATCAACTTTGCACGGCCTTTCATAACAAAAATGTGCCTTACTTTTCCTTTGTCTGAAAACATTATGGTCACCAGCTGAAGTGAAATCCTGTGCTTTGGGCTGCACTAAGGATAAATCAAGTCAACATAAACCTCACCTATCTTCTTAGAAAAAAGCCAAAACCAAGCAGTTCCAGGCAGTAAATGCAATTTTTTTATTTAGTATTTTGGAACTGCAGACACTCACTTCAAACATTCAGGTCGTTAGGCAGATTTGGGGGTTTTTTTATCTTTAACACTCAGGTTTCTGGCACCTTTCAGCTCACCAGTCCTCTTTTCACACTGTAGCTTTACTACAGCTTGCATACATACTGCTTTGTTCAACTAACCCTGGCTGTGTCTGTACTGCCAAATCTCTCATCTACAGAGAGCTCTTTCAGTGCATCCTGGTACGCCTGAGCACGAATGTTAGTTAGCACTTAGTTGTGAATGCTAAAAGCCTGGCTGCAGAGAGATTTCTCAGTTTTCTGACAGTGTCTGTGTGGAAGCCTTGTTTTCTCATGGACTCTATGGGAAAACAGTTGAGAGATTTTGTAAACTATGGTATTGTTATGATACCAAGGAGAAAATATCTGAAGTGAGTGTTGTTGGGTTCAGCCAGTCCCTCTGGGGAGTGGTTGGTCAGTGAACCAATAACCTTATGTCAGTCCAGCGTGCTAAGGTATATAAGTGAATTTGTAAATTAATAAAGTGTCGGTTTCTTCTTGTCCTAAACCGTCCATGTCGCTTTATTCCTGGGTCTCTGCTCGCTAGTGACACTTAGTCCTTTAAATTATGCTGTAGAGGACTACTCCTGGCACTTTGATCACTCCTTGCACTAGGAGATATTTACATCTTCCAAGACATACTTCACCAGACAGCCCACTATGGCTACACACACCAGTATCACTATCCATGCCCTACTGCCAGAATAGCACAAAATGAGTGCAGCAACATTTTGCCTCTCACCTAAAACCAGAAGTTGATGGGCTGGAGCCACACAGCTGAACTTATAGACCCACCAAGCTCTTTAGAGTCTGCAGACAACATTCCCCGCTGCTTAGATCCCAAGTCCAGCTTTCTCAGCCACAAAATGAAAATTTCATCTGGAAATCAGCAACCCGGCCAGATGTTGGTGTGATGAGGTCCAGCCAACATCACTTGTGAGAACCATGCATATGTGCCACCTCTCTGCAGCCACGTGGCTGTGGCTACTCCCTAACCACTTGTCCCTGTATCTGAGACATCAGCCAGAACACTGACCATGTTGGTCTCTTTGTGCTCCCACAGGACTGTGTAGCCCTGGCTGTGAGCATGTGGAAACACACACAGAAAGTCATTTTGGACTATACTAAGACAATCTATCTGTGACTTTGGGATGAATAAGGCAGAAGTCTGCAGTCTACGCCCATTACATCCTGTTGTATTTTCTATCATCCTCCACCTTCCAGCTTGACTTCTCAAGGGTGTGTCAATCACCCTGTGCAAAGCCCCTTTCAGGATGGTTTGGGCATTCAGCGCAAAATTGTCTCGCTGTGAAGGACTCCTTAGAGAGAGCTGTGTGAGCCGCAGGTGTTCTGTGCGCACTCTCACCAGAAGACAGGACTGCCTTCCCCTGGGAAGCTTGGTTCAGTTACCCACAATTACCAAGACGTGACAGCCACAGGCAAGCTCTCAATGCTTGACAGTACACCATTTTTCAAGACTTCCTGAGGGATACTCCCTGCAGCCTGGCAATCCTAAAATAGAGTACCCCTTGTCTTCCAGCTGTTATCCAGCTCCTCTGCACAGAGCTGCAAGAGCTGATCTAACAGTTTATCACCCTGAGCCTGTCATTTTGGAAAGAGCAGGAAAAAATCCTGAAAATTAATGTTGCCAAAGATAAAAGCTTGCATTTGTTTAGGGGCTATAGGTAAACAAACATTTAGAGAAGATTTGGTGAGTACCTGTTTTTGTCCCAAACACGCCCAACAGTCCACCTTCTTGCTACTCTCCTAAGAGGATGCCAGACCATCTTTCAGGATTAGTAACCATAAGAGTCATCCCAAAAGGCTTGTGGAATGCCAAAAACTCGTCATCTTTCAGGATCCCATTTTATTTAGGAAAAAAAAAAAGCTCTCTGTACCTGATTAATCTGGTTCTTCCCTAGAAGTTCTGCTAGGAAGCAGGGAATTCAGTAGTACATGTGTTTCTGGATTGATAAGCTCTGTGACCATGAGAGGTTGTTTCAGCAGCTTCTATATCTCCGTATCTGCTTTATCTGCACATTTAACTGCAGATCCCTAAGTGCTCTGATATCATTTTTTAACAAGAGAAGGTGTTCTACTTTGCAGTTTTAGACTGGTAAAATTGCCAACAGGTAACAACATGCACCCCCTTTTCTGTTGTTCTGTAATTTGACAGTGCCAAGGAAAACAAGAGAAGGATGAGTTGAACACTTTTCTGAATAGGCCAGATAGGAAATGGCTCATCTCTTATCTCCTAAACTCCATTGTAAACTATTATATAATATAGTTAATATCTGAAGAAGATGGATTTGATTTGCACAGCCCAGATTTATCTGTAAGCACATATTTCTAACAGTGAAGAGAGAACAGCAGCCCAAAATGAATGCAAGGTAGAGAGGGATGTTTAATAATTTTTTCTTAAGTGCAAATGCCTCTGTGCATACATTACTTCAGCAGCCACTTTTCTGCAGCTGTTTACAAGAACTGTTGTTCTTAAACAACATAGGATGTACTTGAACTATCCACTATTCTTGATGCATGGAAAAAAAACCCTTATGAATTCTTTCATATCAGTCTTCTTGGTGTATAAAATAATTTTCTTTTAGGATGTTTTTCAGCTCTGCATCACCTTGTTTTTTTCTCTGTTATGATATTCTTCTGCAGCTCTTCAGGTATCTTTCAACAGAATCCTGTTTACTAAAATACTTGATTGCCTCAGGATAATAGTCTTGTTTTACACCACATAAGATATGGTACAAGAATGACCCCTCATCTTGCCTTTGCAGGGCAGGTCTCTTTGCTTGCTTTGAACAAGATGGGCAGGTATAGAAGCTATAGAACCTCTGGAGTTCTACCCACCTACCTTTGTCAAGCAGCCTGAGAATCTGTATCTCAAATTACCCAATTTTTCCTCAAATCCTGTTTTCTGGAAAAGCGTGCATTTGCTGCTGAAAACGATGCTTCTCTTCACTAGATTCTGTTTGCCAGGCACCTTTTGGCAATGCAGTAAGTGGCTTAGAGTCAGTTTCAGCTAACAGTCACCTTCTGTAACAAAATCAAACTATTTTTATTCTCAGAGACTAAGGCCAAAGACATTTTTCTGTTTAATTTTCCTTAGTGACAGTGATGCATAAGCCACATACCTCCAGGGCTATCATATGAGAAAAGGACTGTACCAATAAGTTCCTTACAGACATCTGTAACTGCAGACCTGGGGGTCTGTTTAATAGGGCCTGTTTGCTCACTTTTCTGTGCAGGATTTTCCAAGTGTATTATCTTCATTTCAACTTAATGTTCTTCTTAGTAAGCTTTAATTTATCAGGTCCATCTCTTCCTCAGCTGCACCGAGTCTGGAGTCATGCTTTTCTATCATTCTTTCATCACATTCAGACATCTGCATATTTGAGTGCTTTCTTGGTAAGCCTTAACATGACCAGGGGTAGCCTGAGAGAACAGTGTCTCCTAAAATGCACACTGAATGACTGTATATATGAATGAGAGCGTGTACTAAGTTTTTTATTCCTAAAGGAATCTGCTGCAAACCTGAGGGTATCACAATAAAAAGAAAAAAAAGCAACAACAACAAAAACCCCAAACAAATAAAAAAATAAAAACAAAAACAAAAAAACACCCCACACCAAAACAAACAAACAAAAAAAACCAATGTCAGTTTCAGTCTTCTCTTGTTGGCTCTTACCTAATTCTTATACATTATTTTTTTAAAAAATCTGTTTTTTCTAGACCCACAAAGAACATGTCTTGCCTGACAGTTCTTCTATAGATTATTCTCAGAGCTATCCATGTTTTGAGGTTGGCTATTTTTTGTTTGTTTGTTTGTTTTTTCTTGTTAGTTTGTTCAAGGATTCTTTTTCTCTGCATAAAGATCAAAAGAACTGTTTTGGGGGCATGAATCATAGCTCAACTTCACTTTTTACAGATTCTGTGCTATGCACAATTTAGAAGTTCTTTGTCCTCTGGGAGATATCCTCAAACAATTCCTCAACCATTTTGGTTTTCTTAGTCTCCAGTGAGACCACACATATTGATACATTCTTAAATGTCTTATATTCTTAGCCCTGATACTATTACAAAACATAACACTTTATAAAACCCTCCGGGGACCTGCAAGTCCAAAAGTTGTTCCTGGCTGACACAGGCTGTCGGGTACCATTTTTCCCCTTTCACTGCAAACTTTCGAACAGGCTCAGGCAGCTAATGGAAGATGTACCCTTTTATCATTTTGAAGAAACATGTTAGTGTTTTGGGCTCTCTGTGAGTAGTCTAGTACCCAATTTATAATGATTTCACACCCCAGAGAATACCACACATTGATGTTTACTTCACTTAGCCTGTAACTCAAGTCAGATAAGTATTTCTCTATAAAATCCACACCATCAGATAGGGTTCATAGAGTTACAGGTTCTGAAACTATAAAAATGAATTAAATCCATGGTTAATCCACTTACAATAAAAACAAATCTCAAAATTCTTCCTTTGTTTCTCCAAGTCCACATTCACATCTCTAGACACTTATTTAACACTTACAGAGAGGTAAGGTTTGAAAGTGTAAACCACTACACAGGAGAATTAACCTTGTTCACCCAGTTGCTGTCATCTAAACCACTACTATCAAACACTTTTCATCAGCTTGCTCTACATAAGATAAAACGAGTAAGAGAATGCCCTCTATTAAAGAAACTATTAGAGCTGTTGGCCCCTCAGGCTGTAGTGCTGGTGTTTGGAGGCAACCCTCATCGATACCCCACGTTACTGATGGGCTAACACACCTGCTCAGCTCCCTCAGTGGAGACAAGCTGGATGCCACAAGCATATTGCAGGTAATGTCCATGTTAGACCTCTAGACACTGCATAAACTTGATGAGTAGCAGGAACAACTAACTTCATCCTATGAAATAACCTCCACACAAATATTTGGGGGTGGGGGTTCCTCAAAATACGGCTTTCGTCTTACCGAAGAACTTCATGTAACCTCAAAAATATTTGCATGTAACCTCAAGCTTGTATACACAAACTGAAACAGATAATGTTTCAGCTTTACTCATAAAAATATGTGATTTCTAAGAAGCAAGAGTAATAATGTATTTTCTGAAAATCAGGAATTCTAATGCAAAAGCAGGTCTGTCTAAAGACAGAATTTTCTCTCTAGCAAGAAGGCTAAATAAAACAGCCAGGCACCTGGGAACATGAAGGATAAGGAAGAATAAGCTTTCTACTTTAGGTAAACAACAGGAGCAGCAGTCATAAACTCTCTCTGTGGAGGAAACTGTAAAACTCTAAGCTATTGTTTGAAGAAAAGAACTGTAAAAATTTTCTAAAAAGGGTAAGCATTTTAAGGTGGGAGAAATCTTGCTTTTTTTTTCCACATACCTGCTTCATGAAGCTCAGGAAAAGAGTGAAGAATATTCTTGAGACTGGTCTGGCTTCCCACATCTTAGGAGTTCAAGTAGACTTGATCCAGTCCACGTTCAGATGTGAAACAATCTCACCCTGCAGTCGTCCCTTTGCACACACACACACGACCTTCTTCTTCCCACTGTTATGCAGTGGTAAGAAAAGGGGAAATAGATAATTACGTGCTGCAATGCCAGGTACCTCTGCCTAGGAAATTGTAGCTGTTGTATATTCTTTCTTCTCCACGGTGCATACCAATTTGTGGGGTATGGCTGGAAAGCAAGCCTTCGAAGCCAATTATGAAGCCGGACATGAAGAGTTGACCAACAAAAGGGTGCTACTGCTGCAAGAGTTCTGTAAGTTTTTCAAGGTATCTTTGACACTCCAGGAACTTTTCTAAATCCACCTGAGACAGTGACAGGAGAAGTAGCCTTCAATATGCACTTATGAAAGTGTGTACACACACACGTACATATTTACACATACACCTATGTGCATGTACCATCCGTGCTCTCTTTCTATAATGCACACAGGACAGCCTACAATTTTTATTTGTACACACATTGAGTCTTATGTTCTGCTGAGTCAGACACTCCTGTAGATTTTTGAAAATGCCAAAAAACCCTGCCAGTCAGATTTCCTCACCCACAACGAAACTAGAGTATCAGCCAAGGTTAAAACAGTTTGTTTCAAATACACATGAATATATAACCACACATAATTTGTCATTAAATAAACAGAATGCATGTTTTTATCTAGATATCTACGGCATACAGGCATGCTCACACCACTTACACAGCAGTAAGAAATAGAAACTATATTAATTATGTCGTCTTATTAATTATTATTTTCTTCCTGGCAATGGTAAAAGACAACCTGCTCATTCTCCCTCCTCTGTTTCTGGCTCTCTGTCTTAATAAGGTATTTCTGAGACATGTCTGGACCCCAGAGGGAAAGGACATTTACTGGAACATGGGAATTCATCTTGTTGCGAGTATCTCACTAACCATGGTGGATTCATCTACCAAAATGTCATTGCATGAGGAACCACTGCTCTACAATGTATGTGCGTGTCAGCTGGATGATATTTCTGTATGGTATTGTTGCTATTCTGTGCTGCCTAGGTAAAATGGAATAATACTGTTTTTATCCTTTGGCTTGTTATTTCAAAGTATGAATTCCCAGTGGGGAACAATAAACCACAAATTAGATGGCTTTCAGTGCCTGAGATTAAATGGTGAAAGGTTAGATATGCATTGTGGATATACGAGTAAATTACATAGTATTTGCCACAAAAAGGACTGGATGAGTAAAATTGTCAGAGCTGGCCCTAAATCTGTAAGTGTGCTCCGGATGCTCTTATCAAATATTCCAGACACACAAACAAAAAATAAAGTTTCACTTTTTTCCCTTTTATTTAGTTTTTTAAAAGAGAGTCACAGAGTTTGAAAGTCACATTTCCAACAAGAAACAAAAATAAATTCAGCAACAACCCCTGTCACATGGTCAAGACCTTTCCTGAGCGTTCCAGATTAAAATAGCCTTGGGATTTAAGTGTGTTATTCTATGCTGATGAAAGTCAACCTCTTTAGATGTCTAATGTAAAGAACCATGGGATAATTACTATTCTAAGATGGAGAACAAGAAAAATGAAGAAAAATAAAACAAAAAGAAAAAAATCCAAACCAACAAAAATATCTTGGAAGGAAAAAGAAGAATTACAATCACAATAGCCAACCAAGATCAGTTTTCCATCTGCCATTCATTATTTCAAAATGAAATAAAACCTGCTGAGTTCATCAAAGTAGAAAGTGCTTTACTGCTACAGCCTCCAGATCACTGTGAATCTAATCCCTGGGAAACAAAAGACAAATGCAATGAATTAGCTGGGAAAGGAATAACTGGTTTTCATTTCTTTTACTCCTTACAGCATCTCAATCTGAATAAAGCATCACAGAACCCTGGCTGAGCCCAAGATTAGAAAGAAATGTGTATCATGCATAGTGTAGAGAGTCAGGCTCAGCTGTTAACAGCCAAGATAATTGAACACCAAGGAGAAAGATGATGAAGATGAAATATGTAGTAGTAGTAGCGCAGACCCAAGAAGGATGATTGCGGTATTAGACTCTACAGATGATAAGATGATTTGTTACAACTTTAAAACTGGTTTTTAATGCATGCTGGATCTTTTATAGATCTTTGGATGGACTGTAAGGTTTGTTATTTTTTTGTTCTCACTAGAATTACAGAGATCCTTGTTTACAAGAGGCTGTGCTCGTTTCACCCTTTTCAAAGGTTGAGGACAAAGCCCTCTTTCAGTGGGGTAAAGAAAAGTATTAATTGCAAGTAAAATAAACTCTCAAATATTGTTGTTAATAAAATTGCATGAAGTTGCACAGTCCCATCTAGTGGTCAAAAATTACTGCATAGAAGGAACAAATACAGCACCTAAACCATAGTCCCAACAGATCTGCAAATGTTATTATCTGTTTAAGCATTGTACCAATATTCTCATGGATTCCAGCCCAACTATATTTTGTGGTACAATAACCTAATGCAGAGCCATATACAGTGAATGCTCCCTGTCCACAGCTAATTCCAGTGAAAACAGATACAATTGCATCTCAAAACTGGACTCATCTGAAGAAAGTGAGCTATCATTGATTTTATTTTGCAGCTCACTCTGCTTCCTAAGAATATTTTCTTATAGTAAATATCACTCTCTAATGGTATTCTGCAAAGTGGCAGCTGATGGTAGCATCATAAACAGCACTTTACAGACATTGTGGATTATATTACTATTGACACAGTCTTAAACCCAAGCAGAATTCCATTTTTACTGCAATCGCAACATCTCTTTCACAGTCTCCAAATCAGTATTTCAAGGAAGGCTGAGTCCTGCTGCTAGAGATGTGCATGTTTTTATTGCCACCATGTGCCATAGTTATCTCTGGCATTTGTTGAAAATTGACTGAAAACTGTTTGAAAGAAGCTCAAAAGCACCCTTCTTATCAAGCTAATAAGTAAACTAATCCCTAAGAGCATTCACAGTTTACAGTGTTAAAAGGCTGCTGTTTTGGAGACTAAATCCCTGATTGTTGTGATACAGATGGATTTCAATCAAGGGTTAATGTGTGAGTTGTACCCCTTCGACAGAGAATGTGAGCAGCCAAAAAATTATGAGGCACTGTTATCTCTCTCTTCAGGAAAAGTTTAGGAAAAAGCTTGGTAATTGTCTAAGTGGTGAAACCCACAACATGGGTGGGATGAGAGTAATGTCTTTTTCTCAGAGAGTTGATACAAGCACTGCAATTGATGTCATCATTTCTGTTAAGGAGACGGGCCACATGTCCACCAGAGAGGCAACAATGCCCAAGGAGACTAGAAGGGCAAAGGACTAGAAAGTGCTCTTACCTATCGAAGTGGACACCCAACAAAGTGTGCTGTTACAATTTTGCAAAAGAAAGGTTACACGACTTACCACCTGAGTGACATCGCCCGCTACACAGACAGCTGGCCCTGCACATTCTCTCGGTTTAAATCCCATTCAACCACTCTGGAAAATGAGATTGCACTTACCTTTGTAGTTCTGCAAATCCATGTACTACCTGAAAAATATTCTTGTCGTCCATTCTGTGTTGTGTGCACACATTGTCCAAGTAAAAAATTCTGCATTCTTTTTAAAGGCTTATAAGAAATTTCATTGCAAGTAAACCTGATTCCTTTACAATATTCCATACCTCTTCAACCCTAAACCACTGCATTATTACAGTGGCCAGATGAGTTACAGCCAGTCCACAAGAGGTCGGTTCCCACACCTGAGATAGGCAGCGTCAATATATGGGAAGCACAAATATGTTTAAAAGCTGCCCAATTTATCCAACTTTCTCTGGCATTTCAGGGCAAGCTTGGCTGAAATTGCACTCAGTTTTATTCAGAATAAAAATGTAGGTAACGTACCTGGGGAAAAAATATATTCTGCTGAATAAAAAAATCCAGATACCTGTGAAAAAATACATATGTCAGACAAACATTAGGAGATATGCATATTGCAGGTTGATAAAACCTGGCACATGTGATAGGAAAAAGTCCTGACCTCCTCCTGTACCGTTCTGTATTGCACTAATATATTCTCCCTATGTTTATGGGAACAGGGTTGATTGCAAGTGGGTCTTAAAGGTGCAATTAGATGTAGATGCCAAGGAGGTCTCAAGATAAGAAATGAACTTGCTTAAATGCAAGTTGAAGTTAGTAGGCAATAGCTCATCATTGGACATCTATCAGATTTAGAATATAGTCTGTCTTGTTCACTTTCACTGCTTGCACAGTCAAACCTTTTCTGGCAAGTCTGCCTCACAGAGCGAAACCCAGTGCTGTACAAAATGTGAGGTAAAACAATAAAGTCTACCCTTTACAAGGCTTAGATCATGGTATTTACATCTATTATAATTGCAGCTGTTAATATAACTAGAGTTAAATGAGTGCTACAATTAAAGGAATAAAAAGTTACCTGCTTGTTGAAGTTCTTTGAAATTTTATACAAACAAAGAAAATGGCAAATCCTCCCAGCTGTCATGTAATCAGCAAAAAATGTCTGCTCAAGTCATTAGAGTGAAAAATAGAAAATGAAAGACTAGGTACAAAAGACCCCATACTATACACATTTCAGTGCTATCTGTTACCAGGGTAAGTAAAAATGGAATAAGGATCAGTTTACAAGCAAGTCCTTCATCTATCACAACAGCCTAAACTACAAGATCTTACCAGCCAGTTTTCAGTCCTGATTTTGGTATAGCAAAAAAGATAGAATTGCAAAGACAACTGCAAATATCTCTGATTCGGAAGTACTGCATAAGGTGGGAGATGGGAGGGAAGGATGCAGAGTGACTTAATATTTTAACTTTCCCTTAGTCCTTCTTCCTCTGAGTATCTCCTCATAGCTATATAGTGATAGCTATTTATATCTTGCATGGGGTTTGGAGAATAAAGGAAGGACTTCCTCTTTGAGCAGTCAGGGGACAGGCAGTACTGCAGAAAGTGGACAGAAGGCAAAATAGCTGTTTTTCTTCTTAGGTCACTAGCTTGGAGGCCACACAGGCTATTTAAAAGACTGACATCAGTGGCAGAGCTCTTTGGCATCAGGAACTCAAGAAGGCTATCTTTATCTAATTGCTCCCTTAGCATCACCACAAGCAAGATAGCTTTTCATTGCATCCACTGTAGTTCTGTGGTTAAATGCCACAGCTAAGACCTTTATTTGTCATTGTATTACTGTTTCCTCCTATGTGTCTTCAACATCGATCCTCTTCTGACCTGTTCTTTCTCTCATTTCGCTTTTTACAGATGCAAAAGATTTGAGCTTGGAGGGATTTCTGCAACCAATATGTATTTCAGAATATATTAGATGGGTGTGGGTCACCACAGAATTACTTGGTCTTACATTGTTTTGGTTTTTTTATCCAGAACTCCTGTGAGACTTGATACTTACCTGAAGGTTTCTGTTCTTTACACACGTATTTTATGTTATCTGTTAATCATATAGTTCATTTCACAAGTAGAAAATATGAGCATTTCCTGTCTATAACAAAAATTCAAGTACCTCCTAAGAGTTCAAGTATTAAAAGGAAAACACAAATGCTTGCATACTGTATTTTTTAAAAAAATGAGAATGTGTGAGGCTTTATTTAATCCTTAGTGCCTTATTGGCACTGTAGCATTTATTTTGAATTGTCTTGCATATAGCTTCCCAAAGCAGTAAAAAAATCTTCATAAATGGCTCTTTATTGGGGTATTTTCATTGTAGATGCTACTGCAGTTTTGACTTGAATGTATAAATGAACTTAAGTGAATAGGTAGTCTTGCTGACCCTTAGAAAGTTTGGGTAAATGCAATCTAAACAATTATAAGTAACAACTGGTTATAGTTAATGTCTATCCCATTTGCTTTTGGCTGTCACAAGGACTAGATGAATAACTGTCTGCTGAAGCTGCTGTTGTTTTATCTATCTTCATTCTACCTCATTTCTTCCCTTAAACACCATTTTCCTTTTTAATTCTTCTCGCCTTTCTGTTTTGTCAGTGATGACCTCAGTAAGTCTTTGGAAGCACAAACTTATTCCAGCTGCCCTTTAAAGACACAAAGTACATTTCTGTCACATAAATAAATAACTATGTGGTGGAATTTACTGTCGCAGACATCCTTGGCTTCCAGTGGATGAGTATCATTAATAATTATAATAATAATAATAATAATAATAATTTTTAAAATTAACATTTTTATGAAAAAAAGAAAAAGCTTATAAAACAAAAGCATTTGGAGAGAATATTAAACCTCATGCCTAAAGGCATAAACAAACCTCTAACTGATGGGTTGAAGAAGGAAACTTTTCCCTCAGGGCAGATTTTATAATTGCTTAGCACATGTCTTCTTCCAGCTTTCTTTAAAACACATTATGGCACTGAGAGTCACTGCTAAAAATAGAATAGTAGAGTAGATGGAGGGCTGGATTGGTTTTGTAATGACATTTCTTATATCCCACATCACTTTAATGCTGTTTTCATTTAGTTACTCGGTCCCAGAATATACTGAACAGATTCTAAGATGACCCTTTTCTCAGCTATATTCTTTTCTATTTTATATTTGCTACATAGTTTATGCAAAGTTAACTTCAGCAGACTCTCTGCAGTACTTACAGCCTCAGCTATGTATAGCCTCATTCACACATTCTGTTTTCAGGCTACTAGAGTTCTGTTTTGTTTTTTCTGTCAGTCTTCTGTCCTTTCTGGCTTGGTTTCTGTCTTTCTTGTGGCTTTTCAAGTCTTACTGAAACCTTTTTTTCTGAGCAAGAATAGTTGGCATACTATTCCCTTTACTAAGAAAAAAAAACAAAGCAGAATATAAATTACTAAAATTAGTAGAGAATCCTGGTTTTCCTTCTATGATTTTCATCATACCACTTTTTTTACAGTAATGGACTCTTTTAATCCATACCAAATTGGTAAAAAATTAATTTTTAGCTGATACAGATTAAATCTATTAACACTGCAGTCACCAGTTAAACTATAAGGAAACAGCTTCTCAAGAGTTCTGTCCTAAGATCTGTAGAGTGAAAAAAATAGGGCAGTGTAGCCAAAATAAATTAAATATACTTACAGGCTGAACTGGAGGGTCTGGTTCTGGTAAAAGAAAAGTCTTTTATTCTTATGAATTTATGTCGCAGTATACGAAATTGAATTTGTCTCTAGAAAATACAGCAGTGAACAATGTAAATTGCCCCACATAAGTAAAAGAATTTCTTTTTTCTTCAGGGATATCAATTTTACATGCATTTTTTCACCCAGGTGTGAATCAACTACTTACTTTTCGTATCATAAATTATGCAGCTTAAATAAATATGACTTATATCAGTACACATGCAAATAAACTTACTGACTATAAACCTTGTATAAATTCTACAAGTATGATTTACTGTACTTCATAATCAGTTACAGATTTTAGCTTTCATAAGTAAAAATTTGTTCCAGCATTTTCTTTAAGTGACCATTTCAAGTAAGACTTTCAGTACTCATGTGATGATCCGGTTAGTAGGTGCCAAAACATGTATGTGTTATGATAAACATACCTTTTTTGTTTCCACATCTGTTTAATCTGCCAGTGATTCTGCATATCAACCAGATGTTCACAGGCTTCTTAGTGTTTCATATGGTCTTCTGAAGTGGACATTGTTCAGCAGTTAATCTTGCTTACAAGTTTTCCTTTAAACATTACACACACAGAGCTTAGTACCAAAGTGTCCCCCCATATTTTATTCTATCTATGATTTGGTGCAACAAAATATGCACAGAACTGAACAAAAGTGGTGATGTTGGCAGTCTGTCTGTGATTATACTTAGTTCAATGGGTGCTGTGAACATGAAACCCCCCATACATACAAGAACAAGAAGCATGAAGGAGCCTACCCGAGGATACCAGTAATAAAGTAGTTTAAAGATAAATTGAATGAGAATGTGGGACTTACATTTTGAGAAAGAATTCTCTATTCATCTCTAGCATTCACAGATGTATTCCTTTTATTCAAAGTAATGGGAAATTATGATTAAATCTTAAAGGACTCAGATCAGAGACTCATGGAGAATAAGTGTTCCGCTAGTTCAGAAACTTAGCCAGATATTCTTTGCACTTAACTAAAATATGGTTGTATGAAAAATTGCTTTTTTGGTGCAGTAGTTTAAAAAAAAAATCACCTCAGATCATATCAGGATTAATAATTTCTGAATCTTTTCCTGATTTTTTTTTTAAGTTTCTAATGCACTTGTAGGCAAATCAATGGAATAGAGGGCTGAGATTCACAACATTACTGGGAGGAGAATGGCTGTCACAGGACCTCAAGAGTTAATACATGCAAAGGGGAAGTTTCTGAATTCAGGCTTTCACAAATGCAGGGCACTCAGAGGAAGATGATGTTCTGAGTCTCTTCTTATGACATTATACCAATAATTAAAATGGCCCTAGAATCCTCATCTCCTAATGAATATCCTAATCATGAAATCAGACATGAGCCTCTCTCACATTTCTGTACTGTGCATTCTTTCATCTTCATCAAGCTCACTCAGCCCCAGACAGAAACTCCAATGAACATTGTTAGTGCAGAGCTGGGACCCACATACCCAGCAGCGCTGAGCTCGTGCACCTGGGCAGCAACCACAGCGCAAGCTCGGCTCTGCATTGGGCTTGTTCATGGGTCCTCTCCTTGGCTCAGAGCAGAAATAGAACAGGAGACTGTAGAAATAACGTGTCTTGTTCCTGTTCAAGATGCAAACCTTTATTGAAAATGGAACAGGCTTGCCCTCAAAATCTGTTCCAAATATTTTTATTTGTTCTTCTCCATTCACAAGCCCTTTATGGGTCAAGACCTTTGAACATTCATATGACAACTATTTGAAACCTTTCTCCTGTGTAGGCAATAGTGCTTGTCCCAGTCCTCTCAGACACCTTCCATTTAAATTTTTCCACTCATACAGTGGCAAAAAGGGATGTGTTTGTTCTGTCAAATTCTGATTCACCTTAGTCTCATCCCTGTCAACTGTACTGTGGAATTTGAGGAGAAAACTCAAGTTTTTAAAAAAAAATCCCAAGAGGCAGATGGAAATAAACCTTCTCTAAGAATTCTTTTATCTTCTATTTTAATTGTTATATATAACCAAAAATTAATTTTTCTCAAATTAAATGTAATTCTTCTAATGACTTCTTTTACTGAATATATCAACATTTCTGCTGTAACTCTGCCTTTTAAGTCAATAATCTCAATGCTTGAACAATTGACTGTATGTTGTTTTCCTATAGTTCACAGCTAGGGAAATTAATTTAATTCTGTTCAGACTCAAGCAAATGTTTGACTAAATGCAATTAGTTTACTGATACATGAACAAACCCAGGACAGGATTTAATTACATTTACAGAAATTTAATCTAATGAATCAGGTTGATTTTTTTCTAGTATTTAATGGACCTTACCAGGATCAGTAAAAGTAAATCACCTAAAATACTAAAGCAATTTCTTCTACACTCCTCTTTGAAGGAGCAACCTGTATAACTAATAAATAGCTATATACAGTTTGTACAATCATATGAAGGGAATCTTTCTTCTTTTTTTTTCCCCTTCTTCTGTGTTCTAGATTATAATCAAGACTGGCTTCTGTGTAACAACATTAATGTGTTTGCAGAAAATAGCTGCATAATGGGCACATTAAGGGTAGATTTGCCACATTGACTTTCTAATTTGGTGTTCTGTCTTCAACTGTGGTCAGTACTGAGTGTAGAAAAAGAAGCACAAGATTTATTAATACTAGATAAGCACATGAAAACTTCTTAAGATAATATTTCTTTACAAATATTTGCCTTACTGTCTTGAATCATAGGGAATTATTTCCAGTCTATCCAGAAAGTATAACCATGCTTAACTTTACCACACAAACATGTTTACATCTTCTCCCACAGTAAGATTGTAGCTTTAATAATATCTCATGGCAATGAATGCATAATTCTAATGCTCTATTGAGAAATCAGATAGTTTCTGGGGCTACACAAATATGGAAGGCTTACTTTGTTCCTGTACAACTGCCTAAATATGTCACCAAATTTGTATTGCCCACAGCATTCATTAATAATAAACCATGGCTATCCTATGCTCTTTTACTGGTCCCATGTCAACAGCTTTTTTTTTTTTGAGCCCTTTTGATGTTTCTAGGTATTTTCTTTCTTCCTTAGATATGTGACTCTCTGTATTAGTTTCTCAGACTATAGCCTTTCACCTATCGTGTTTTGACTCAAGCAACTTTATGAACTCCGATATTAAATAGTTTATGATACTAAAAATTCTTTATTTCTGTTCTGATTTTGTAACCTCATTTAAATAGGAAAAAACCTCAGTCCTGTACAAATCCTATTCCTAGTACTAAAGACTTTTTCAAGTTTACACATAACATTTTCATAATAAACTTTCATTATGATAAATGAAAACTCAAGATTCACTTTTTGTTTCTATAAGGAATTGCTATAACAATTAGAAGCAGAAATGTAGTAGTTTGAGGATTTAGAAAAATATTTTGTCTTTTAAAGTTCTTTAAAATACAAACGCAGTACAAAAATATTTCTAACAAAGAGGTTTCAGAATTATTTTTATCAGGTTTTAAACTATTGCCTAGGAGGCAATAGTGCCTTGAGGGTAAATCCATCAATTAGGATATGGTACAAGTCTTTCATTTTTATAATATTAATTGCAAAATCATACATTGCTAAAGCAAACAAGCATTGCTAAACTTGAATCTTATTTACATAACATTAATGGAAAAATTACCAAGGCCATATAAAACTTCTATTCAATTCTTCACTTTGAGAAGAAAGGTGAATGTTATATTTCCAGTACCCAACAATTTTGCTTTCACTCAAATGCACATTGCCTATGTTGCCACATAAATAACATAATCACTTTATTTATCAAACTTGATCTTTTTAGCAGTCTATTGTATTTTAGAGGTAAAATAAATTCAAATGCCATTTCTGTTTCCTAGATTATTTCATCTAGCAAAAAAAGATTGATTGTAAGAAGAAATTATTCCCAATGCAGTGAGCTAGTGCGAACCATTTATGACCTAATAATTGCTTAGAAGTTTTTCCATTTTGTAGCTTTTTTTCTCCTGGATTGTCATTCAGACTAGGTGTTGTTCATTCTCTCTAAGGCAACTTAAACCCAGAGTTCTGAGTAAAGGGAACAGTATGTGAATGTGGGTTTAGTTCATGTAGCTCAAATTTATGCACAGAGGCTACCCAGAATTAACAACAGCAAAAGAATTGTTGCATACTTGAGAAACACTTTTGCAACCACTTATACACTTTTGTAGAGCTATTCTAAAGTTATTCTGATTTCTTCTTTTTTTTGGTTTATTTCAAGGCACTTTTACATTCTCAGTGAAGCTTTGTTCTGCAAGCAGTTATTAGAAGAGCAAGAAGTTGACCTTTTGAAAGATTTGTGGCATGATCAAACAGGAAACTTAGGGGAGAAAATGGATAAAATAATCTGAAAATGTCCTGGATAAGTGAAAGGGAAAAAAAGAAAAACAGATTGTAGGATATTTGGTATACTTGCACATATACAAATATCCATACAATTATCTATGTATATACACAGTCACACATAAAGAAATACAGTCACACAGGCAGAAATATATACAGATGTTTCCAGAGAATGACAGAAAAATTATGCAGCTTGATGGGCTTTTCATCCTTGCTACTTTGAGATTCTGTATCACTCCCTCAATTGCAATAATATTACTATATTTTGGCGTATACCACATAGGCATAACAGGATTCTCAGGGCAAACACACTCTTTTCTTTAGGAAACAGACAGAGAAAAGTCATTTTTAGTCTTCACAGGAAGATCAAATAGAAACTCTTACAACTAGCTTCAGCCTAAATGCTGCATGGACAGAAATTCTTCAAGACAAATTAACTTACATGAATTAAAATAATGACGATCAGGATCTCTGCCCTTTTACCTGCTAAGTGCAGGGCCTCATCCTGAATCCTTCTGTATCAAAGTGTTCAAAAAACTATATGAAAGAATGATTAACTTTAGTGAAATTACTGTTCATTAACCCCTTTTGACACGAGAAAATAAAACACTTTAGAGAACTGATACTGAAATTAAAGTTAATTGAAACTTACAGATGTACTTCCTTGAAAAAAATTTTCTCTTATGTCAGCAGACACCTCTTATTCTAGTTGTCAGACTCTTCTTCAGCCCACTTTTTCTCTGTGTAAATATGAAACCAGTAAATATAAAACAAAGAGTTGTTAAATATTTTCTTTTTGTGACCCCAGCAACCTTCCACAATGACAGCATATTTCCCTGGAAAACAGAATTAAAGTGATCCATGTTACTGATTCCAAATAGCAGTCATTCAATTAAATAGTCTTATTCAAGTCAAAGAGATTACTTTTGTAAGAATCTAATTCTGGTAAATATATACTTTTATGTTTCATATGCTTTATACCAGAAGCATCGTCTTAAATTCAGACCCTCTTAAAATGAAACAAGATTTTATGGTCATGAAATGGAAAAAAAACCAGCATGAAAGTTAATGAAAATTACAAAGAGCTAATGCATTGAATCTTGACCCTTTCATGCCAATTAGCTGAAACAACTTCAGGGGAAAACTGGTTCCCTTTTGCTGAAATGTGACAAATTCACGAATCAACTCCTTAGTTTATGGAAAAGCAGTAAGATCGGTGCGGTCGTACATTATTTAGTTAAGTTAACTAATAGGCAATTCTAATAAATATGTAGAAATATAACTGAAATACAGAACTAAGATCAGAAAGCTGTTTTTCAAAATCCCAAACTGCACTGTTAGGTCACAAATCTATTCACAGCTAGGGAGTGCAGACTTCAAACCAATATATCTAACTCCTGATGGTTATTTATGTGTGACATCAATGTGATTTAGACACCCAAATCCTACAACCATTCTGAACATACCAGCCTGAATTACAAGCTTTTGGAGCAAGATAAGCCCCAAAGCAATATAATGCAACCACACTGACAACATCTAGAATTTTTCTGTATGTAATGCATGCTATATATTAGAGCTGAAAGAGAATCAGAGCAGCCACCTGTAAATAATACCCAGGCATGGTACAAGGTGCTTAAGATACTATTTTACAAATAAACCAATGAAAACAACTTCCATTGGCATCATGTCGAACCCCCTGTTTCCTGAGGCAAGGTGTATTGTACAGCCCAGTCCCTTTCAGAAGTGCTCTCTTATCAAATTGGTTAGAGGACATAGCCAAAACAGACTTAAAAGAAAGCCTACTTCAAAATCTCATTCTTCTTATGGCTACCAGATCCCTACTCTTCTAACGTTTGCTTTGTTTCCATTGTCCTTGACCTTTTGATTCATGTGCATTTGCTCTTTGACTGGGACAATTTCTCTGTGGGATTTGACCAGCATTGTTTTTCCTTTTGATAAATTTCTAGCAAGCAATTATATGATGTATGAGCCAGATGGAAAAAGACAGACTTTTTCAGCACTCTGGTAAAATGAACTCCCTGCTTTTCTGATTACTCCAGCAGCTGCTGTCTAGATTTCATTTAGATGACTAGAATTGAACAAAGAATTCAGGTCAAGGATATAACAGTAACTTTTGTTTTATAAGCATTTCAGTGTTTCGGTACTTGAGTGGAGCATTTTCTACTTCCACAAATTCTTGAAATTTATTGGATTAAAAAAGGCAAAGCTAAGTGTGGCAGCAACATTTGTGATGGAAACATGGTCACAAAGCAGAAAAGAATTAAGATAAGAGATTGGTAGAACACCTTTGTCACGATGACTTTAGTTTTTATTGGAGTTTCACAGATGGAAGGACAGTGTTAACATAACTCGCAACTCACTGTAGTACAGCCAGTGGCCTGGCAGCCTGCCCCAAAGAGTTCCCCGTTTTCCACCACCTTGTCTGTCAAGTTCTGCTGCTTGTATAAATGTTCAATGGTAACAGCCAGAGACCTGCTCTTGGTGTCTCAAGCTTTCACTAAAACAAAAAAAACAAGCAAGCTTTGAATCTCACCAGTCCAAAAGATTGACATTCCAAGCTGGATCAAAGTTCAGAGTATTTTATGTTCAGACACTGCAGCACTTGTCTGATGCCCAAAACAATGAATGCAGGGTCTGTCCCATACTCATAGAAAACACCAGAAGCTTTGCACATGATAGAGCCACAGTCCTTAAACCACCTGGCTGAAGCAAAGTAAATTACCATACTTTCTGACATTATAAATTAGAGTCAGAAAATAATTGTACCATAATTTTTGCCAAAGTTCATGACTCACGGGGACAGATGGAGTCCTACTATTTTGTAGTATTTCTATAGTAGACTCCTAACGCAATAGAAAAAGAAAAAATACTGAGATACCAATATTTTTTTTCCTGTATCTACTGCATCCTTCATGTTTGCATTAATTAGCTCTCAATACTGAATTGGACAATTTTCTATCTATACAGTTAATCAAAGCAAGATTGACTCTTTGGAGCTGATCATCCCAGGTAGTTGAAAGTTACTTTATGCAACTGAACATCCCAAGTAGTTAAAAAGAAAAATTTTCATTCACACTTAGTTGTGGTGCATGAAAATTATGAGAATAACTGATGTCTTAATGAAGGACTTTCTCTCAAACCAACAAAAAGAAAAATAAAAGAAAGAAGAAACTGAAATAAGTTATCAGTTCTTCTTCACATCTCCAGAACGTATAACACAATAAACAAATTGCTGCCTGACTCAGTCTCTATTACTGATTTTACATATTATATAGTATTCTCTTTGAAAATTAAATATTTTTCTCCTTGGATGCCTTTTAACGTAACTTGAAGGATTGTTTTTAGTATTCTCACCTTGAACACAAGATCTTTCCCTAAGCTGTATTCTCAAGTGCTCATTCACGTGCCGCCGTGTAAAACTCAAGCACATCATCTCAGAATGGAAATGGACTTGCTCAGTACCGTACAAAGCCCACCTAAGTACCGTAGGTTGGAAATGTTTGCCCCTTAGGCTTGTCTCCAATAAACCAATGAAAAGAGAAAGAATCCTTCTTCCCTTGTGGGATACCTTCAAGTATTAGAGGCAGAATAGTAATTAAAAAAATATATACTCCCAAAATTTGGAATTCTGTCCCATTCAGAACTCTTCTTTAATGTAAAATAGGCATCTTTAATACTGTGGAGTAATATCAGAAAGGTTTGGTGGATAAAGTATTAAAAATGCTTTATTTTTTTTCACTATTCAAATATGTATTACCACTAGTTTTTTTAATATTATCTTTCTTTGCTCAAATAGGACTTTCAGTATGTTGATATATCTGAAAAGGAAAGAACCTACTCTGAATAATTTTTTTTTTTTACTCAAAACATTCTTATTGTTATTTAATCTGACAGAAAGACACATAAAAATACATCTCAGAAAAAGTATGAAGCCTCATTGAGGAAGTTACTAAGCAACCACACTTTAAAGCAAGGTAACAATAATATCTTCTATCCAATTGGTGAGCCTATATGAGAAAAAATAGCTATGTTAAATTGTAATAGGCTGAGAAGAAATGCCAATACAAAATGCAATTTTAATTGTAACGATTAGCAGATGAAGATACAGAAATAACACCAAATGCATGGCATAATTACTAGAGGCATTGAAAACAAAGACAATTTTATTGCACCATCTTTTCCAGAGATGAGCTACCACAATCAATAAGAGATATTGCTGACCTTGCAGTGTGTATAACATTCAATAAATATCTAGGGCAATCTACTAACATTTTATTAAAATGTGTCTATAACAACACTGTATTGTCTAGTAAACTGATCACATATGATGTGACCACCAATATTACTGCTCCAAAAGTTATAAAGAGAACCCTAAGATAACTAGTAGAACAATTCCATGCCTGTAGTGGTGGTAAATTAGCATAGAAATGGTGCCAGTGTAATTAGATTGTTTAAGGTCTCTAAAAAAAAGTAATAGCATTATCAGTATACTCTCTCATGTTGCTACAGTAAAACCAATGTCAAAGCAGTTTATTGCTAATCACTTCTGTAAGCATATAAGGAAGGAATACACACACACACACACACAGAAGATGTAGGGGTTTTATATTTTTAACCACAGCAGATTTAAGCTAGTAGAATGAGTCAGCTTATAAACTATTTTTAGATCCCCTTTTTTTCTTTTCTTAATTGAATACCTTCCTTCCAGAAAATTCATTGATCTCACAGGGAAAAAAAAGAGGAAAAAAATAAAAGAAAAAGAAAAAAACAGATCAAAACACTGTCACACAAACCAACACACAAATGTGAGAGAGAGAGTTCTTCAAGTTAAAAAGTGATACATATCCTGGCACGTGTGTGGTTAAATATGAATGTCTTAAATATTGTGACAAGCAATATTTATGCTGTTATTTGCAGGATTCTCCATTCTAGTTTTATAAGAACACATTCAGATAGGTTTACATAATGCACCTGTCTTCAGATGAAAATTTTGTAGTATTTCTTACAGCAGCAAGGAAGCATGTGTTAATGAGAAGGAATAAGTTGTTTATAGGCTGCAGAACCATTCTGACTGCAAAGTATATATTAGTAATAATAATAATTAATAATAATAATAGCCAATAGATCAGCTGTTTTCAGTGTAGTCAAAGTGAGATTTTTTTATGTTTTACCACTGTACTTAAAAATCAACTTTGACCTTTTATTCTTTATGTTGCTATTTTTCAGTAATCCATAATTCTGAGAGCATTCCTTACAAAGACAATAACGATGTAACTTAACCATCACTCAATTAATTTTTGATCATTCTATAGAGGTGATTTAATTCAATGTACAATTATTCCTATGAAAATTTAAGCAAAATATTAACCTTTGCAAATCTCTCAGAAGCAATATATGAGTTCTCTGTAATTGCTGTAAATATTCACCAAAACAACATATATCTCAATGTAACTTGAATTTCAGAAAGGGTTTGCAGAAGAATAGCTAACTGCAATTTCACTTTCATTTTCATAACTTGGATTTAAAGAGCAACAAATATACTAGAGCAGTATTCATGTTCTGTCATAGAACTGATAACATCCAAAATCTTTTGGTAAAACAGGGCTTATTTTCTTGAGTTACAAATACATTTATGTTCTTTCAACCTAATATTGTATCTTGCTTGTACTTGCAGCACCTGCCTCATTATATATTATTCCTTGAATCTGTTAGAGACAACACACACAGAAAGAGAGACTACTCGAACAAATATGCTCTTAAAAACATCAGTAATACTAATCAGTGTTCTGTTCATTCTTTACAGATTGCCACTAAAATGTAGCTTTTAAAATGTCACTATTCCCTTCATCACTCTTTTACAATCCATATTACATTTCCAGTCTATTGGTAAATCTGCATCACCCTTACCAACTTTTTTCACTGCCTTTTTGTGTTATCTCAAAAATTCTTAAAATATATGCTTCTGTAATTATATTGTTAAATAAGACTAGGAGAGCCTTTTTTCTTTTTTGTTTAGTTTTTGTTGTTGTTTTTTGGTTAGTTTGGTTTGGGGTTTTTGTTTGGTGTTGAGATACCCAGGTTTTAGGAGAAGGGGTTGTTTCAGTTAGTTGGGAGTAGATTGTGACTTGGAGCTAACAGCACTACTTACACAGTGGTACAATATTTTTTTAATTACATTGAATTTTCCTCTATTGTATAGCTATGTATGGAAGTGTCATCCTGCTACCATAAATTTAAGAATTATACGTTGTAATTCCACTGACTTCAGTAAGCTATTCTTGTTCACACAATCAAGACAGATACTTTTCTATTCACTAGATTTTTTAATTATACAGTTGGGCTGAGACCCATGACTTGTTGACATAGTCCACTGCTTCTATAGGGTCTGGCTCACTGAATAAAATATAAAGCAGATAACAACAACAATCTAGATTACTTACTTATTATCATCATGTTAGATAAGCCTTTCAGAAATTTCTCTTTGTGGAAAACACAATGTTCAAATGATGCCAGAAAGCCTTTTATGCTTTGAGTACTATTTACTTTTATTGGCCTTTTCTTTATGAGTGAAACAAAACGTTAATAATGATTTCTCAGAACAAGATTTCCCGTCAGTGGCACAAAGATTTACACCTCAAGGGCTTTGGTGTAATTGTTAATGATGGCACAAGTTAACTGGATATACTGTGTTTGACAGCAGTACGCTTTAAAAAGTAGTTTATTTAGTAATAAAAATGTGATAGAATGATTGAAGTGGCTCAGAAGTCTGAAATTAATCAACTACCTTTCCATAGTTGTACTTTGTATTCTAGAGGTACTGTTCTGCTATTTGTCTCCAAATGGTAAATTGCACTGTTTCCAGAAAGGCAGTCTTTTTAAACTTTTTTTTAATAAAATAATTATTTTCTGAGTCCCAAAGTCTAATTTAATCTCCTTACTTTCCACAGTTCATATTTCTCCACAAAAATTTCAGACTTCTCATTCAATTAAGAGAAAAAAAGCAAAATGTCAAACCTTCCTGGGAGGAGGGCAACCTTCTACAGGTAACTGAATGAACTTTTTATTCCCTCTCCCCTCAGAAAAATCAATCCACATGCGTATTTATTTGTCTGTTGCTCTGCCATATCGCTTTGGTTGCAAAAATACTGTATTGGAAGGCAAGTCTTACTCTAAAGATCTGCAAAGGACTGAGAGCCACACCTTCAGCTAAACATTCAGACCTGGATGTCAGCTGAAAACATTAGGAAAGAAAGCAAAAAAAGTCTCAAGATTGATAGCAAAGTATGGGAAATTGCTCTCACCAAACACCGTAATTGCTCACAATTGCTGCTCACATACCCTGAGTAAAATACTGGACTGTATGGAGGTGATGAACTTGGATGACACTAGTTCTCTTTCATTTAAGCAGAAGAACTGTAGTAGAAACACGTTTTGTTTAGTCAGTGTTAGATGACGTGCAAGGCTGACACCACTCAGCAACCATCTCAGCAGCTGAGACTGTTGAAGTTGCCCTTTCCCCAGGAGCTGGGATGGCAAAGGGCAGTGAGGAAACACAGGCCTTTTGGCATCCCAGAACCTGACTGACAGGTAACAAGGCCACCTGTTTCTGCTGCCAGCTCACCACATTTACAGGGCACAATATCTACCTCTGCTGCAGGGAAATCAAACCTCAAGTGCACCTCAATCTGGTAAAAGCCAGAGGCCCAAGCAACTGACTGTAGATTCAATATCTATGAAATTTGCATAACATATGGAAACTGGCAGCTGCTGCTTAAACTAACAAAACCAACTGAGTCCATTGGGATCATCCGGTTATATCCACAACAAAAAGGGCTTTTTCCCAGTAAAAATACTGGAATGTGTAACAAGAAAAAGATGAAGGACTGTTCCATCAATCTTCACATCAATCTTAATTTAAAGTCATAGCCTATGTATGATGTTGGCAGGACAACTGCACTGGATTTTCTCATTTGCCAGACCAGGAAAAAGGTGAGCATGAGCAATGAAACCAACACATCAGTTGAGCTTAGGCTGCTACTGAACCCTCTGCAGCAGGGCCATGGTGCACCACACAGCACAGCAACTGCCCAGCCAGAGGGAGAGTGCGTACAAAGAGGCTGCCACAGATACAAGAGACTGCAAACAGATTCCTTGTCCCAGCAGTCAGGGTCACCTGCACATGTCCCTGTTTTCCTGCAACAGTGGGATCTCTTTCTCAGAGAAAAGCAAGTTTAAAAGATCAGCTTTTTGCTGATACACTGGACATTGAAATTCAGTCCAGTTTTTTGATGGAGCATTTTTTTTTAAAACCTCTTTAGTACCTGAGTTGCAGTTGTTGCTCATAGAATAATACACTGCTGTATGTTGAGAGCTTAACAACAGTCGTGCACAATATACTTATGCATGCAATTCATTTACACCATGACAGCCTGTGGAAGAAAGGCTTATGCAGCCCACAGACTCCACAGGCAATGTCTCTCTTTTACCTCTGCATGAATGTCTGTCACTCAGATCACCTCGGATCAGTGATTGAATCTGTTAACTAATTTTAAAAGAATTTGAAATAGGGGTGTGTTCCCAGATTCAACATCCAAGGATATTCTTCATCAGCTTCAGTTGCACTGAAAGGATGTTGTGATCCATTACATATAATTAGATATAGCAGCAGACGACAATATGTACTCACATTAATGAGGCACAAAACACTCCTGCTAAGGAAACAATAGGAGTGTACAGCATGACCTACTTTCTTCTTTACTGTTATTTAGGTGGCAGATTTTGAGGTAAATAAAAAGCATTGCTTGAGTTTTGAAGGTACTGAATAAGAGAAAGCGTTTTGATTAACAATATTTTTTCTTGCATTTTAATATGGAGATTTTTAAAGCCTCTAACTAGAAAAAAACTCTGGGGACACAAGAAAAATATCTAACCTCAGTGACAGTGAACCAGTATGAGAGTACTAGGTTTTAGGATACATAACTGTTGTTCATACCGCCATCACAAAAATTTCACTATGTATTTTTACTAGGTAGAAGGACAACACCACAGTTTTGACAAAACATATATGAAGAAAGCTCATATGACCTAGCAAAATTCTCTCTCCCATCAAGTCTGAGGTATAAAGTATGATCAAAAATTTAAGCAGGAAACATTGCCATCCAGTGATGAAGACGGAAGACAGAAACTGAGATAAAAATAGTGGGGTGCTGTGACTGACATATCCATAATCTGTGATATCCATACTCTCAACCAGGAGAATGATATTCAAAGGTAGTCAGAGTAGCATGAATTTAAAAGACTGTAAAAATCAATGGGGTAAGTAAAGAACAGGTGTGATTCTACAAGCTTTAAATGTTCTTACTAATGGATCACATATTACTTACTTCCCTTAATCAGTGATGAGCCAGTTTAACTCACAAAGAGTGACAACAAAAATATTCATTTCCCTGAGTATTTCCATATCTCATTTAACAACCACAACAACAAAAAAAAAAAACCTTTTTGAAATCTTTGTTTCCCAAGTGGAATTTTTTTTTTTGAAAATGTGTACCTTCCAGGAAGTTGCATTCCTAAAACAACATATGTAAATTCAATGTAGAAACATGTCACGGGTCTTTGCATATCCCAGAAAACAGATCCAGTACTCAGGTGGGTAAAGCAGGAAATCACAAAACAGACAATCCATGAAGTGCTGGAGCTTAGAAATTCTGCAGCTTCCATAGAGAGCTGCCCCAGGGAAGACGCAACTAAGGAATAGATGTGTACTTACTACAAAGTCTGAAGGAAGGAAGGAGCATGCTCATGGCCGCCCACAGGCTGAACAGAAAGCTGACCATGTACCAGTTACCAGTGTCATTTTGACAAAATCAAAAACCAAAATAAATATATGGATTTTGAGCAAGAAATACTATGTTCCTTCAGTCTTTATCTTTTTTTCAGAGATTTTAAAACTGGTGTCAATTATTTTGAGGCAAATTTCTACATACAACACGTCAAAATCACTTCATTTTATGTTCTTTTTACCTCTCCTTTTTTTGGATGAAATCACTCTTTTCAGTCTTCAGGTTACTAATGAAAAAAATCATAAATTGCATCCATCCTTCTTCTATCAGCTTTTACCAGCAAACAGCACCACTTCAATTTTATTGAAACCTCTCCCACAAGATACCTTCATGTATGCTTCATTCTCGTCTTGCTTCTAATCTAAGATCACAGCAGGAGGCAGAGATAAAAGTCTTCATGTGAGCACTGTACCAAGAACTATAAAGCCAATACGTTGTCACATGAATAATCATGTAGCAACAAAAAAGTAATACATATCCTTTTTTAAAGGAACCTATGTAGAAAATTCCACTGTCTCCTAATTAATTCAGGTAAATAAAATAATATGTTTGTCCTTTGAATGTCATACATACATCTCTCTGATAATTTTATTACATATCCTATGTAAAGCAATATTTGAATCAACAGCTATTTGGATATATATTTTAATTTATATTTATTAAATATATATTCATAACTACATCCATGTTGGGTATTGACTTCTGCTAGGAGGCAGGAGAAGGAAAATGCCAAATCTTGTACAAGCAAGTGATGGAAAAAGACAGACATTCCTATTTCAGGCTGACCTTTAGATCAACGACCTTCTTCTTCTGCCCTAAAGCGTCTGTCAACAGGCAGTGCCACAAAACACCATTGCTAACATTCAGTCTTCAATTCTCCTCTCTTACTATGCCCTACAGTTCAGGTTATGCCTACTATCCCCTGAACCACTAAAAAACTCCTGGATTTTGCCTGTACGGCATTTATTGTAGCTCTAACTTTTTTTCCGGTATTTAGAAAGCCAGATGGTAAGGGTAACACTCACTTTCTCTGATGTAGTTTTTTTAGATAAAAATAACTGTCAGTCTACATGGTTTTTAGCAGTAAATAATGAATTTATTCAGTGCTACAAACAAACCAGACTGAGTTTTAGACAGAATCAACAATTTCAAAACCAGCTTATTTTTAAAACACTAGCAAATCTGCTTGTCAGCAATGAACTACAGATTGCCAACCTGCCATTTCAAATGGAAAACACCTGGACATTCCTGAATAGTGTTAATGAAAGTTGGGGCTTTTTTCTTTTTCTCCATTTTGTTGTCCTTCCTCACTTATTTTGTGGCTACTGCTTTATTAGAACCTGAATTTAAAGTTCATCCTAGTATTCATTAAGGATAAATAGATATATAGAGTGACAACCTCAAGTGCGTTGTCATCACTCACACTGATGGGACTTTTGCCTAGCAATTTAATCTTGTTCTGACTAGCCACAAGGCAGCTACATAAAATTAGTGAATAAAACAAATTTTAGATTATTTTTATATTAAATTGCTTTATAAGCAAAGGCACAATTTCCTGAGGAGCCAGTTTTGAGTTTTGCTCACATAGGAACATCAAAGCCCAGATAACAAAATAAAAATGTAGTCTCAGAGAAAGACTTGTCATAAAAAAAGATTTTTTTTTTATTACGTGTAGAGTGAGACTGCAGACAGATATGATACAGGATTTCATATGACAAAATTAAAGCAGCTTGGACCTAAAGAGGGCAAGCTGTGTTATAACATCCATGTTCTATAAGCAGAGCAGTATTCTGAGATTTCAGGACGATAATTATACTTAACTATTGAATGCTTTCACTTTGCTGTTTAGCTTTTAGCCAGTGGTGTATGTTTTCCTTATCATTAGGCAGCTTTCTGTCAAATCACTTACCCACTATATAAATTAATTGCTCTACCATTCTGAGGTATATTTATATGCACAAAGAAAACTGTTGAATTTATTGGAAGTCTGAAAGCACAGGCACTCAAAGTGAAATAGATGTGCAGCTGGGAAACAAAAAATGAAAAAAACCCACATAAATTAATCGCATAAATTTTTCACACAATTGCCTGCACAGTCCCCTGTACATCTCCCTAATATTACTTAACTTTAAAAAAAATAGAAAGATAAATATCTATAATGTTATTTGTCCTTATTTTGTTCTAATTTCAACAAACTGGACAGCTGGCATGCAGAGAAATGAAAAAAACTTGCAAAACTGTATAATCTGGTAAAATTTGCAGGCTGGCTGACCAGTTAGGCATTACCTTTTCTTCGGGGGAAGGATTCTGGCAACCTGTGTTTCATATTAAGACAAAAAAGCAGCCACATTTTGTGGTGGTGGTACAGGCTATGTGTGACAAGCTAGTTTACCTCTGCTAGTGTGTGAGGGTGTGCTGTCATGTACTAAATCCAAGTGCTTTGCTTAGAAAAGGCAATTTTAAGGTGTGATTGGGAACCAGAGCTTGCTAACCCTCCATCTGATCTGCTGTAGTTGTTGAAAGCCCTGGCTATTCATCTTCCCTTTGCCACAACTTATTACAGAGGCCTTTGCCGGACATCTCTGGCTGCTGAAGGGAAAGGGAGTGGTTAACCCAAGGTCCTCAGGACCAAAAGTTAGTCACAGTAGTTCCTAGGGTCTACAAGCTCAGTTATGGTAGATAAAGACTGCAGGGCAATCACTGACAAATGAGGCAATGATGACTAAGCTCATCCTCTTGTGCTTTGATTGCTTCTTGCTATCTGCTTGGAGCCCAGAGGTGGATTTTTAGCAGAGCTGTTTCTCCCTGTACTATTTATTAGGAGAGACACTCTGAGTGTTGTTATTGAAATAGTTCACTGATAAGGCTAATACAGACATAGGACTTCAGGGCTTTTAGAAAAGATTTTTTTTAAGGTCTATCCCATAGGAGCATGAAAGCACAGCTTCAGTACAGAGAACATCAGAATAACAGGTTGAGAGAGAATTTTTCAGCCAATGCATGAAGACCTGAAACTAACTTGATTTTAAACACGCAATAGTTGCTACAAATGCTTCCTAAATTAAGGTTTAAGACAAAAAAGAAGTGACTTGAGAGGGGAGGGGCTCTTCCCTTCCAAGGAAATCGAAAGCAAATGCATTTAACAACGCCCTGGATTTGGCTTGGTTTCCATCTTGGTGTTTGTCTTGTTTTTAATGTAAAAAAGAGCTGAGGAAACATAGCCTTGTGCAAACCAACTAAGGATATAAAGAATAATACTAGGGTTATTTGTAAGTATAGTTCATCCTCCTGTTATCATTTGTTCTACACCTTTCAGGGTAGTTTGTTCTGCATGTCTCACTTTCCTGCTCAGATGGTGTCATGGTTTAACCCCAGCTGGCAACCAGTCACCACACTCTGCTGGTGGGATGGGGGACAGAACTGGAAGAGTCAGTGAGAAAACTCATGGGTTGAGAAAAAGACAATTTAATAGGTAAACCAAAAGCCACACGTGAAAGCCAAGCAGAACAAGGAATTTTTCACCACTTCTCATCCAGAGTTAAATTGTTATTTAGAATAAATGAATTGCTAATATGAATTTTTAAACAACCTAGATTTAATTCTTAAGAAATCTACACTGTCATTAAGAATATATTTATAGCTGTGTTCATCCTCTGTGTTGTGAATATGGTTTTATAGACACAGCTATGTTGTAAACAAAGATATGATAAGAAAGTTCAGAAAAATCTTTCTCTGCTTTCTTTTAGACAGATGTTAGAATTCCTGTCCCAGCTGTTTGCAGAATATCCATTTTGTGTGTAGAGCAAGACAAATGACTTCCTGTTTTGATGATTTTTTAATATTATAAACAGTCTTAGTCACAACACTTAAAATTACTTCTAAAATATCTTACAGAATCTCAATTTCCTATGCTATGAAGCTTTACATTCAGGCAGAATTTTTCCTTCCATAGACTCCATATAGAAAACCAGATGCTTCAGTGGAGCATCTCTGTACCTTGCCATATCATAGTGAAAGGGATGGTTTCAGTCTTGCATCACACTCCAAAAAAGAGACAAATATCGATAATGATTGCAGTCACATAAACAGATTGAAATCTTTTTAAGCAAGTCACTATAATTCTTAAATTTACATAATTACACACAAAGACAATATCTTCAGAAAATGCCTACACAGAAAACTAACAGGTTTTTTTCACACAGCAGTACATTTTATGGTTTAAGAGCACAGTTTATAGGAGTGAAAAATGAAACTAAGCCTCACACATAAACCACTTTTTAAAACAAACCATGTGGAACACCTTCCTAAACTCTGCATACAGAAAAACAAACCAGGACAGCATTTAAGTACTACTAGTGTCAAAATGTTAGGTCTTTGATAATAGGTATATGTGGGAAGGTTAGCCACATCTATTTTAATCTTTTTGAAAAACATTTCTAGCCTGCTGAATGAGCATCTTCCTCTCCTTCTCATTGCCAGGAGAGAGAGAGAGGTTATGAGCTGTTTGAGAGTCCAACCAGAGGTTGCCCTTTCTATAATTGGTGCAAAAATCTATTTTAAAAAATGATGTATCTTAGCTGATTATCTTACCTCAGCTGATGCAGTTTTTTTTTTGGACAGCTACATGCTTCCCATAGCCAATTTCCTCTAGAATACCAATTTCTGCAAGCAGGAATGAAACATATGTCAAAGTAAATAAAAAAAGATGAAGCTTTTAGAATTAATTAACCATTATATACTGAGAACAAGTTTAAATCTTTATGTCCAGATATGACCACCAAGCTCACTTGTTTCACAATTATAACAGTATGAAACAAGATTTTTTGGTTTACAGTCAAAGAATTTTTAATAATTTCTAATTATTTCTAATTAAATGACGCAAGATTCGACCTGATCAGAAAATTTTCAAAGCAAAATGACAATTCTTGAAAATAGAAGCTTTTCAGAAGAAAAGATTGCAAAATCTTATGCCAGAAGTAAACACTCCTTGACTGCAAGATATTCTTGACCAAACCAGAATGAGACACTATAATGCGCTACTGATGCTCAGAGTACTTTCAGACCATGAAACTCAAACTCTTGGTCTAAATGAGACATGAGAACTATAGACTCCTATGAAGCACGTCTGGATCAATAACTTCTGTTAAAGGATATATATTTTGCATAGAAAAGTGCAGGGCAATTCAGCCAGACAGGGGAATTAGACTAAACCTCTCTTTCATGCACACAGACTGAGAGAAACTGTGGCTTCTCCAAAAAGTTTTTCTTTAGTGTGCACTAGAAAAATATATCAAAATCACATCAATCCTGCTATGATCAACAGTAAACCAGCTCTTTCACCATTTCTACATAGGTGTTGTAACTAGAGAACATTAACATCAGATTCCTTCACTTTTACTGGAGGTAACTTTTAAACGCACTGTAAACACCACCAAATTTCTTGTAACCTGGGACAGTGTATTAAAAAATGTATTTAAAAGAGTATTTTTAAATTTGTTAACATAAAACCTTCAAAATAAAAGTGGCTGTAAAATATAACTAACAAAAAATAAAACAAAAGTCTATATTTCTACTCATGTTCCCAGGTAAACATAGCATAGAATTTTAAAAAGATGGAAACAAAAATATTCACATTTTGATGACATATATTTGCATGTGAATTGTCTGATAAGTTTAAATATAATACTAAAAAGTCTATGTTCTCTATGGAAAATTTTTGAAATATTTTACTGAAATAGTTCCCTGTTCCAGATACCGAACAGGAAAAAGGAGAAAGTAGCACCAGAGAACTAGCTGTCAATTGCAATAATGGAATTAATATCGAAAACAATTGAACAGGATCATTCCCATCTTCTCATATTTTCTCTGCCTCTGTTTTCTTCAACAGAAAAGTTCAGCAGTTATGTTTCTCTGCTCATTTTATACCAGGCAAATTTAATACAACCTGATTGTTTTCTAACTTCAGTAGTTTATATTTCAAATAACATTTATGCTGTAGGTAGACAAAGAAAGGGAGCAGCAGAAACAAAAACAGAAAACTCCCTGACCAGGAAAGAGTGATCTGAACTAGTTTTATAGATGAAATTTACAGGGAATTAAAAACCTCTCCGGAATGATAGTACTGAAGATAGGTGGAAGAAAGACTGTAGGAAGAGACAAGATTCAAGAGTTCTAGACTAAGAATCAGAAGGCATTTCCTGAAATCTATTACTAAAACATGTATTCCTGTGTAATTGTGACACATCACATAAGACCACCAGATGGACACAATTCCCAAACAGCATGTAAGGTTAGGAGCAATGGTTAGAGATGCTACATTATTTTTCCCCTAGAAGGATGAAAATTTTGCATGACACTAAGAATACAAAACCATAAAGCATTCAAAGAGACACATAAAGCAGTCAGATGTCTTAAGTGGATAACCTGTAGATATGCAGTCTCAGTTGTATTGAGGTGCAAAATGTACTTGGATAGCTCAGCTATCAATATCAGCATGTTTTCTCCTCAAACTCCAGCTATAGTACCTGATTTCCAGACAGAACGATTATTATATTAATCCAGACCTCATTTTTTGTGTATGAACATGAATTCCACAATCCATGTGCCTGCCCAGAGCTCAGACGAATGCCCAAGTACACCCAGGCAGTCGGTACAGCTTCCCAGAATGGCCTCTGGCTTTTCTTACACATCATTCTCCTCTCATAATTTTAAGTTTTTAACAAACGAAGAACAGGGTGGGAGGGGGGGGGAAGTCAAAAAAAAGGAAAAAAACACCCAAACACTACTATTAATTAACAAAAACATAACAGGAAACAAAAATCTGCTGACTTTATATTTCTAAATTCAATCAAGGCTGAGAAAAATCATTACTTCAACAAGTACACTTTAAGTACATTTATGCATGCGCTGTTTCTTTTTTGAAAGGTCAATTAAATGCCAAAAGCATAACTAAAAATGAGAAATTATTTAACATTCAGCAGTTATAGCTTGTCTGTTGGTATACATTACACCTAATTATGTACTTCACAATCATTTCAGAAAAAAAATTCATAAAACATTTATAAAATATGTTCAGCATATTAGTCGTAACTAGATTTTTAAAATACTTTCAGAAATACAATTAAGTAGAAATTACTCATTTAAATTGTTTTGATTTAATTGCATAAAGTGTCAGCAGACAAAATATCTCCAAAGTCCCTGGAATACACATTGTTTCTTGTAAGAAACTATCGTGAATGAATAAAACAAACTCACATATTTATGAGATATTTTTATCCTTGCCTAGCTATATCAGCTATTAAAGGATTTAAAAAATAGTAAATGCATTCCTGTGAAGTCTGCTTTATAAGAAGAAAAATGCGTATTTTGAAAATTGTGATGCAACTTCTGGCAAGCTGGCAGTAAATGCCACAGTGAAAATCACGGACCACCAGGTGTTTGTTGCACAGTAGTCAATAATACTGTCTGTATGCAAAAAATTGTCTCTGCTGTGTTTACCTACTTGGAAATAACCCACAAAATATGGACAAAAAGATCATCTTATATTTTATAAATTGTCGTTTTCAAAGTTACACTGTGTACAAAAGACGTTACTAAGGCCTGGGTTCTCATATCCTCAGTCTCACCAGATATCTTCTTTTTGGTCAGCCACGCAGAAAGGTGACATTAAATCAAACCTTTCCATAAAGGACTTAAATCAGCACAGCAGCAAGGCAGTCCTCAAATGGACCAGCAGGAAGCCAATAAGAAAGTAGACACTTATCAGCCAGCAGATTAGTCACACCTGTATTTATTTTTACTAATTGTAATTTTGTATTCCTGGATTTTTCAGAAGACTGTTGCTTCTTTCCTAGCCCTTGCAAAAATAACTGTTCACCTTTTCAGTTTTGTGCTTCTGGAATTAATCTAGCATTACCCTAGAGAAAAACCTCTATTATTTTTTAGAAATCTACAGGCAACAAAATGCCTTTAGGTTGTCAAGAGGTGGATTCTTAACACTCTGAAGGCAAAACAGTCCCCCAGCAGTCTCCCAGTTCCCCAAGAGTGTGATCAGTAGTTCTGTGAGTTCAACTCACCTTTGCAGAAGGGTCATCCACAGGCCTCCTGGGCTTACTGAAGAAATTATTTCTAATTCACTGGAGCACAATATTAATTAAAACAGAGTATTTGTGACTTCAGCCTTCACAAAAATATATGCATCAATATGCAAAAAGACAAAACCTGATTTATGCCTGCGTCTGTGTATGATTTCACTCTTCTTCCTCATTTGTTTTCATCTTAGCAGGATAATTAATTAGTTTTATATCACCACTCTAGGTAGGCTAAGTGCAGACTCATGCTCTTTCCATAGAGGTATTGGAGATAGTAAAATTGTGTGTAGGCACCATGATAGCAACAAAGGTGATCCTGTTGATATGACACCCTTTGACCCAATGCAAGATGTTTCCTTGGATGCAATCCCCATGCAATGGCAGCCCCTGCCTTTCTAGATATTAGAGCAACAGAGCTGTGCAAAGAAGTCAAAGCCTGAACTGAGAATCAGTAATATTTGGGGAAGGATTCCTCTCAGTGCAGGGAGTGAAAATAGTGCCTTGATCATGAATCAATCATTTTAATTATGCATTAATTGACATCTGCACTCTTCTATGTCTTCATTCTTCCATATCTATGCTCATGATCATCCATAATCAAGTGACTTACTTTTTTAGCTTGCACACCAATCAAATCCATTTCCATAAGTCACACGTGCAGGTTTGGTAGTACAGGGTGACTGTGACTTTGAGTTTTCAAAATGTCATTGACATTTGAGTGGGTTGACCCTGGCTGGATGCCAGACACCCACCAAAGCTGCTCTATCACTCCCCTTCTCAGCTGGACAAGGGAGAGAAAATATAACAAAGGTTCATGAGTTGAGATAAGGTCCGGGAGATATCACTCAGCAAATACCATCACAGGCAAAACAGATTCAGATTGGCGATATTAATTGAATTTATTACTAACAAAATCAGAGCAAGTTAATGAGAAGTAAAATAAATCTTAAAAATACGTTTCCCCTACCTCTCCCTCCTTCCCACCTCTACCTCCTCCCACTCAGAGATGCAGGAACACAGGGAATGGGGGTTATGGTCAGTTCATCACACATTGTTTCTGCCACTGCTCAGGAAGAGGAGTCCTGCCTCTGCTGCACTGTGGGATCTCTCCCATGGGAGTCAGTTCTCCATGAACTTCTCCAATGTGAGTCCATCCTTCAAGCAACAGCTCTCCACAAACTGCTGGAGTGTGGGTCACTGCCACAGGATGCAGTCCTTCAGGCACATATTTTATCTCTATGAATAAGAAAAACTACATGCCAAGATAAAGTTGTTAACAAAGTAGATCATTCAATATTTTGCTTTTATTTTTTACTAGTGTCTCTTCTCACTTAGAATTATATTAATTATGTGCCATTTATATTACATACAAAAATATTAATATATTTCAAGAGAATGTCAGTTAACAAAATCCCCACCATCTGCTATTTTCTACTACAAGTTTCATTAAACAGATTTATATGTATTAATACTGATTATTCCTAAGGACAGGGCTTTGCATGGTGACCACTTGAATGGGAATGTTTCCCCTCCCTTGTACAGTCTATTATTAATGTTCTTGCTGTTACCGTTAATTTCTTATTTCATTGATGTTTCCCGTAAATTATTCTTATCTCAAACCCTTGATCTTTAACTTTTGTGCCTCTAATTCTCCTCTCCAGCCTGCCACAGGTGGAAGGGAAGGGAGAAGTGAGCGAGCGACACATAGCTAGCAGTGTTTCCAGGGGAACACTAGATTGGGGAATACCATTTCTAAACAAAGACAAAAACTTATTTGTATGTTCCTAGTCTAGACTTCTCCTCTTTGGACAAGAAAGGAAACATCTGATGACTCTTAGAAAGCAGAACATCTCAACAAACAAGAGAGTCAAAAATCAAAATGCAGGAAAAAAAGAGAGAAAATATTATCGGGTATTTCATATCATTCATCCAGCAATTTCTTTAGAATTATACAACATAAAAGATCTCAGGTATAAATAAGCTCTACAACCAGATAAAGAACACTTCTTTAACAGTTTGCTTGCATAGATGAAGAGACACTAAAATTCAATGAAATTTACTGAAATAACAGTTCTTATTTTAACATGAAGATCTTAAAAATATTCATGCAATAAAATTTCTTTGTAAATGCATTTGATGTTCTACAGTTTACCTCAGTATATCAACACACATTCATCAGTTAGCAAGCGTACACTTTGAAATGTCAGTATGGCTTTTAACTTTCTTCTGATACAAAACCACATTTTTATGTTTTCAAATATCTGCACCACATCTATTTGTCCTTCTTCCCAAGGCAATCTCAAGATCCAATGAGTCTGAAGTTCTTTCTGTTCCTTACACTGATAAAAGACAGAGTTTCTACAAATAAATATAGAGTATTTTTTTCCTGTAGGAAATTCACTGCTATCCTTAAAGATGGAAAAAGTCATAAGAAAAAATAACTTATTAAGAAAAAGTAATGAATTTCAGATGCAAGCAACTGGCTTACTACTTCATTTTTTCAGCTGCTGACCCCAAGATGCTCTGCGCTGGAAAGAGCTGGAAGCTTTTCCTTCCAAGATCTGTAAATAGTACTAGATTGAAATAATTAGTTACAGTAGCATGGCATCTACAGTTAGTCCTCATAATCAAAGATAATCTTATCTAGTCAGTATTTCTGGAAAATCATAATTGAAAACACTATATGCAGAAGTTTACTTTTGCACAATTTGTGTACACAATGCACTTTATATAAGAAACTTCACAAGTGGCTTTAGTGGGTTGTCAGATAATGATCATAATACTATCCCACCACTTTGCAACAGTGCTACATGCTTTGCAAAGAGCTAGATGTAATATGTCTTCAGATAACACATGATTAGACAAATTTGTCTTCTATATTTTTAAAACATTGTTAAAAAAAATTTACACCATTACATAAATATTTTTATTCAAAAACAATTTCATTCCAGTATGGCTTGGACTTACACAGTTAGTCATTCTAAGCATTCGTCCTCCCCTGCCTCGGGCTCCTGGCTAGATGAGCAGCTACACTGCATTGTCTCCGATCCCTGACCAAATGGACATCTTTATATTCGTAAGGAGGACAGCCTAAAGCAACAGCTGTCTAGTATGGAAATGTTACTGACAGCCTTCTGTTAAAGATTTTAACTTTTCCAAGCAAACCTAAGGTGACATGAAATCACAGTTATGTTTCCAGTCGAATAATTCAGAATAAGAAGAATGTCTAATTTCTGTGACTATGTGGCATTTACTATCATTATATCCATCTTCCTATTGCCACCATTTTCTGATATTAAATTATTATTCCCATTACAAATTTGCCACTATTTTGCAGGTAGTGCTCTAATGTACCGATGCCACAGGGAAGTGGATAGTTAACACGCTGGAAATGTGAGGGATAATGACCATCCATGCAAGCTCCTAAGCCACACGAAAGGCATAAGCCGTTTACAAGGAGCTAAGGGCTAGAGAGAAGATTATACCCCAACAAATTAAGCAAGTAATTTCTATTCTAGCCTTGATTCTCCTACGTGAGCATACACAATCACAGCTTCTATGCAGATTGGTTTTCTTGCTGTGTCATGTTCTTTTTCTATAGAAGACAGACAGGATTTCTTAATGATTTACAGGATGAGCAACAAAATTCACTCAGATAGAACTGCAGTGCCTAGCAAGGAATTAATGTGAGGTGTTTAACGTGCTGGATTATGTCTCCAAATGAGTCACCAAATGTCCCCAGACCCCGGTATCAGCCATGAGCAGGACTATTTTTTGCTATAATATTCAGTCATACAGTTACCTGCCAACACCATCAACTCCCAGGGGAATCAGAAATTTGGATTCCAGAACGAGATCCCATATTTATTAAACAAGGCTCTGTTGCAGGCAATATTCTAGTTCTCTGATATAGTAAAGCAGCACAGACAATTTCAGGAAACAAAAACGCTGTTAAATGTTGGGGTTTTTTTCACTGCTGTTAGTTAGTCTGCTATTTGACTGGCTTTTACTTCATTGTTTACAGCTTCCAGTTGCTTACCAAAAATATACGGCACACAAATTTCAACCTGTGGATTGCTTATAAACGGTTGACTGTAACAACTTTGGCTTAAATAGGTTTTATTCTCATGAATATTCAATCATTTGTTTTTCCTACATCATGTTGTTTTCTTTCCTGTCTGGGTGACATAATAATTTGAAATGGTTCTTTCACATCTAATGCAATTTTACACACAAAACTTGGATATGTACCCAAAAGTGCATTTTCTTGAATAAATTTCCCTGCATACATATGTGTGCAGGGGAGGGGGAGGACTAATTAAAAAGCCCATATACACGTTCAAGCCCAGATTGTATTGGGAAGGCAATGAAATTGCTCCCTTGCGGCACACTGTGAAGTGATCTAAAAACGGAAACTGCTGTGCTGCTCTGTTAATGAAACAGGTTACAGTACAATTCAAGACCTTCCTCTCTCATTCAGACATAACTACGATCTGAATGAGAAAATTCTCTCTTTCTCCTGAAATGCACATGTAGAAAGCGATTTGCTTTCTGTCCCTCATTACAAACAGGTATAGATCCCACTTAAATCTGCCACAACCTAAAATAATCAGATTGGAAAATGCTGGGAGATGGCAGGCTCACAGACTACCATGTTAATGCAAAGCTTAGACTGTTTTTCCCAGTGGATCAATTTACATTTACTTGTATTAGCTTTTGCCTAACATTTCACTCATACATGGATCTTGTAAAGCCCTTCTATGAGTCTGTGCTGCCTGCCAGTGATTCCCTCAGTACCTTGAACAACACAGTGTCATCTGCACATTTTCTCACTGTCTCTGACCAAGTCATTCACCTGTTTATCTTTCAGCCAATGACTCATCCATGTTATGAACATTCCTCTTGCCCCACCAATGCCTTGAAAGCTCTAGGAGAATATTTGCCTTTTGGAAACTTCAGTACATTGTTTTAGCAGACCAAATCATCCCATTGATATGCTTGCTGCTGCTCTGAAAGCACTTCAAGAAGCCATAAAAAGGCACAACCTCTGCCAACAGAGCTGTGCTGAAATCTGCCCTTCACCAAAGCTTCTGCTGATCTGCCCAATACAGGATTCAGAACTGCCAGCCTATGCTTCCTCACTTTGCTCCCACCAACAATTTTTTATCTAGGATGTTAGAGTTGCCATTCTCTTGTCTCTGGATACCAGGGCTGTTCCAAACGGAGCCTACAAGTGCAAGGTGCTTCAGGCTTAAGCTGTTTGAACTAGTATGTGAATATTAACCAATCTGATGATTTCAAGGGGTTCCTTCCACATTGTACCACATCTTCTTCTGCAGTCAGTGTGTTTTAAACATATCCTATATCGGCTCTGTTTTTTCCTGTGTTAGAGTCTTACAAGGTGCAAACCTTTTTGCTTCTTCCACAACGAACATCATTGTGGAAGAATGTATAAAACTCACGGAGCTTCCTTGAAATGGCCTCATGCTCTTTGAATGTCCCTTCTATAATCTGACTGTCATAGTACAGGTTGTCTGGTAGGCTTCTTTCCCAAATACACTGGAAAAACGATTTTTTTCTAGTTTTGTTCCTTTAGCCAGTTTTTCTCACTTGTCCTTGACTTGCAGAATAATATTTTTAAGCTGCCAGTGTTTATGCTATTTACTTTATTCTATTTATTTATATTTGCACTTATGTTATTCCTAAGATGGTTTTCAGGTACAACCATTTACGGAGTCCTTGCCAGTGACCACGATGATATTAAAGGTACGGGTCTGCGATAAACCACGCTATACCAAATCATCCTCCTGACCAGTTCTGTACAATGAGAATAGCATCCTTTTTGCAGTTATCATCATCTTAGATAATTTACAAAAAGGAGCATCCCTAAGTTTTTTCTTTCTTTCTGCCTACAGAAATATTTTCATAACTCTGGCAGCAGGCTCTCCAATCTTGTGGTCTTGACCACCCAACTCCAGGTCACTCATGCACTGTGGAAAGAAGCCATACAAGCATAGATGGCTATATATAGATATCTGATTCCCATCAACGCAAGCTAGCAGAAGCATGCTGATTGCTTTAACTAGATTGCCAAAGTTTAGCTAAATTCAGGATTCAGCAATTTTGGCAGCAGCGCAATTCTCAGCTAAGTCAAGCCATTTATGTAGTGTATCAAGAGAGTTTACAAAGCCAAAATGTGTCTACCAGAATTTTGAAAATTTTTCTTTTCATACTTTAAAAATAAGTACTGAAAACCAGATATATTTTCCCCAATAGAAAGAAAACATTCTCTTTTATGAGAAAGAGTAAAGGCACCGGTTCTGTTCCAAATGACTGTTTCTACAAAGATTCCTATGATATATATCTGAGGCATACTTGCAAATGCACTAGCTATATGTTTATGTATTCACTCCATAAAGGGTTCAGTATTCTGTCTGATTTTGCATTGCATATAATAGCAACTGGCATGATGTCACCACTCAGTCAGTTAAAACAAAAGGAAAAGGCTGTTCTTATTCATTGGTAATTGTGTCCTTTAATTATAATGCTTTTATTTCCCAGTTTTGTATAGCATCTTGTGATTTTTTGGTAACTATGGCAACTATTCATTTTTTTTTTAATAAAAATGTGTTTTAATGCCACGCAACTTGCTGGCATATAAATTAAGGCTGCCTGCTGAAATTAGGATGCCAGAATACGGTTTTCTCATTTAGCTTTAAATTGACATGTTCACTCTTGGTGAATAAAGTGCCTGTCTTTGATGAGGAAAAAAAGTATTTGTCCTGAGTAGGTGGAAAAGGTCATTCAGTTCAGTGCACAAAGCACAGATGCTGATGACGGCTGACTGAGGAGTGAGTCAGTCAGGCTGAGCAAAGAAAATACTGGAACTATCTTTTACTAAGCTATGGCATCAATACCAGCCAAGAGGAAAGAAAGAGGGAAAAAAGAGGCTGAGATGTGAAACCACAGCTGAAACTTACCTGCATCCTAGAAAGAGCAGCTGAACTTCCAGTCATGAGAACACATTTCAGCAGCTCTGGCCCAGGCTGTGGTGTGCAGAATCACTGATGCAACACTCCAGAGCTGACTGGTCTGCCATCATTCTTCAAGCCAGTGTAACCTTGACCCTCAGAAAATACCTGTTAGCACCTAATACCTCCTAAAATAAAGTCCCTGAACTTTTATTACTACATTTTCAGGCTCACATACTTCAATGGATTAAAGCATCACAACAATAGATTTTTCTCTTCCTAATTCACTCCCATCTATTTCTCCTCTTTTGTTTTCTTGTAAAAGCAGGAGATTTTTATTCAAGTCAGTTAATGCTAGAAGGTACATTTTACTTCTTCCTGTATTGTGGCAGCTCTTTGCATTTCCAGGATATCTGAAATTTCAAATACATCCTTGATTACTTGGGCCCTGTTCTAGTCTCTCATCAGTATAACACAGAAAGGTAGAATAATTCAGGTTGGAAGGGATTTCAGGATATCCTCTAGTGTAACCTGCCATTCAGAGTGGAGAGTCAAATTTATTTCAGACCAGGTTGCTCAATCCAATTTCAGCAGCTTTCCTCCTGAGGTATCTGGGTATAGACGAAAGAAGAAACTGCCTGCAGCAAAAGTAATAAATTGATAATTTGATGAAGGACATTGCAAACCAAGGTTATCATAATACTCATATTTCTTCTTAATCCAAACAGTAGTTTATCTTGAAATATTATCTCCAGAATTACTTTCAGAATTCTCTATCCAACCTCAGTACTAAGTTTCATGGCATTACCTCTCCTGATAAAGTTCAGTATGTGTATAAATTCCACGTGGATTGAAACTTGAAAGATTCATGCCCTTTGATCTTTGCAAGACATCATTACAGCATTATCTTCTCAACCATTAATTAATAATAAATGCTTCATTCATCATGAAGCTAAGGTAAGCACATTTTTTTCACATCCTCCCAGTTCCTGGATCCAAATTCTATTAAAAAATGTTAGGACTAGCACATCTTCATTTCCAGATGCTTAAGTCTCTTAAGAGCAGAATTGATGCAGTAGGACATTTTAGTATTATTACTTTTCAGATTAAGGTAAAACAAGTATCTCTGTTTGGTTTCCTTTTCTATGATACTACTTTACACTAGCTTTTTGTTTTGGAGGAAAAAACCCAGACATCGATATTTCAGTAAATTATTTCAGCACAGCTAGACAAAACATTAGAACTCACAAACACCAGCAGTAGTTTCTAAGCTACATTCTCATGATGTAAGGCTAAGGCTCAAAACAACTGAAATCATTATTTCCTGAATTTTAGATTGTGGTATAACTGTTCAGTGGAGATGTACTTGTAATAGGTCAATGAAAGGTAAATAACACACAAGTGAATTTTAGGAAGGCCAATGATGGTTTAAAGCCAGTTTTGACAGATCTGCTAATCTATGTATCGTGCTCTTGGGGAGAGCTTTGACTTCAACAAGTTTTCATCAGAGTCAAAGATCACTGCTTCAGTCATTCTGTCTTTATTCTTACAAAGCTTAATGAAAATAATATCAGATGCAGCATCCCTTGCTCCAATTCACAGGAAAATGCCAAACCAAGGAGAATTTTGCCCACCAAGCGTCTGCGTGAAATAGAAGCTAAAAACTCTCCCGTACTTCCCTTCAGTGGGGCACAACAGCAGATAAAATGCAGATTACAGTCATAAGAATTCATCACAAAAGGAAAAGTAAAGACGGGAGAGAGATCATGGAGAAATTTTGAAGAAGCATAGGGATCCTATGAACCAGAAGGAATCTTATCTCCTGTTCCCAAAGGTCAAAATGCCTGACCTTGACACCACTCCCAAAAAAAGTCTCCCCATGAGAAAAGCTTCCCCATGCAGTGTGTGTGTGTGTGTGTATGTCTACAAAATATAACCTTCACTCCTTATGATTTTGTTTCTGAGAAGGGGCTAGTCAGTGAAAATCTCCAGTGGCAGATGGAGACTGGGATTAATAGTTAAGTCGTGTATTTCTGTCTTTTGCAGCAGACTGAGGAGTGTGCTCCAATCTATCAGATCCTTCTGTGGAGTGAAAAAAGCAAAGTTTCACATCAAAAGTATGAGCATCACCACATGGAAATGGCAAATGTTACTCTCCATCGTGGTTTTTTTTCAAATTCAAATTGTCCAATGGGATTTGTGCAGATGCATAATTCATGCACAGTAACTATAGGGCTATTTTAGGATTATATGTTAGTGCTCAGAATACCTTTCCTACCACCTCACCATATCCTACAGGCTATGCTGAATCATAGTATCAGTCATTTCCTTAGTCCAGTAAAGTGAGTAAAGAGAAATAGGAGCTAAATATGATGAAGTTATCTGTACCATTAGTCAAGATTCAACAACGTCACCTGGCTTTTAAATTTGGAAAAGAACTATAAGTCATTTTGGCTACGGTAGAGAAACCCATGATCCAAGCCTCAAAACCAAGTAGAGTGACAAGGCAAGACAATGAAGGAAAAGTCTGGTTAACAGTTGGTGCAGGGAAGAGTCTCTAGAAGACAGGATTAAGCAGGGTTTGAAAATCTTTCTAGGAGTCAAAGCCAAAAACTGCAAGTACAGATTGAATTGAATCAATTAGAAACACCATTTATTTAGTTTTCTAATTATATCCACTTAGGACATCAGATTTACATACTTTGCTCAATACAGTTCCTTCTGAATCTCAGTTTTTTCACTGAACATGAGTCTAAAAGACAAGAAATAAAGTCAGCACACTTGGACCTTCAGGACCACAATCTCAATTTACCCAGGATGCCCATTGATGTAAGCAAGGACAAGGTGAAATACAACCTTCAGCACATTTCAACATCTACCAGTGGGACTTACAATTCAGGGGGAGAGGAGCTGAAACTAAAACATGATCTAACCAGGAAAGAAAAGCCAAAACCACAAAATCTATTATTGACTCATGTCTCAGGAAAAATGCTCCAAGATCTTCTGCATCAATATGTGATTGGATCAGTCATTTTATTATTCTGAACACAGTAAAGATCTATAGGTCAGGAATAAGAATATTTGCTTTATATTTTCTTGAGAGGTGAAACTTCTTAACTGAATCTTACACTTAATCATTTTCAAATCCCAGGCTATATCTGCTGGTCCTTGTTTCGATTTAAAATAAAATTCATTTTCCAGTCTGCTGCATGACTTTTATTTCAGATTTGACTTAGAGATTTATGAATGTGATACAGCTTTTCTTGCTGAACACTTGAACAATCTTGGTCCCTGTGGTGACTTCCATATAGCTGCAAGTGGAAAGAAACACTCACTGCTGTAAAATGATATGACATCCCTACTTCAAAAGGCAAAACAAATTTTTGAAGGCTGAAGTGTTCAGTTGCAGGAGGGATTAAAACCCAAGGGGATCTAGACCTTGCAGTATTGTGAAAAGTCAATGCCAGTTTTCAATTCATAGCTTCTTAATCGAGAAACAGAGAGAATCTGGGCACACAATGAACCATTCCCTGTATGGAAAGGGGGAGACAGGGAGGCTATTGATTGAACCCACAGTTTCTCCAGTCAACACTCACTTAAATTTGACTTTGAGTAAAATGATCTCTCCTGAAGATAACTGCTCCACACTGCACTGCACAATTTACCACAGAGGGTAAATATATAGCAAATGGACCACAGGATTCCAAACACAGAGTTGGGAACAGCACAGCACACCAGCACGATCCCTTGCAGCATGGCATCTCTACTGCCACACATCCTTAAGGGGTAATGGCTTAGGCAATGCTGACCATTTGCACACCCAAAACTTTTGGTACCTCAGTTTGCAATGCCCTTCACAATGCAAGTGACAAATGCAGCAGAGCTGATCTTTTCTACTCCTTCTAGTACCTGAGTACAGGTTGAGGCACAAAATGGTCTGGAGCAAAGGCAGAACTCAAACCATGATGCTGACATCCCCTGCTCTGGTTGCTTTCTTAGCCCTAGGGTTTTGGGTTTTTTAATGCCTAGAAATAGTCTGGTTTTTACAGAGCCAAATTTATTCAGTGTACAGCTCACATTGACTGTGACTTTTAATAATGTGGGATAAATACACTCAGTGCACCCCATGTGTGCCATACCAAGATTCCCATGGGAGCACACCACATCTCCAACCCCGCCAACCTTCCAGTGCAAATCCTCCACAAAAAAATACACATGCTATGTATAGCATAGATCTGTTTAATACACATTGAGCTGTAGAAGTTAGGTAGGCATTTGGAGTACAACAAATGCAAATGACTTTCAGGCCAAATTATTTTTAAAATGGGATTTGGTATCTAACGTCATGAGGACAGCATGGTAAAGGGCAGGTTTTTTGTTTGGTTTGTGTGTTTTGATATTCAGTGTCTGAAACCATTAAGGGAGTTGGTTAACTCATCTCTCTAAAACACACTAGCACCATATTCAAACATTAAGGCACTTCAATACTATTAAAGACCATACCTCTGTGCACTTGTAGTTTTAGCTTGGACTCAGACATCTTAAAAAGTGACAGAAGGAACAAATTAAATGAGAAATGAAAATTATTTTCCAAAAATTCATTGAAGGCAATTTGACAAATAGAGAAGAAAAATATGTTGGATTCAGATCTAAGTTTAGCTGGGAAACACACAACTTTCAGAATATCAGGCAGCTCAAAACAGTGAAATCTATGTCCAAAGTTAAAAAATAGATGAAATTCCTAATGAATAACCAAACTACATCTTCACAGACAAAGCACTTGAAGGCTATGTATGTTGAAGATAGGTGCACTTTAGTTTTCAGATCTTGTACTTTACAAGAAAATAAAATGGGATATTAATCAGTGATTCACTGATTAATATAATGTGCTCACATTTTAATAAGCCAGTTGAAAATTTCACCTCGTTTACAGTTCTGCTTTGCAAAGCACTTCCCAAATAATTAATTTCAAGCAACTTACTTCATTCTACCAGTATCTTCTTGACTATCTAGCGTTGCTCATATACTCAATTTCCCGAGCATTTCACTTCAAAATGAGATGAACAGAAGTGTGACTCATGTACACCTAGGAGCACTGAACCATTTGGCACTTCCTTTATCACAAAGCAAAATCAGTGTACTGAAAACCACTCTTGTATTACTTCACCTTGTTCACAGTATTGCAAATTCCTCTTTTTTCCACAAAAAAAATGTAACAAAAATAACATAAGAGAAAGAAGCATTTATTCAGTCTTACATCTTCAAATATTCTACAACCATTAATATTCAGAAAATCTTTTAGTTAGAAAGTACTTCCAGCACTTGATCAAAAATCGAAGAAAATAGCCCCATCAATCCTAGATATGCGGATGTCTCCACAAATTTAAAAGTATTTGCTTCATTTCGTATGTGATGAAGGAATATCACATTAGCCTCTTTTTACTGCAAAGCACTGAGGCGTGAGTTCTAGAATCCAAGATATTTCAGGTTAGAAACGAAGTCTGTCTGGGTTCCTGGTTTAAAGCTGAGATAAACTGGCCAGTCCAGAAGACAGTTCACATCTTCAGTTAACTGAGTTGTAATCGGAAAATGTTATAATCCTCCACTAATTTTACCAGTAACTAATTGTAACAAGGATACTTAGGTCAAGTGCTTTAAGATCATAGTGGATGAATAAAAGCCGCATCACATGTTTGGCAGAAGAGGAAAAGATGGTTCAGCGTCTTCCAAGACATAGCCTAGCTCACTCCTACTGCCAAGATGGACGTTGTGAAAGCATAATGGAAAGTGATCATTTATACCTCATTTGGAAACCTCTCCCAGCATGACTGAATTAATCACTAAAGCAAAAGGCTGTGGCAACCAGGACTGGACAGCTGAGCAGTCTTCCCCTCACAGCTTACCTAGCCCTCAGGCACCAAAAAAATATTGATCCAGGGCTCTCAACGTTAAGGGACTGCTTTCACATATCACCCTATATTGCAAAGGCTTCTGATTCCTCTTCAGCACGTTTTTGAGCATGGGAATAGTAACGACAATAACAATTCAACCCATATATCTTTTTACCAGTGATGAATATTAGTACTCAAATCTGAATGGGTCAGATGAAAATATCCTGATATTTCTCCCACCTGTTCTACCTGCCATTCAAAAATTTTAAGGTAAACTAGAGCAATGAGCAGGGTAGGACTAGTAAAGACTGATATGGCAAACATAACTTGATGAAAGAGACACGTGTATCTAACAGCTTATATATGAGACAACAGGGACAATCTTTGTGATGCATGAGACAAGAAAAGGAAATCTTATCGGACAGACCAGCCACAGAGAATCAGATGACTTTCTCAATTACATGGATATAAATCTGAGATAAGTGCCACTGACACTAGTTTCAAACACACACGTTTTAACCCAGATCAAAATCTGTCTAGTCTCAGGAAAAACAAAGAGAATAAAAGTGCTGTAATAACATTAATCAAAAACTGTAGCAACACCAGGACTTTGTCTCACTGTATGAAAAAGCTCTCTTACTTGAAGGGGCTGATCAGTGTAGGATAGCAGCGATTGTCCCAGACCTTAGTTTTTAGCCCCTAGCAATGTATGGATGAAGAAAACAGAACTGAAAATTAATTTTTAAAGATTACCACCAAAGGTACCTCATAAATACAAAGTGCAAACTCTATAGAAGCTGTACTTCTGCTGCTAATGCTGTGGTTTCTGATGTGGCCTCATTATTTTTCTCTTATACAGTAGAAAAACATTAAGCATCATTATCAGAGATATTTGTACCAAAGTTGCTTTTTAAGTTTGGTTTTTTTTAATGAAGGGAACGAAGATCATACAGATACATTTCCCAAGAACAGGATAAAGATGTATTTATAGCCCTACTTTGAGTAGTGTTATTTCACACTCAGTGTCTTTTAATAAAAAGATCTTGAAAGGGTCTGAAGACAAAACACAAAACCAAAGAAGGATCCAGATCATCAGGCAGTAAATAGGGTTCTCCAGATACTACTTACATGTCAGTGGTATTGCAGCTGCTACTACTATAACACAAAGTTTGTCTGAAAGATAATGAACAGCTCACTCGAAAGATAATGAACAGTGACTCCCCTGTATATTATCAGATAACACAGGTAAATAAACACAAAGCTTAAAAGATTTTTAGGTCCCAATAGCACAAATGCAAAGCCTAGCACACCTGAACCCTTCATCCAGGGACTGTCCCTTTTCTTACAAGTTTGTACGATGCCTAGCACAAAGAGGACCCGTGGTTCCCATGTGCTTTTGGATCACAACACAACTATTCAGTAAAAGCTGTTCAGTAAAAACAACCCAAAACACATCAGCACCACACCAAGATAGAGCACTTGTTTAACATTAGGATTTTGTATTTTATGGAGTTTTGCTTCTGGCTCTTCTGCTAAGGGTAAGATGAGTTTCGTGCTTAAAATGGAAATTCCAGATCTTTGAAATGCATTGAGGCATTCTTTTGTCTAGTTTTAAAGTACTTATGCTGAGTATCCCTGAATATAAATGAATCCTCTGAGAATACAAAGTGAATGTTACTCAGAAATAAAATTAGTTTGAAAATAGTTCCTTTAAAACCTTAAAAAAATCTCTTACATAATTTGAATTTATGTCAAATGTTCCAGGGATTTCAGTTCTCCCTGGCACGTATGAAAACCAGCTCTAGTGGTTTAGATTGGTATTTAAATAGGCAGGCTTCTAATGACCTAAGAAAAGAAAATTCATTCCAAAACCACCAAATAATTTAACTCATATGATCATCCCAACAATCATAGCGCTTACAAGCCTCTTGTACTTTATTTTTCAGTGCACAAAAGGTAAACACAGGCTAAAATTCCAGAAAATGCTTGGGTTTTAAAAAAGTTGTAATTTGGGCAGCTCTTCAGAAAAAGACCATAGATATAACTGTTGGAACTGGAACCGACGGAAGATGTTTCTAATACTGACTAATACATTTTCAATGCAATAAAATTTCCTGCACAGCTAAGATCCTTTTCGTTAATATTCACTAAAGTATTTGAACAACTTACACTTTTAGTTTAGAATGGTTTTATGCAAGTGGGTTTTTTTACCCCATCAGTCTCAGAGACTTTTAACCAAAGGTCTTTTACTGTCTCTATTACCCCTCATTACTTAGGGGTGGGATAGCTACTGTCCTGTTTCTTCCCACTGAGACTAAAATGAAGTCCATGCTGAAAAAGGTCCAACACTTTGCAAGTCTCTTCTAAGGAGATAATTGTATTCTTCTCTCTGTCTACTGAGACCAAAGCTTTCAATTTCGAAGAAGGGCAGAAAAACAAATTGTCAATCATAAATATTTCTTGGCTTAAGCAATTCTTTTCAGCAGATCTAGTCCACAGAGATGGTAGGAAGCAAAAGGTAATGGAAAGTGCACAAGTGCACTGGGAAATGTGTGAGAGAGCAGGTGAAGCAATGGAAACCCTTTATATATTCCAGCATCCTTGCCTTCCTCTCATGTGGAAAAAAGCAAATACAGCTTAACTGCATGGTTATTATGTTTGTTGTGTACAGCTCTTGAACAGCAGAAAACAGACAACAGAGTAAATTTCAGACACATCTGTTCCACCTGCAGATTATTAGATACATCACATGTGAGCATTTTCCTTATTTTGCAATGATTAGTGTAATACTCTTCACTTAAAAATCAAAATCAAGGAAAAGCAAGGTAATTCCCAACAGGGATTTTTTTTTTTTAATTGAATCTGCCTGTAAGAGGTCCATAGGAGAGAGACCTAGTTCAGGAAACTACTGGACAATAGATAAAGCACTTGGTTTTTTCTGGTGGACAAAAGACAAAAAAAAAGAAGACAAAAATGGATGTATTTACTATAACCATGCAGGAGAGATTAGAACAGTCCCTATGGCCTCCTTTCCCACTTTCTCTGTCACTGAAAATAAACCACTTTTATTTCTGCAACAATCTCTCACTTACTACTTAGCTATTCAGTGAAAAAAAACCACACAAGAATTTCAGTCGAAATACCTGCCTGAGATTTGTGGGCATTGGAACAGCAGCGTTTGCACACATTTCTGAGTCTCTGAGGTACTGATTCTCATACTGATTAATCCATAAAGCTTGCATGAATCAACATTTCTCCGGTTGTGTGCTGGCATCAGCTAACATTGTAAAAGTGACACTAGAAATCAAGAAAGCTCTAACAAGCAACAGTTCACATGGAATTCCCATGTGAGGTCCTTACCCCAGACAGCCAGCTGACTTAAAAATTCTTCTTGCAGACCTGTAGACCAAATTCTGTATCATGAGTGCTTTTCAATTATGTCAGAAAAAAAAATCTGCAAAAGAGAAGGGAATAAAATATTTCTATTTCTAACATTTTCATTGCAACTTGTTTCTAATTAGAGTACATGTTCTGTTATGGCAAATGTACTAAGATAGTAAGTCATGATCAGAAAATAACATTAGTTCAGGGAGACACAGTCATCAGCTCTTCTTTAGCTATTAAGCCTTCCCATCTGTGCTCATTGTAGGGAAGGCAAGGACCCTATTTGGAGAGAGCTATTCATTACCATATAAAACAGAGGACCTTCCACTGCACCAGCTAATGTTTGAATTTCCTTTAGTGACTTTCTCCCACAGTAAATCAAACTTTTGCTTCTCATCAGTGCTTTTACCTTGTGCTTCTGAGCAGTCAATCACAACTGCATCCAACAGCTGCCTCATAAAGGTCACCTATTTAACTTATTGCATTGGAAACCCACATCACAGGGCACCCTCCCCTTTTACAATTATGGACAGCATTCATGTTCAACTAATAGATAAACCAGCAAAACTATCTTCCAGAATCTGGAAAACATTTACAAATGTGAAATATAGGAAAAGAAATGTTTTAGACCAAACATGATATGTATCTTTACATCTGCCAAGGCAAAACACCACATTCAAAAAAACCCAAACTCTAAAAACCCCAAAAACTGAAAAAGGGCCAATAATGAGAAGAAAGCTTGAAAAGGAAAGTGTAGGCAAGGAAGCATGAAAACAAAATTTTTAAAACACACTATCTATCCACTTAGGGCTCCAATAAGAACAGCAAGCTGTTCATTCTTCAAGTCTCTGGAGGGGTTGACACACGTGCCCATACATAGGCATCCAGTACCCCTTCAGATGCTTTAGGGCTTTTCCCTTGGCCTTCAGGTGGCATGCTAGAAGAGCAAGGGTCTCCCATTCATCTTGTGTCGTATTTCCTGGTTTTCCACAGAGGTCTTGGATACCCTGAGGGCATCTCATATGGCGCTAGACACTTCCATGCAGGCAATGAATTGCAGTCAGTGTCAGATCTTGTGGTGCCATGAGATAGTCTGATTCTCTGCACATGGTCTATGATTAAAAGTGTCCAAAATGGGTCTAAATAATCTGCCTTTAGGAGCCAAGAACAGTGACTGGCTCAAAGACTTAATTGTTCTCTTAGTGACTGGAATAATTGAAATGTTCTTACTCCTCATGCTGAAGTCTTTAACTGAAAACCATAAAAACTATTACTCATTGCCTTAGGCAAGCCTGAGTCTTTTTAAGTCTTCATTGGAGTCCTCAAATTCTAAAAATACCGCAGCAAGACTCAAGCAGCTTCTTACTCAATTGAAACATAAAGACTTTTTCTACGATCAGATTGTTTATTTCAGTAAGTCTAGTGGGACGCCAATTCAGAAAATAAATATTGATCCATGCTATAGAAGTTCACAATAGTCATAAATTAACAATTTTATTAGAGAAGTAGAGTTGGATTTTAATTCATGAGGGTGCTGAGAAGGTTGTCAAATGGAAATGATAAAATTTTAATATCTCATTAGAGGAAAAACACAGTGTACTGTAAACTTACAAAACCCCAAGTGCTTCTCTCATTAGTTTTTTGTTGTTTTGTTTTTGGTTTTTTTTTTGTATGGAATCTTTCCTTCCTAATACCATTAAAGAATAAAGAAAACAGAACAGTGCCCCAGCCTCCTGCTGGCATTTTCCTATTATCACTAATCCAGGATACCATTACACAGCCACCTCAAAAGCAATAAAGGAAAGCACATCACTGTGTCTGTACTTCTGCACAGTGTTCCTCTTCACAAGGACTCTGGGTTTCCCTTTAACGAAATTACCCTTTACCATGGGCTTCTGCAAAGAGGTCATTTAAAAGCAAGAAACTTGTCTGATTATGAATTATCTTGATGTAGATCAGGAATAAGACCACTTTTCCCTTTTTCAAAGTGTTTTCAAATTTTTGCCAGTCATAAGATAAGCTCTTTGAAGAGTTTTCCCTTCTCTGGAATGGTGAAGATGGTCAGAAATGACACAGAAAGGTCACTCGCAGAAATGGCACAACAGCTTTGAACATGCTCATCCTTGTGCACCTCTTTTTAAGTTCTGAATTTACTTCATTATCACAAAATTACCAGGTAACTGTCAACAGACTATTGCTTATATTGGATACCTTTAAAAGATTACCTTGATTTTAATCAGCCTCTCATCTCCATCTATTCAGATGACTCTGAATTGACTCTGCAGATTTCGAAAATAATGAGCACAGACTGGCAGAGCTACCATCAAGGTACAGGTTCCACTCAGTTTCAGGATACTTAGCACTAACGAAGGATGATGGAAGACTGCAGAAATCTTATCCTGTTAATAACTGGGTACCAGAAAAACAAGACCATTTTAAAGTTTAAAACATGGTTTGACATACTGGATGAAATTACAATGGCTCTGCTATCTCTGCTATCTGCTATTTTCTTCCTATGCATTTTGACACACGTAAATAAAAGGCATAAAATCAGTTGTAAGGACTGAATAAAAGAATGTACTCAGCAAGGAAAAAATAAATTCCGAAATGATAATATAACTTTTTTTAAGTTAGGGTCTCTGTGTTTCTGTAAGTGCCACTTTTGCATTTAAAAAATAAGAAAACTGGATGATGAAAATAAATTGCATGAATTTTGTTCCTTTAAAGGCAACAACTAAACAACACACAGTAGCTCAGTCCTCCCTATGCTAACTGAAAATAATGGTTAGAAAAATTGTATGCATACTAATTAGGAAATAACAACTGTTTCACATGAGATATTAGGCAGATAAGCAGAAGGTCTTTGACAGTCTAAGCTTCACAGGTAAATATTGTTGTAAAATACACTTTGTGTGTAACATAACATATAATTAGAGTATCAAAAAATTCCAACTAACAGAACAAGTGACAGGTGTGCACTACTAAGGAGACATTTAGGGTTAAATGATATGAAATAGAAAGCATTGCAAATGCACAGGTAGAGTTTACTTGGCTGGTCATAGCTGTCAGTTATGGCACTGCAGAGAATTGTAGAGTTGTCTGACAGAGACTGCAGAGAATTGTTTATTTTGCTCAATAAACCATTTTATATGCATGGTATCACACAGCACAGAGCATGCATTCATCAGCCAGCAAGCTCTCAGCTCTCACAAAAAATTTAACAGGATGCTGCCAACTTGAAACATTGAGAATCAGAAATCTTGCCCCTCTGCAAGCCCCCACAAACAAACAAACCCCCACAACTTAGTTCTGCCATTGTTTTGTGATTTTTTAAATCAGATTTTCGAACCAAATAAAAATTTTTGCTTTTCTGTGGCTGTGTGAAAGTTCCACCCATTGGAAAACTGGCTGCATTAATAAAGGACAAACTAGAAAGAATTAGCCTCTTTTATTTCATACTTTTTACTTGTAATAAAAAACTTGCTATTCATAGAAAATACAACTAGGTGTTTAGAAAGAAGAGCGGGTTTTTCCTATGTGCAACTGTTCTTTAAACAGCCTGGTGTATAGGCCCAGCTGGCAGAAGACCTCACAGGCTTGCCAGGCTCTAAACCACAATAAAATTACCAGTAATGCTATCAATTTAGATGCCATTACTTCTGTTGAATGCACCTAACAAAATTACTCTAAAAGCATGTAATTTTTTTAAATAGGATTTGTTATTTAAACTTCATTGATGCAAGCAGTGGTTGGAGCACATAGAACAAGCTGTCTGGATGTTTAGCCTGAGCAAAAGAAAAAACAAAACATACCCACTGTGTGAAATTCAAATGTCCCATAGGAACAAAAGGCAGGTAAGAACTGACATTTCAGGGTATTGCACTCTGTATATTGGGGACATTTAAAATTCACCAACCAAATCTCCATGACCAGAATCTATAGAGTTTTATAAGAATTTCTTGTTTACCTATATTCCCTAGAAGATCTGCAAGGCTAGAAATTAAGGAAAGAAGAATCTTGGCATGCCATTTTCTCACTATACAACAAAGTATAGTAATTATAAATAACATATATACACACCAAGTATCACATAAAAATTAACAGAATTGGAGGCACACATGCCTGGTTCAATGCACAGATAAATCCAGGTAGCTATGAAACCCCATTTTGATTTCTTTTAGACTCCTTTTAATAATGGTAGGAAATGAAATTGGAACAATGCATAGAATACCACAAGGTTATAATGAAATAATTTATTTCTTTCAGTATATTAAAAATACTTCGAGTTAGTTATTCTGAGATATTACAGCTAAAAACCATGTACAAGACAATTGGGGATTCGTAAGAACCACTTTTTGGGTTGAGTTATGCTTTTAACAACCATTTTGTAACTTTCTTTCTTACTATTATTACCATTTTATTGCCCAGTTTTGCTGTGGTTCACAAAATTTGAATCGCCTCAGAATCATATTTCACACTCAGCGAATTTCGAATATATCTTAAAAATTTCACAGATGTAAGCAGCACTCAGGAGCACACATTTTAATAGGTGTTCTCAAGCTTTTCACCAGCCACCCATCAGGGCAGCCACTCCATCACCATCCACCCACCCTTCAACTTTTCCTTTCTTGTGAGAATCAAGTTGCACGTCTATGAAAACATGGCAAGCGTGAACTTGGACAAACCTAACATTAGAATCTTTTTGTTTGTTTGTTTTTGTCTATTAATGACTCAGTGAAAGGATTAGAAACACTGTGCAGAGTCATCAGGGCAGGGGAGAGGCTGCAGCTCCCACAGCTGCTCTCAGGATCCTAGTGTTCGATTGCCAAAAACAGTGACTGCACCTGTGGTGTGGGACCCTTGTCCCAGTTTCTCTCTCCCTTCTAGGACAGCTCTCCCCTCCTGCTCTCAAGATGAAGTCTGCAGAAGATATAACCACTACACATAAAGGACATGAACACTGCAATTTTCGCTAACAGTTTTGACCACAAACCTAAAGAGATGTATTCCGTAAATATGAAATGATCAGAGTTCAGCTTTCTCAATCACAAAAGCAGCCATTCTTCACAAAACCACATTTCCATATGTTAATTTACTGTTGGATAGAGCAATAAGCATCACTATGTGATCTTCTCTAAAATTTCCTAAAAATACAGATCAGATTGCAGTAAAAAACACATATATTTCACAGACATCTTTAAGAGACCTGAAAATTAAATTATTGATCTTAATCTTGGTCTACTGTAATATAAAAGCATAATTTGTTCTTTCCTTAATATTATATTTTTAGCCAGAATATATATTTGTTTAAGTCTAGCTAAACAAAAATTCAAAGAGAAAACGGGAACTACAGTTAAGAAGTACCTTCACAATTCATGAGATAATGAAAAATAATATAATACTTTTCTATTTACAAGACTTGTCAAAACTGTCACCTGTACACTTATTATCATAATTCAGTCAGAAAATCATAGTGTACCAGCCTCCCACATTTAATGGCTAAATGAGTTCTTTATGGTTTTACACCTCATAATCATCTCAAGAATGTCACCACAGAGAAACTCTTAAGATGGAGGAGAAAGGAACAATTAATACGTAAGTAGTCCATCTATTTTGTTTCAAGTAACTGTAACCTCTAACTTCTTCATGTATCTTATTATTATATAAAAGTGGAACCTTTATTTAAACAGAAAATCTTCAATTTCTGAATCTGGTAGTCAGGGCACCATCTGGTCTTTCTTTTTCTCTCAGTTTCTTTATTGAGCTTTCCCCAGGCTCCTTAGAAATTTCCCAGATGTATGTTTTCTCCAGTTCCCAGCCCTCTGTCTCCAGGGGGCCTAAAATGTCCATCATTATAATCAATCTCATCTGCACTAAGCTGGTGGAGGAAAATGAGGGAAGATTACTCAAGAGAGATCTGTGTCGAATGTTATATGATTTCCTATAACCTGCTTTCTGATAAACTTCTTGTTTGCCAGGAATTTGTCAGATGTTCTGTACTTACTGTCACAAGGGACATCCATCCTAACTCAGTTCTTAAGAAAAATTTAGAAGGAAACTGATGCCTGACATTTATTTATACATAATGCTAACATTTACGCCCTATCATTACTATATTCTTTTTGGGCTGCTTTCTATTAAATCAACATTACAAAACGCAGAGTTAGTTTTTTTTAACCTAATTTACTTTATGTGCCTTTCTCCCAAATTGAATATATGTGACTGCAGACAATTTTCAGAATGCAAGTAAAGATTATACAATATAATTCAAGCTGCAGTGGCAAGTGCTAAAATCTGAAGATAAGCTATCCCTTCACCTTGTGATTTGTGAAAACACTACATCATTTCAGACATATGTCATCACCACAATGCTTCTTGCAGAGTCTGTTATCATAATTCTAACCAGATTTAGCAAACAGAAAACTCTTTAGGTAATCTGATTTCATTCCCCAACACTGGAAATGCATTAATATAAACATCTGTCAGGTCAGAATACTCTGGCATAATTAAAATAACATGTCCTCAAGTTTCTCTTGAAATAATATATTATCTTTACATATCAGGGTAGAGAGAGAATTTAACCTATACCTAGCACTTTTCTAAACACCAACCACAGGCTGAGAAACTTTTATAAAAATTTTATGCTGAGAAACTTCTTAGGATATTGTCCTACATTGCAGTTTCTCCAGCACGAAAGCAATTTTAAGAAAACACCTGCTCTCTCCAGGCACAAGGCATGCCCCTGCCACTATGCAGTAAGACAACTCAACGGTGGGGATTGTTTGTTCATGTTCAAAACAGATTGCTCTGGAGTGTGACTCCACACAGAATCAGAGCAGCACAATTAAGAGAACATCAAACTGAGGCAAGGAGAAAGGTGTTTGAATGGGAACATCTTTACCCCTGGAGAAGTCTGATTAGGGGTTGCACAATTTGTCAGTGAGAAACAGTCCTTCAGGGACCTGCTGACTACAGAAGACTAGGTGAGCATACAAATTCCAGGTGATGTTTGCAAAGGAGGCTCTACGCATGGCAGTCTGGATACAAAGGCCAGTGAAAGCTGGACATGCAATACTGAGCTACTTTGGAAATTACAGCACTAGGGAGAAACATATGCCCTATGCTTATGCAAGTAACTTGAGATTGCATTCATCTCACTCACTGAACAAGGTATTTAAAAAAAAATAAAAGTAAGAAACCATAAAGAGTGCAAAATGAGAATGAGAGGATATCCAGGACTGAGACAGCCTGAAACAGATGCAAGCAGAGGGGAGGTAGGAAGCCGACTACACAACTACACAGTAAGACTGTCAGAGCTACTGAAGCAATGAAGAAGAAGAGAAGGAGGAAGGGGGAAAGACAGACTTTAATTCCTTCTCAGTAAGCTTTGGCAATCTTCCTGTAATATAGAAATGCCCAAACTAATTTCCAAATGATCAGTCTAGCTTGTCAGTACTATGTAAGGACATGATGATTAGTGAGGACTAATTTATCCTGCTTTTCAGCCTCTATGAGTGTAGACATACCTGAAAGGCATGAATACACACAGTTTTAAATATATTTCATTAAAGTATGAGATATGGCATGGCTTAAATAAAGCTTGACAAATTCATAAACCACATCACCCTGAGCCCATGGGCCAACATCCTACATGTCAAGTTATCACAGAACAGCTAGTGAGAAAGAAAATCACTGGCATAAAACATTTAATTTTTTAATAGCAATGGAAAATTGATGGATTCCAGAGCTTTTTCTGTGGTGTTTTGGTTTTGGGGGTTTTTTTGGGTTTTTTAACATGTTCACCTTTTCAGCTGGATTGTATGTAACTATAGAAGGAAAGAACCTGACTCTCACTACAGACCCTTACCTGGACTCTCATCCTGATTTTAGAATGACAGTTTCAAGACTCAGAACAGAATATCAAAGTTGAAGAATGTAAGGGTTTTACTTTCTGTAAAAAGAATGCTTCTGGTAATTTATTCATTGGAGAATTTCCTTACAAATAACCAGCTGTAGCACAGCCAGCTACTCAGGGTGGTACCTAGGAAGTTAACATGCACAGATACTTTTGAAGAAACATTACTAAGAAATTCGAATAGTGGAATCAAAATGCAACTTTCACTTGAGACAATCTTTGCAGAGCTGCTTCTTTGTTAGCTACTAGCAGTTTGTGTTGTAAAGCTGTTCTCTTTCACAAGCCCAGAAGGGACCCATTTGTGTCTCTGCTGTAACAAAAAGCAGGGCACGTACAGCAAGGCAATAATCAGCAACAGCAAATTTGGTGGCTTTCTTGGTGTGCTGTGGGAACTGGCCACCAGTAAGCTCACATAACACAGACACAACACAGGTGAACCCACTTGAGAATGCTACCATTATTTGCTTATCACGCATTATGTAACATCTTTTTTCTTCTCATCCTAAGGTGATAGGCTATAAAGTGGAGGATTACATATATAAATATGCTATTTCACCAGCAATGTATTCAGTACACAATAAACAAACAAACAAAAAAAGAGATGGAAAGGCTGTTCTTATAAAAGCATTGATTTTAGACTACACATTGGGACTCGAAGCCATACCTGAGATCCTGATTTACATTAAACAGATGTCAAGATCTTCCAACTTCACCTGATCTCATAAGACCTGCTCCGCTTAGATTAATGTGGAAGAATGTACACTCCTTCAAGGAAAGTTGAATGCAGGCTTTTTCTAGCAAGAAAGACAATTGGAATATGTTTTGTCTGGAAAAATACAAAGATAATGCCACATTGCTCATCCTCAGAATCCCAGAGGGTTTTAAATTTATCTAATTCAGAGCTAACTTCTTTATTTTATATAAAAACAATATGTTAAATAATAAAATAAATAAATAAACGAATAAAACAAAATCAGAAACATTTGTCAGTCTGAGAAGTACCCAAAAAAGAAAGGTAACACAAAGCAGTTGATATTGCTCATACACCTAGACCTTGATAAGAGTAAGGAGCAGCAAGTAATGAAGGGATGAAGGGTCAGGAACACAGATTTCCTGTGAAAGCATTTGAATGACTCATCTTTGAAATTTTATCAAAGCAGGAAGTTACTGATGATTCAACATCATCAGTTTTGCTGAATTTTCAGAGAAAAAGGAAAAAAAAAGTACCTCTTGATGGAAGTATTAAGGATCCAGTTACTGACATTGAAGGGAACAACATCCATATGCAGACTCAAATTTATGCAAAAAAATCTTAATCTAGTTTTAAGCAGACAGCAGCATGTCAGCTTGAGTTTAGAAATACAGGTTTTGTCCTTTATTGGGACAAAAGCAAAGCATTTCAAATATTATTTCAATATGTCCCAAGGTCTGTATTCCAAATATAAGAGTTCCAATGAGGTGCTATTTTGGTTTTAACTAGTATTTCTCTTTCCTCTCATTTGCTTTCCTTTTTTTCTGGTCAAAAGTAAAAAAAGAACTTTGAAATCCTAAAAATAGTCAAATGTTATCAGAATTAACCCATATCCTTGAAGCAGCATATTTTGAAGACAATATATGTAATTAAAATCTTTTTAACCAGTATCCTAATATCTTATTTTGTTCCTAGCACATGCCTCTTAATGTGTATTTAAGTGTGCAGAAGGAAAGGTCAAAAATAGGTAAGTGTAATCTTTAATTAAAGCAGCACTGAGAAACATTCCATCAACTTGGTTGACAATCCCACTGAGTGGAAAGGGATTTCTGAGAGGGTTCTCATCCAAACCCTTCTCACAACACAATGTGAAAGTACAGGAGATTTTTTTTCTTCTCTCATCTCAGTTCACCAATCCTTGAAGAAGGATATAATAAATCAGTAACACTTGCTAGAGTAATTGTTCACCACTTACTAAGATGACAGACAGCACCGACAAGGTCTAAACTCATGAGCACACATGATATTGAACAGGTTGAGCACAGACACAGGATAAAGTCACATTTAGAAAACACCCATGAGTGTGAGCTAATGAACAGTTTTAGGTGACATTAGACTCTTTTTAGATGTATTTCCATAAGGAAATGTTGGCTTCAGCCTGTAGGGAAGACTTGCAGGACTGTCCCTCCTATGATCACCAGATGACAGTGCACACAGAGCTTCCCTGGGAAGTTCACAAAGCCACTGCTATCTTAACTCTGAAAATCTTCCACACAGCAAACAAGCAGTATACCTCATACCTTGAGACAGAAATGTAACTTATTGAGAACAGTGCAAAATAATCCAATACTAGTCAAAACAAGATGGTTTTAAACAAATTTCTTTAATAACTTAGGAATTTGATCATAAAATCATACCTATCTCAGTGTGGTGGTATAAGCATCCAAGCAAAATGTGGAATATTTTCAAAACACAGTACATTTATAATGGAACCCAGTTTACAACCTGAACTTTTCTGAAACTAATATTATTTTCTACATAATCTTTGGTAAGAAAATTCTGTGCCAAATCCTATTTTTTTGACATTAGTATCAGAAGCAATAATCATGGCAATTATGCAACCATTTAATAAACGTGCCTCTGAAAACTGCTCCTTGTGTGAGACTGTCAGAGTCTACCAATGTTCACATTTGTGATGTAGCATGATAGTGCTGGCCTGAGAGCAGAAGACAAAGACATATTGCATAATATGCATTTATTCCCAGTATGTACTTTTAAATGTATATCTGGATGATTTAACACTATGATAATCTCATTCTTATTAATGCAGCCATCACAGTTGCAGTCTCAATTTATGAGACTCATTCATTCACATCCATCAAGCTGCTAAGTCTTTGATCGCCACAGTGTTTTCTAAAAGAAATGTATTCAGAGCAATTTTAAATTTTAATGTCAAAGTATATTGCATTCGAAACCTCTCCCAAATACAGCATTTTCTTCTCAGTCAGTTTAAAATTGCATACTCATTTTACATTTTCCTTTGGTTGGCACAATCCACAAAACATTTCTACTGACACATTCAGCTCTCAAGCATTTGAGGTCCACCATGTTTCTAATGCCATGCTTTTCCTGATGAGCAATTAGAGGTTTATGCTAGTCCTAGCCATGCAAAACATAGTGTTAAAAAGTGGTGCTTGTTTAAATATAAACTCATTTGTATTTTTATCCAGAATAGGACACTAATGATATTCAAAAGGACATGCATTTTGATCACAACCAAAAACTGGTTTTTTAAACATTTTTCTGTTGATCATTGTGGAACCCATCCAGCTCAAAATTGTGCTTCTTACTCTTAACCCACAGTATCAAAGCTGGCGATGTATATCCCAATTTGTAAAGCATTTAAGGACATGCTTTTCTTTGTGTATGCACAAAAAGCACTTTCCTAGGTTGAAAATAGGGACATTCATAAAAGTGAAAGCATTCCCCAGATGAGATGTGAGAAAGTTAGTGGCTACACTGCTAAAATGCAGTCAACACAAGCACATGCTAAAAGTAATTGATTTAAACACATTGTTAAATCAGAGCCTGAATTACAATTGCAGAGCCAATTTCCATCTCCTCAGCATTACAATTAATACTGTCAGGCAGCAAAGACTTACTAAAGGGTCTCTGATCCCTTTATTAGCAGCATTTAGTGTGGTCTATTGCTCACGCTAAAGTGATAAAAGCAGTCATTTATCTGAACAGAATATCACATGTACCATCACTGCACTAAGCCCAAATGTAGAATTACAAAACCATATAATAGTTTTTTGTTGGAAGGGGCCTTAAAGATCATCAAGTTCCAATCCCCCCGCCATGGGCAGGGATGTCCTTCACTAGACCAGGTTCTGTACAAACACCCGGAAAGTAATTTGTGCTAGAAGGCAGCCACATCAGCACACAAAAGATGCAAAAATGCAAAGAAGCCTTTTGAAGCCACTGGTTTCTGAAAAAAGGAAGATCTACTGGGGATCCCCAATGTTACCACTGATCACAGTCACATGAAAGCAAGGATCAGAGACCTGCTGGCTCACAGCACACATCACATAGTATCTCTGTCTGCATTTCCAGGACTAACTGATTTGCAACCATGTATGTTTTATTGCAATACAGAGTTTAGGATTTCAAGATCTACCCAAAATGGTCAGAAAACTGAACAAAGCTGACTGTATCTAAGCAAGCCTTTCTTCGCAGAGACAGCGAAACAGGCAGTTCAGTGGATATCAAGAAATAATGCCTCGCTGCCATCTAGAGGCAATCCAGACATTCCCTGTCTCACCCTCAGATAAAACCTTTCCTGGTTCTCCCGCTCAAAATGCAGATATTCTTTATTGAGTTACAAGGATAAAGTAGATTAATCTCAAGTTTGTTAAGCAGGCAATGAAGCAAATCAATGCTCTATGGAAAATGGGTATCAGTTAATAGTCAGTCAAATACCCAGGTCCTTCTATTACCAACACTGTTGTAACTAAACCCAAAGACTGTGACATCCTGCAATACAGGGATCTCCTTCAGAGGCAACAAAAATCTACAGTAAATGTAAGCATGTATATTTTATTACATACAGGTAAAAACTTGATTAAAAAGTATCAAAACTACGTCTGGAGGTATAGTTGGACAGTCCAAAACCAGTAATACAGATCCCATCTTTTAGTCTTTAATGAAAGGACAAAACATATTTTGAAGAAGTCTCCAGAATTTTATTTTCACAATTGCTACACTAAAATGCCTGCTGGCTTCTTGAGTGTTAAAATGTTCCTTGAGAAAACAATTTAAACACACAGCTATGAAGAAATTCCAGATACATTTGAGTAAAAGCCTCTGTCTTCATTTATTTCTATAACTTTTATTAACATTATCATTTTAGTTGAGATTTTCCATGATGGGTGTCTGCACAGACTGATGGTTTTGGGGAAGTTTTGTTTTTAATATTCATCCTTCCTGTTTTGACGTAGTTAAGTAAACAATTTATAAAGAAACTTGAGAGAGTTTGGAGGGGATGATGGCAGAAAGGTCCTAAAAAACTCTTAGTTTAGTTGTTGCCCTAATAAATTCTAATGCTTCCTAAACTTCAAAGGGGAGCTTTAAATTTTCTAAGCTGTCATCACTCACCCTGTCTACCTTTTGAAAGACTGGAGTTCACCTACATCTGACCAAGTTCTACAGCCATGAAATAAGCTGTCACTTGCATGTGTCCAGCAGAAATTTTCAAAGAGCTTAGTAGTTCAATTCTCCAAAGAGTCTGTCTAGAATGAGTGTCTCTTAGAAACAAAAAAGAAAGGACTGCATTCATAGACCATTGTCATTATGCACATTCCAGCCAGTTTATGCAGGATTTTCCCTAGAACTATCAAAGAGGTTATTCAGAGGATACTGGAAACCAATCAAGAGTAGAATTACTAGGAAGCGTATTCTGATGTGTCTCAGCTACTCCATTCTTTTTCTCACATTTTTTGTATTCCTTTTTTTTTAATCCCAGTTTTTTCTCTTGCTTAAAAACAAAAAAAAACAAACAAAAAAAAAAAAAAAAAAACAACCAAGACAGTCAACAGAGGTTCTCTTCAATATTTTAATTCCTGCTTGAAACAGACAAGAACCTGCAGCAAATTTCAGAGACCAAGCTGATTTATCCAGGACACAATGATTATATTGGGACAAGTACAAGGAAGCTCAGTGCAGTCATTACACAGGAACTGCATCCATCTCCATATGACATCAAGCTTATTTATTAGCTACTCAGCTTGTCCCTGTTTAGTGCCCATGAAAAACAGAAGGCATGGATGTAACTCAGCTCAAATTCTGTTCTAGAGAGAAGGAGAAATACAAGGCAGACTGAATGGGGAGGAAAACAGCCTCCATAAGAGGGCTAAGTGCAAGACAGGAATGATAGTTTTGACTGAACAGCAGCCTCTTCATGACAGTACGCTTCGAACACTATCTAACTTTATTACTGGCTAGGAATACCCAATCTGCATGACAGTCTCATAAAAAATATCCTTCTCATGAAATCTATGTTTTTCAAAGCATTGAAAATACCCAAGAAACTGTCCTTTTTGCACAGGGAGCTTGAAATGACAGCCACCTCACTACTCTCAGGAGAAATGTAGTTGCATTTACTCTGTATCTTCAGGCAGGATGCTGAGGACTTCAGGTCTCTTCTTTCCTTATGAGGTGTTTTTAATCATATGTGCCTAAGCAACCAGCAAGACTGAGACCAGCACTTTGTTCACTTCCTTAGCCTCCCCAAAAGTGAACTGTGACTGCAATTACTGCCTGGTTATTCAGCTACTGATGTGAAAGGCTTTTGTCTTTCTGTCTGCAGAAGATGATTCAGCTGACCATAACTTTCTGGATGAGCAGTCTAGAAAACAAAGGTGTGCTCTCTGGCACATCTTAAAACATGAGACACAGAAGACAGACCAGACAGCTACAAAAAGGAAAAAAAAAGCAACAAAAAAGTGCCATTGCATGCAAATACCAAACAGCCAAAAAAAGATTGGATAAAGTACCAGCCAGAAAGATGCTCTGAACTGTGAAAAAGGAAATTATTTTTCATTGTTTGTTTCACACTGTGTTCAGGACAACAGAATTTTCCTTCTTTGAAATGATCAGCATTACCTGAAAGAAATACGATTCCATTATCAGTTTATTCCCCTCTTGGGAAGAACCCATAAGCCTCTCTAAAATTGACTGTTTGGGTCAGAAGTATGAGGTCATTCTATCCTCTGACATAGACAGTATCGGTTCGTAAAGAGGAATTTCAATGGAAGGATAATCTGTTTATCAAAATATCTTAATACTTGGCATTATCATTGACTTCTCCTCCTGGGGCTTACACTCTACAGCAGATTTAACAGACTTAATTGTTCACCCCCATATTACAAATTATTTTAAGGACTGAACTCAACTGAAACTGCCTCAGCTGTAGTTTCAGATACTTAAGGCAGTCACTGGAAAAGTTATTCTATTTTGTCAGAGCTTTTCTCAAATTCCTTGGGTGGTACCCTGAGTTGGCAGTAGTTCAGTGACTCTAGGGTTGAGAAGTGAGAGGCAGCAAAAAATCCTGTTGTAAAGTATTTATACTTATTCCCTGACTTTGGAGGAATGGAGCTACTGCCAGCTATTAGAAGCATTTAGCTTTTCTTGGGTTACTGGAAGCACTTAAGAAAACTGTTTCTCACTCTTGATTCTAAAATCAATTCTAAACCCACAGAGTTGGATGATACTAATATCCAGAAGCTCACAATCTCTATCTGGCAGTGATACCACTGCTTCCTCCCTCTGCACCACCCCAGCTGCTGTGTACTTGTATCAGTTGAACCAGCCACGGCACTTGTTGGGCCTTCCACGTAAGAGAAGCTGGAGCATTAATCTAGCAGAAAATTAGTTCCAAAATAAAAGAGGGGGCAGGGGGTGTTTTATCTTGGCTTATGGAACTCAGTTGGCTCCCATAAATGCGTGACAGGCACCAAAGCTGGCATGAGAGAAGGGCAGAACTGTGGAGCCAAGAAGCAGTGACAAGGCAGAAGCAAAGAAATGGAGTGAAAACCATCTTTCAAACACAACAAAGGTTAAGGTTTCCTAGGTCTAGACCCTAAATCTACAGGGCTCACATGACCCTTTTCCTACAATGGCTTTTCCTAATCCAGCAGATGTGTCAGTAATGTGTCCATTTATGTCATCCTTGCATATCTGGCAACCAAATAAAGTTACTTGCATGAAAAATTTTGGTTATATTTCTGGAATTTGCTTTGAAGACATGGCAGTATTTCAGAATAACACTTTCTGTGCAATTTGGTGCACTTCAGAGAAGCAGGAAGATGATGTGAATTCAGTTTATTATCAATATGGATCATGAAATTGGTTCCATTTTCATAGCTGCAGAAAAATCAGTCAAGCTAACCTACATGCCATGAAGCTATTACATCAAAACTTGCCAATAAGCCTGCATAGAAAAGAATAGTATTTAGTAATGGTAATTGCAAATGTGAATGAAATTATTTGCTCTCAGATGCCATATGAATGTGTGAAGGTTAATAGTGACATTGAGATACAACTGCTAATCATTGCAAGGTCCTTTTCATTGTAGTCAGTCAAACATTTGCTATCAACTGTTTCCCTAGTTATTCCAGGTCCAATATTATTTTCAAAATAACTCTTATACTGTTTTTCTTATTCAAGTAAATTCCCCTTAGATTCCTATTACATTGAATGGTAATTTTGGACTAAAAATAAAAGACAAGATACGAAGCTTCGAGAGTGATTTGCAAAGAGAAATTAAGTCCTGGTCATTGCTCAGAGTAGCTGTGACAGCAATATGTAGGCGATAAAAACTGATTTATAAAATATACCTAATCATTAGACACTAATGTGCTATCAAGTTGAACGGTCATTTGTTTTTTCTTTGGAGTATTTTCTTCGTGACAAGGTACAGCTGTCAGAGCTTCAACAGATCTTGATTTTTTTGGCAGAAAAAACCAACAATCTGCAGTTCACTGAATATTTTCCAAGTATATTCCCAGTTGCCATAGAGGTAGTAGACATTCTGGAGAAACTCCAGCTGGAGCTAAAACCAAGCAGTTCTTGGCATTGCAAAAATTATTTTGATACTTTCAAACACTCCTTAGGATCCAGTAGTGAATTACAAAAATTCTGCTTCAAAGGTTTCACAAATCTTTCTTTGGAGTTGATCTGAAGGCTCCAAAACACACAAGTGTTGCAATATGAGCATACAATAACTTCAGAGCTATGAATGTCTGAGATCTGCCACCATTTGCATCATACTACCTGTGGAGCAGTATCATACTAGGTCAGAAAGCTGGGCTATCTTCTAGCAGTCGAGTACAAGAAAGTTTTGGATATTCCTGTACTTTGCAAAATGCTTGTGGAGTAATTCTTACAGAACAGCCTGTTCAGTGATCCTGACAGAGTGAGTGCCCAGGACAAGCTGCCAGGAGGCCGCCATCTGTGTGAATTTAATGCTCAGATTTGAGTCATATATTGATCTTGTTATTTAACTGAAATAGTCAAATTCCAAGCAGTGTTTAGCTGCAGTTGGTCAGCTATGTTGCAGGATATTTGCATACTCTCTCAACTGGATGCACTTACAGACATATCCAACAAGTGTTGTGCAACTCAAAGGAAAATGCAGCTGTTTCCCACAGCGCATGAAACCTTGGGGTTTGCATTCTGTGAACGTTTAGGATTGACAGACTATCTGGACAGCAAGGAGAGGTGAAAAGGAGAAAGCTTGTTTGAAACAAATTCATTTAACAGTTCAAAACACTTCACACTATTTACCCCAGCCTTAATTATAATTGACTCTGAAGGACACATTTTGCACAAAAGCGTGCTGAAGAGATTTAATCTCTTTTAACACTCACGGGCATAAAGCTCTTATCATGGGATATCTAGGGAGAGATAACATTTACTATAGGAAAAACCAGAATATACACAAATGCTATTAAAGCCTTATTCTCTCCTTCCCAAATATAAATTCAAGAGAGCTTAAAGGTCTTTTTCAATCTAAATTATTCTATGATGCTAAGACACACAAGCCCTCATTAACATATTTCAAACCCATAAGGGCTTATAAAATCCCACATATTATATGCAGTACTCCTTCTGACACTGTACAAAGATAGTTACTAGCATCTGGAGTGATGATTCTATTTCTGACTACTTCTGACACTTGAACTGAACCTTATCTGAATCCTGGTTCTTAAAACATATTTTCTTTAGATGGTGTGCCTTTACAAGGATGTTGCTCTCATCCAGATACAGTTGTTCCAACCACATCCATGCATATCAGAACATAATCTTGGATATAAAAAATAAAATAAAACTAAAAAGCAAACACCTACAGCACCTTATTAGCATGAGGTCTTGCCATGGTTTAACATAGCAGGCAGTGAAATACCACACAGCTGCTCACTACTCAATTCCCCTACATCATCCCAGAGGGATGGGAAACAGAACTGGGGGAGAAAATGTCAAATTTGTGGGTTGGGCTAAAGAGACTGTTTAATAGGACAGAAACGGAAGAGGAAATAATAACAGTAACACCAATACTACTAATAATAGGATTAGAATACACATAGCAAGTGATTCATCACCTGCTAAATGATGCTCAGCCATACCCAAACAGTGGCCCTGGACCACCTTTCATCCTGGTTTATATACTGAGAGTGCCATTATATGGTATGGAATATCCCTTTGGCCAGTGTGGGTCAGTTGTCCTGGCTGCATCTTCTCCTCCAGGTGGGGTGAGAAGATGAAAAGTTCTTTACTCTGTGTAAACACAGCTTAGCAACAACCAAAACATCAGTGTGTTATCAACATCACTCTCATCTTAATTCCAAAACACAACACTATACTGCTACTGGGAAGAAGATTAATCCCAGCCAACCCCGGGACAAGTCTCCAGCTCCTCTTCATTCAACCAGTGGGTATCAATGAACTCAAAGCTTTCTGCAAGCCAGACAGACATGTTAAATTATTTCATCTGTCATAATATCAAGATGTGAAACTTTCACCTCAAAATCCAGAAGTAGCTCCTTAACAATTATTTCTATACTGAACCAGCTCAGCCTTTAGTATTTGGCTCCTCTTTTTTTTTTTTTTTTTGAATTGCAGAGCAGTTCAACTGTCAAATCACGATAGATGAGATCCCCTAAAAAAGGTAAGCAATTCCAGACTAAACCTCTCATACTGATTAACATCTGGTAGCTAGTAGGTATCATTTATAACTAATACAGTAATAGTTAATAGTTAATATTATTCTCAATGGGAAATATCATATTGCACTTTAGAAAATTTCATCCAGCTATTTCAAATTTTGCTTTGGAGTCAGTTATTCACTTTAGTTTTAAAGAAAGTTTTTGAAGCTAGTCCTGTTACCAGACCTTCACCTTCTGATAAAAAAAATCATAAAATTATTTTACATAAAAAATATACATTTTACAGCTCTTATACTAGATCTTATAAAAACGGCACCCCAAGACTGTTAGTCAGGACAAATACAGAGATACCATCTCATTCATAAAAGCAGAATAGGGCATCGTATTTTTAAGTAGGACTCAAATGTATTGCTTGCCAATTTATAAATTTTTACACATCATTTTCCCACTCGTAAATGAGAAATGTTATTTTCAATTTTGAAAACAACTAAATAAACATATCTCTTTCAAGCTTTGTCTCTTTAGACTAGAAAGAACTCATAGAGCCAAAGTACTAGCCCTGTGCATTAATACTTCTGTTGATCTGGCACTTAAGACTAATGTTGAAGTTATACATAATATCAAGATTAAAATCTGTAAGGAAAAAAAGATGGAATAAGTCACTTGGGCTCATGGTCATTAATCTTTCATTTCTTGAGCAAGTCTTTTGCAAAATACACTTAAGTCAATTATGGTTTCAGATAGAAAAAGAACAAATATAGAAAGTTATCATCAGTTAAGAAGACTTGAAAGTGAAACACCCGGATCCTACAGAAGAAAGCAAGCACTGATCGTTAGTAGTTAATTCAAGGTTTTAAAATAGTAGTGCATTTCATATTAGCATTAAAATAACACTACTGCAGTCAGTTGCCCACTAGGAGTATTCGTAAATATTGACAATAATTTTAATATTGTGGTGAATATTGACTTTTAGAAATCTTCTGTTTCCTGAGAATCCTGTTAATTACTTCATGTCTAGGAATCTACTTGCACCAGACAGTAGAAAACTTTCTTTTCCACCCAGTTCTATTTTTAGAATATTGGTTTATTTGGGAGTGAAATTATTTCTTTGTCCTTGTGGAGAGTCACAAGGTGCCTTTGGAACACCATGGGAAATTCTGAGAACAAGGTGCACATAGGGTAGCAAATCATATGGAAGAAAACATTCAGTGAAACAGGCAGTTCTCTCTACTCAGCTTTTCATACTTGGATGCTGGCAGTAATTGCTGACCAGTGTACTGAGAGTTATTGCAGTCCTGCCTGATGGCTCTGCAGTAATATACTCGTGATAATCCTAATAAAGTACAACAGGGGAAATTTTCTGTCTTCTTGTGGGGAAAGGAAGTGATGTTTATTCTAAAGCAACCTCTTTAATAACAGGATTTTAGAATGTCTTCACTAATTAGTTCTAGCTGCTTGAAGGATTGTTTGGGGCTTTTTTCTATTAATTATGACAATTTTCTAACCTCATCTAGCTCTGCTATTGTTTGCTAAAACTTAAAAGCACAGCTGTCACAGAGAAAACTTTGATGCTTTGCAGCTTTCTGTATTTTTATTTAGTTTCTTCTTCTCAAGGACTTACATTAATGTCTGAAGCATTTAATGTCAGTTTACTAGTTAGTGTTCAGGTAATGGAGCAAAGCACAAACTTCTGATGGAGCGCTTGGTCAGGAACTACTTCAGAAATGTATTGCCGAACACAAAAATATTTAAATTAGAACCACTTTCATTTTAAATAGAATATTTTAGGCTTCTGAGGTAAAAAAAATTTGAAAACACTCAAGTTTTAGATGATAATAATGATTAATAATAATAATAATATATTATGTTGGTTCTAATCTATATTTTGGAAGGTTGGACAAACTGCTGAAAATTTACAAAAAACCAAAATATTTCCTGATTTGGTTTCAAAAGAAAAAAGTGTTCATTCTCTGTTGAATTACTTTATTAGTAAAACACGTTCATTTAAAATGTGTTTTAGTCAAACATGTTCAACATGGTCTTGCAAGCCTAACATCAAGCATAAAACGTAACTGGATATTGCAGGAATGGAAACAGGCAGAAAAAATTCTTGTGATTTGGGTAAAAGAGCTAAACCTTTCAATTATCCAAGGACAGAAATAAGACTGGAGGTGATTGGGCAGCTCTGCATTGTTACAGAAATGTATGAGAACAGCATGAAGCTGCCGAGGGAGAATTTAGGTATTTAAGCCTATTGAAGCTAAACTTGCCTTTCTAATTACCCTCTACTCATCCTAAAGACATAGATGCTGGAATTCCCTGGGTCTGTGGTCCATGGGTTGAAAACTAATCCTGCAGTGAAAAAACACAATCTCTTTAGGATAAAATTTGGAAAGCACCAGAAGAGAAAGCTTTAGAGTACTGTCACAGAAATACTAAGCTTTGGATGCAATATGAAGAGAAATCTCTATAAGATTAAGAAATAAAGAGTAGTGATTGTGAGAGCTTGGGAAACTAATCACCCAAACTTGGATGCAATACAAATGCCATCGTTAAGAACTGAAGGCTTAGGTGGTCTTGAACCTGCTGTAGGACAGATTTCTTCAATAAATATCCAGTGAACCAATGAAAATTAATGCTGCTTTGGACATAGGTTTAGCAAGAATCAAGGTCTTACAGAACAGCTTTTCATAGAAAATAATCTTGGCTATAATGATCATAAGGTGAATCTGTCTTTATCAAACTGCAAGACACACAAGAGGCCCACCTAAAGGAACTAATGAAAGCATACACAGTGAATTAGGAATGCAAGTGTTCTTTTAAAACACAGAAAGTAAGGAATTACTTTAAATCAAAGGGCAGGCACTACTTAGGGTTTAAATTGCAAGGAAGGAAAAACAACAGAAGCTAATAGAAAAAGCTTATGAGGCTTCCTTCAGTGAATTAGCTGCTTTTGTACATATGCAAATCTACCAAGAACAAAGAGAGACCACTGTTTCTCAGAAGTTACAGGATATTGAAAAGAGGAAAACAGCTAAATTTTTGGAGCTAGATTTCATTTACCATTAAAACAATCACCACAAAGGAGCATGGGGAACAAAAAATGTTACAGCGTGCAAATATAGAATTTATTATTAAACAGAGTTTTATTAGAGATTAACGTTACTCTGATCTGATTGCAGTTCTGATCCACGTATTAAGTGCATATTTTGTCTCCATTTTCTATAAAGTTAATGATGAGGACATTCGTGGAGTAAGGAGCAAAAATGAAGGCAGTGCATAAGAAATTATGACACCTGAGGGAGAAATAAATGTTAACATTCTTAATACCTCATAAAGCAAAAATAAGGCAGGCTGGATAGTCCAGGTTAGAATATAGAAATATGAAACTGTCAAATGAAATTAACACTCCAATTGCTAGAATTTTTGGGGGCAGTATGTTATGACTGGAGAACAGTAAAGGTAGAACTAAATTCAAAAGAACATAAACAAAGACAACTTCTGGAACCATTAGACTTCATAGACTTAATAAACTGATTTACAAAAAATACCCAGAATAGCATTTGAAGGAAGAGTTAAAGGCAGAGAGACAAATGAAAGGCAGTATAAATTATAATGTGGCTTTATCAAGAGTCGATAATCTCAAACCAATCCAATATTTCTTTTCAAAAGTTAACTGCTTTATTAGACAGAAGAATATTATTTATCAGATATTTAAATAAGGCATTTGATTCATCCTCCCTGCAGAGAAAGTTTGCTAAAGGTGGAGAAGCCAGATGCTAATACTCAATTTCTAAAGCAGCTAAGGATGTGGCTAGACAAGGAATGAGGATAGTTTACTAGGCGTCTTATCAGTCCTGTGTAATAAGCTACTAAAAGATCTTCAGGAAAAGTACAGATGAAATTAGGAGACAATATAAAATTGTACACGATTGTTGTTATTACAAAGACTAGAACATCTTATAAAAGCATTAAATTACTTATGATTTAACTGATAGAATGAAATATAAATTAATAGTAGGAAAAGCAGATTCATGCTACTGGAAGATGACTATGAATAGTGATTACTGAAGTTATGAATGGGCTAATAAATTCACAAATTCATGGGGAAAAATATTTGTTGTGAGAGGAAGCAAAAGGCCTAATCAGAAATATTGTGTATGGTTCTGGACAACTAGTTTCAGTGAAGTTTTACTTTAATTGGAGTATCTGCTAAAATGATTAAAATTATTAGAAAGAGCTAAGTGGGGCAATATCAGCACAAGATTAAATGGTAATAAATCAGCTATAAATGCATCTTTACAACAAATGCAGGAGAAGGCTTCCAAACAGAGTAACGACAGCAGCAAGAAAATTCTATGATTTCAAGATGAAGACTTATGAGTTTATATATAACATTGTATAAGTAGATAGAAGAGTTCTTTGTGATAAGAACTCTTATTCCTCTTACAAGCTTTCCTAGACGGCTACATACGTCTGAGTTACATACACACATGGGACTTACCCAAATCAAGTATCCAGGCAGGCTGGTAATCATCACCAAACAGAGCATATAGAAAGGAATTCCTTCCTTATGGTGGGTCTGCAGCATTCAGTGTTTGACTTCTGGGTGGTTTGTTTTTTCATGTTCACCACTACAGCATGCAGCATAGACTAAACTCCAATGGGAGTTTCATTTCTCTAAGAGAATGTTAGTGCAGTGGACAGGACATAAATGAGTATTCACATTGTCTGAGACTCGTTACATTTGTGCCTTTGCCCTTGTACTACAAACCTTAACTTTATATGGTAGTGGGAAACATTTCAATACAAGTGGAACACAATAGCACGTTAGCAGACATTTTCAAATCTCATTGAACTGGCTGTCTGCATGGTTGCACACAGCTGTTTCAGATTGGACATATCACTAAATGTTGCCTTCCTGTGTAATGGTGGAGTGCGAGAGAGAACACCATCCAACTCACCAACATCAGACAGATGCTCAAAAGCAGTGAGTGCCCAGATCACACTGAATTTCACATCTGGATACAACTGAAGCAATCCATATATATACACATATACATATATATATATATGTTTATATTCCACATCAAATTAAGGCAAATGAGGGGAACTGGCAAAGGAAAAAAAAATTGTCAGAAAATTGAGAAGAAAATTAGCAACATTGAATTAATTCAAAATTCACCATCAATAAATGGGAAAAAGCTGCATCAATTCCCACTATTGCCTTTATGAATGGCAACAGAGAAAAAAAAGATACTGAATTATACAAAAGTTATTTTTTACCATTTTAAGTTACCATTTGTGAAGTTTTCAGTTTATTGTTATTTCTGATGCCCTTCCCATACATTTCTCACTGTATTTAAAAAAGCATAGTACATGAGGAAACAGTTCTCATTTCATTTGTTTATCTAACATGTAAACAAACATGGGATCCACTGCAATTGGCAAATTTGCAAGGGAGACAGAGCAGAATCCTTGGTGAAACAAACTGAATACTTGCAGCAAGTATGCCTAAGTGATGGTGACAGAATCATGTTGAGAGCAAACGGCTGCTGGGACCCAGGAGTTTTCTTAAATTTAGGACCCAACGCAACAATCTCCCCCATTCCATCACCAGACAAGTAGCTTATTGTGCTGGAGGGTTAGATACCATGGAGCAAGGTGAACCCTCCATAATCCGCATTAAATCCCTAAGTGACCTCTCTAGAGCTGTCACAAAAGCTGTGTGCACACAACCATGCACAAATGAGGATCCCATGATGTCCCACTATCTGCTACAGTAGATTTCACAATGCTAAAACCATTGATTAGAGGAGCCATGACAATGCTTAAACCTTAGTGAGCTGCAAAATGGGATGAGATAGAAAGAGATAATGAATATAATAAAAACAACTCCCTAAATGGGTGGAATTAATGTGAGGCATTGCTAAGTACAGCTGTGAAATGGGCTGGGACAATGCACCAGCTGAAAAACAAAGCCCCCAAGGGAAGTGATCACAAAGACAGACCACTGAAAGAGGGAAGAAAAACTAGACCAAAGATAAAAGAGGTAAAAACCCATGAACAGAATCTCAAGAACAGAGAAATGAATTATGGTTGGATTCCCAGAGCATTCCTAGGCATTTCTATAGGCTAAATTCAAGGTCGGCCTACTGGCATTACATGGAGTCTGAATGAAGCATTCCAGAAAAAAGATAACAGTGAAAGGAAGAAGCATATTTCAACTTTCAATAAAAAGGGAGGCAACCCTTTCCTCCCACTTAGGGAGAAATTGCAGGTCATGAGTGAGAAAATGAATAATTGGGCCTGGTTGTCCAGGATGAGTAGGCTGATCAGTGGATAGGTGATGATGGCCCATACATTTTAACTCCAGTTAGTCCTCGGGGACAATTGGCAACATTTTTAATAAATACAGGAGCACAAATTTCAATGGTAACACAAGATGCCAAGAAGCAGAGCAAGAGATGCATATGGCAAACAGTTAAGGTGAGCAGCGTGAACTGCATAAGTGTTGGATGTTAAATTGCCAAGGGCAGTTTTTGGCTCCCTAATGAGAGCCACATGGCAATTGCTCACTTCACAATTAAAGCCCATCATGAAAATATTCTGGGTTTTGATGTTTTAAATGGACAAACCTGGCATGTGGTGACAGGCAGTGTGTGTTCCTTCAGCTCAGACAGAAACAGGGAATCTGCTCTATTGCTACTACACACAGCCCCTGCACCACCTGACTCATTGCAGTATCCAATCTGTATTGTGGCATGAAATAGAATTTCTGAAATCACAGCTGGTGTGGAGAAAAGACAATCATCTCCAGAACCACTCCCCATTATCTCACCTGTCTGGCCATTTTGATCACCAGAGGAGGCACTGAGCAATCGACAATACAGCCCCACTAACAGCTGCTGTACCAAACATTGCAAACTTAACATCTATCTTGCAAGCAGCTGCACACCCCTGGATGGGCAGGGTTCAGTACAAAATTTATGTTCTTTATGGATCCCTTGGAGGAGTAGGACAAAGAGAAGTTCGCTTGGGAAGGAATACAATATGCCTTAACAGATTCTCATAAGGGTATAAACATTCGCCTACCGCCACTCACACTGCACTTGCTGAATTTTTAGAGTCTCAGTCCCTCAAGATATGAAACTGTACCAATGAACCAGTGATATTTGAATTGGAGAAACTTCCCCTGAGAAGGTGGGGAAAGCAGAAGGAATAGCACAGAAAGTGCTCAATAAAGCAGAAATTGAGATTCCACCCAGAAAATGTCACAGACTAAGTAAACTAATATTTTTAGGTACTTGATGGATAGCAGGCAGTGCAGTGATTCCTTCAGATACCTTACAAAAAATCAAAGAGATGTAAATGCCCTAATCAAGAAAGGAGTTACAATAATTTATGGAATTTTAGTATATTGGAGGGTGTTTTATCGTTTCCCATCCATTATACTCACTCTTTGGTTCCTCCAGCATGTTCACATTCTGTCTGTAATAGTTTATGTGATCTTGAAAGATTTTCAGTTCTAAATGTAAGTGGGAGCAGTAGAGTTCCTTTTAATATGACATGAAAGTTACTTGGTAATCACACACCAGTCTTCCAAAGCTCTAATCAGAAAGTGATGCACAAAAGGCCAACATTTGATGTTTTTTATTGACCTGATGAAACATTTTTAAAAAGGGTGTAATCCTTCTGATGTCAAGAGGGCATCCGCTCAAATTAACTCTGTGCTTAAGGACTCTGATTCATCAGACCTTCCACTACTTCATTTGCAAACCAATTGCAGAGTTTACCTCTGCTGTAATGTTAGTCTACTTGCATTAGAAAAACCGGTGTGGAAATCTTGAAGTGATTAAATGTCAGGGTAATGAATTTCATATACTGAAAGGCAAAAATGCCAAGGAGTCTAAGTTCTAATAAGTGCTCCATAACAGAAGTGAAGAAGGCTGATGACAAAATTTGTGCTGCAACCAATTAATTAAAAAAGAAAATTCTACCAGAACAGCTTGGGTAGGCAAACACTTTTGATTCTATGATAAATACAATAGGAAATACGAAGCCAACCAGGATTGACATATTTCTTGTGGTAATTGGCATTTGAATCCCATGGGCAGCTGAAAGGGCAAAGTGTACAAAGTCTCTTCATGTGTCTTGCTCATGTATTTTCCCCATCTAGAACATAAATTGTTTCATCCAGACTTTGAGTTGACCTACTGCTCCATGGGAACGAACAGTGACACGCAGGGGTATATTGAATGCATAGAATAAATCATACAAATTTTTGCTGCTTGTTCACTTCATTATGAGACAGGGGTTTAGCTACCTTCAATGACAGGGGGAAAAAAGTGAGTCACCAGCACTTTTCAACAGTGCTGTCTGAGCCATTACCCAAATATAGTTACTACCTCCGTAGTTTTGCTTTTCTAGGTGATGGAGAGCTAACAACGAAAGAACAAAAGTGTCTTAATAGAAGCTTTCATTTTCTTTGTTGTCATAGACATGTCATCATCAGAAAAATGATAGAATGCTGTTCTTGACCTGCTATATAATTTTTCTATAATCTTATACTTTCTCAATTATAAAAGTATTGTATATATATGAGAATTTCACAGTTCATTCAATATCAGGCATAAATTTTACCACCAACTTTATCAGTGTTAGATCTTCCCAACCACAAACCAATCATTTAATAGAAGTTTTACATTAATATAATTTAACTGAGCACAGACTGCAGTTACTCCACCTCATATTTTGAGTGAGTTAAAAGAGAATCAGCCTTTGCTCACAACCAAATATGAATAAACCCAAACTAGAACAAAAACCAGCACTTCAATAAATAAAATCAAAATAAAATCACTATGGCCCATGACCCCTTCTCTGCTTAAAGATAAATGAAGGTCTACAACGACTTGCATCTTTCTTTCCTGTTTTTTTTTCTTTTAATCTCTGTTATATTTAAGTTATTTTACAAAGTCACTAGAAGGGTGGGTCTTTACAAGGCTTCTGCTCCACTTTTACTGACAAAGTTGTAGAGACAACATATTAGAATAGACTGGGTCATTGAAAGTCCCAAGTTCTCAAAGTGTTTATCTGCTGTGTGACTGAATCTGCTCAATATCTCATCAAACTAAGAAAAGGGAATGACTAATAACACTATCAGCTGCTCAGAGTGTATTAAGGATATAACACAAAAATGGCTCCTTTTAATTGTTCTGTTTGTCCCTCCCTTATTCAACTAGGACTATGATTATCTGACAATTGGTTAATACCTTCCACAAAATAGGCATGTCTGCAACTGAAGGCAGGCAAAGGAACAGGACACCGAGCAACATGCAGAAATCCTATACTCCAGCTATCTATTTGCATGCTTTAAGCAGAGTTTCTCATGATTACAAGAGAGATTTAAATTGTTCTATTGCAAAGCATGCCTAACATCACTACCATTTTTATTGCTGTAAATTCTCTATTGATCTCTATGTAGCTGCAATTTTTTATTTTTTTTTTTTAATGCAGGCCTATTTTGGAGAAATTTGGACATTTGGCAATGATAGTCATACGTAGTGACCATGCCCATGATGGCAGACAACACACACATCTGAATCTGCTCTTCAGACTACTGCTGTCAACATTCCAACAAATTATGTCTTCCCAAAGACATCCTTGGTCTGCTTTTTCACAAAATCCACCTGGTAAACACCCTATAACCTAGCGGATATTTTCAACTGCTGTAAATATTTCACTGTAGTAATATGTATTACAAATCATTAGCATCATACTGATAGTTATAGCATTTAAGATTAGAGAATCTCATTTTTCATTTTAAAAAATGAGCAACATTCAACATCAAAACACCTGAAATACAGCAGTTACATTCAAAATCATCAGACTGAAACTAAAGTTCCTATCAGCTCCTTTATGCCTTTGGATTTTCCATATTTCACATGTGAGTATACAGCCAGCAGGTACCTCATCTTCTACAGGTCTTACATTAAAAAAACACCTCAACAATCTAGATTGCAAATGCCTTTCCTGATAATTCCATCCCCATTTTTTTAATCAAACCAACAAAAAAGGAAGTAAAAGACCCAGTACAGTTCACTGGATTGACCTGATCTATGCTGGAAGACTAGGAAGAACAGGACTGAGAAACCACTAATAACTGGGATGTATGCTTTTTACTTCAAAGATTTCAGTACTTGGCTCAAACATAATATTTTCCTTGAGCGTTCTGGAAAAGATCTCAAAAAAGGAAAAATGATCCCTAAATTTTGGATATCAAGTTAAAATCAAATACGGTATGGGTATAGCGACTTGTCCAAAATTTCACAGCAGGTCAGTGAAAGCAGCTTTGTTAAAGGGAAGTATTAAGTAAAACGTGTGTACAGAGTTGCATTCATACTTCGACTCATCTTTGATCACATGAATTGAAACTACACAGCAAAACCATTGCAGTTACTGATAATAATCTACAAATTTAACAGAACCACAGAATCTGCTGAGTTGGAAGGGACTCACAAGGATCATTGATTCCAACTCTTAGATCTCCACAGGACAGCCTGAGAGTCACATTGTCCAAATGTTTCTTGAACTCAGGCTTGGTGCTGTGACTACTTCCCTGGAGAAGTTTATTACTTGTTTATTATTATCTCTAAGGTTAAATAATTTATTTCTAATAAATACAGCCCACAACTTGTAATGAGTTATTAAAACAGAAAAATAGTGTTCTATTTTTTCGGTTCAAAGAAGCTCTACTTCCTTGCTTTTTTGTAATATCCTGCGTTAGGGCGCTGCTGAGTACAGAAGGTCAATAACTTCGTAGTTAGCAGTGATTGAAGTGAGAAGCTGAAGTGAAGGAGGGAAGTTTTTCAGACATCCTTTGTTAATCATCATAAAGTGCCAAAAAGAGAGTAACTCTCTTTCCCATAGCCAAACTGGCATGTTTGAGAGAAAAAGGACAGCTTTCACACACAGTCATTCAACAAGGAGATTATTTAGGATTTTTAATGTTTGAGTAAGAGTGCTTTGCTATGTAGGAAAGTGTAAAATGGCAGAGATCTCATTCAGAAATAGGCACTGTGCAAGAGGAAAGCACTGCAGCATGGAAAAAAAATCATGGAAAAAATCAACCTGATGCAACCCATCATCATACATGGAATAAGCTTGAATAAATTGATGTTTAAATACACTGGCAAAAGCATCTGTTTTAATATCAGTGTGTCCTTGACCTGGAGCATGAGCATGTTCTAAATGCAGTCCGCATGACTCCAGATTTAAGATTTTAACAGTTTAAATACTATCTGGGTAAGAATTTAATCTGACATAGATATAACGTATGTTACAAACACAAAGTTAGGCCACAATACTCCAAACATCAAAATTTGTCTTACCAGCTTCTACATTCCTGTCTTTTATTATAATAGTCACCCTCTATTCAGCTCCAAAGGAACACTGGAGATTTATTTTTCCTGGAAGCTGGGGTGAGTAATATTTGTTGACCATGCAGCACACTCTGTTTAAGTTTCTTGAATTAAAAGGGCAAAGGATACTGCACTGTTGACGTGCACTAGTAACCCTACCTGCCTCTCTAGACCAAGGTGTCAAGCATTTCTTCTCTTCTATTGTGTTTAGGAGAGTGGGGTTTTCCCCACATTATGGTGGCTTTCTTTGCACCAAGTTATCTCTGTGCCTTTTTTACAATTTGTTGGTCTTCCTTCTGCATCAGACTTTAGCTGCCAATGTTAAAAGTTATGACCTGCTGCTGTACTTCTCACATATCTGCAATCAGATGATACTGATAGCCCTCTGAATTTTTAAGTAAACTTTTCCTCATTGCCATCCTCACCTCTAAGGCCACAGACAACCTGAGCCAAGTTACCAAAGACCAACTATTTAAAAGGTGCACACAAGCACAGCTCATTTTAGTTGAAACAGGTACACAAGTACTCATACTAACTGTTAAAGCAGAAGCACAGAATGACTTCTGACAGACAGGCACATTCATCAAAGTGTTGCCTACTACAAAAGAGGAAAAAAAACCTTGTGCAGCAGTGTTAGAATAGTAAAGTAAAAAAGCAGACCTTTACCTGGAAGCTTCCAGGTGTCCTGGTGGTGATGGGGCACACCTAGCAACCAATTTCCACAATTTTATAAGGTTAGCTAATTAGGATATCTAACAGGTACCTCAAATAGGAGATTCAGCTGCCCCAGTAACCCACCCATTGGAGTTAGTCCAAGGGCTTCTTTGCCCCACCTTTTTGGTATGAAGTCATGGTATGACTTCTGAGATTCTGGTTGGAAAACAAAATGTTCTTCTTGTAGGTCCTCTTCCTGACAATAAGACTATAGAGTATTTCAGGAATGTGTTTAGAAGGTCAGGTTATTGCTCCAAAATCTAAGAGAACGGGTAGGAAATGTACTATAGTTAATTAAGATATGTAACTATGTAATAGTAGTTTACAGAGCTACAAATATATGAAAAATGTATAAAAGGCAAAAATCTTTTGGGCCTCAAAAGTTAATTCCTTTTCTTGGCACAGCTGACATGGTTACTCATTTGTCCCAGAAAACAAATTAACTCCTCCAGTAGTTCACAATACAAAACTGAGCTGATAACAAGAGATACACACATTTCTAATAAAAATGTAATTATTTATTTCCTCTGCAGTAGGAAATGTAGGAATTGCAGTAAGAAAGTCTGCAATGACTTTCTGCATTCTGACCAGTCACATCCCAAGGTCAATAATTCAGCACTTCTGCAGCAGCCCTGAGAAAGGAATCCAGCTATTTAGTCTCTGTTCCATGATTCTTGCCCACTGTTAGCATTTTCTCATTTTTGCAAGGTCTATTTACAGAGAGACAGATTATAAATGCTCAGTGAAAGGTAGAAACCAGCCTTCCTGTTAGTTTCACAGAATACTGTATGCAAACAGTGTCAGATCAGCTGGAAAACCAAACAAATACAAAAGATTATTGAAGTTATTATCTGTTTACATACTATCCAGACAGACATGATTGCTTAAATATGGAAAAAGAGGAGGGAGAAGACCAGGAGAAGCCTGAAATGGGTTTGAAATACACAAATCTTGAACCTGTTCCTTTCAAGTCTGCCAATATCGAAAAAGTGACCTGGGATTCCAGGAGAACAAAAGGTTAGTTCTTCTCTTCGCAACAACTACATATCAGCAACACTTGGTTTCAGTCAAGGAAGTAAATGTCCAATTCCTAAAGGCACCTTGAGACTCCAGTCATCATTTCATCATTTCCTATGCAGAAGGGGAGGAGGAAAGGTGTAAGGATAGTGTGGCTAAGGCAAAATCCTTCAGCTAGCCAAGAGGGGACCACACAAGATAGGACCACACAGCAACCAAGCCCAGGACAGCTCCCCTTCTCAATTGTGATGGTGTCAGCCGTATGTGATACAACCACAGCTACGCTTGATCATCAGTCTCCTAGAGGCCTTGGCATGGGTTACCAGAGATCAACCATACAGAAATCTCTGTTAAAGGTTGTGGAGTGCTGTTCACTGCTGTTGTGGTTTCAGGCAAATGGATTTGGTGCTTCCATACATAATTGCACTGATCAAAGGGTTTAAACATTCATGTGCTGAACTTAACTGTCTTACCTCCTCCTGTGTTTTCACTAACCGTGCATTCTGTGATGGTTCAGTAGGAGTCATTAGTTCCCTGACCACTGCTTTTTCCAGAAAACATATTTTCAGTATCTGAGATTCCAAGCAAGATCCATTCCCACAGAAGAAATCAAACTCCTAAACACCGATAAAACTGCCTTTTCCTTCCCTGCCACATCTAAGCCAGTTAGAAGGTGTTGTCACCAGCACGATTTCTGTGTAGCACAGTTAAATGATGGGCAGCTTGGTGATGTTTGCATACTTGTTGACATGCTTGTCCATCCCACATGGTTCTTGAAGACTGTATTCTTTAGGATGTTAACACCAGCAAAAGATGTTTCATGTCAAAGAATTTCCCTCAGGACAAGTTCTAGTTTGTTAACTCCTCTAACTTGTTTCTACTATATTGACATTGACAAATATAAATCCCTATTAGACTATCAGATCAATTAATTTTCTTCTTGAATGTCTTTTATAATTACAGATAAATAATTTTCAGGGCTAAATCAATGCCTAAACTAGATGTCTTTTCCTCCAGAGAACTGGAATAAATAGTTATTTACACTTCAGCTCTCTAATGGTCTGTTTTAAAGAATGAATACTTATTTTAATTTTGAGTTAAACAAAAGAGTAAGACAGCTTTGTGGTTTAGACAGCAGTTTTTTTCCAAGCAAACTTGAATCACTAATTTCTTCTGGAATTGGAAAAAATCAACATACCGTGCAGAATTCAGCTAAAGTATCACTTATTTCAATTCAGTTTTATTAAGCAAAAACAAATTATCAGTTTATTCTAAGACTGCACATCATATTTAAGTTGTAAGAAAGCAAATAAATGAACATGAAATAATTTAACATTCTTTTTTGTTAATATATAGTCTGCTGGCCTACCTCACTCTAATAGTACACTCATACACATCAATAGTAAATTCACTCATCCCAGATGTTGAGTATTTTTATCACTAATATTTAATCTTATCCCCTTTCAAAAAAATTAAAAGGAAATTTTAATTCTTATCTGTACCAAATATTAAGGCTACAAGTAAGAACAACTCCAAGACATTTGAATTGCCTGAAAATAGGGGTTTCTTGTAGTGCTTGGAGTGCTAATTCACTTACCCTCCTCTCCTAAGGCTAAATTGAAAACTATAATCATTCTTATTCTAAAATTGTCTTTTATGCCATTACATCTGCTATAACCGGTATGCTGTAAATAAACATTGACCAAATCTGGCTTCACTTAACTTCACTATTTCCATCACTCTGCTGAACATCCATGCATACAATCTTCTGCATTCTGGATTTGGTATGCAACCAAACACACAATGAGTTACTATGTTTGGAAAGCTAACGTAGGATAACACTAGAATTTCCTTAGGTGTTGCTTGTTGCTCCCATGAAAAATAATGCAAAACTCTCAAATACTTCTGTAAAATATAATCTGACATGTGCCTGAAGGAAACTTGTTGAACACTCAGAAAAAAAATAAAAAGCTGCTATAAGGTTTCGGCTATATAAAACTCTGTCAGAGAGCCATAACATCAAGTGAGATGAAAAGGGACACCAAAAGGGACAGATAATGCCCATTTCCAGTGAAAGCTATAGCTGCTGCAACCAAAAGAAGGGATCACAATTCCACAATGAGAGCTGAAATTCATATCTGGCTGATAGAAAAAGCCTGATGGAGGGTGGGTAAGGAAGTATTCTGTGGCTGAAAGGAGGAAACAGTATGAGAGAAAGATGTACAGTTGACAGAAAAATATATTGCCATTCCTCTGTATTGTAATATATACTATGGAATCATTTAAAGAATTCTTTTAATCCCCTACAGATTCCATTGACCTAGCAAAGCTGTATCCTCACTTTGAGCTCCAAGAAAAACCAAAGGTTTTCAAGAAGTTTTCAGACTCACTTTTATATCCAAGATTTTTCTTCTTGTATGGATCATCCCCAGCAGAAGTAACAGGTGTTTGTAAAATTGGATTGCTTATCAGAAGAGCATTCAAACAGATTTCACATAATTTCAGAATGAATTTATTCACTTGCAGTCCTGGTAAATGTGTATCAGCTTGAAAATGCTATTTTTGTTTGGCCAAGCTGACTCAGGTTGCACGCACATGGTTACATAGAAATGATGCTTTATACTAGTCTCCCCATTTCCAGAGACAGATTTTACTTATTTTGCTCCCACTGGAAAGATTCCAAAGTAAATACCCATTCTTTCTGCAATTCTTATTGAAAATGTGATGACTGTTGCTTTGCGAAGTATCCCACTGGAACCCTGTAGGACATCTGGCATTCAGGTGATTTTGTGTGGATACTCATTACTGCAATCTAAATTTAAAATCATCTGGCATTACTACTTTGCTACAAATTTCCCACTTCAGCTGTATCATATAGTTATGGAATAATTTAAGCTGGAAGGGATCTTTGGAGGTCATGTAAGCCAACCTACAAACACACACACACAGTCAAGAACAGAGATGTTGTCTCAGGACAACTTGTTTCACTGTCTCACAGCTTTACGAAAGGTTTGAACTTCACAAAAAGATGGGTTGTGGGCATTACGGAAACCAGTATTGTGTGTTTGGAGATAGGTAATACATAAGAAGTCTGGTACTAAGAAGCCATACTAAACTTAGCTTCCTTTTTTTTTAATAATCTTTGGAATTTCTTCATGTCTGAACCTGTTTGTAATTCACCACTAAAGAAAAAATTCCTATGTAAATAGTATTGGTAAATATTGATAGCCCTCAAAGAGGATACAGGGAATTTTCATCTGTATACATAAACGTAGAATCATGGAATATGCTGAGTTGGAAGGGACCCATCAGGATCATCAAGTTCAACTCCTGGCCCTGCACAGGGTACCCCAAGATTTACTCCGTGTGCCTGAGAACATTATCCAAACATTTCTTGAACTCAGAGAGGCTTAGTGTTATGACCACTTCCCTGGGGAGCCTGTTTCAGTGTCCAACACCCTCTGGGTGAAAAACCTTTTCCTGATATCCAACCTAAATGTCCCCCAACTCAACTTCATGCCATTTCCTTGAGTCCTGTCTCTGGTCACAAGAGTGATGAGATCGGTACTTGCCCCTCTTCGTCCCCTCATGAGAATGTTGAAGACAAAAATGAGGTGTTCCCTCAGTCTCCCCTTCTCCAGGTTGAACAGAGCAAGTGACCTCAGCCACTCCTCATATGGCTTCTCCACCAGACTCTTCACCATCTTTGTTGCCCTTCTTTGGAAACTCTTGAATGATTTAATATCTTTCTTATATTGCAGCATCCAGACCTGCCTCCAGCACTCGAGGTGAGGCCGCCCCAGTGCAGAGCAGAGCAGGACAATCCCCTCCCTTGCCCGGCTGGCGATGCTGTGCCTGATGCCCCCCAGGACACGCTTGGCCCTCCTGGCTGCCAGGGCACTGCTGACTCATGTTGAACTTGCCATCAAACAGGACCCCCAGGCCCCTTTCTGTAGCGCTACTCTCCAGCCTCTCATTCCCCAGTTTACGCACACAGCCAGAGTTGCCCTGTCCCAGGTGCAGAATCTGGCACTTGCTCTTGTTAAACTTCATAGAGTTGGTGATTGTCCATCTCTAATTTATTGAGTTCTCTCTAGACCTCGAGGGAGTCGACAGCTCCTCCCAATTTAGTGTTGTTGGCAAACTTACTTAGTATTCCTTCAAGTCCTGAGTCCAAGTCATTAATGAAATGACTTTTTTACAAGAAGTACTAAAGAGTAAATTGGAGCTTATAATAAATTGAATTATACATACAAGGGTAGAAGAAATACGTACTTGGGGAAAGAATATACAACACCCAGTATGAAAAGTCTTGCACGTACATCCCTTTAAACAAGGTGCTGTATCTTTGTTTTCTTGCAACTTCTTTCTATGCAAGAAATGTGGGTCTAGTGAAATACTCTGTCAATTGGGTACCAGAAATGTTTCTTTTAAATACATACAGAAAAAAAACTACCGAAGGAGATCAAAAACTATCCAAATGAAGGAAGAAAAGATAGTTTGCTTACATGCTTTTCAGCTGCCTGTAATGTTTTTAGTTTAGTCACTTTAGACTTAATTAAAGTTAAATTAGTTCGATTTATCAGACTGAATGGAAGTGCTTAATAGTGATGTTTGGCTATACTCCTACAAAAAAGGAGTTTTATCAATCCAAGTAAGCACAAGGACCCAGACTGTGGATGCTAATGCATAATTTTGGCATTGCATGATTTTGCAAGCTGGTTTGCAAGTCACTGTAGGAACACAAATTCCATGTAAACAAGATTCTCGCTTCCCCAACTTATACGCCTTCTACCATCAGACAAGGAAAAAGCATAACCACAAATGTATACCTTTCTGAAGAAAAACACAAAGAAAGCATAATCATTGAACAAAACACTCTTCTACCGTTTTAATTATAAAGTGATGCAAAAAATTCAGCATGCATTTAGCATGTGCTTGGCTAAGAAAGGCTTCATGCATTTTCTCCTGACCCGGTAACCTGGGATCTATCTACATCATTCTACCTACAATATACGTGAGGATTCTTGTTGGTAAACCAAAAATTGGATTAAATACTGGAGCTATTTTTTTCTAAAATATCTTTAATTAGAGGAAAACACACTGAAGAAGTCTGAGACCTCTACCATTTCAATAACCTGTTTTGAAATACGAACTCAGAAGTACTTGTATCAGTAAAAGATAAAATACAGCATGACAGCAGAATGAATAGCAAGTGGGGTGCACACACTATCTTTGCTGACAGAGTATGTGTAAAAGTCAATTCCATTTCAGGTGTGTGCACACCTTTGATCAGCAAGCTCATCCCATTAAAGGACAACAGGATTTCTCCTGGGATTATCTTCTAAAGTGACATAGGCACTGCATGCTGTAAACCATGCTCAAGCTGAGCATACTTATGGTGTTACCAGGATCTTTTAGGCTACAATTCTTCCACGATTTTGACACCTAATTTGACAGAGATTTTAAACAAACAAACAAACAAACAAACTCCAAAGAAAGCCAATTTTCAAGCCAAGGAGCCTTAATATTTTGATTCCTAAGACCGGAGTTTCATCTAGGTACAACATAATGCATCCATATGTTAAAAGAAAAAAATGTGGAGAAATAGAAGTTAGATTAATAGACTATAAAGGACAAAGTTTTGAGCCTTCTAATGATTTTGTACCAAATGAAAGTATCTTTGCAATCAACCCAAACCAGAAATCCAACTGTTAAAGTCTTCTGAGAAATTCCTTAGTTCTCAATGCAATTTTAAAGAGATCACAAATTATTGTGCACTTTATTCACTGTGAATAGGAGCAAATGAATATCACCATTAGACCTGTTTCCCAAGTAGATGAATGTGAAAACACTGCTGGTGAGATCACTTTATGTATGCAAATTTAAAATCCATTTTACTTTAATTGTCAAGCACATGACTTTGAAACTCACTTTTTGCAAACTCTCATGCCAATAAAGCTGAACTACATAAATGTAGATTGAAAGTGAACAAAAAGGGAACACACAAAAAAATTCTGTAATTTAAAAATATGAATGACCATTCAACTCTGCTGCTACCAGAAAAAATTCAGTCATCTCTGTCCTCTTCAAAGTCATGCCCTTAAAGGGAAACTGGGAAATTTCCAGTCAGCTATTCATTGTTCCCAAAAATGGTGCTGCATTATATACATTGCAAAATGTATACATTAATGCAGGTAGTTTATAACTCCATCAGGTGTAATGCTCTTAGCATCATTCTTCTAACGCATAAGACACAGCGTACTTCTTCTTCCTTACAGTTTTCATTGGTAGTTTATATTCCTCAAGCACTTTTTAAACTTGGTATCACACTATACCTCTGAAAATCCATAATAAAGTTTACTGTGTCATTGCAATTGATATGCAGGCATACTGCATATAGCCAGCAGTAAATTTTTGCATCTAAGGATTTTCTCAGGCAATCTGTATATTTGTCAACAGACATATTTAGAACCCAATTTTTTCATATTCAAGGGTATAGGCTCTAGAGTATAGTATACACAATTTTATACCTTTTTGGTACACAGAAACATGAAATGCAGATTAATGGATATAGACAGTGTTCCAGTCTAGCTATTCATGAATGTAATGCACACACATCCAGAAATTAATACCCAAATCCTGGCTCCCTTGATGCTGTTGGCAGAATTCTTATCAACACTCACAAGGCCTAGTTTTCACCTGTGATTACTGACCAGTAGACAATGTTTCTGCTGGTTTAAATTACAAAAAGACTGAGGAGACACCTAAATCTTAAACAACTAAGATTTTGAGGAGTCTGTATCTTCTTTCTGACTGCAAATTTGAAAAGTTCTCTTTTTATAGCTCAGTTGAAAGTCTCTGGAGCCTAGGTGTATTTGCAACTCAGCATTCCTTTGGTTCCCAGTAAACAAAAATGTACCCATTTAGATGCTCATCAATATTCAGAATAACTTTAAAAGGTAGCCAACTTCTAATATGGCCCAAAGAGCAAGTAGTTACCCAGATGGTCGTTTCTGAGTCCTAATGTTATACGTGTGTTATTCCACTGGTAGTAGAGTACCTAGTAAATAATATATGCTTAAACCATATCACTTTTGTACCAGATTATTCCTGTAGAGATGTACTCTGCTTCTTTGATCACTAAGTATGCAGCCACACACACAAAAAAAACCCTGATGTAATCCAAAGAAAACTTTAAAGCCTGAGTCAAATACATACCACAGTTCTGACTTTTTGTTCTTTCATTTGCGTAGAATAATGAGTGACCCTGAGCTTAAACCACTGATTTCAGCTCCATGTTACAAACTTTCTACACTTCGAAGACATTCAAGACATATGAACTTCTTTCCAACACTGACTAATATTGCCTTTGGGGCAATAAATATTTTCCTGTTCCTGAAATATTAGTTCTTGTGTCCCCCATTACTTTCAGCTGTGATGCCACTGGTTTTGTACTCCTCATCGTGCCAATCTTGATCCAAAATTGACAGTTGACTGAAGTCAAGTTTAAATGACAACATATCTGGTTCACATTCAGAGAGAAATTTTTTGATGGATGTTGCACTTATATTATAGTATTACTTCCGTTCTTCACTTTCTGTAACCCTTCACTGATCCTTGGACCCACAGAACTCTTACAGAGATGATAATTTTCACTTCCACTTTTGCAAATACTCCTGAGAGTGTGCAAACATTTAAAGATCATTACTGAACCTTTACCTAATCCAATTACATTTTCAGATTGGTGGGGGTTAATCTCATTCTGTGCTGGATTTTTTGTTTGGTTGGTTTTGCTTTTGAAAGAATGTGCAACTCATTCCTCCACAAATGCTGTACTAGAAACAAGCCAAGAGACCATGTAACAGACAGAGCTATATCTCCACTTAGTATTATAGACACTTGCAAATAACGTCCTGGAGCCTACAAACATCCAGCTAAATGTTATGCCTCACTTTCTGTCCCTCTATTGTTTTAATTAACACATAAAGAGGACATTATCTATGTTCATGAGGAGAAAGAGCTGCATGAACAAAACAAACAACAAACAAAAACCCCAAACGCAAACAAAAAACCAAAAAAAACTCTGACTTAGCAGTATATTTTCAATTCCCATGTCATTGAATATGACAATCAAATAACAACACTATTCAGTCATCAAGTAAAACTTGCCTTACCTTCATCCCTCTGCATATCAGTGTGATAATTCAAAACCCAATGTTGAATCAAACTAGACTCTGGCTTTAATGGTCCACTGATCCTAAAAATATTTGTTGCCTTTTTCATAGATGAAGAGATTACTGCAGCTTCAGCTGAAGTGCCATTCCACAGAGTTTGGTCAATACCTTCCCTCCTTTGCTGTTCCAGTTCTCCTTTGTTCTTCATTACCAGCCTTCATCAAGTGGTAAGCCTGTGCCTCAAAATCCCTTTGGAATTATGCACATTCTCCTGCCCTATGTTAGCAAATGCAGCAGATTCCCAAAGACCCAGGATCCACTGTTTCTCTCTATTCCAGTACATATCAAATAATTGTTTTGTTACTTTTTCTCCCTCTGTATGAAGAATCTGCAAGTTCCACAACACATTTAATCAGAAGGAAATGTTTCTGAGAATTGTTTTTTATAGTCAGTCTTTTACGTTGTTAGGGTTTTTTTGATCTTCATGCAGTTACGGTAAATATTCAGTAAATCCTCTTCTAGAGCATGTGTCTGGGAGAGACACCACTACTTCATCTTACTTTCACCTCCATCTATTTCTGCTAAATGAATTTTCCACTTTGAGATATTTCCATTTTCCTAGCGTCATTACAAGACAATTGTACATATGATGACAGCTGCAATTTCTCTAATTTAAACAGAAAGGAGCTTTGATCACCATTCCAAATACATCTAACTGTTGAATATACAGAACTCCAAATTTTATTTAACAGCATAGAACAATCATGTCACACAGGGCTGATCTATCTTCAAAACTACTTTCCTTGAACCTACATTGGCATTTCACTAAACACTGGAAAAGAGCCTTTTCTGCTATTTCCTCTGTGCATTTCATACTAACATAAAAGAAACTGCTAAGCAGAGAGGTGTACTTAAGGTAAAGTGAGTACTCGACATTTATTTTTATTCTTTTGGGGGTTTTAATTCTGCCTCTGTCATGGATTTTTACCAAGGGATCATAAAAGATGACTTAACCAGGAAAAGAATCTAGTTGGAAAGATTTCTTATCAGCATGTCTAAATTTAAGAAAATTCAAACATAAATTCTAATTAACATACCCAAATGATTGTGGCCATTTTCAAATGTTCAGATTAATTTCCCTGTGGGGTAGATGTCCAGTATTACAGATATTCAGGAAAGTTTTCCAAGCTCCGGGAGACATTCTGGCCACTTCAGTGAAGATGTACTGTCCTAAAAGGACAGAGACAAATTAATTAAATTTTCAATTTCTGAGCTACATCCAGTTATAAAACATCTCAAAAAAAATTGAGATGTTGAACTAAAAATTCTGTTGTTGATCTGTGTTTATCACCTATTATAAGTTCCTACCTTGCTACATTCTATCTTGTGAAGTTAATTTTATTCCTAGTCAAATAACACATGTTCAGTTCAGGAGAATTTAGAATGTGTTAATGGTAAACAAATAAGATTTGGTTTCACAGTTATTCTAGGATTTTTCAGTGAATGTTCATTCAATTCAATTTCATTGTTTCCACTTCATGCCAGAATTTTTCTTTTTTTTCCATTTAATGTCATTATATTTCCTGTACTGTGTTTTCTTTTAACTTCATTCGTTGATTCCTCATTTCATTTCCTTTCAGGAAAATTCTTCATTTCCCTGAAAGGAAATGAAGTCTTGAGATTTCAATGAGTATAATTTCGTAAACTTGCAGTCCATTTCCCTGCACTTTGTTTCATTCCATTCCATTTCATTGTTTCTACTTCATGCCAGAATTTTCTCTTTTTTCACACTAACCTTTAAACAAGCTTGGGGCTGTGGCTGAAGTGCCCATCCCCATGCACAGCCCTAATCAGAAAGGTGTGTCGGCAGCAATGTTGTGGCCCTGCCATGATCTTCTTGGCATGCGTTTTCCAATGTCCCTGGAGCTCTAGGCCCTTTTCCTCTCTCAAACCTATCTCTAAGCCAAATGCCTTCTCATTGCTGGGACTGAGGTCCCCATCACCATGGGTGGTCCAGATTAGAGAGATGTAGAAGCAGCAATGTTGGGGGCCTGCCAGGATGGCCTTTGCATGCCTTTTCCAGCCCCAGTGTTCCTGGAGCTCTAGGCTCTTTTACTCTCTCAAGGCTAATCCTAATGGCAGCTTGGCATGGTGGCAGAGCTCCTTATCGCCGTAGGTGGCACAGAGTGTGGAGCCAGAATAGTTGGAGCCCTGCTCTGAGGAAAATTCTTCATTTCATGAAAGGAAATGAAACCTCCAAATAGGGAACGAAGTGAACTGAACACACAGGAGAAGAATTATGACGAAATGCAATTTAAAAAAACCCCTGAAAATTCTGAAATTTATTGAAAACATTTAAATGGAATGGGATGTTATGAGAAGCAGTGAAAAGTTCCAAAAATTTCCAAAATGACACTCACTGAAATCTTGAAATCAGGGAATGAACTTGTCTTTGAGTGATTTATGATGATAGTCTACTCCCTGATCCTCCGCTTTATGCCCAAAAATGGTTGCTGTATCTTTGAAGGTGAGGGGCCGGGGGAGGGGGGAACTTTGGGCTCTATAGCAGGCCTTTTTCAAAGCCTCACTCCCCAGACGTCCGGGGTGCGGTGCCGTCTGGTTTTGCTTACCTAGCTTGGTTTTGTTGGCCCAGGCAAGAAGTTTTTCCCTTCACTGGCCTTGGAGGAGCTGCAGCAGCAATCTTTCAGCTTCCTTTGAGGTGAGCTGAAGTCCAGCTGCTAGTCCAAGAGCAGAGAAACGGGTCCGGCGGGAGAGCAGTCACTCGGGACAGGGGCCTCTCCATCCCGGCCCCAAACCAGCCCCAAACCTCAGGAAGTTGAGCTGGGGAGAGAAAGAACACCAAGAGGTTCCAGCCCAGCTGCTTCATCTGTGTGGAGAGGAGGTCCACACCAGAGAATCACCAGATTTTCATTTCTTGCCTGAACTGCTGCGTGAAGCTCCTGTGTGTTTGGGTTTCTCCATGAAAGAGACATCGGTGCTATCTTGTACCACATGTCGCATCATGAGTGGGTATTTTCCCTGGCATTTTGGGGTTTTGTTCCAGGGTGTGTGGGGGGGTAAGGTCTACAGTTTAATATCTTGCTTTTGGTTAGTTTTTTTTTTCCCTTGCCTTCTGGTCATTCTCTTTGTTAATAGACTGTTGGGGTTTTTTTTCACTTTCATTCATTAGTATTCATTTCCTATGGGTGGAAAGGGATTGTTGGAATGCTTTTAGAGGAGACGACTCAGTCCAGAGTGTCTTCTCCTAAACTTGTCTCTAAACTGAGACAAGGCTGATTTTACTGCTCCGCTTAGGGTTAGGCCTACACTTAGGGTTAGGATTCAGCAAACCACAAAGCCCAGAGCTCCAGGGACACTGCAGCTACAAAAGACGTGCCAAGGGGAGCATGGCACTGTCCCAGCATTGCTCCCTCCACGCCTTGCCCTTGGCACTACCCACGTGCTGGGTACCTCAGATTTAAGCGCAACAATGCTGGGGCTTTTCTGGGATCACCTTTCCGTGTCTTTTCCAGCCCTATTGACCAACCCTAACCCTAACGGCAGCTTGGCACTGTGGCAGAGGTCTTTATTGCCATAGGTGGCACAGATTAAAAAGTGTGGAGCTGGCAATGTCAGCACTCTGCAGTGAGAAAAATTCTTCATTTCATGAAAGGAAATTAAATCTCCAGATTTCAGTGAGTATCATTTCATTAAATTTTGGTTAGTTTCATGGCACTTCATTTCATTTAATTCCATTCCAGTAATTTAACTTCTCCTAAGTATTTTCACTTTTTTAATTTCATTTCATTATATTTCCTTTTCTGTCTTTTCATTTAACTTCTCTCCTTGCATCCTCATTTCATTTCCTTTCATGAAACGAATGTCATAAAAAGAAATGAAATCTCAATATTTCACTGCGTATCATTTCATCCCGTTTCCATCCACTTCTCTGCACTTTGTTTCATTCCATTCCATTTCATCGCTGCCACTTCATGCCAGAATTTTCTTTTTTTTCCATTTCATTTAATTTCATTATATTTCCTTTCCTATCTTTAACTTCATTCCTTGATTCTTAGCTATGCGAATTAAATAATGAATATCTTTTTTTATTTTCCTCACCTTCAGAAGATTGCTGCATTGTGATAGTTTATTAGAAGGGAAGGCTTAAGAAAAAATTCTATTCTACATCTCTGTATTTTTACTATAATTTTTTTTCATTTTCTGAATACCTGCATATTGATGGAAAGAGAAGAAGTCATACTTTTAAAAAATCCAAAATTAAAGATTCAGATTTCTCCAAATCTAAACCTTTTTTTTTTTTTCTTTGCAAGAGCTACTGGTCAAATTCTCTCCACATTTGCAAGTCTTTTCCACTACTTCACAAATGTCATTTTCGGAAATTAAAAAATGCCTGCAAGCAATTAGATTTGAGTTACAGACCATCTCTACAGTAGTCAAAAAGCACTTAGTGTGATTCTGACTTCTAAGTCCCAAATAAATATATTCTTCAGTTCATTGCCAATTAGTCCAGAGCCCATGGTTGTGTGAAATCCAGTGGTAGGTTAAGTTGAACTCCATGACCTTAAAGATCTTTTCCAACCTAAACAACATATGATTCTTAAAACACTCACCTCACTGCTGGCATTCACCTTTATTAAAATGCAAACCTTTACTTAAAATGGAGGAGAAATCAGACTAAACTAAAAAGCACATGACATGAAAATCCAGGCAGCTATTTTTTAAAGGAAATAAGTATTCTATATCACAAAATCAATTTTAATTGGATACTTATGCTTCAGCTGTTCTCAAAACACTGAGTCTAAAATGATAAGTAATATCAGAAATAGAGGCAAAACCTTTTTATAGATAAATGGACAATAATATTATGACATTATCTGTTTCTCATATCTGTATTAAATTCCTACACATACTTTCATAGTTGAAATTCTGGTTTATTACTTCTCACCTATTTCAATAATGAGTTTATTTGAATGCAGATTTATCTCTCAAGTAATATTGCTGCTGTAGGTGCTCACCTAGCTCAAAATACTTATATTTGGTAGCCACAGCTTTTACAGAAATCTCTCTAGTAACTGTTGGAGGTGGAAAGGGGAAGATCAGTTTTCATACATTGCTATGTGTATTGCAATAATGTTCTTAAATTGATCCTTAGAACAATATTAAATAGAATAATTTAAAGTCTATATGAAAATAACATTAAAGTGCAAATGAAAGCAGCTTTTAAATGTCTTTTTGTTTTTTCTTTAAATTCCTGTGATTACCAAAAATATATTAGACCTGTGATATGCTTTTTTGAACAGCTTTACAAGCCCATTAACCTATAAATATTACAAGAAGCAGATATTTCTGAATAATTAGGTTATATTTCTCTAGGACTATCATCAAGGTCAGCTTTCTTCCTTACAATCACATTATTAGCAGGTGTTAGTTGCCTCAGGGAAGTACTATCTGTTTCTTAGTGACTATCTCCTTAAACTCACCATATATAGAGAAGCATATTTGCTTACAGAATAATAGAATTTCGACCCAGGGCAAGGAAGTCTGTAGAGAAAAAGATTGCAATCACCTTTGACTAGAGAAAAAAAAAAAAGAATGTTTTGCAATTTTTAATGTCTTTTAAGTTCACAAAATCCCAGGAAGGGTGTAAATTTGGAGCCGCACAGCAAAGCATTACATAAAAATTCCTAGTTCAAAATGGTGTTTGTTTCATAAACATCACCATAATCAGAACCCTGATCAATTTGATTTTATTGCTAAGCTGAAATCAAAACCTCCTCAGGCAGCTGTGTCAAATCACTACTCCAATGCAAAAATTCAGCAAAGGCGTAGCGTATATGAACGCCCCTTTTCATATCTTATTTTTTACAAAATCTTTGCTCTTCTCACAAACTCAGATAAGACCCAAGTAAGAAAATCAACTACTTTGATTGACTCAACTTCAGCACTGAAATAGGCAATATGAATATGCCTACCTACTGAGTATGCCTGCATGCTGGCATATATTCTCCTCTGCTTCCACAGGAACCATGGAGAATAGGAAATGCCATTTCTTCAGTGACTCTGCATACACTTCCATTTCCTATTTCTGCTGGCAAGCAAACAGCTTTGAAAATCCATTGTCAGGGATGGACTATACGGCTGCATAGCCCCATGTGCACCCTAAAAAAGATCACAGAATCACAGAATATATCAAGTTGGAAGGGGCCCACAAGGATCATAAAGCCCAACTCCTGGCCCTGCACACGACCATCCCCAAGAGTCACACCTCATGCCCTGAGAGTGTTGTCCAAATGAAAACGCATTGGCTAGAAGTCCCAAACTGCAAAAGTATGCTAGCAACAGCATGGGATTCCTTTTCTCTTTTGCCCCAGGGTATTGCCAATTCAAAAACTCATGGCCAGATAATGTTGCCATAAGTATTTCCCCAGTTTAGCAAGGTGAAATTCCCATTAGTAGGATACAGAGCAACTTGGATATTGGGTAACTTGACTGTGCTGCAAGACTGCATGTCACAATTCTTGTCAAAGTAGAAGAGGACATAAGGCAGCTGCAATCTAGGGTGATACAGCACAGTGTATCAATCCCTTCATAACTGCAGCTATCCCAGGAAATAATCATCCCAATAGAAGGAACAGTCACTGTTTAGCCCTCAGAACAGTTTACACATTACAAGACACCATATCTGTAATGTTTCTGCTGGAGCACAAAACTATCCACTACCACATAAGCTCTCTAGTCAAGTAGTCCCTGCACAAATTCAGCATATGACAATATTTTGGCACACTTCAGAATTATGTATAAAACTCCATGCAGTGTAATTCAAAACTACTATTACCAAGTTTCCTCTGCAAAGTTCCTCAAGTTGTTCAATATTCTACGATACATTATTTGGCATATTATGCAGGCAGAGGCATACGCATGAAGGCAAAATGTAACAGCATATTGTACCATCAAATATAGAGCATAATAAACTTTGTCAGCAACAATCATAGATGATCTTAGCAGCTACACAGTTTTACAGCTCTATAAACTTAAAATTTAGAGTAATTAAATTTTTTCCCATAAAACATATTTGGAATTCACAACAATCCATGTTATTTCTGCTATTTTCTTAATGTAAAGAGATACAAAATGTAACACTAGTAATATCACAACAAGCTGTGTTTGACAAATCACCAATCTTCCTAGATAAAACGAACAAAAAAATGCACAAAGATACACAGCTGCAAATACAGCAAAATTTCAATAAAAGGACACATTTGCTTACACCCTTCAGTGAAGATATCTGGTGACATAAATCTGATTACAAATTTGATTTTCCAAAAGCAATACTTGCCCTAATATATGAATCTTCCATGGAGCCATATAGGGGCCTTTACCGGGGAGGTAACCTACTAGTATCACCAAGCCCTGTTCAGTCTCCTGCTCACGTATCAACAGAACTGCTCAAAGTGGTGGCTGATTAAACTACCTTTGCTGTTACCACAGGTTTATTCAAAAATAACTACACTTAATGACCTAATATAAGCAAAGCAACTACATCTATATGTATAGCAGTCCTTCGTCTTTTACCTGCACCATATAATCTCCATAACAGGCTGTTCAACAGGCACCCAGTTCTGTGTGGATCAGGCACCCAGTGCTGCCCTCTAACAATTCCTCCTCTTCAATACATCCCCTTCATTCCCTCAATCTCCTGCCTCTTCAAGATCCCTTCCAATCCAAACCATTCTCTGATTCTATGAAACACACTGAATCTATACACAAGGAATTCTATGCACCCAGGTAAAATATGCTGATTTAGTTGAACGAAACTTATAAAATTAAAGTGAAAAATGGAGCTTAATATTAACAACTGGAGCAGCAAGAGTAACTCCATAATAAAATGAAAGTCCATAGAATCAAGGTATTATCTGCTGCGTAATTGTGTGTCTGAGCTGTATGATCATGGTTCCTAACAAATGTGATTATCAGTTGCCAGAATGATAAGCATTTTGTCAATTCTGCATCAGTCCACTAAGCACAAGTGCTAGAAGCAGCAAAATTAAGAAGATGCAATAAAATGAAATGGACTTAACAGAATAAACGGTTACCAGAATTACTGAACCTACTACTCAACATACAAAATACTACCACAGAGTACTCTGCAGTGCATTATCTTTCTTTAGCTACAATTCTTTCTCCATATTAAAAACCATTCTGAACTAGGGACATAATTTCTCACTTCAGCCCAGAACTTTTGCCTCTAACCACTCTGACTACCTGTAATCAAGGTGGCCAAATATAAATATTTACAGGACAAAATAAAATGTAGTCTTTCTGCCTTGTAACTGGTAGGATGCTGTACAAACAGAGGAAAAAAAAAAAACAAACAACAAAAAACCTCAAGAAATTTGAATGCCCTCAGAATTATTAAGAAGGCTGAATACTTTTACACTCTTTTGGTATATTTCCAGGATGATAATTTGAATGGGGAACTCTACAGCCATCTCTGCCAGTATTTCAGAAAATAAATTGGTCAGGCTTATTTTTTAAGTCTCCCTATTATATCCCTACACCAATGGTTTAGAGACAGCTAAAGGCTTCGTAAAGGCCCAAGATATTTTTCTCCACTACCATGGTTTCAGACTTTTTTCTTTTTTTTTTTTCATTTTAGCTCAAGGAAGTAAACAAGAAAATGTTCATCAATATCAAGGTCAAAACTCCAGACCCTCCCAGAAGCAGTATTCTTTTCCAGGTCGACCATCATCTCATCAGGTGTATTAATTTTTAATATATGTCAATAAAGCCTTTCAGAATGACACAGCTTTCTTTTCTGCTAACAGTTACTGTTCAGAATTGCCAATAATCTATTCACAGAGAGTAAACCATGTTAACTTTGAAACAACCCCTTGTTTTCAGGTCTCCATTAACTTCTAAATTGTTACTACAGCACTGTGAAATCACCTCCGTGTTAAATAGAAGCAGTAGTGCTTTGTTTTATTTAGAAGTTTCTGCATTCCCCACTGTTTAACAAGCACCCACAATTGGATACTACTCTCACCTTCTCCTTTACTCCTGCTATCTGAACTAAGCAGAATACTGAGGGTTATTTTATCTAAAGTATCACCTGGACTTGTTAACTCAGGTAGAGCAAGAATCAACTGATCCTAAGCATATACTAAGAGTTTTTTTATTTCCAGCCAAAAACCCCCAGTGAAATTGGTGGTTTGGTCTGGAAGAAAAATGTGTGAGGGCCAGGAAACGTATTTGATGCACTAAACTATATTAATCCTAGTACAATTAGGAATTTAATCCCCCCTTTAACACTCAAAAGTCAGGAAATACAAAGTTATGGCCCCTATAAGTGTTATAACTCATGCTCTTGCATACATGCTTTATTTTGTATTACACCCTGTTAAATTTCTAGGAACTACGTGGGTAAGTTGTAGTTGTTTTTCAAGTATTAATTTGAAATTCTTATACTGGAGAACATGAAGGCATAAAAGAAGCATTCAGCAGTGTGTTACAGAGCTACAAGCCTGTCTTATCTCTGCAAACAAACAAATTTTATGTAAAACTTGGTGGATTTTGCTGGAGCTTTACTATACTGTAAATGCCATCAGACCTAACTAGCAGAATGTTCAGCAAGGACCAGCACTCTACATAATCAAAAACTCCTGTGGTTTGAAGTGCATCGGCTGGACAGGAGTTAGTAGTCAAGGCAGGGAAGGCTGAGTTCTTAAATTTCTACATGTTGATATGTCATATAAACTAAAGAATTGCAGATATCCATTTCAGGGAAAAGGAGTGGTGAAAAACTATTCAACGTTCTTTGACATTGAGGACCAAAGAAGTGGATAGAGTAGGAACCAATCTGAAAAACTAAATCATTACATTTGTGGTTCCACACATACCTGCAACATGCCTCAAGAGAGAGCAACTTTTAAGCCTGTTAAGCTCATGAAGTTGAAAGTGACTTTTTAATCAGAAAATTATTTACTGTATTTTACAATATTCAGTAAATGTTCACTTCCTTGAAATTTAAATAAAGGTAACTTTTCAGGAAACTCAGGATACTGCTTAAAGTTTTAGTCATGGACGAACAATATCTAATAAAGTTATGCAACACCATTTTTTATTTCCTCCATCTTCATCTAATTGTTGTTTTCCAGATGGCATTAACTTATGTTGACATCCTTCACAAGCCATTGACTTGAGTAGTTTCTTCATAAATGGGTTTGCTACCTCTCAAGTGTCAGAACTCTCTAAGCTTAAAGTCATTCACAGACTTATATTTTTTCTACCATACTTTAAGCACATCCTAATATAACTAGAAAACGGAACAGGAGCGTAACACTAATCTCATATTAAAGCATGCACAGCACAGGCATTTAAAATCATTGTCATGCTATACCACAGGAAGAGATTCCAAATCACAGGACTTCTTGCTACATTTAACACATTTCTCAAAATACTCCTTTTAGCTCTGCTGTCTCTTTTTTTATCAGTCATCCTGCAACAGCTTTTGGTAATGTCCCACGTTTAAGCCATGGGGCACAAACTGTCCATTTTACACGTTTTGGAAGGAGACAATTCTAACATGAGGATATCTCCAGACTCCAGAACATTGGCACCATAACAAAAATATTTCCCCCAAAACCCTCTCTCCCTCAGAAAGATATGGTATCTTCAGAGTCAACAGCTCGTGCTCTCTTTGACATTTCTATTACTCTCCAGCTGAAGTGGATCAGCTACAGAAGAATCTGATTTTCCTTTGGGGTTTTCAGCAGTGTGTCTCAAGCCCTTCTTGTCAAAACACAGCGAAATCTGGAAAATAGAAGTCTTCAAGTTTCAATATCAATGCAGATTTAACAAAATTATTACACTTCATAATTTTAGTGCTTGAATTGTGCGGTTGGATCTCCTGAGCTGCCAATGTTATAAAATGCTAATACTGAACCCTGAATATGTCAACACTCAGAAAAGCAAAAGATTTATTTAAAATAGCACTGGTTGCCAATCAGCTCCAAAAAGAGGCTTGACAGACCTGTCCCTGGCATACAGATGTCATTTGCTATAAAGCAAGAAAATTACTCTTTATCTCACCCCTCAGAAATACCTTCAGTACCAAAACAGCCTCTAGAATTAAAAGCAGGTTTTGCACATCTGCAATGACCACAATGCTTTGAGAAACTTCAGCTTATGTGTTGTGTTCTTTAGCAACTCTCAGCAGACTAGTACATAAAGCAGATAGATCCTGGACCTTAATGACCTTCAAATTACTTTACCAACACCCAAACTCTTGAATTTGGCCTGGCTACAAAGATTAGCACTTGTCCCTGATAAATAAAAAAGGAGGAGAGAAGTACTTCAGCCTGTACCATGTGCTTAATAGGTGGATATTTCCATATCACCTTAGCAAAGTAAAGAGAATAGAACCCTTTTGAATGGTCCTTGCAAGCTGTTTAAATTTTATTATTATTTAGTCATTTAATTACAACTCCTTTTTCAGCCTTGTCTGTGAACTTACAAGCATTCTCCATTTCTCTGTCCACATATGGTGCATTCCCTGCCTTACTGTACTGAGGCTCCCTTGAGAGCAAAGCCTCCAAGCATTGCTACAATGCATTCAGCAACAAACCCAGCAGGACACTAACAGGCTGTCTTCATTAACCTTTGCTGATTGAACTGTGCTCTTGCATTTGCACTCTACACATTTGTGATGTCTCATAAAGATTCATAATGGGAATTTTAATGGCAAAAGAGCCTGTATACTAAATTGCCTATGCACTGAAAAGGAAGAGCGGCTGTAAGAAACAGTAGACTTTTTTATTTTTCTCTCATCAGAGCAGTGGCAGCACTTGAAAGGGCAAACTGAACACAGGAATGGATCAATAGAGGAATGGCACAGATGATAATCAATGCAGGGAAATGGCTATTTAGGCACAGTAACAGAAGCTGCATTCACCAGGTATCCAAAATAAAAGACAACACGTTCTGAGAGAAAGCCATCAGATGGCGTCAGTACTGGCTGATGAGGTATGGAGAGTCCAGCGTGACATATGCCTTTCACAAAACATTGCTGTCATCCCTCACAACACACCATGCAAACAAGTGAGAAAGCTGAGTTGTTACCAACAGAGGTAACTTTTGAGGTTAAGTACCTCGTCTTTGAGCTACTTTTGTAATTTAAACTCCATATCAGATTTTTCAACTTATTGCATTCATAAAAGTTGACTAGATGAAGTTCAAAGTAATTTTTAAGCCATGAAGAAGAGTGACTTCAGGGCAACTTGGAATTTTATATATTTTATATATATAAACATAAAAATCTCTTTCTGACTTTCTTAAGCAAATATCCCCTACAAGTTAGTCTCTTAGTTTCTCGCCTTTTCAGTGTGATAATGAAAAGGCTGTGGGTTACAATGGAAATTAATTAATAGTATTTGATTATTTTGATACAAAAGAAAGAAAAACAAGAGTTACAATACAGTTCAAAGACATGGTAAACCATAAGGAGAGAGTTATAGTCAAATGAACATAAAAGCAAATTTAAGACAACTATGTTAATACGAACAAGGAAGATAGTTTCCGAGCCATCGAAAGATATGTTCCGTGAGTCAAACAACATGATGATGAGTTAGTAGCACTAGCTTATATTAAAAAAAAAAAAAAAGAGAACAACAAAACTAATTTTGATAGTCCCTATTTTTATTAGGCATTGGGTAACTTTCTAGCTGCCATTTCAAGGAAACTCAATAGCTACTCAGCTGGAAGCAGCATCTTTGCCTCAGACCATGAGGAAAATTAAACTACAGCTCTCCTTCAGTTTAATCAAAGACTGCAGAAGCCTAACTGCAATGTGCAAGTGGAGGAGAAAAGGAATAAGCACATAAAGTCTGCAAAACCTAGGGGATAGAGACAGAATTCAAGCTTCAATAAGTATTTCCTATTTCTGCTTTGGTGAAACAAAGCAATCCAAAACATTAGCAATTCATGTCATGTTCCTGCACTGATTGCCACACCTTGTGAAATCACAACATGTCTTTATAAGTACTCTTCTAAGCAAGGGAAAAGTTTCATAACTCATCAATAAACAAAGAAGAGTAGCCTTACAGAAATTTAGCCACGACATGTTCAATAATTTCAGTGGAATCAAGCAAATCTTCACATTAGCCTGTAAGAATGAACTGAAAAAAGAGAAAAAGCTCTCAAAGGGTCAAATGTTTTAAAGGCTTTCCTCTACACCATGGTGTGGAATACAAAAATATTTAAAAATGGTAGTCTTTTTGTGGCTGTTTCTGTAATTTTTTGTACATGATATGAACAGTTAGTAAATACTATTTTCATTAAAACTGTACTGTTGAGGATGAAGGACCATACTTTCTGCTAATTGCAGTTCTTCATAGATGAAAAAGATTACAATCATTTGTAACCAGTGATCTGGAATGTTGTTTCTCTCTCATTTCAAAACTCAGACAGGAATATTTAAGATCTAAATTACCTCTTGGATGATACTTTGGGCTTATTAGTACCACCCCACCCCTCCACACACCTCCCTCAATGCCATTAAAATTGACTCATTAATTTTTAATCTAAAAACAATTAATGTAGGATGTGAAAGGTTAAGCTTGAAATAAGGTATGATACAAAGGGGATGGCAGGCACCCTGATGAGAAGCAGACTGGCTCTGATCCTTTGCAAGCCAAGTGGAGATGTTGTTGCTCTGCTATGGATGAAGGGGCTCATTATCCCAAAGATAATTGCCCAGATGCCGCACCAGTGAGGTCACACGAAACACGGCTGTGATTGCTGAACCAGTATTGGAACTAATTAACAGTTAAGGCTGCAGACAGCCATTTTGTACAGACCTCCACTTAGATGCATAGACTTCCCATCCCATCAGTGTTAAGCGTTAGGTCACCCTCTTTTTGCTGCTGACTGAAAACATCATCCCACCCTTCAGAAGAATAAACACTTTGGTGTTACTTTCACAGCATTAAAATTCATCCTTTCAGTCGTCTTGTACATATTAAAATAAAAAAAAAATTATCCCCATATTAATTAATGATTTGGCATCTCTTTTGTTTAATGCAGAAAAAAGCTATATCACAAATTAAGAGTAAACCTGAAGTTCTAAAAACGGCTAACTCACACTAAGGGGAAGCAACATTTTAACTTTCCATTTCTGTCTCTCGTTCTGGATTATATTCCTTAATAAATAAGGTGAAAGCATGAATTGAGACCTCTTGTATCTGGTGCTTTCAGAAACTGATCTATTTTTTAGCCACACATACTTTACAGGGGTATTTTAGTCAATAATGCAGCAGTAAATTCTACACTTGCAAACTTACGGGCCTCTGCAGACTCTGCCTTGATTTTATTGGGTATTTCAAGATAAGCATACACAGCCATCCAAGTGGAGGTCACTGAAGCAACATGACAGCAGTAGGCAGGCCAGGTAGGTAGTTTTTAAATAGTATTTTCCAGATGCTCTAATTTCTTCCAGTTTCTTTGACTGACATCTTCTATGTTCTTAGTGCCTCGAAAAGCAGCAATTGAAACTTGATAATTCTGCATTTCTAGAACAAAATTCAGAGAAGTTTCAACTTTTTGCCCTTGTGAATTCAAGTCAAGCTTGGCATATCTTTATAGCTAAGAAATACTTAATATCTTTAAAAAAATTGGGTTACATTGGAAAAAAAATAGTATGCTTTCCCTTTCAAAGTTGGTTACATTCAATCAGAATAATTTTCTAAGAGAAAGTGAATTAATCTGGGGTTTTTTTTTCTTTTTTCACAAAGGGGAAAAAATTTTGCTTTTGAGTTGTTTTGAGACAGTACCTGTCCTACTTTTCTTTTCCTCATTTCACTCACTGAACCAAAAAAACCAACTGTCTCAATCCCAAACTGCTAGTTTTATTCTCTGAATCATTTAACCATTACAGGATCTCTTTCCCAAGACTGATGCCATTCCTACACAAGGAACATGTAAAAGCCTGAATCTCAGAAAGGGTTAGGTTGGAAGGGACCGCAGTGGGTCACGTCTGGTCCAACCTCCCTGCTCAAGCAGGGTTGTCCCAGAGCACGTGGCACAGGATTGTGTCCAGATGGTTCTTGAGTATCTCCAGAGAGGGAGACTCCACAACCTCTCTGGTCAACCTGTTCCAGTGTTCAGAAACCCACACAGTGAAGAAGTTCTTCTTCATATTCAGGTGGAACTTCCTGTGCATCAGTGTCTGCCCATTGCCTCTTATCCTATAGCTCAGCACCACTGAGCAGAGCCTGGCTCCATCCTCTGACACCTCCCTTAGACACTGACAGACATTGATGAGGTCCCCTCTCAGCTGTCTCTTCTTGAGGCTGAACAGGCCCTGCTCGCTCAGCTTTTCCTCATAAGAGAGATGCTCCTGTCCCTAAATCATCTTTGTCGCCCTTCGCTGGATCCGCTCCTCATCTCTCTTGCCCTGAGGAGCCCAGAACTGGACACAGCACTCCAGATGTGCCTCATCAGAGCTGAGCAGAGGGGCAGGACCACCTCCCTTGACCTTCTGGAATGCTCCTCCTAATGTGCCCCAGGACACCATTGGCCTCTTGGCCACAAGGACACATTGCTGGCTCATGGACAGCTTGTTGTCCACCAGGATCCCCAGGTCCTTCTCCACAGAGCTGCTTTCCAGCAGGTCAACCCCCAGCCTGTCCTGGTGCAGGGGGTTATTCCTCCCCAAGTGCAGGACTCTGCATTTGCCTTTGTTAAATTTCAGTTGGTTCTTCTCTGCCCATCTCTCCAGCCTGTTGAGGTCATTCTGAATGACATCAAAAGGAGAGAGGCCTGCTTTCACCTAACTTCCATCTGTGCTCTGCTGTACTCTTGCCTGCCACTTGGAATTTCTGCCATTCCCTGCTGCTTTTGAAATCCTTGTTTCTTTTCAGAAGACTCATGTTACACCGAGGCTCATGCAATATTTCTTCTCTTAGCCAGTGATGTTAAGTTCAGTTTTTAGTTTGGATATGCCTTCTTCCCCGTACCTTCTCTCTAGTCTTTTTGTCAGGTTTGCTTATCATAAATGTGCATCACTTGGGCTAAGATTGCCTAGTTTTAAAATCTAGCCATGCACTAAATACGTATACTATACGTACCTAAATATACATGTATTTAAGGGAGTGTCACTTTGGATACTCTTTACAGTGATCTGCCTGGTTTTTCTGACCATATGAAGGTAATCGACAGCTTCCACTATTTGGAAAAAAAGTCAAAGGCAAGTAGTATAAATGGTTAGTGATAGCAAAGCAAAAATATAAAGAAATCCAAGAATGAACCTCTGGGAACCTATAACAGCTGTCATAGAATGGCTGTAAATGGGTAAAACCTATACTGGAAAAAAGATAAAGTGATAATATTTGTAGGGTCTGCAAGTGGATTCCATACAACATAAATCTAGTCTGAGAAAACTTACAAAGATTAAGAATAGCTATTTTGAATACATGGTAGGTATCAGGGGTTCTTTCGGGTATCTAAACCTGGAAATGACAGCTTTCAAATAAACCCCTAAATATAAAATTGTCATTGTCTTCTTTTGCACACGTACATGTATTTTTATGCCTTTGCTTTTTCCCCAGTTCAAAGACTAATTAATTACCAGGGCAAACCCTGAGAGAAAGGCAAAAAAACAAATGCAGGATTAGTTCAGGCTCTGCTCTAGCTCCAGTCTTGAGATCCTCTATCTCACTAAAATTATTCTTTATGTTTGAGCTTTAGTGGCTCTGGAGATTTTAACTTGATATAGATAAAAGACAGAAGAAGAGAGCAAACTCAAGGTCTGACACAGGGAACACTATACTGACTTCAGATTTTTAAATGTTGATTCAGTGCTTGCCCGTCCAACTTACTAAATAATTTCTAGCAAGAATCTGATCTATTCATACACTGCTCCAGAGTGCACAATGTCTGATTCATAAAGGTGTGAATCTTTTGAGAAGTCTGCTTTTAAAATGTTGTTTGCATTTTCTTGTGGAAGGATTCAAAATGTTTTAATCATTGAAGCAGCCTTCTGAAAAGAAGTCAAGTTTGGGTTTAAAGATACAAGAATATTGGCTATGCAAAGCTCTAGGTTTTACCTGTTTTCATATTATTTTGTATAATATTATACCACTATAATCTAATATTCTGTTATGGTGTCACAACACAGGGAAAAGAATCAGAGCAAACTGATTACAGATCAGCAGGAACACAGGAGCTGAAAAGGTTTTACAGCATATATAGATATGTAATGTATATTGAAAACTTGAAAATACTGGAGTCCTGGATTTGCTTGAAAATGAGGGCAAATATTTTATACGTGTATCAGTGCAACGTATAAAGAACCTCCAAAGCAGACAAGACAAGAATAGGAAGGAAAGGAGAGATTTTCAAGTTTTCATGTCAGTGCACCTCTAGTAACAGCTAGCTAAGGTAGACTTGCAGAGAAACAAGATGGAACACAACATAAATACTTTCAAGGGGAAATCTGGAGTGATGCATTTTTTTATCAGTAACAGAAATGAAAGTCACAGTGCTGTGATGCTAGGCAACTAAACACTAGCATCTTACTTGATCAAGCATATGCACACTTTGGTAGAACCACTGGAGAGCAACAAAGATGGGAAACAAAAGGTCTATTAAAAGAAAGAAAGTGCAGCCCTGGAGAAACTGAGCGTGAGCTTGACATTCTCTGCTTCCAGTGCCTGCAGTGCAGACAGATGCTTATACTCTTGACAACTTGCCTTTTAGCACTGTGATGACAGAAGTTTGCTGCTTCTACAGATGGTGAGGTTGGCATCTTTGAAATAATTTAACTTACAATCATTAGTAATTTAATAAATAATAAAAAATAATATAAATGCATTTAATTAATAAAAATAAATTAAAAATTTAATAAATTTAATAAAAATAATTACACCTACTAGGTCTCATAAACCAAGTCCACAAGTATAAAACATACAACTGTTATCTGTCCCGTCAGAAAGTGAACGAGTCTATATAAACTACAATGACATCTTTTACCCTCCTCACACTACACTGAGATGCCTGTTCTGAAGACCTATCATAAAGCTGGCTTAGTAACAAGTAAATAAAGAGGTGCTCTGTTGCTTCCCAACAGTATGGCTATAAATGCGGTGTTTCTGCCCATCATATATATTTTACATTTATTCTCTATAGGGTCAAAATATGATCCAATATATGGTTCCCTGGTTGAAGTACCTTAATGATACTTTAAGTGAACGCTGACGACAATACTAAAACACACTTCCGTACGTCTGCGGTGTAGGAGTCTGTAGTGCTACAATGTTTGGATTACAATTTAGATAAGCATTAGTAAAGATAGTATTACAGTTGGCAGAACATTTGCTGCACAAAAAGAGTACTTTGAATCAGAATACACATGAAATTATACTGAATTATACTGGAAACAAACTCCAAGGGACTACCAGTATAGCACAGCCATGGGAATGAAAGTCCATTTGTATTCCTGCTTGGCTAGTTTTGGACAACTTGAACAACTGTATGTTTATATTTATAGATAAAATTTACTGTTCAACAGCAGTGGTTCATGGTAGCACATAGAATCTACTAATGAGGATATACATTACTGCATTCATTTTACTGTTTTATTGCGTGCTGCTTTAAATATTGTTTCTGTTTACTAAAGATGTACAAAATCACAAGATGTTAGGAAACTATTTTGAACTTAGTAAAAGAGGCTGTACAGATGATAAAGGAAATTATCATGGAAAGGTGGCAGCTAATTTTTTGTTTTAAAAAAAGGTAAAAAATTTTAAATGTTCCAGAACTTATAATAGCAAGCATAATGGTAAGCCACTAGAGCATTCTGGGTCCAAGTTCTAAGGCAGCAATAAGTGCCTACCACAAGCTGTCCCTAAATTGTAGAATGGAGTCATGTGGATGCTCTGTGATGGCTAGCATGCATATCTGGAGTATGACCTACGTTTATTAATTTTTTCCTGTTTTTTTCTAGGCTGAATATACCATATATTCTCTCTGAAATTCACCACCCTTCTCTGACCTCTCCAATTCATGCAGCAACAAAGAACCCTTCTACCCCACGTCTGTCATATGTTGTGGCCTGGCTCTCCCACTCTGCTCAGAGAGACAGCAAGATTTGCTGACTTCTTTACTTGACAGTAAATTTACAGTATTTACTCTATTTACACTATTTATTCTTAAAAAATATAAGTATCTTTGACTCAAGACAGCATCATCTCTGAACGTATCAGAACATCACTGTATTGAAGGGTTCTTATATATTACAGAAACATAATAGACCAAACCGGAACTGCTACAGAGGTGCACTTTTTGGCAACACTACAAAACTGAGCAATTCTCTAAACTTTCTTTGACACTGCTGATGTTGGGAGCGGGGGGTGGGGGAAGGGGGAGACAGAAATTACTCCTCTGTCTCAAAGTTAATTCTATCACATCCTGAGACAACTGTGCCTATTTCTTTCCTAGGATACTTGCTTCCCCATGAAAAATTGATATATTTCTATCCCAACCTGTTTGACAGGTACATGCACCTGAATAGGGTAAAAGTACAGGAGGGATTCAAAAGCCAGGAAATGGATATCAAATATATTTCCATCCTCTGTGTAACTGGATCTGTAGCACTTTTTTTTTTGAAAAAAAATAGAAGAAAAGAAAAAAGAACCAACAGAAAACACCAAGTAAACTGAAAACAAGCCTTCCCAGTTTTCCTGAACAGTGATAAAAGCAATGAGATCAACAGTGGGGTTTCTGAGAAGCAATCTGGCATTTCAAAAGAATCCCTCCATTGTTCTCCACAGGACATTGGTCTTCTTGCACAGCAGAATATAGAAGGATACACCTTTTTTGGGCTGAGAAGCTTCCAGGTTTTTCCAGAACCACAGACTGCGTCATTTCTATGTAAAACTCATTGTGGTAATTGAACCCAAACTAATTTCTTTTACAATGCCTCAAGGAAAAGAAATTAACGTAGCACCAACCACTTTATCCCTGATATAATTCCAATCGCGTTCCCTTCACTGGTGCTTGGTTCTCCCACTACCCATAACACTCACTATGATCTTCAAACCATGCCGTGCAAATCCAGGCTCCATGCTTATGTCACCAGTGATAATGCAACCTGATCCAAAGCGGTCCTGCCTCGGACAGCCCTCCTTCGCTCTTCACTCTTCTCTGAACTCTTTTCCTCCTTTCCTCTTTTGCCCGTGCTCAGTTCAGGAAGCAGAGTGCACTGCCAGTCTCACTGATCAGCACAGGAGGAGCTTTGGAAAGGCTGTACGTGGCACCTGGCAAACATTGACTGGTATCCACAGCCTGGCTGGAAAGAGAAAAGCAACGCTAAAGGAAATTAACTCAGTCTGCCCAGCTACGCAAGTGCCTGTTGCCCAGGGTATGCTCCTCTACATGAATCACGTTCTGTCCTGTCTTTTTTGCTGCTAGCACTGATTAAAATTCCTTTCCAACTCTTCTTCACTCTTCTTTCAAATCAAAGTCATCTCATAATAACCTCAGCAAATGCTACCACCACACTGCACCTGTTTTTTCTTCAGACAAAGCTATTTGCCCATTTCATTCCAAGTAGTTTCACAGTAATGGAAACGCCATTCAGAGATGAATAACTTAATCCTTTCTCTTAACAGCCTTCCCTATCTCTTCCATTTGATTTTGTGTCTTTGCCAGCTCAATATATGTTTAACAGATATTTCTTGGTGTAAAGACCTTATTTGCTAAAATATTTGTACAGTAGTTAGGCAAAATTACGGTTTTTTAACTGCTTTCATTTCAAGGATAATGCTGCGGACAAGAAGATAATTTAAGTCATTACAGCCTGTCAACCAAGATCTGTTCACTTGGACTTTTCAGATAATTACGCTTTTTTAATATTTATAATGTAAAGTATATAGAGAAATAAATGGGATTAACAGCATAGAGCAATTGCTGATTTCTAAGTATTTTGATGTCCTTTTCCACCAAATTATTATGTATGAACTCACAGACCTTACATGCTACACCACTACTTCACTGCAACCTCATAGACTCCTGACTGGTGCATTCTCTGATACTACTACAGCTCTTTCCCATGAGGGGCCCAATTTTTGGAAACAACTTGGCAAACTTTAAAAGCTTCCATAATGTCATTCTTTAGTTGTAGAAAGGACACAGCATCTATGATAATTCGGTCATATCATTTTCAGTCTTAAGGGTCCTTCCTGCATTCTTTTTAACCTCAGCATTACCATACTTAGCAGTCACAAATACATTTTCACATAAACACATTTTTTGCTTTTTACCTCACTTCTTTTAAACATTTCTGTCACATGCTTCTTTTTATCATAGAGAAGCAGCTTCCACTAATACATTTGTACAGGCAGCACTGCCAGAGTACACTAAGTGCTCCAAAACTAGTCACATACATGACTACTACCAAACAATCTCGGTGTTTGTTGTCATGTAATGTTTGCAGATATGATAGAAAACAAAACACTACTTAAACTGTGTCCTGGCTTTTTCCAGAGAGCTTCAAGTCTGAATGGGTCTCTTCTTGCTCTCATTCTTCTTCTCAGATTATTTTCTTTAGTTTGTTTTATCCCTTTATGGTGCATGGGCCAATAACCACTTAGCCACAGATTGGCAGAGGGGGTCTATTTCATTCAGTGTCTGCGTTTTAACCTCTCAGCTTTTCACCATGGGGGCCTCTGTGCTTTAAAAGTCCATCGAGTTGGCTTACAGCAGGACAGCTGTGATGTAGCTCTGTCACCTCAAGCTGATTCACCAGCACCTGTCCCCTGACATCACAGGTATTAATGCATTGCTGTAGCCAGCAGAAACAGAGAATTAGCACAACTTCTGGTGACTTTTGGATCAATTTAATCAGACTAACCATATGGGTCATTTCAGCTCTCTTCTCAAACCTGTAATAATTACTGCTTTTGAATCAGTCATTGCCAGCCAGCTGCACTGAACTAGAGTTCTGTGACTGGCTCATAATTAATTCTCTTTAAAATAATTGTCATTTCTGAGTAAATAACAATCAGGATCAGATAGATGAAAAGGATTTTCCTTTCCACCCCCAATTACGAGCACTAAAAAAAAATACTGGATGTATCCTTGGCACATCTAGCTCAGAACAAAAAGTTGGAACATGTCACCATCTATAACAAACACCACTTGTTTATACAGAGCAAAGCTTCCTCAATCCAAAACTCTGTCTCATTCTTGAAGAACAGCTACCTCCAACACATCAATTAGCACAGGGTAGTTCGAGTTTAGCCAAGTAACATAACATTTTCTTACAAAGAGGAGGAGAGCCAGGCTGAAAGGCACTTTGAAGGTAACACACTTGTCAGCGTGCAAAGGTTGCAGGCAGATATGAAGACATCTTTGGTTTACATCTTGCAGCATCTTCCTGTTTCATTAATTTAAAAAAAAATTAAGAAAACAAACAAAAAAAACCCCAACAACATTGCAAACAAAAATACCCCCACAAAACCCAGGAATACTCACCAGCCTCTAAAATAGTAGCCTACCCCTGGCAGTAGTTGCTTTAAGTTTTATATTAAAGTTTGTCCACAGGCCCCTTTCTGCTGGCTCCCAACCACCCTTACGTGTGGCATGGAGAGGCTGAGGCTGGATGGGGTGGCTTGGCAGCACCCTGGCTCCAGAGGCCCCCACACCCATAATATGACCTGTGTGTTAACTTAAGGCAGAGCAGAGATTTGGGTTCTGTTCCCCTCACCACATCAATTAGGTATATAACAAAAAAGGGTTTCACAGAATCATAGGAAGTTTTGGGTCAGAAGGGACCTTACAGATCATCTACTTCCAATCCCCCTGCCATGGGCAGTGACACCTTCCACTAGACCAGGTTGCTCAGAGCCCCATCCAGCCTGGCCTTAAACACCTCCAGGGATGGGGCATCCACAGCTTATCTGGGCAACTTGTTCCCGTCCCTCGCCACTCTCACAGCAGAGAACTTCCCCCTAATAATCTATTCTAAACCTCCTGTCATTTAATGTGAGCAGTTTTTAAAATTATAAATATATAACAGTATGTATTTTTAGCTATCTGCGTGCATGGTTTGACGCAGAAGCCGCCCAGCAGCACCTCGCGACCAGCGGGGCTGTCACGCCGGCGGCCTCGGAGAGCGGCGGGGGCGGCTGTGCTGAGGCGCCTTCCCGCAGCGGCTGCCGCGGTTCCTGGGGGCACATCGCCACCTAGCAGCGGCCCCGTAGCCTGCAGCGCCCAGCCAAGCCACCGAGACGGGGTTGAATGAGCCATGCGAGCACAGCTGCCGTGCCCCGCTGGGGGCCGCAGGCGGAGGCAGGGCAGGGTGGCAGCGGCCCCCGCGCCTACCCCGCCGGCAAAGCCCCGTGCCCGGCCTGGGCCCGCGGGGGTCCCCGCAGCGGGCAGGTCCTGGCGGGCGCCGTGGCAGCGCCCTGTTCCCTCGGGTGTTTGCCCAGCACTTGGCAGCTCCCGGCCCTTCGCTGCCCCTCCGCCGCTGATGTTTCCCTGGGTGAATTTGTTCCTACACCTCAGTGCCCAGGACTCATCTCACCTGGGTGAGATGGTGACATCAGCCTCCCTTTTTCACCACGACCCAGTGAACATGCCCTGCTGTAAGGTAATTTGTGGGCAGCCACTCTCCTGGAAAAATCTCAGTAAAACAAAATTCCTTGGATTACCTTCTTGGTTTCTTCCTTGTGCAGCTCGGAGTGTTACACCCTCCTGCATCGACCCGGTTGTCACCACCTGTCCAAACACCAGCCAGTCACTCCCCTACAGCAAGACAGTGTAAGGATATGGCTGTGGAGCAGCACCCATCTCGCTCCCATCTTCAGGGTGGAAGGGAAGGAGTTTTGGTGTTTGTGTCCTGAGTGTCTCCAATGGATAGATATAGCTGGGGTGGTGTAAAACCACACACTTGTTGAGAAAGAGGGCTGAAGGAATGAGTAGGAACTCAGCAGGCAGAGAAGAGATTCATTTCAAATGATATGTCAAGATGAAATAATTATTAAACTCTTTTAACCATCCTTTGTGGTTATCTTTGCATATGAGCACACAAGCAAGACAGAGACACGTTCAAGGATACTTTGAAAATGTCTTTGAAGTGGGATTAGGAATATTTTCTTCATGCATTTCCTAGCCAAAAACATGGAGCTTTGCTATCCAAATTACTTATCTATCTTATATCTTGCAAGGTTTAGGGGTTTTTTTCCCACATTTCACACTACCACTTTTTAAGAAGTGAGGACTTTTGGGGACATCAGTACCAAATTTGCTATTGCCCAAGGTAACTTGAGTTTAACTTTATCCTGTTAAAAAGTGCTGCAAGTTTTCAGTACCAAACAACTGTTTTCATTAGTAATAGTGTGCTTTCCCATTATAACAAAATATTAGATAAAGGAACAGGATGTTCTATGTAGAACCAACTGTATTTCCTCATAAACCAGACTGAAATTATTTGAAGGTTTTTGGTGAGGGCACCAGCTTAGTCATTTATCCTTACAATGCTTGACAAGAAAAAAGAAAAGCAGTTGTTTTAATCAATAACATCCTCTGTCAGCAACTCACCAATAGGTCCTAGAATAAAGAAATGAGAATGTATTCACCAGAAAGCTAACATGTCTCACAGCCGACTGCTGAGACTGAAATGAACAAATTCTTTTGTGAACCCAAGCAAACCTGCAGTCAAAGGCACCCCTCATTGATTTAGTGTGCAGTACTGTACCTTGACACTAGCTATTGTTTGCTGTATAAACCACCTTCAGTAGCACACACACTGTTACAGAACCCTTACACAACCGAACATTTTGTTGCGTGACACAGTGATGCTTGGAATTACCAAGCAGGATTGCAAATATTTATTTGTGTCTCCTCTGAAATGCATTGTAAAAAAGAACCTCTCTTTGAAATTGCACAGTGGCTCTATTGACCTCTCTGCAATACATTTCTAGAAAGTGTGACACTCAGCTAAGAATAAAATACCTTCCAATTACAGCTGTGGTCTGCCCCAAAACTGTAGGTACAGAAAGTCATCTCTTCCAACTGTAGAGAAAGTTATTTCATACCAAACACAGATCTATTGCAGGCAACGTTTTGGGGTTTCTCTTTATCATGCTCTCTCACATTTCAGTACCACTACACATTCCTTTAAAACTATGCCCGAGAAAGGTAGAGTCAAATATATGAATAAGACTGAGATAATTGCATGTCCATATGGATGGATATATGCAACAATTCCAAGACAACATTAGAAGAACAATAAATGTTTGTGAGGCTAAATACATCTGCAAATCTACAAGGTAGCAGTGCTGACAGACGTCACTGGTCCAAAACTACATCTTAGCTATAGCATTGTTTGAGGTTGCAGAACGTGATCCTTTATTCCGCAGTCCTTACACGTGAGTTCTTGAATTATCTGAGAGAGACGAGTTCTTTTTACATATCTGTAAATGCTAAAAGCCTGGCTGCAGAGAGATTTCTCAGTTTTCTGACAGTGTCTGTGTGAAAGCCTTGCTTTCTCATGGATGCTACAGGAAAACAGTTGAAAGATTTTGTAAACTATGGTATTGTTATGATACCGAGGAGAAAATGTCTGAAGTAAGTGTTGTTGGGTTCAGCCAATCCCTCTGGGGGGTGGTTGGTCAGTGAACCAATAACCTTATGTCAGTCCAGCGTGCTAAGGTATATAAGTGAATTTGTAAATTAATAAAGTGTCGGTTTCTTCTCGTACTAAACCGTCCATGTCGCTTTATTCCTCGGTCTCTGCTCGCTAGCAACACATATCACTTCAAAAAACAAATGTACAGTAGGTTTGGCTGTCACAGCAGGGACAACTCCCCAAGACCTTGGCTGCAGCATTCTGTGGTTAACTAATGGAATTGGCTCTAATCTATCTCTGTCAATACTGCCCAGACAAAGGTGATGCCCTTTCGGGCAAAATGCCCAAATCTGACCTGCTTTACTCCTTCTTATCTGAAGTTCAAGAAGCATTGCTTATTTCTACAAAATGTGTAGCTATTTTGGATGTCAAAGTCATAGGACTTTGAAGGTTATTTCCTGTGGCAGCCCTGGCCTTTCCTTCCCAGCAGTTATACACGGACGTGCCTACGCTGCACAAAAGATAGCAGCGCGTGCATCCCTGAACCAGCACCAGCACCAAAAGCAATGCAATAACATCCTCACAGCACGCTGCCAGACTAACTAATGCAGACAATGTGGGAGCAATGCTTCAAGAAATCAAGCAAGCATCTTTGCAGTGTCAAGTAGACACCAGTTTACTCAGAGTAGGTATAAGTCATGCCAGATCCAGTCTGGCTGTAGAGAAGACAGGGTGCAGACAGCCTCTGCAGTGACTGCTCGTTTCTCAGATAAACAGAAGACTCAAAACCTTTTGTTCTTACCTCTTTCTGTGAGGGTCAGTAAAGGCACTGCATATTTCTAGGGGATGAAAACTTTCATAGTTATAGGAAGTTGCTTCTCTACATCTGTCTTGGTAATTGCACAGTGCTTCATTGCACAGTGTAGATTCATTCCCATCGTTATTTTCATGAAATAGGAAGAACTCCCTGCACAGTAAATCGTGCCAAGCTTTGTTAGGTAGGGGTGTTTGGGGATTATTTCCTTATCTGGGCCTTCATATGCCTCCATGTCCCAACAGACATCTCTCTAAGTAGCAACCAAATTATTAGCATATAACTTATGCTTCATTAACATTACTCTGCAATTTACCAACACTAAATGTGGATCAGAGTGATTTTCTTCTCTTTTCTAGCTAGCATGACCTTAATTTTTCTGATACCATTTCCCAATAGCCTGTGTCATGGTTTTAAGCCCAGCTGGAGATGAAATGCCATGCAGCCACTCACTCAACCCCTCCTTTCTTCCCCCCCCCACCCCAGTGGAATCAGGAGGAGAATAGAAGTAAAACTTGTATGTTGAGATAAGAGCAAATTAATAATTGAAAATAAAAAATACAATAATAATGCTAAGTAATAATAACAGTGATAATAAAAAGGGGGGGAAAAAACATCAGTCATTCAGCACCTGCTGACCGATGCCAGACCTCTCTTCCTGAACTCAAATCCTGGCCCCCCCCTTTCAGGTAACTCCTTCCAGTTTATATAGCAGGCATGACATTCTGTGGTGTGGAATATTCCTTTGGTCAGTTCGAGTTCCAGATACGCTCCCTCCCTGTTTGATTTTTTTGCATTCAGAGCATGAGACAAGGAAAAAAAGTCCTTGACTTAGGATAAACTTGACTTAGCAAAAAACCAAAAAACTAAATGGTGTTATCAACACCATTCTCATTCTGAATCCAAAACACAGCACTGTAACAGCTACTGAGAAGAAATTAACTCTACCCTCTATCCTAGCTGGAACCAAGACACTGTTTTACTGGAGATGATTGGCTCTAGCAACTTCATGTGTAAACGTTCACTTTTCCACCAATTTACTGCATTCAGTTTCAGCAAACTCTGTCCTATTGTCAAAGATTGCAGCACCTGGAAAACAGGTAACATGTGGCAAAAAAAAATTTACTAAGATGATCACTTATTTAATTGTAAGAGTATCTGGTGAGTTTATCTCACAATGTCATAACAATTAAGTTATTTGTGGTCTTTTTTCTCTTCAGTGCAAAAACAAAAAAATTCTCTGTATACCTTATTGCTGGTAACATGTTTTTTTCCTTTAGCAGCAAACATGAGGTATATTGTTCAATTTAGCCTGTATTTTTGTCTTGTGTGAAAGTCTTAAGAATTTTTGCAGTGTCATGATTACCTAGACCCTAATATAATTCTGTCCTCTCAATTAGATTTTCCAATGCCAAGTTTTCTTGTCAGATTTGTAGGTACCTAATGTAGCTCTGAACTTCCCAGTGGCCTTTTGTTAACTCCTTGCAACCACCTATTTTCTCTAGGGCTCATGTTCCCCTTAAAAGTCATGTCCTGTAACAGGAAAAAAATTGTCTGCAACTACTTACAGCTCATCCCTCTGGTCCCCCACCATATTTTAGTGAATCTCAACAACAGCAGAAGTTCTTGTTGCCACATTTTCCCATTTTTGGACTTTTCTTGTTTATTCCTTTCATGTTCCAGTGTCAGTCAGTGCTCAGTCAGTGGAGATAAGTTTTCTCTGGTGAGGCTAGAGAAACAATCTTTCTGTGTAGGGGAGGGAGCTATTGGAAATAAAGAAAAAAAATGTATATGAAAATATGGAATTAATTAGTAGGTATCTGAAATAATTAACTTGAATGCAGCATTGTCAGCACAGAAAATAGTTCGTGTTACCTGGACAAAACATTTAATTTAGCTGATCTATGGACTTTCTGTAGTCAAGAGAAAGAAGGTCTTTCCTTGTACAATTCAGGAGACACCATAAATCACCCACCAAATTAGCCTTTTTCTGCTCAGTGGAGGCAGAGACCAGTGTTGCTAGCTGGTGAATTTAGCTCTCAACAACTGCTAGCGGTGGGACACCCTTCACTTCAGCTCTAAGGATACTGAAGAGGAGGGGAATTGTGGCATTTAATGGGGGAACAAGAATCACAGATGAAGGATGCTTGAGGTGATGCTACTGGATACTTAAAAGAATTCCTTATGGACATGTCTGTAAAGTACAGACTGTTCTACACTCCAGTGTCATTGGTGGCACACACAGGGAACAGTCCCTAACGTTACATATTTTCATATTTGGTGGGAGAACCCAAATGCACACGGCTGCTCTCTCCTGATTCAGCAAGAACTGAAAGTTTGAGAATGATTCTCTGTGTGTTCCATGTAGGTCCAGAGGCCACAGAATAGCAGCAACATTTAGGTACAGTGAAGAATCATTCACTTGCCTACCCACATACCAACAAAGTACTGCTACTCCATCATCTCTAAGGTCTGAGAGCTAGATTTCATAGCAAATACAGATACCTAACACCTGATCTGATTTTCACTATTGTAACAGAATCCAACAGCAGCCACTCTTGTAAGCTTTAATTCTTGTTTTTCTAGAATTGCAGCATGTTGATCCTCAATTTTAGGCATCTGTGGAAGTAAGTATGATACACTACACTGAAATAGTGCAGAAAACTTTACCATACTGTAGAGACATGTGTCTTTAACATTGTTATTTTATGTCATTAAAAACTATTAACCAAGAAGAAACAAAAAAGAATTGTCGTCTTCCTTTCACTATTTGTGTTATGAGCAGAAAATTTACAATGCAAGATGACGAAGGCTCCTGTAATATTAGTTATTTTTGGTACAAGATTAAACTTTAATAAAAGGAGTGTAACATCTCTCAGATGTTCATTTTTCGTATGATAACTAAACTCATAGCAGATATATGGCTTCAGTCCCAACTACAATTTCCTATTACACTAATGACATCATTGCTAGTAACACAGAAGATACTATTAATACATTGTTATTTTGTCACAGAACATCATTCATGTGCAAATCAATTTGCTTGAATCCAGTAAAAAAAACATTTAGGATTGAAACATCACTAATTTAATGTGGAACATATACAAAAGATCTTTCCCCCAAAAATCAATGTCTAATTTGTTTGTGGAAAGAGTAGAGGTTGATTAACTGCAGACATATTCTTGAAAATAAATTGCTCTAGCTCAGGATAAAGACATCTTTCTTTTTCTTGTAAGCTCTATTTTAATTATTTTTAAGTTTCTTTTATTTGACATGAGTTCCTGAGGGAAAAGTTCTGTCCAGCTTGTATACACTACTTTGAATCCATGGCAATGCTTTTATTTGGAACAGGGAGGCTCAGATGAATTAGAAAAGAGTATTTGAAAGGGGTCCCCTCTCCCACTCACTATACCTCCTTGCCTTTTCACTTTAACTTCAAGCTTCAGGCTACTTACCCAAAACTAGTTTCAGGTGAGTTCACACCTTGCCAAGCACTGCTGTAATTCTCTGTCAGCCAGGACCACCTTTTGTGAAGTCACAACTTACCAAGGGAGCATGACAACGTGTGGCAGCACAATGTTGACTAGCAGGAGGCGCTGTGGAAAAATAGGAGGAAATTTGTAATGAAAACTACTTCGTCCTGTGGACCTGACATCCACACCAGACATGGTTAGGGTTTGTCTATTTATTCATTTTGGACTTTTCCTCACTTACAGAACACCCATCTGTGTCTGGAGAACATTAGATGGTTCCTGGAGCATTTCTGCTAGTTTTTCACCCAAGAGGAATCCATTTTGCTCAGTTTGAGACTGCTCCAGGATGCAAAGCAAAGTACAGGAGGTGGGGATAGCCCACCTATAGATTGACCTAAAAAGCACACACCAATATGCACTGGTGCACTGACATCAGCTCAGCCTTAGAACACCAAACTACCTCCTACTCAGATGCATTCATGCTTCTGACCAGTAACTTTTTTTTAAATCCAGAGCTTAATATTAGATTCCTTTTCAGCCAGGCATTGTCTTTTTATGTATATATTTTTACAAGCATTCAAGCTACAAAGGAATCCATTCTGAATTGAATCTTCTGAGTGCTGCCACGCAATAAATACTACATAACAAACATAGCAGTTTCACACCAGAGACCCTTTCTCAAAAGGGAAATTTAAGTTAAATCACTTGCATTCAGTGCTGATTCATGACAGTGTAAGGATACTTATGCCATTTTCTTTGTAAATACATTTTCCAACATAACATTATGCTTGCATAGCTCAGGGTAATATATCCCAATATTGATAGTCCACATTTGCAGTCAACTCAGTCTCTGTCTACAGAAACATGGGATTCTTGCAGTCATTCCTTCCAACACAGCAAGGACTGAGCTGTTCAAATCACTTATACAGCTCAGTTGTCAGAGGTTTCTAGGTCACTTTGGACACATTTAAGCAGTAAAACTCGTGGAAACAATGGAACTTGTAGTGTTGCAACATCATAGCAACAAAACTCAGCTAATGTAACATTCAGTATTCTGGTATTCTAAAATAAAAACTTGATTTAGAATACCAGACAACAAAGAATCAGTCAGCAAATGTTTCTTGGCTGGTATGAAGAATTGAAGAAAAGACTAGAAAAAGGAAGAAACAGAATCATGTCACAGAACAGCTGGTATTTGCAATAGCTATTTTGGATGGAAAAAATTTTAGAACTCAGTTTAGTCACCCCTAGCTCATGTCCAAGGATAGTATACACATGCTCACTGCAATGCCAGACACCTTCCATAGATCCATGGCCTTTCAGAGACCAGGTGGGATTCCCTGTGGCACCTCCAATAAATACTGATGCAGGTACAGTTGAACTTAGCTCCAAGAGTGAAAGCCCTTCCAGACAGAGATCCTGAATGTAGGTATCTAAAAGTCACCTAACTTTACATGAGAGAAAACAAGGGCTTGAATCAACAGTCTGAGTGGTAAGCAGACACAGACAGTTACTTGATGAACAATAACGTTAACACTTAATCACCTCATCTCCCTGGCTCACTATTTGGAGTTCAGCTGTATTAGTATTTTGCACTAAAACTGCTCAGTACATAGAAAGCACCTCTATGTAGGATGCAAGCCTGTGAACCTGCAATATTATATTGCCCAATTAGATAATATAGACCAAAAATAGTTCAAAATGATACGAGGTTTTGGTTTGTTTTGGTTTTTTAAAATGAAATGCAAAAAGAATTAGGGAAGGTACTAGCCACTGTACCATATGCTCCATGTAGCAGTTGACAGCTCTAAGCCTTTTAATATGTACCTTACCTACCGATTGTACATTTGAAGGCTTACAGAAAGAAGTAATGTTTAGATTGCAGAAGCGGTGATCCACAGAACAGCGCACTGCTTAAATGCATGTCCTTAAACTCTCCTTGGATCGCAGCGTCCTCCGCATGCGAATTTCCCGCGTGTCCCCCGGCGCGCGGGGAAGAGCCGCTCTGCAGTTCCCGCGAGGCACCGCTGCGGGGCGCCCGCTCACCGCGGCACGCAGCGCGGCGCAGCGCGGCCGGGAGCGGCAGCAGCGCCACAGCGGGGAACGTTCCAAACGGCTTGGAGAAACCGGAACAAAAATAAACCGGCTCTCTAAATCGGCATCGCATTCCTAGAACCTGCGCTTCAAACCCTGGAGTCACCCCCTCCCCCTCTCTTCTCCCCCCACCTTGGGATAATCAAAAACAATAGAAAACAATGGGCCAGAGCTGTTTCCAAATGAAATTAATTTCGGACTTGAATTCTAGCTCTGTGTTTATTCTACAGACATTACTAAGCTTCATTTTCCAAGAATAATTGTTAACACTATATTAACTGGTTTTAAAAGTTCCCTTGTGTGTTGTGGTTCATCTGTGTTGCAGTAAAGAAAATACAAAAAAAGGTTCATTCTGCCTAAAATATATATACATCTAAAAAGAGAGAAACCCCAAGCATCTTAGGGCTGAATGGAATTACCTGCAGCACCAGAACAGATGTGTTAATTAAGATCAAACTCAGAACTCATACGCCCATGTATACATACATACATATGTACATAACACAGAAACCAAAAAAAGCAATTGTTACTTTACCTTCTGAAAGCTCAAAGGCCCTAGAGAAGGAGAATAAATTTCAACTGTACACTCAAAAAGTGTTAAATGCTTCTTCATCTCTCCTAGTTCAAACAACCACTAAGTTAAATGTTAAGTCTAGTCATCATCTACCTCTCTCTGGCATGACTGCAACAACATCCTCCACCTGAATCTTTTTAGGTCCAACCAAAGAAAACACAGATCCTCCCGCCTGGTACTTGCAGGTGCACAGGTGGCTGTTGTTGCTGAAGTTCTCTGTGAGAGGTTGGATGGGCACCAAGAACTATTTCAATGGTATTCAACCTGCTGACACAAGTGTCAATAATACCTTCTGCAACACACACACAAACACACAAAAAAGTACGACCTCATGAGATATGAACCTGCTTTTGAAATTATCGCAAGAAATATTCCCTTTCAGCCAGGCACCACGAGGACCCTGCCAACACAGTTTCCAGGTACCAGCACAACGTTACCCATTAACTCTGCCCCAAAGCAGACCTTCTAAGTTATGGTCAAAATCAAAATTACAGCTGCAGACCCCAGGTGCGCCCTCCCTGTAAACTCTTCTGTAAGATAAATAGGACTGACATATTAGGTTAATGTGCCCAGTTTGGCAATAAATGTAATTTCACCTGAGTTAACTTCTTGCAGTATTCAAGAAGTTTACAAAGTCTGTCATAGAGTGGTAAATGAGTTTGAATGCCAATGTCCTCTTTCACATTTGAGGGTTTTCGCTAAAGATGGTCTCCATGCTCTTCACAGACACCCATTTCCTTAGAATGTATTTCCTTGCATTTCTTCATAACACTTTACCGACAAAGCCTTGGGTTTTGATGTGATATTGAATGTTATGATTGACTGCATTCCTCTACCTCCTTGGATACCAGAGTTTAGCTCTTAACTTCTGAGAAAGTAAACGGAAGTTAACCAATTTGAAACCAGCTATCTGAAACTGAGGACTGAATTGTGCTGTTCACAGAGTTAAAAAAAAATCTTTAAACTCCCTAATACTAATACTCTCTTTAGTATCTCTTGATCAAGGGGAAAACAGGGAGTGTTTTACAACGTATTTTCTCTGTTAAAAATGAACTTGATCATTTCATATATAGATATGAATACATAGATAACAAACTTATTTGGAAGGGTTTTTTTTCTTTTTAATAGAACAAGAAATCAATTAAATTTGAGGCTGTTGAGTTTTGGCGGGGGTTTTTTGTTTGTTTTTGTTTGTTTGTTTGGGGTTTTCATTGGGGTTTTTGGGAGTGGGTTAGGGGAGTTTATTAAATTTAGCATTATTTTCATCACGCAATCTACGTTGGGATTGTATCTTATTTTAATGAGTTGAGAGTCACTGTTATGAACCATTTGCTCACCCCCTTCACATTCTTATGTAAGTGCAATGAGGAGTTCCTCTCGGCTGAAAGCAAGATGAGCCTTTTGCCTTTGTATTAACAACATAACTTCAGTTTATGCCTAGCAAAAACACCATAGATGGAATCAAAAATTCACTGAGGCTGTCTTGCTAAATACATACACAGAGTACAAATATGTTGTCATATGTACACACAGGCAGCTTAAGTAAAACACAAGGAAAGAGTACAGAGGAAATACAAGGAAAGTAGCTAGACTAATATTAGCATATATCACCTGCATTTGCATCTAATGTCTAAATGGTGAAAATAAACATCATGTTTAATCCAGCACCAGTCTATTCTCTCCCTCTCTCATTCTTTGAAGATCCCCTCGCAGTGTCACATCATTGCCAGAAAAAGCTATTGTAACAAACAGCTTGGCTGCAGTGCGAGTTTGGCATCATCGAAACCAGCATTTTACAAGACTGGGAAACAAACAGACTCTGTAATACAGACAGAACCCTACGTTCCTCTGCACACCTGGCTGCACTGCCTGCCTGGGCCTGGGGACAGGGCAGAAAGCTGCACGAGCTGGCAGGACCAGACAAGTGCTGTGCATTTCCATATATCAGTGAGTCAGCCAGTCACCACGCAAAGATAACAGAACCTGGAGTGATAAGGAATTACAGGATGAGTGAAGGCTGCAGTTGCCAAAATGGGATCATTTTGCTCTACACCATGCCCTCCCTGGCCACATGTTGTTTTTTGTTCAGCTGTGTTATCCTCGGAAACTGATCCAGCTACACTTCTTTTCCCTGAAGTTGCTTCTAGTGATATCAGTTTCTGTATCTGGCATATCAAATGTCTGTGCTAACACAAAGTGAGAACAGCTTGCCCAAGATGGAGCTTGGATTGGCGTAAGTAACACTGGGAAGCTGCACATTGAGGGGTGGGAAGGGACACATAGAAAAGAAAAGCAGAAAAAGCTAATTTTGCTAATGAAAAAGAAATTCAAATTCAAATGTTTTTCATTAAAATGTCTAATAATTCTGCAGAAAAGATGCACTGCTTTATGTCCTATTTTGGATGTGTGAAACTTGTCATCTGAGAAGTCCTTTCTTCTTAAAATAGACCAATTTCTATTAATTTACTTAATACCCTCATATTTTAGGATTGAAAACTTATTATTAGACTATCCAGCATTAAGATGATGACTGTAAGAAGTACATTGTTTGAAGGCAGAAGTTTTTTGTCAGGCTTGTGAATGAATCTGCTAATAAATATTACTTTGAAACATAACTACAGCATTTTTAAAACCTACATGTGACAGTTTTGCAGCTGCAAACATTCTCAGCTTCCATGTGTACATCGCAAGCTGTGCACACAGAGACATACAATGTACTGAAGGCACTTTAAATTTGGATGATATTATCCCACACAAGCAAAAAAAAAAAAAAATTCCTGAATAAATCCTAGAAATACCAATGAGGAGGGGGGAAAAAAAAGGAAAAAAACCCCAAAGCTAAAAAGCTCACCTTTTTTTCTCAAAACATTTTTTATTTTTTTATTTTAGTGGATATCTTCCCACTAAAATGGACTATATTTTTTCTATTCCTAAAGTAGGTTATAGTCAACTGATACAAGTACATGGAGTTTCCTATTATACAACGAATCTGTTGAGATAATAAGTACCAGCTGGATCTATCCCCAACAGCAATAACAGTATGTAGAGCATGATTGTAATGCAACAGATTGTGAAGCAGAAGAGATGGTTTCACTTATAATAAGGCCCTTATGTTAATACAGTAACAGAAGAGAGTTGTGCTAGTACACAATGCTTCTAGCAAGGCCTTTTTGTTAATAGAGTAAATTATTTCAAAGGTGAATTCTCCAAAAATGCTGCCCATGGACATTTTTAGGAGCTTTATTACACATGCACTTATGTGCAAATGTGGGCCCACTGCTGAACGAAGTAGAGTCCCTGGTGACAGCGGATATTGGAAAAGGCTGATGTACCAAATGCTGCCTTCACCTCATCCTGTTCTAGCAAGTCTTGCCTTCAGGACCCCCAGTTGCCAGAGATCAAGGGAGAAATCTGCAGCAAGGAAGATGCATCCTTTGTAGGAGAGGATGAAGTTAAGTTGTACTTGGGCAACCTGGATTTACACAAGTCCATGGGCCCTGATGTCCTACAAGTCCATGACAACCTACAAGTGCTGAGAGAGTTCGTAGATGTCATCACGAGGCCACTTTTGATAATCTTTCATCATGGCAATCAGGAAAAGAACTCAAAAAGTGGAGGAAAGCAAATATCCCTTATGTCTTCAAGAAGGAGGACTCCAGGAATTACAGTCCAGTCTGCCTCACCTCAATCCCTGGCAATGTGATGGAGTAACAAATCCCAGAAACCATTTCCAGGCATATCAAAGACAAGAGTGTTAAAGGGGTAGTCAACACCACTTAACTCAGGGGAAGTAATGCTTGACACCAAGGAGATAAACTTCTACAATAAAATGACTGGTCTGATAGATGGAAGGAGAGCAGTGGATATTATTTACCTGGACAACAATAAGGTTTTTGACATTGTCTCACTTAAGAACCTCATAGAGAAGCTGTTGAAGCATGGGCTGAACAAGCAATGAGATGGACTGAAAACTGGCTGAACATCATGGCCTAGGGGATGGAAATTAATGGAAATCTAGCTGAAGAGCAATAATAACCAGTGTATCCTTAGGGCCAACACTCCTGTACAACATTTTCACTAATGGTTTGGATGATGGGGCAGACTGTACCCTCAGCAGGTTTGCTGGTGACACAGAACTGGGAGGAGTGGATGATTTGATGGAGGGTTGTGCTGCCATCCAGAGGGACTTGGACAGTCTGGAGAAATGGGCTGCCAGGAACCTCATGAAGTTCAGTAAGGGTAAGTGCAAAGTCCTGCATCTGGGGAGGAACAACTCTATGCACCAATGTATGTTAATGGTTACTCAGGGGGAAGCAGCTTTGAGGAAGAGGACCTGGGCGTCCTGGCAGACATCAAGTTGACCATGAACCAGCAATGTGCACTTGCAGTAAAGAAGGATAATGGACTCCTGGACTGCATTAGGAGTATTGACAACAGGTTGAGAGAGTTGATTCTTCCCCTCTTCTGAGCACTTGTGAGGTAATGCCTGGAGTTCTGGCATCCCCAGTGCAAGAGAGACATGGACATATTAGAGAAAGTCCAGTGATGGATTATAAGATAATTAAGAAAATGGGACAGTTTTCCTGTTAGGAAGGGTTAGGAGTGCTGTGGCTGTTTTTTCTATGATTCTATGTTTAGCCTGGAGAAGAGAAGTTTCAAGGTGGATCACATACGTGTGTACGTATGTCTGGAGGGAGGGTATAAAGGTATCGGAGCCAGGCTCTTTTCAGTGATGCCCAGTGAGAGGACCAGAGACAATGAGCACAAACTGGAACAAAAGAGACTCTGAATACAAGGAAATGCTTTTTTACTGTGAGGGTGACTGAGCACCGGCAGAAGTTGCCTAGAGAGGTGTAGTCTCCCTCCTTGGAGATATTCAAAAGCCATCTGGACATGGCCCTGGACAACTGGCTGTAGGTGATCATGCTTGAGCAGGTGAGTTTAACCAGACGACTTCCAGAGGTGCCTTCCAACTTCAGCCATTCTGTGATTCTGTGAAAACTTATACAAGCTATGCTTTGCAAATGTTACATGCTTTTAGCAGGCAAGAACATGTACATAGGGAAAGCTAAACATCATGCACAAGGAGTTGGCAAGCAGAGTCACAGAAAACCATTCCAAATGTCAAGTAGCTTAAAGGCAGAGCTGTGTTCAGCAATGAGTGAAAATGCAAACAGTTTAAATTATTTGACAAGGAAAATTTTTGTTTAAATCTCTTGTGAACTGAGTTTGTTTCTTCTTTAGGCTTTCCAAAAACCATTCTGCTGAGCAGCATTTACCCTTGATTTTGAGATCTTTAGAGCTATCCTAGTTTTTTGACAGATTCTGAAGTTGTGTGTTTAGCCGTAGCTGTTGTTACCTTCCAGAGTGAAGATTTTTTTGTCTTGCTATTGGCAGCTCTTAATATGTCACTGTTTCTATGTGTCTTCCCATACTAAAATATATTTTCAGATTTGTTTTTTTTCATCTAAAGGTGATGACCAAATGGTCAAATGGAACATCAGCTTGGAAGCAAAGCTAGTGGGAATAACTGGCCTGTTTGCCAAGTGTCTGCATACCAGTCCCCATCCAAGGTGGCCTGCTGACCGCCAAGAAAATTCAGTGACACACTTGTTGCTGGTAGTTCAAGTTGAAAAGAGCCACCTGCTGTCAGCTTGCATGATGTTGTTTTTCTAAACAAGGCTCACAGCATTTGGTACATGTTTTTTCCAAAAAACTCCAGTGCCCAGATTTTTGCTTCCCAGTTCTGATATTATAATAAAGCAGCTTGAAACATGCTTCTTAATAGCATGTTTTGCAGAAGGTAACTGCTCCCCCAAGGATTTAGTAATTTCTGAAGAAAATCCATAAATTTTGATAACTTTAATGATGTGTTTAAGATATTAATGTCCATTCCTGAATAACCAAAATTTTCTACACTATATTGTGCTCACATACAACTCTCATCTCTTTGAAACGTGACAGCATACCTGGGATGTATAGTCAGTGTTCTGTTGATGTGTAGAAAATAGCACAGAAAAGCTTATTGGGCTTCAAATGTCAGAAAATCTATGCAGGAAACAAGAATTTTAAAAAAAATTTATAATCAAGTGTTTTGTTTCTCACTCTGCAGTTGCTGGCTCATTTTTAGGTTGTCTTTTGATACTGGTGCAGTAACAGCACCTGACATAGACGCCTACTATAACCAAAAACATCTAACATTCAAACATCAGAAGCGGCACATTCATGAATTTATAATGGAAAGTCAATATAATTGAAATAAGTTTGCAGAGACAAATATTTCATTCCAGAAAAGAGACGTCAGCTCTAGAGATTGCTTACTGGTTAGTGACGAGGTTTTCCTGTGATAAAAGCACATTTTGGATGCAATAAGGTTTGGACACACAGAGGTTCCTGTAAGTCCTGAAAAGAGCAATTTCATTCACTCACCTCACATCACAGGTTTTGTCTTTGGAGTAACAACCTCCAAATGTAAACAGGATACATGTGCTCCCAGAACTTGGGCTTGAAGGCAGACTACTCAAAATGGAATAATAAAGATGCTGAAGTTGGATTATTTATAATAGTTTAAGCAGGTTTAGACAGGCTAGAACATCACATTCTCTGCTCTTCCATTCTCCTTGGACATGCTAACCATTGCCAGGAACTCAGGGATGCCTTATGATCAAAGAGACCAAAAAAAGATAAGAGAGACAAAAAAACCTCTCCTGCAATTTCAGCATATCTGAAATTTACTCTATAGTAAACATAGCTCTTTAATACACAAGTAGTTACCATGTGTGGATATCATACCATTTTCTAAAATTCAGCTACTTTTTCAGTCTTGTTCCTACCTTAGGAGAAGATTCTCTTTAATTTTCTTTACAAAACTATTTCTTCAAAATTGAAGGATTTTGCAGCAGTATCTTCGGGCAAAATACCTCCTCCACAACTAGTAAGTAATCAGAATGTTTTAGGCAGAGACATGCAGCACTTTAACAAATGGAGAAACCCAAATAAGCTTTTCAGGCCTTCCCAGAAGCAGTGCAGTTCAGCAGAGCCAGCACAGGAGGTCTCCAGCACACGCCGACACTCGTGCCTCAGCCTTTCCCTCATACACAAAGAGGAATAATATGTAATGCATATATACAGAATGCTCATAATGCTCATGAAGCATTTCCAGGTTAGCTTACCTCTCCCTGAAACAGCTCAGCCCACGTGTGCAAGGTGCCAAGCTCCTAAGTTGCAAATCTTGCAGAAAAGACAAAACAGACATGGGAAGCATTGCTGCCCATCAGCTGCAGGCACACACTGACATCCTCAGAGCAGTCCAGCTCTCATTGCTTACAGTCCTTCAGCTGCCTTCCTCTTCATCTTGCCTCTGCCTTCCTTAATTTCTCCTCTGACTATATGCAATTATACCATCTATATATATATACATCTATGCCATGTAATATTCACATGCTCCTGTTGGAGCACATTGCAATTCTCAGGCACAAACTGGTGTCAGGAATATTAGGAATACAGCTTTGATTTCCCCATTTCTCTCTGTTAGTTTCATAAACACAATATCCCAATGCCTTGTTATCCCATCCGTATTATTCTCCAGATGTTTTCTAGGTGTCTTAAAAAGGTAAAAGATATTTTGGGTACAGGTAAGAACCTGATCTTTTGTGAACATATAGATTATCATAGATCAGTTTGGATTCAAAGGGACCTTTAAAGGTCTTCTAGTCCAACCCCCTTGCAGTGAGAGCAGGGACATCTTCAACTAGATCAGATTGCTCAGAGCTCTGTCCAATCTGACCTTGAATGTTTCCATGGATGGGGCATCTACCACCTCTCTGTGCAGGTGTTAGATGTTCCAGTGTTCCACCACCCTCTTTGTAAGACATTTCTTCCTTATATCTAGTTGGAATCTATCCTTTTTTAGTTTAAAATCATTACTCCTTCACTCCTATCACTACAAACCATGTTAAAAAGTTTCAGCACTGAAAGGCCACAGTAAGGTTTCCCTGGAGCCTTCTCTTCTCTAGGCTGAACAACCCCAACTCCCTCAGTCTTCCATCATAGTAGAGGTGTTCCATCATTCTTCTTATTTTTGCGGCCCTCCTCTGGACCTGCTCCGATACGTCCATGTCCTTCCTGTGCCGAGGGCTCCAAAACTGAAGCCAGGACTGCATTGCTGGGGTCTCACTAGAGCAGAGTAGAGGAAGAGAATCACTTGATCTGGCCACTAGGTGGGTCAGGCAGGACTTGCCCTTGGTGAAGCTATGCTGGCTGTCCCAAATCACCTCCCTGTCCTCTATGTGCCTTAACATAGCTCATAGGAGCATCTGCTCCGTGATCTTGTCAAGTACGTCAGCCTTCTCCTCGTCCCTTGTTACCCATTTGCCAGCTTTGCTCAGCATGGGGAGGATGCTTTCTTTCTTGGACCTTCCTTTCTGGCTGACTACCTATATATGGCTCATCTCTGTAGAGCTTCAAGTGCTTCAGTGCAGCCAGCAGATCTCAGAGCAATGGGCTGGGGACTCTCACCAGCACCCTGTCCTTCTAACCCTGGCGTGTCATCCCACAGCTTGCCACACACAATCCTGGTATTATCCCCCTCCCCCTTCAAGTCTAGCTTAAAGCTCTTTCACTGAGCCCCACTAGCTTTTAAGGAAAGACTTCTCTTCCCCCTTTGAGAAATGTGAATCCCATCTGACACCAGGGTGCCTGGTGCTGTGTACGCCATCCCATTATCAAAAAATCCAAAACTGTCAGTAGCACCAGCCATGGAGCCATGTTTTAATGGTAGATCCCATCGGTTTCATCCCATGTAGCTGCCTGAAACTGGAAAGATAGAGGAAAGAACCACCTGTGCTCCAGATTCCATTACCAACCATCCCAAGCTCCTGAAGTCTCTTCTGATTGCCCTTGGACTACACATTGCAGCTCCATCACCACCCACATGGAACAGCAGTAACAGGTAGCAGTCCAAGGTTGGGAAGTTTCCTGATGTTGTCCTTCACCTGGATCCCAGGGGAATAGGCCTTGGCAACATCTGCACTGTACATTAGTGTCAAAGGAGACCATAAACATGCCAAACATACTGTGCTTGCCTCAAGCCTTGTTTGCCCCAGCACCCTACTCATCTATAAATACGTGTAGATGGCTTATTACTTACCACATCTTCGATGAAAGGGAGACCCAAAACCAGCACAAGGTAATGACCAGCAGCCAAAATCAGCCTGTCAACTTAAAAATGTAAGTTACCATCATGAATGCAGGTCATTTGATTTTAAAGAACAAGATTTCAGAATTGTTTTCTTCAGATATTAATTCTCATGACGTAATTTTAAGTAGTAATTTTCTCATTTTTACACCTTATTTTCTGAATTGTATTTTGTTCTTTGTATTAGTCTGAATTAATTTTGTCAGTCATTTATGACAAGAAATGAGACATGTAAACTAAAAAAATCTAATCTCACCTGACTGATGTTTCTAGCACTAATGGCCAGTGAAAGAACTGCTGTCACCCTGTCTTGCAAAACCAACTGCATTCAAGATTTTGTGTGTATTACACATGATCTGCATGTTTGTTGTTTGGCCAGAATGTGAGTATATACTGAGTGAAGGTCAGATTAGGATGATGTCTGTTCCGTGGTTTGGACTAATTCTCTTCCTTGTACATTTTTCTTTTTGGAATGAAATATGCCATTTTGTAACAAAAAGCTGGAAGTGCTAAGTTCATTTTTTTTGTGCTGGGCAAAAGCTCAAGATTGGAGTAAGCATTCACTTTGTTCAAATTCTCCAGACCATTATACCAATATCAGTCTTAGTCATTTTATCACTATTTTTCTTTCTTAAGTATCTATGAGGAGGTCAATAACTTTAACTGAACTCCCATCTTTGAAAAATCCAATTTATTCTAATAAGAACAAATGCTGTGTCATCAACATGCAGTATTCCACAAGTATGTATTTTTAGCAGTTCTGTGAAAGGTATTGATTGGGTACATCTGGCCAATTCCATGTTTCTAAAATCCCAGCACATTTAATTTATAAAATAATATTTCAGAAAGAAGGTGACCTTCACAGAGCAAGCAGTGTTTTTTAAACTATTTAAGTGTGCATCTATAATTTAAGAAATCTGCCGAGAACTGGGCTTTTTTTTTTTGTTTTGTAACCTTGGCAATGCAGAGCGTGCTTTGAGAAAGAAAAAAGCCAAGAGTTATCCACTGATATTATTTTATAAATGCATACTGCCTTTCTCACAGGGTCTCCAGTCTAAATTAAGCATACAAATTGGGTGTAGTAAACAAAGGTAAACAGTGAGGAGGGACTGGAATGAAGGACAGATTGTGCTGGTACAGTGCAGTGAAAGCTTATATGCGAAACAAATATTGGTATAGGCTAAATTGACAAAGACTGCAAGATATATAGCTGAAGAGAGAAGAAAAGCAGTAAAGTAATGTATAAAACATTAACCTACAACCCCTAAACTCCAAACAGCAGCAACAGCAATTTACTTGACTATCCTAGGTGAATAATCAAAAGAACACCACTGATCCCTAGCTAAGTCAGCTTTATGCCCTTGTCTCCACAAGGACACAAGGCAGGCAGGGATCCAACAAGGCGCTGGAAGTGGGACAGCCCACAAGAGAGCCTTCAGCCCATCATGCCACAGGAGCTTGAACTACTGTCAAGCAGCTCATTTGGATGAAGGGGGGACATGACCGCCTTCAGCAGGTCAGCAATTTGCATTCTTCCCATTTATTTATGTGTGCCTTTTATTTATGCACACTTTCAGAGCGTCAGAAATATGCAGAAGCTCCTGCTTCAACCACAATGCCTTTTTGGCGTGACCCACACCAAATGGCAACTTTCATAAATGCCCATCAGGTCTGAGGGCAGGACCCTCTCAGCTCCGAGCTCCAGTCACACCAGAATAAACTGAACTGGGACTTCCACTGTGATGAAATTATGTAGCAAATCATGAAGCCATTGGGATGGCTCACTAGAGGAAAATATGACACAGGTCTACATCATAATTGGTGTTAGAACTAAAACACTGGATAATATAGTTGCAATATCAGGGAGCAGGAGTGGGGAATTAAAGGTAGATTATCCTAATACAAAGGAGTATAACTTTTGCTTTTAGAAATCTATTTAAAAAAACCACAGCATTACTGGTTTTCCACTGTTCAGAAATAAGCAAGTTTATTCACTCCACAGTATAAAGTGCTGAGAATGCCAACTACATACCTAGATAATTATGCACTTCTTACTTCCAGTCTTTGCCAATTGGACTAAGGAAGGCCTATCCTGTATCTGCAGCAGAAACAGTGGCAAATCTGGGCTACTCCATTTCCCAACCACAAAAATGATTCCTTTAGGAACATCTTATCAGGACAACCAGTACACAGCATGGAAGATTGTTTTAAGAAAATAATCAGCAAGTTAATATTACAGTACAGGCTGCCATGAGAAAGCTCCTCAGGCACCTGTAAATTGCATGAAGAATTAAGAATTCTAACAGTACAAGCTAGGACAGGATCAACATTTTCTTTCATAGCCATCTGTCTGATACTGAGATGCATCCTCAAGAGAAAATGTCTGCTTGTTGTCCAGACACCAACTGCTGCAAATGAAACTATGCCCAAGAAAGGTCCATCTTAAGTGTCAAGTGCAGCTTCTGCATACAGCATTAGTGCCCTTCAACATGAGGAAAAGAAATTGCTTGTGACACTCAGACTAGCAGCAGATGCAAAGAGGAACAGCATCAGCACTTCAGGAGGCAGCAAATACATTCAGCTGCAAAGATTTCTTTAGCAGCATACAGAAGTTGAAAGCGGAATTTCAGCCAAAGCTATTAAAATTATGAGGTCACAATCATCAGGACAACACTGGAACCAAGGACAAGTTTACAAGTATGAAAGGAATAAAGGCTGACACTGCAGATGCTACATAAACACCACTGAATTCCTGATTTTAGTTAAAACACAAATTCAGAAACATCAATGACCCTAAAGCTGAAATGAAAAATTCAAACAATACTTAGGTGAATAAAAAACAAACCAAAAAAAGTACTAAGAGCAAACGATGCAGTGTGACATCCCAGCAGCTTAAAGGTCAGCAAAGATTTAAAAAGATGCAGAGTGTGCCACACCTACTTCAGGAAGAACTCATTGCCCTCAAATTAAAAACAAATCCTGCAAAACAAAGGCTGAAATTAGAAACTTAAATCCAAGACTAGTCGTTGCAAAGACACCAAAATAATGTCTGCATCAGATCCAGGTGATTTAAACAAACATTTAATCACCTCATACTCTTAGTGACAGTTACAGACAGTGTCACTTGACTGAATAGAGTAACTTGCCCTCTGCAAGTGGACTGACATTTTGAAAATTATATTTGTACACAGTGACTCCACTAGATATTCAAACAGGCCCTTAAGGGAGCTTTGTCCACAAGCGATAACATTTTTATGTCCCTAGTGCAAAGATAACACGAAGGAAGGTATAATCATAACCTTCAAATACCTGCCAGAAATATCTGGAAGAGTGTAATTAAAATTGGCAATAGTACCTACAGGACACTTGCTGACCTCTGCAAAGCCTTAGTCCAATCCCTTACTGGGAAAGGGTGATACTAACTGCCTAAAGACATTACTCCAGCTACTCAGAAACTATGAGAATTTGCCAACTGCTGCATTCTAACTGAAATGGCAATGTTACATCCCGCTTACAAGCCACAAGAAAAGAAGTAGGATGTATCCAATCGAATCCTTAACCCAGGTAGCTCTGCAGTATAAGCAACCAAGAACTAGACACAATCTTCAGTGAATTACAGAAGATCCAAGGAGTCTTCAAACACATTAAATGTGTGACATGCCAGTTTCCATAAAAAGTATTAAAAGAGTGAAATACAAAGCTACACAAAAAAAAAAAAAAGCCTATGCACACCACTCTGGAAAACCAGCTGCTTGAAGAGCAAGTGCCAGAATGGAGACATCCCAACCAACTAAATGTTGTAACCACAGAATACTCTGAGCTGGAACGGAACCACTGTGATCATCAAAGTTCAACTCCTGACCCTGCACAGGACAGTCCTAAGAGTCACATCATGTGCCTGAGAGTGTTGTCCAAACACTTCTTGAACTCTGTCAGGCTTGGTGCTGTGCCCACTTCCCTGGGGAGCCTGTGATACACAACATGGAGGTAGTTCAGTCCTGTACAGGTCTTCAACAGTATTTTGTAAAAAAGCATGCTTTTATAGAGAATGCATACTGGTTAAACACAAAAAGCAGCAAAAACGTGATTTAAAAAAAATAATAGTGAGACTAAATAGACCCTTTCAATTACACAACAGACCCCTCTGCCTTGTAAGATTACTGTTTGCATTTGGGAAATCTGGCCAGAACCACAGCTGCTCCCTCAGTTCCCTCACCTCCCCAACTCCCTTCACTGGTCCTGAGCCACACTCCACTTCTATCTGACACAGACTTCAGCATGTAAAAACCGAAAAGCTTAAACACGAACAATCCAGCTTTCAGGCAGCAGTTGAGAAAAGGGCTGTGTACATGCAAACAAAGAACTGGAGTCTGAATTTGTGCTGTCTGGGTACACTCCTTTCAAGCTTTCTGAGCACTGAAGTGCTGCCTCCTTCCATTGTTTCTGAGGACTGCACACAAAACACACTTTGGGAGGAAGGAAATGGGCGGTGCTTTGTTCTACAAAGGAGCAAAGAGAAGCTGTGTGAGAAAGCTGCTAATACAAGCAACAGGAAGAGGTTAACAGGGAGGGAGAATTATGCATCTAAAGAACAACAAGGGAGGCATGAGAAAGAGGAAAAGCACGTATGTGCTGGGAAGAGGAGAAGCAGCAAAGTGCACCCTTTCTTAGTCAACAAAGCACTTAAAAATGAATGAATTGTTGAATCGTATTCAAGAGCAATAAATACATAAGCCATATGAACATGAATTTCAGTAAAGTCTTTGTTATGAGGTTTTCATAAATACAATGACTGACTTGCCAAATGAACTACTGCAAGGCATAGCATGCAAAATTTCAGGAAGCTCAGCCATCTTGCCAACATTAATTGAATATAAAATAAAATTCAACATTCTTCAGAAATTTTTATGTTCAGCCTTAATGACAGAAAGCCTTCTATGAGTTTCAGGGCCGTTCATCCTAAACATTGCACTGTGCTACTACCTCCTCTCAGGGAGCTACAGGAAACAGGACCCCAGGTTTCCTCGGAAGTTGCATTTCACAGGTTTTCTTTTTCTCCTCTACCAAGAAGGCACAGACTTCCTCAAAGCCCAGTACCAGAACCTGAATAAAATTCTTCAGCCAAGTTCTCAGCTAAAATTACTTAGAGTGAAATATTCACTTATTTCAAAGGTTACCCAAGACACAAACACTGTCCAGAATGTGTCATCAGCAAGGGGAAGAAATAAAACCAAACCAAATCTTTTGCATAACCAGGAAAACCTAGACTCTGTCCTCTAACTCAAACCAAAATAAGCAAAGGAAACAAAGACTGACAAATTAGTATATTGGAGGATGGAGAAGAAAATCAAAATGGACAGAAGTCAACCTGAAATTAGACTTTTTCATTAACACAAAAAAGCCAACGATTCTTCACCTGAATAAATACCTCAAAATCAAAATGAGTCTGCAGTGCCACTATATGGCCAAAAAAGAACAGAGCTCAGGAATAATTCATCAACCTACCTACTATAGCTACTAGTTTTGAAAGAGCTAGTATTTGCTACCACAGACTGAATAACAAGACCTGATGAAGCTGTCACATGAGGAGCTACACCAGATGACAGAAGCATTATAAAAATATAAGAAATGTGGGGGGAACAAACAAGTCATCGGTCTGATCTAATAAAACCTTGAGAACACATCTCAAAATAAAAAACTGTTTATAGATCCTGGATAAAATACGGAAAGGAATAAAACGCAAGGTAGAGGCAATATTGAGTAAAAGAAACCACCTACCTGCACGGGAGGTAATAAACTATGTGCTGTAAGAGATGGAAGTTTGGAGAGGGACTACTGCTGGAGTTCTTGATGATCAGATTATTAACAACAAACAATAATCATCATAGCACAAATGGTTGAGAATGCAGTGTTGGAAGGGACTGACAAGAGATAGATCAGAATGTTGTAAGAAGAGAATGTGATAACGTGATAATCACAATGACAAAAGTAGAATGAAATACAGATTAAGATGCAGATCATGCTTCATTTTAAGCAGTAGTTTTAGATATCTATATTAAAAGAAAAAAACCAGAAGCAACCAAATAAACACAACAAAAAACCCCAAACTGCACAAGATGCAGAGTGCATACAGAAGTTTCCATTCTACCTGTCCCACTTAAGTTTGACTTATCGTGACAGGACAGACAGGAAGACCATATGGCCACTGTAAGGTATAGGTACCAGGAAGGAGAAGGAAGAGAGCTGCTCAGCCTGAAGAATGTTTAATGCAAAAATCACATACACATATAAACCAGCATATGGAAGCTCATTATCTTTTGACAACCAGAGCAATGGATCAGTCTTCCAAGTAAGAAATGCAGCAACAGCACTATCTCTTCTTAAGAGCAAAACGTGTATCAAGGCCGTATGAGGGCTCCTAGGACTGTCAAACCAGAACAAATCCAGTTCTACACTGATGTTGGAAGCAGGGCCTCAGTGTGGAAGGCTGCTTTTTATCGGTGCAATTTCCTGTGTTTTACTTGGATTCTGACCAAAGACACCAAGGCAGAAAAGCCATCCTGGGCCTCACAGCCTACCTTCTGTTAGAAAGCCACAGTTCAGATCATCTTACTTGTTACATAAAACTCAGTAAAACTAGTTAAAAACCACTCATATTTCTCTAGATATGAGCAAAGCCCCAAAATGTATCGAACACAGCACTTAAGCAATTTATCTCTGCCACAGCTACTGACCCTGGCACAAGTGGCAAATTTTTCCTGGAACTGTATCAGAAGATAACAACTGCATGTCAAAACAGTTTGGTAGTGACTGAGAAAGCATTTTGATATCACTACTCCAGTGCAAATTTCACTGAAAAAAACTGTCAAACTTTACCCCTCAAATGCCTTTAAATAATGTTGCACTGGCTTCTTTTCCAGTGGAGACATCCTAGCTAAACAAGTGGGTGCTGCAGTGGTATGCAATGGGGTTTTTTCTATACCTACACACACATATAAAATGGAGTTTTATATATATATATATATAAATATAATGGGTTTATAGTCACATATAAAGGATTTCACTGCCAGCAAGGGCAACAGTGCTGCAAAGAAAATAATGCTCCTTTCAGATGTTAGACTACCTAGGCCAAAACTGCGCCTTTAAGGATGCACCGAATAAAGAAATAAAATCCAAATTCATTCTCCAAACTGAAACAGAGGACTGAGCATACTGAGGACCAAGTAAAAAGCTGAGGGAGCTGCAAGTCTCCTCTTAAGGAGAAGCCAGCACTTCTACTAAACACAAACTTGAGTTTTGACACAGAGAGCCAAGACTCATTTTTCTACAGAGAATGCAGTCTGTGTGTAGGTGTGTAGAGTGCCACTGTATAAATTTAATCCCAGGAAAATCAAATGAGAATAGTTTAAGATTATGCTGTTGATGGTTGCTAGTAGTTGAATACTTTCAACTCATTCCTACACACTCACCACATAAAAGCAAGAGAGAGCTTTAAAGGTTTTCATATTCTAGTAAAAACTCTAAATTTTAATTTATCACATTTTTGATGGAAAACACAAAGTAACAGATTCCACCTTACATCAGCAATAAACTTACTTTCACTCCCAGCCTTCTCTCAAAGCATGCCATTTTTAGACACAAGACTGTAAAGCTTACTTAAAGGGCAATCTAGAGATAGGGGAGACCAAAATTATATTAATCACCTCAGATGGCTGCTGTCTCCTGAGGGGGTCAATTTTCAGACTAATTTTAACAATGTTCATATTTTGTTCAATAAATCTGTGTTATTTAATTTATGTTAGGGAGGCCGTTGCTGCTACATAGGCTTTATTCACTGAAGTATTTTTAATGTTTCATCCCATATCGAGGAATACATAAATATTAATACTTGCAATTAAATCATTACTTGAATTCTCCAGAGTTGATTTTGTTTCAACTATGCAACAATCCATATGAGACAGCCTGGAAATTTATTGTATTTCCTACTAGTCTTGAAGAAAATAGAGGGCTTTTAGTTTTGTTTCTATTTTAAAACAAAACCTGTTCTTCGCCTTAGGTTGACCAAATACTTGAGTCTCAGATTTACAGATGTAAAACATGCCTGCTTCTCCAAATGACCAAGATGAATCCATTAAAGCAGTACCACCAATACTGCAGCTTTTACAGATTCCTGCTGACTCCAACGTGCCATAGGCTGCATAAAGGAGTAGCCTCTGCCGCAGTAAGTTTCAGTAAAAAAAAAAAAGCTGCAAAAGAATACAGATAATTGAATGACATTTCCTCAAACAAACAAACAAAAAAAAATCCTTGGATTTCAGTGTTCTGTTCCATTTTGGTGAATGCAACACAAAATCCCAGCAACTGGTATTAACTTGTCCACATCTTGCTGCATCCACTCAGTAAGTACAAAATTCATATTACACATTCTACAACTACCAAACCTGTTTCAGAAGTCACACCAAGACCTTTACTTCTGTTGAGTCAGTTGCTGTGTTAAGTGTTGCTTATCACCCAGTCCACAATGAATTAAGCTATCTGTATTGGATGCTGTGTTGAGGATGTCTCTACATAATGAGTTCTAAAAATACTAATTACAGTAAGGAGGCATAAACAGGAGGATGGGGGAGGCCTGCCTAATTCAGTAATATATCAAGCATATACAAAAAAACTGACAAGTGTGCAAACACCTCACAAGTTGGTAAGAGGAATTTTTTCCCTATCACTCTGCCTTTAGTACTACTTGGTGACAATCTCACAGGTCAAATATATAAAAATGTGTGTTCATTCTACTAATATCAAAAGCAATGGTAATCTTTAGCTTGTCAAAATGTACCCAACAAGTATTAGCCACAGATTCACAGACAGTAGTTCCACTCACACCACAAAAATCTAAATCTGCATAATTTCTTTCCTTACAGTGCTAGAGATTACAGCAATAAAAACACAATGTTTACAAATCCTATCTTTTCAGTGATTTTTAGCTTTCTTACAATTTTAAGTGTGGATCATTTCTACACATCATCTATGTTAGGAAGACTTAAATCTAGACAGCATTTCCTTGCTTCTCTTTGCATTGAACTAATTTTAGATTTGGAAACGCCACCAGCCAGGCATTTCAAAGCTAAACAGGATATGGCTGTAATGGCTTTAGCAGTACCATTTTAACCCACTCATCTGCATATCATTGGAAATAAAGAATCTAACCTCTGGGGAAAAACTAAAATCTACAGATTTAACATTGAATTAACATCAGCTTTTATTACTGGGGATGCTATTGGGTGATTTTTATAATTTGAAATACCTTGTTTGGTAAAAACTCAAATGGATGACTTTCCATACTTCTCCCTACTCAAATGTTACAACATGTATTCCTTACTTTTACACCATTCAGAATATAAAATCAACACAATCTTACCTTTAAAACTGTTTACATTCTACATACACCTAAGGCCATACCTTTTTTGGCATCTCAAATGTTTCTGCTGGGGATGCTTGTAGTATCAGTCATTCTCACTCAGCAGTACACACACCAAAGTTTTCAAAAATTATCATCAGCACAACTGTGTATTAAGAAAAACTCCACACCAGTGGTTTGCCCACATCACTTGGCAATGTCCCTTTAATATTAATACACAGAGAAGTAAAATTTTTTCATAAATTTGTTCAAGTATGTGGAACATGTAAAATGCATAAGAATCAATATGGACTTCATTAATGTTATATTTATTTATTTTCCAGCTTCATACAAACTGGATGTAGAAGCATAAACATAGTACATTTCTACCATTTTCAACAAAAATATAACCAATATGTACAATTATTGTATTAAAAATACAAAAGGATACAGACTCCACCAATGTCTTTCTAAAAGACATACAGGTACAAGTAGTATCAAAAGTATGAGGAAATCACCAGTTAATTGTACATTCTGCACTTGACATCACAGAGCAAACTGAGATTAGCAGTCCTATGGTCTACAATTACTTAATGCTTATATAACATTTGTGCAACTTGTGATAGAGCTAGGATTTTTTATTTCTATATGCACATGAGGTCCATAGCCTTGAGAATAAAACTGGCAAATAATGCATATTACATGTAAAATTACAAATGCATAATTGACAATGTGATATATAAGCAAATAGACAAAAGCTATGATTACAGGAGAGAGAATTAAATAAAGCACTGACATTTGTTTGATACAGTGAAAAAACACTGCAATTTGATCTTTAAAAGTTGAAGCTATTTACGTTTATCTACTGATCAATATGATCAGCTGAGTTCAATGGAAAAAAAAAAATCCAAGACCAGCAGTTCCTCACATTTGAGTACTACTCGGATTGGCAGCCTTCACTTCTCCGGAGTCTGTGCAAAAACAACACAAAAATAGAGGGGAGGGTCATTTCAGTCATTATAGGGTTAATAGCAGCTGTGAGCAGGTGGTTGCTACACAATGGCCTTCTCTACACATGCAGTGTTCCATGAAGCCATTAACAGTTGTGACTATTTCTGCATTGCAAAGGCTGGCAAATCTAACTGTGTTATTTTATTTTATTTTTTTTTTTTACTCAAAGGCTCGATTATCCCCTAATGACAAAGTCAATAGATGGAGGTTATTAGATCAGTGTTAACAGCTGACACGAGCTGTGACATCCCAACTTGCCTTCACTGCAATGTTATCCAGTTAATTTTTATTTTAATATAACTACTATAGTTTTAAAAAGGAAAAAGTATATAACTTAAAGGTGGGGTTGCCATCTGTCTTATTACAATGGGACACTTTTTTTTAGCATGCCATCCTGTACTCCACAAGGCACAGGTATGAGACACACCGTGTCCTCTTCCATCACTGACCAGTTGCAAGCACTGTGTTTCTGCATTTACACCAGACCCGGATGAGGATGCCATTAACACTAACATCTACAAACTCATGAAGATTCCAGGGTGGGGCACATTAAGAGCAAAGCCAGGTGGTCAAGGAAAGGCTGCATCCTGTAACCTCTGCCTTCCCTTCTGCCCTGCTCAGCCATGTGATAGCAATATTCTTCCAGGAGCTCAGGCTGGCAACCCTACTTACAGGTGTGAAATAATACTGTAATTACTATTCAGATGCACTATTTGATCTCCCAAATGCAAACATACAAAACTGTAACAAAGGCATTGTAAACAAGCAAATAAGCACTGCCTCCTTGAAGGATCTCAAAGCAATTTTCTCTTTGTAGGTTAAAGGCCAAATGTAATTTGACAACTAACTTATCTCATTATCCCAATGAGACTAAGTGCTAGGATTGTGATTAAAATCTAAAAGGAAGATTTAAAAAAACCCTTCCAGGCATTGGGAAGTGCAGCCAGAGTTAATCATCCTGATGTGATGATCTTGGAATTTGGAATGATACTGTGTGATGTGGCAGACAGCGACAGTGGTAGCTTGGAGATTGCTGCACTGTGCATTTCAAGCAACACAGTTTGAAAAGTGCCAGGGCGATTTCTTCACAGTATTTCACATGCAAGGGGAGAGGGGACAGAAGGGGGAGGGGCAGAGGAAGAAGCCCCATGCTGCTTTAAGGCAGGGAAGGAGGCAAATAGGTCCACCATCCTTTAATCATAGTTCCAAGGCTCCTATTCTAGGGACGTCTTCTTGTGCTCTCCTTTAAGGTGGCTCACTCTGGATCCAGAAAAGCCCAAGTCTTAGACAGCAGAGACTTGTTCATCTTCTGCAAACATAACAGGATAAGGGAAAATAGAATTTAGTTCATAAAGAACAAGACTGCTACTGAATGAAACAAGCTGTGCATACAACTGTGTATATTGTGCTCATGTGTTTTCCATTTCATTGTGTAAGTATATATACTTTAAAACAATCTAAATTTCAGTACATTTCAGGTCTCATGAGACATATTCCTTTGGAATTTTGATCTTGAAGAAAATAAGACAATTGCTTTAACTGAGCTAGATGCAGTTCTTCACCCTGAGGAGCACAACAGATACTCCTAGATATCTAATAGCTTCAGAAAGGCATTTGACATTTTTCCCTAAATATATTTTCAGTTTAGTCATCATTAGTAGAAACAATTAAAATTCTCTGTCATGGTAACTCTCAAAGTTTGAGGCAATTCAGTTAAGGTGGACTTCATTTTTTTTCTCATCATGTTCAACTGCAAAGTTCATCCTGCACCTAAAACCTTAGTAACTAAGCAGCTAGAGGGAGAAGGGGAATGTTAGTCTACCATTAAGCAAAACAAAGCATTCATTCAAGTGTGTGATTTTGGCACCACCCCGCCTAAATTTTGAGGACCTAAAGGTGCAATCCAGCTACACTTGCTCTCCATAGAAAAACATCACGGTTGAGCAAAAGCATAAAGATGTAGACACACTTGGACCAGGAAGGTAGCGAGACAGCAGTGGGCTCATCATGTGAAACAGTTGGAGTGGAAGACTCAGTGTCCACAGTGTAAAGAGTTTCAGGAAGAATGTGAGCGACTATCCAAATAAACCTGAGCAATGATGCTCTACAGGGTGGATGGGCAAGCATTCTGTAGACCAGGATACTTTTTTGATCACTAAATATGTGGTTAATGTGGAAAACCATGGCAGGCTGGGCTGTACAAGGTGAACACAGGCACCTTCAGAGAAGCTGCCTAAGCCAACTGCTTGGTTGTCCAAGATTCAGGTGAACCTACGTTCCAAATTTTAAATCATATTTAGGATGAACTGAATTCCTTCCCTTCCAAAAACTTAACAAATAGCGAGTTTTGAAATGAAATAGAGTTCAAAATTATGGCAAGATTTGCACAATTTGCTTTGTGTCTGTGAAAGCACTGACCAGTTTTGCAAGCAGCACACTCAAAATGTAACAATTAGAAATTTACCATCTTCCTCTGTGGAAAACCCTTGAGACGGATAGTGAGCAAGACGTGGATCTGACTCATTTGGTTTATGCCACTGAGGTTTGTTCACGGGCCTGCCAGTTGAGTGGCCGTGCGACTGCTGCTGTGGAGTTGCTGTCCCATGAGTCTCACATGTCCGTGCCACCATTCTAGACCTCTGAAGTGCTATGTTGTAGTCTGGAGGCTTCCTGGTTGGATGGGAGCCACCTTCTGCAAACTCAGCAATAGGTATTCCTACATAACCGGGAGGAGTCGGAGGTGGTTCCCGATATCGACCCTCTTTTCGTGCTGCAGGAAAAACAACGGATGATTGTAAGAGATAGGACAAGAAACACTGCTCAAAGGAAAATAGACAGCTAAAAGCTAAATAAACATCAACCAACTCAACAGCCCAGGAAGAGAAAATCTGAATGACAAAGGTTAACTATCATATGCTAGACAAAGAGCTTGTGAAAAATAAATCAATCAAGAACATAAAGAACATACAACACACACAGAGAATGTAGCTATTCTTCCAGTAGTGAAGCATTAGTCTAACAAAATTCACCAAATTACATGGGGAATTTGTCCAAACTTCACAACTGAAGCTGTTCCATCAATTGTATAGAAAAAAAAAGTACAGCAATCAAAGTCACATGGAAGACTCTAAAGACTCTAGAGTCCACAGAAGTAGCAAACATCAGGAATTTTGGCATCTCCCCAAATGCATCATTATCTTAATTCTGAAGATGGGCTTCACATCCAAGAGCTCACTCTTTTGTTTTTAGCATCTTGAAGAGGAAAAAAGAAATGCATCTGATACATTATTTTCTTCCTACAAATCTTACTACTTAATGAGGCATAACCTACAAGACGTATAATTCCAAGAGGTAAGGAAGAGAGGTGGGCTTCATCACCATTCTATTTGTATGCAGTACTGCCCGCAGCCCCTACAGTTGTACTCTCTGCAAAATTAAAACTGAAAGTATTCCTGTAAGAACAATGACTGAATATGACTTTATCTAGGAGATGGAAAGACCACCACCTAGCCTGTGGATCTCACTGAGATGTAACTGTTTACCTGAACAAGTCTTAGCTCTGGGAATACTGAGAAGTTCTCTCTTGGAGAGAACTTTGAGGGGAAAAAACAACAGTTTAAGAATCCTAAGCATCTGCAGGGACAGATAGGCAAGAGTCTCTGTTTCAAAGCACTTACAGAAGTCAGCTGGGACTTTGGTACTGAACACTTATTGTGGGCCCAGCCCTTTAACACACGACCACTTTAATGACAAACCTTACAAATACAGCAGGAAAAACCACGGACACAGACAATTTACTTTCCACAGCTTGTCATACACTGTATATTCTTGCATAAGTGGTGATGACAACACCACCCTGCATTAGGCAGCATGATTTGACTGAAAGGACAGTACAAGCTTAAAACAGACTGGTGATACTTGGATGCAAGTTTTTATAGACTAAAAATAAATCCTTGGTATTACAACAAAACCAAATCATTTCCAACAGCGTCTAAGTATTTTGCTTGGACAAACTGTTTTAACTGAGCAAAGCAGCATGAAAAAGTTTCTGAGAAACTTTATTCAAAGATTTCTGAAAATCAGAAGAAATTCTATAGAAAAACTCTATTGTAGAAAAATTCTATTGAAATACTGCAATGTCTATTCAGTGCAAAAGAACTATGTAAACCAGCGGGTTCTGTTGGACAGTGATACACAGAGTTACATCTGCAGGACAGTTAGCTAACAGTAGTGAAGGGCATGGAATTGTGTTGGTTTGAATTTTCAGGTCTCTTTCATGTTCTTTCAAGTCTCTAAAAATGTAGTGGCAAGCACTGCCCTGAGAGGCAAGTTTGGAAGCACACCTGTTACACATTCTGGAGGAAACCAAGGGTATCAAAGAGTAAAATTAGAGATTGGCATGAATCTGTACAGCTTCTTCCTCTTCATAGTCCAGGGATTTAGATCTGCTCCCAAGCTTTGAGGCAAAAGACCACTGCTAAGCAATATACTTGGGCAGAAAATGGAAAAGCAGTTTATTACAGTGGTCTCAGCATGACCTCAATCTGGCAGACATTCAGCTGTGTCAGCAAAAAATGGCTTTTAGATAGTTCTTCATATTAATCTGACAAAAGGTAAAGCGAGGGGGAATGAAAGGAAGAAAAGAGGCAAAAATGCAGAGGTATTGGATGGCCCATGGATTGGGATGCATAGAAGGAACAATATGACAAAAATGTTAAGCTCTGCTAAAGACACCTTCATACTAATTTATATATTATCTGATCTTTCCATTATTGAATGCATAGAAATGTATTTCAGCTCTAAATTCTTTGAAACCTCTTCACTTTCTGCAGAAACATTTCAGTTGGTATTTAAGCACAAAGGGATCCCATTTTCAGAAGTAAGGAATAGTCACAATTATCAGACAAGTCATACAAAGGTATACAGTAAAACACTTCTATAAAAATCAGGCCACATTTATTAAGATTTCTAAATATAGCCCATGGAGACTTACTGTGATGAGAAACTCACATTTCAGAACAGACATCTAAATACATCAACCTCCGAAAATACTGTCCAGCAGTTGAGCTGGTTTTTTGATGTATGGCAGGCTCTCTTGAAACACAAAGGCACTGCCAGCACTGAGAATCAACAATAAACGATATTTTCCCGAGCAATAAATCCACAGATGAAGGGAAAAATTTAAGAGAGACTACAAAATGTTCCGTTTTGCTTTAAAAATTTAAAAAAAAAATATCAAACCAGACAAAAGAAATGCAGAACAATATGAAAAAACTTAAGCAAATGAATTAAAATACTTCATGGTAAACGAAACGTAACTTACCAACAAGCCCCTTTGTACTACTTGCTGCTGCTGCTGTGTGAGCGGGCACAGGAGCTGGCTTTGTCTCCTCTGCTGGTACAGATGTTATGCTATTGGTTTCAGCTTCAATCGAAACATCCTTCCCACCCCTCCGCTTTATGGTACCTGTATCACCCTCGGAGTCCTCTCCCCAGTATCCTGTGGAAGATGCCCAGCTTGCTCTGGACTGTGCTTGATCAAGACCCTCCCTGCCTTGACTTTGCCTGCCATACTTTGTGCCATGGTCAGGGAACATCAGCTGGTCCATGTGACTGCCTGAGGCCCACAGTCCTGCCCCATCGCCTGAACTATCAAAGTGAGCATGTCCAAAAGGCAGAGTCTCCCAGCTTCTCTGGTGCTGGATTGTCTGGATGTTATCATGAGAACCACTTGAACAAGAAGTCCAGCTACCACGGCCACTGTCAGCTGCGTCGAGCGAAGCTCTGTCCCCCTGGTCCTGTGACAGCTCTTCTGTACTAGGAGAAGAAAGTACAGTTGCTCCAGCATACAGGCCTCTGGTCTCTGACAGCGGTGCATATGAGCTGGATACACATTGATGAGGGGGACAAAAAATCCAGTGTTGGAATTGGAAATCATGGACAAGACACACAAAGAGTTCAACAATCAAAGAAAAACAAAACATACTGGTGGGTTGGACTAGGTAACCTTTATGACATTTTAAAGGTCCCTTTCCATCTATTCTTTGATTCTATGATTGAAGGTTTTGATGCATTTTATATTGCATTAATAGCTAATTCAATGTTGAGAATATAACACTTTTCTTTCAAGTACATCCTCAATAAAACAAAAACAAACACAAACAAACAAACAAACCTGGATAGGTAACGTGCTGAAGCCTTACACTTCAGCGGAGTAATTTCAAAAGGTAAAATCTAAACTTTGCAAAAGCCCTTTAAGACAGGCAAACCACACTGACACACATGCAGGGAAACAGACAGGGTTATCCTACTGCTTTTCCAGCCATGCTAAGCAAATGGTTCAAAAGCTAGAAAGAGAATTTAGCAGGAGCTGGCTGATATTCAGGTTTACATTTCAGCTTCACAGAATTTTTTTTCTGCTTAGGAAACTGTGAAAGCTAACTTTTCAACATTTCCTGCAAATGGAAATGTATTTTAACCTTATTTTTGGAAACACATGCTACTTCATAGAGCAAGTATGTTTTCTGTAGCCTTTCAACGATTAAGTGAGCCTGACATGATCCCTTACACAGCAGCAGAGAAAACCGACAAAGTGTCACTTTTGCTCAGCAGATATCCAGGCTCCTGGGACTTGTTCTTCCAAGGCACCTTCCTATGCAGACTGGAACCCTCTTCTTTCAAATATTTAAGACATCTGATTAAAGAGTTTGCATAGCCTCAGATTCCCAAAGCTCAAGTACAGCAGGTTTGGAACAGGTCTGCCATTCACAGACCCTGCAGGATTAAAACCCCTGAAACCATTCAGAGGACTGAAGCATCCAAATAACAGCTCCAAAAAAAAAAAAAAAAAAAGTAAGTGAAGACAAAACAGGAGCCAGAGCTCCAATTATTTTCACACCAAGGCTCACTGCTAGAGATTTAGAGAACTCCTCACAGCACTAGCTTCCCTACCATTACAGAAGTTAATTACCTAGAAAATTACTAGAAAACCAGCAGTGTAATGTGAATTTTAGCTTCCAATTATTGTTGACTAGAAGACATATTTGGAGTAAAATATTTTGGAGTTAGACAAATATGCACTTTTCCATGAAGCAGACTGGAAAATTGCTAGCTATTTCTGTTCTCAGTTTGATCACTGAATAATTGCATGAATATCTCATCTAATTCAGTTAATTTCCCATGGAGAAAGCAGGCTAGGGTACTAGTCTGCCACAAAGTGGGTAATCTACAGCGCAGCTGAAATGCTCAGATGGTAACGTCCACTGAGGTAAAGCCTTACTGCTGTAGACCTCACCACACACTCAGGAGTGCAAAACCTTTTCTTGGCAGGAATGGAGCATTATCACAAAATGCAGCACTGAAGTAGTAGTTTTTTAAGAGCAGAGGAGAAAAAAAAACATTGAGAGATACACGGGAAGTTACATGGACAAATATACATGCCACATGCACATTATATGAAAGTATAATATAAATAAGCACAAATAAAATTCTTACCCTAAGCTGTACTGATCTGGTTCAATCATGATTCTTCTATCAATCCTTCCCACACCAAGATTTGTCTCCACGATGCTGACAGAATGCCTCTGTCTCCTCTCATCATGCAGGGAGACTGGCATAGAGTCAAAAGAGGAATTGCTGACAATACTAGATCTAGAAGAAATTTCACTGTGACCAGAATCGGAAAAGTTATCCACAGTGCTGCTTGGAGCCAAAGTGTAGCCTGCAAAGGGAACATCACGTTAATCAGACTCTTCAAGATGCCTGCTCAGTTCTCATCAGGCAGCTGGCAATACTGCAATAAAACTGGCAATGAAACAAAGCTACAATTACATTTACATAGCACTGCAAAAGAGAAAGACACACAGCAAAACTGTGTGACACTGTATCTTAATCAGAGGTTTAGGATTGTGGGAACATGTACTACTCATTTACAAACCAACTGCTCTCCTTCCTTCTACTCTGCCCTCCTCCCCTAAATTTTTTTCAAATTCATCATCTTACTTGTATCCTCACATTATGAAATGTTACTTCTCAAAATCTGCCAGTGCATAAACACTGTCTCCAAGGCTGGAAGGAAAGAGATGCTCCGGTTGAGATTACTGCTTGAAGTAATCCCCAAAACTCTCTCATACAGTGTTTCTGTTCTGCAAAGCTATGCTTCAGAGATGAACAGATACATGAAGCCCAGATGCCTGGGCTGACTGCTTAGTACATACCCTGTCTGAGAGAGGAGCAGGTTTTCAAGTTTCCTTTGTGACACTTGGCTAACTAATTAATTCCACATTACCAGAATTATGGTGAAATTTGGAGGTAGGCAGCACTGACACAGCTAGACTCAAAATAAAATCTGCAAACCATGTCACAGAAGCAAATTCAGCAAATTCAGCTTTTGTTTCAGTCTTAAACAAATTGTGCTGAATGTTCTTGCCAGCTAAGTTAAAGATCATTAAACAACACATCCACAAATCACCACAGTTTTCATTTTTTGCTTTCACTCTACTCATAAGTGTCAAAATTACTTCAACTGATCTACCGCAATTCACTTGCTGAGAACATGGAATTAATGTTGTCATTTTTATCTGAAAGAACGCATCATGTAACCATCAAACCAAGGATTTTTTTTAATCATGTTTATGATTTGCTTTTTGCAAAAATAAAATACTTTTCACACTAGGAGTCAAGTACAGAATTCCAAATCCTTTTTCAAAAAATGTATAGGCCTGACCATATTTATATAAGCTCTCTCTTTGCTAATGTAGTGTTTGGGAGAAATAATGATGACCGCTTACAAGGACTCAAGATGATATATCCTCTACATATTATCCTCCTCCATCTGACCTTAGTAAATAACCTTCAATAGAAGTCATTCAGCCCCAATGTATATTTTACCATAATGCTATATTATGCAACTGTTAAACTGAACTTTTATGCTATTCTGAAAAGAGAATAACTTACAAGTCACATGCAATACATCTAGGCTATTATACTTCCAAAGTGTCTTTTTTTTTGTTTAAACTACAGGACAATGCCTCCATACTCTGTTTTATCAATTCATAGCCAGAACTACCATGAAAACAAACAAACAAACAAGTTTTTAAAAAAATCCTTTAAAGTCCTAATTTCATTTTAAAAAATAACTCTTATGAAATCACTTATAAAGATCTTGGTCAAGAAAGCTCCAATGTATAATACCATTCCTCAAAAATTCATACACACGGTTTAAATAATCAGACTCCTATTATTCTGTATTAGATATACATATATTATTCTCCTATTATTCTCCTACTATTATTCTGGAGTATAAAATACAAATTACAATACTAAATATTCTGATTTGAATTCCAAATATCTTAAGCCTTTCTGTCATACATAGGTCACATCCCATTCAGATGCATGACACAGCAAAAAACTCCTCTAATAGACCAGCGTGGTCAATGCCATACAAAGATTTTAAGATTCAACCTGCACATCCTTTCACTGAAGGCAGGAAACACTGATCATAGGAATATTTTTTGTCAGAAGCAGCTGCAGTGAGAGTGACCTACTGCATCAAATCCTGTATCATACCAGGCTATCTCTTCTGGCTTTTGATAACCAGAGGGCTTTCAAGTACCCTTGAAATCAGGTTCACAGCTACCTTTCATGTATCCCACTCTGCACTACATTTCCTGCCCTCTTGCTGACCACATGTGACAAAAATAGGAGCAGCAGTACTGAGTGTCCAAATTCTCTCTCAGAAGCTTCCAAAGTCCATGAGCTTCAAGAAACAGGATGAGAAATATCGAACATCTACTACCTTTCCTTGGAGAGCTCTGTGGTGAAGTAGGAGGAGAAGACAGCTGCGAAGATGCACTTGAGACAGTGTCTTCAGATGCTTTCTTGTGACGATCCAAACTTCCTTCTTCCGATAATGAAAGGATTTTCTTTAAAGCTTGTGGGGAGTTAATGCCTTTAAGTGAGAATTAAAGTAGGCAGATGTAAAGCCCAGTATAAATACATCCTTATGTTTCACAATGCATTTATAGAGCAGACACCCCACAGGAAGAAAAAGCTACATTTTTTTCCTGTATATTCCAGAGTTCCTGACACCAGCTTAAATGAAGCAAAATGTTTAAACCTATTCCTGTTTAAAATACAGTGCTTTATTTCTGCATATTAGTGCAGACAGTCTTTCATTCTGGCCACTTAAATACTTTGCCACAGAAAACACAGTGAAGACTTGATGTTGCAGAATACTGATTATACAATATATAATTGAGGATATGCACAGGAATGGTTACTGAGAAACCTGAACTAAAATTAGCTTAAATACAGACACACACCCATCTCACTGGTTAGTGAAAATTTATATAGTAAGGATTCAAACTGTTCTCCTGTTTCTTTTCTATTCAGAGTAGCCTAGAAGGTCAAAGAATGTTGGAAAGAAAATTAATAAGGATTAGGCTCACGAAACAAGGCCATCCTGCAGCTGCCTTTCTCTCTCTCATTTTTGAGAACTATCTCTGCACCAGCTTATTTTGGGAAACCAAAGAGTAAAAACATCCTGAAGATGATGTATGATGTAAAGATCTAGGGCATCAAGAATTGCTTTTCCCAGGCCACATTTATCCATCTTTCTCTTCCCCTCCCCTCAAAAATACACCCTGGGACAGCCTTATAAGTGAAGACAGAGTTTCTCTGACAGTTTTGCCAATGTTTGTGGTACAGGTTATTTCCAAGCATTCGTGGACTTCATCTTTGATCTGTTGGATCACAGCCCTGCTAACAATAATTTACAGCTGCCTGATCAGCATAACCTAGTCAGTTTTCAGAAGCTTTGCCACAATGAGCAAAAAATGCAGTCTATGGAGCTTCAAAGTCCTTTTAAGATTAAAATTTAATGGTAAAATCAACAAGATCTAGATGAATATTGAATTGTTTCTTGCTCATTTTTCTGCTTCTAATGCTTTGTTGGAGCCTAAGCAGTGCATGAGGAAAACCAATAAAGAGTGAAATCAGAATTAAGCTCTTGTGCAATAACCATCATGAAAAAGGAAGGGCCAGTTATGCTACATATACTTACTAGGGATATTACCCTACTTGTGATTTAAGGGGTTTGTTAATAATGCATACACGTTTTGTACACTTGTTGGGACACAGATTTGGAAATCAGGGCAGAAAAAATTCCTATCGTCTGGTACCTTTCTGTGGAATATAGAGGCAGCAACATCTGCGTAACAACCATAAAAAAGAAGAAGGGAGTAGAAGCCAAAGGGACGATTGTCAACGTGAAAGTTCAGACCCACATTTCTAACAGGACTGCCAGCTTGAGCAGGCCTGAATTTCACCTTAAAAATTCAACTTGTGAAGAGACACCAAAACTTTTGAGGCATCTCAAGAACTCCATGTCCCTAATTCCTCTAGAAAAGTTAAGGCAAGATCCCAGGGCAAACGGTGAGAAACATTTATTCCTTCCAGCTGCTACTAAGAGGTAAATACTTATACTGATTAAATTGTCAGGATGCTTTCCCCAAATTTCTTTCTTTCCATTTCCAGAGAAGAGAACTATGCCTAGACACTGCACGAATGGGCACAACCTGTGTATCACACTGTCAGAAATAAAAGTGTGAACTTTACTTGATTAAAAATGTCTTCCGGATATAGGCAAACAAACTTCAGAATATGAAACCAAATTCTTCCCTGTTCCACCTACCGAATGGTGGGAGGTCTTTGACTGGCACTTTCTTGCGAGAGGGATAAAGAGACACGGCGGGGACCTGCAATGCTTGGTTTACTTTATGCTGCTGCTGCTGCTGCACTTTCTGCTGGATGCCCGCCCGGGGAGCCACTGGTGACGTTTCAGATTTCCCAGATCGCTTGTCTCCGGTGTTCTTCGGCACTTTGAAAGAAAGGGGACAAAACAATGAATGACTACTAGCTAAAAACACAGTGGTGTTTTAGTCTGAGCAGTGCAAAACCCTCTGATTAACAATTAAAAGGTGCTCAAATACTGATACAATTAATGCAGCATGATATCTTTGGACAGAAAAGATGAAAAGAGGGGGAGATTTAACTCCATTTAAAAGATGTACATTATCAATGAATGTTTCCTTTCTCAAAATAAAGCCCTGATAAACAACCACTGTTACCAAAAGCATGACCAGAAGTTATACTGGGCTATCATAAGGACTACAAGTGATTCAGAACAGAAATACAATTACTAGTTTTCGCTGCCCTGCAGGAAGGGAAGGGCACAGGATACAGCATTTCCTAAAATCAAAACGAAATGGATATCCAGGATAAGGTCCCCCACTGCTGCTCCAGGTACAGCCCTCTAGGTATCTCTGGAACACCTGGACATAAGAAAATCCCCTACTCCCTCAGAATAACCATATCACTATTCACACTAATAACCTAAGTACATCAGAAATACAGAAAAACTTCTGACTCCTCCATACCCTTTGTACAGACAAATCTAAAAAAGCCATTGTACACTTCCAGTGGGACATCATCTTAAAGCCTTATCACCTGTATAAATACTGTGTCTCTATCCTGTTAATCCACAAGATTATTTCCTTAGGAATCATAGACATTTAGTACTTGAAAATGACTAGACAAATAATTTTCTACTTCATTGTCTAGTTACTGTTCCCAATTGCTTCATTGGACTAGAAACAGTTATATTGAACAGTTTTCCTGAAATCCGCAACAAATGACAATGCTCACATGTGTTGGTGGCTGGCTCACACTGCAGAGAGAGTGTCTGGAGGCTCTCTTCATCCATTTCCAGATCCAAGTTTGAGAGATACTGCTTCACTTTCCGTGCCATCTGAGCATCTTCATAGAGCTTTTTAGCATTAAGAAAGGAGCTGCGACGGACCCGCTTTTTATGCCCCCCTGTTTGTGCAACATCCAGCACGGCTGCATTGGTACTGCCCTGGCTGAGAGACCTGGAGTGAAGGGGACAGGAGGGGGACGAAAGAGAGCAAAGGTATGACTTAGTCCAACATGGTATCACCTGATAAACGTGAAACGTGCAAAAGATTGCATGAATGTCAGTCTATGATCAAAGCTTACATGCCTCATTCCAGTAAGTCAAACAGCTATAAAAGACAGAAAGATGAGGGGCAGGAAATCTTTTAACTTGGTTACAGGCACTATTTTAATGGCACAGATATTTTAACCTATTCTGCTCCAATGAGGCAATAACACTTCACACATCTAGAAAAGCATTCAAGGTAGCTCTCTCACATAAGCCATCTACTGAGAGGACTGGAGCAACAGGAAAAGCTCATGCAGTAAGGCAGTGCTGACAGAAGACTGTAGTTGAGGTTCAAATTCCAATACATGTAAAGGAGGCATTTTGAAAGCCCTCTATGTTTTAAATCAGACTGTATACAAAACATACAGCTCAGTTTTACAGAACAGAACTTCTTCGTAACTTGCAAGACTGAAGACACTTTTGTTAAATAAAATGATCAGCTAGTTCATGATGAAATAAATGTCATGCACATTTCAATGTATGTATACCTATATGAAAGCTATGCATTGGTCCTGAGTTGTTAAGGTAAAAATGATGGCTAATTGTAATATGAAAGTAAGTTAGTTGAGCAGATACTATAAGTTCTAACTTTTGTATTTGATTGTGATAATTACTTAATAAGTATAAGGAACTTAACAGCTATTTTCAGCTGTTGCAACCTTGTCATTTTGTAATTTCTCTTTGACTGAAAGTCACTTCCTTCAGCAATTTAAATTGGAGGTGGGGGAGAACACCCCACTTCTACCTACGACCACGTAAAAACAATTTACAGCTTGTGTGTTTTAATCTCAAATCAAAAGCACTCCTAGATGTGTTTTAATCTCAAATCAAAAGCACTCCTAGATTAAAATGTATTGTCAGTAAAAAGGGTTAACAAAATAAAAAAATGTCAAAGCACCAGAAAATTAAAGGTAGCAAGTAGGAAACAAAGCAAATGGTAAAGGAAGAATGAATGTCTGTGTGTGTTGTCTCCAATCACTTACCCCAAACTCCTCCATTTCTTCTTCCTGCAAGTGAGAGCCAGGAAGAATAAAGCATGGGTTTAAGAAGAGACAGAGAAAGATCACAAGCTCAGAAAGAAAAAGACCAGACCTCAGGACAAGCAGTTCTGGAAGCCCACAAACATTAAAAAGAGCCTTGTCTCGGGCATACAATCAGATATTACAAACTCTTCTAACTCAAATTAAGAAAAAAGAGTATGCAATAAGCTTGTCAAATATGAAGCTGAAGAGCATTCACTCCATGTTTTCTAACACAAGTAGCTGACACTGCTTCAGATACATTACCACTTCTACTAAATCAAAATTATAAGGCTAGCACCCACCAATGTTCCAAATAGAGTAATAGGTATGTTTTCAAGACAGTTTCTCTCCCTCCCTCCCACTGATAGAATCTCATTTTTATGAAGTAACCATCAACTATGGAATAGTAAGAAACATTTTAGAATATATCAATAACCACAAACTGTAATTGTTTCTCCAGTTCTGGACCACCACATCATGCTGGTAAATTGCTAACACAAAAAAATTCATACTGCTCCAATAGAAGGGGCACATAAAAGCCTCTCTTGCTGACACCTAGCCTTCTCCCAGCTGGGGAAAGCTCTGCTTGGTACAACACCCTTACCTTGTTCTAAACATTAGAGCAGGATCCATGTTCACGGACGCCATGCGACCGACATGGCGTATCTCCTTCGCAATCATCCGCAGCTTCTCGAAATTCACCAGGCCCTCCACTTTAGAATCATTTCCTACAACCAACATCAGTGATTAGGCAGGAAAGTTACTTTTCCCTAGCTAGTAGAAGATGATGTACTTCTGTTTTTACCTTCGTGAAGGAATGTAAGGTCTTTTTTGATGACAGGAAACAGGGGGATAATAGGGGGCTGTAGGTTTTGGCTGTTAAGGACATTACGATATTTCGCCATATTCCTAGATGGATCAAACAAGTCCTGCAGATCTTGAAACAGTTTTTCATACTTGCTTGGAAGCTTTTCCCAAGTAGTTCGGAGCCTTGCAACTGGTGCCAAATTCAGGCCACTTGAAACAAAACAAGTGCAAAAAAAGTTGAAGAACAAGAGAAAGAAACAAAAAATCCTAGAAAAGACCACGTTAAATTTTGTATGGTAGAAATACCATATAGTCAGAATACCTTGACACAACAGTGTCAATAAAGTGACAGAAATTAAAAAACTTCTTTTTGCCACTGTGTATTACAGAATAGTTGAGATCATTTTTATAAAAGCTATAAAAACCAGAGATATCTGCACGATGTAACCATAAATAGATAAAAGTTACACTTGGATGAGTAATTAAACCTTACAGAGAGTATGTATTTGTTACTTTAGAACATTTGATAAGAATATCATAATCTAAGTACCTCAGGATCACCACTTACACTTCCAGATTAACAAACTGGTGGAAAAACCACCTTCCACCTACATGAGGATGTTCATGGGATGACAGCACACTGACCCACCTTCTTTCTGCAATAATCCATCTGACTTTGCTCTTTCTAGATGAAATTTTGTAACACTCTCTATACCCCAGGTTATTCTCAAGCTGTAGCTGGTACAAACCCTCTTTTTCCCCTTTAATGACATTGCCTGTCTTGCTGTTAATTTCTGCCTGTGGGAAAGTCTGCTACCTAGAATCCTTCCTTCACTCAAGTTTTTCCTAGCAGACAAGCTGCTTTTAGTTCTCATTGAGATCGGTTGAAATAGTTGAACAAAATCTCAATATTTTGATGTCTCAGAGATGCTGACTGATCATCAGCATGGATCCTTGACTTTGGAACTTGCCCCATTTGCTGAATAGTATTCAAACCTACTCGTCTTCAGGAAAAGTGTCACATTCAATCTGTTGACTGAATGTCAAGACAATGATGATAAGAGCTTGTGTCAAAGACAGTGATAACACTGTCAGTTTAATGCAACTTACTCAAGCTTTTTCATAACAGACAGTATAGGGGGATGGTTTGTATTTGTTTGGGTTTTAAAAAATGTGTATAAATATAGACATTAGAGTTTGCTCTCTTCCTTCCCATTCCAAAACTAAGAATAGTTTTCTGAGATTTTCAGTGCCTTTTAAAATTCTTATTAAAAGATCTTTATTTACAGCCTATTATGGTATCACAGTCTGTTATTGATTATTATCAGAGTTCCATGCAAGAAACCACTGATACAAAAAAAACCAAAGGCAACATATCATGGCAGAACGAATTCAAGACACTGGGCAGTATGCATAAAAATAATCTGCTTTGGGGAAATTAACCCGTTCATTTGCTACAATTGTGTGGCTTTCCTGTATATACCTGTTGGTTTTTTGGTCTTCGTCTTCAAATAACTGCAGTAGTTTCTCTAGTGCCATGTTCACCTTGCCACACTATCTTGAGCAGTAAGTACATAACAGCACCATTCCAAATAATATTTCACCAAACATTTCAGATTATAGAAAAGTTCAGAATACAGAAATGCCCTCCTTAGCAGATTGCCAAGTGTTGATGTTAGCAGTATTAACTGGTTTGCTCTATTAACTACATTTTTTTCAGACTAACATAAGTAAGACTTTGCTTTTTACTTAGAAATAAAATTATTAGTATGCAATACCTAATAATGGCAAACATCGAGTTGAAGTTCTTGCATTCTCTGCAGTGTAGCGCTATCTTAATGAAATGCTTAATGATCTTCATCCTTTTCAGCTGGTTGGTTTCTCTCAGAATCTCAGAAGCCACCCAGAATGTTTCTTGATTTATTACCTCTTCAAACCTCTTTAGATTAGTGCAACCTGTTTTTGATTTGAGTTTAAACAAGTCATCTATGTATTCCGTGGGTTCGATATTACGGAACAGCTCAAAGTTTCTCATGGAGAGCTGGGTAGCCACCTCAACAGTACTGAGCTGCAGGAGGGAAATTTGGCTTTCCCTTAGTAATTCTTGAGCATCTTCATCTGAACAAAGAGTTTCTGTTTCCATGTTGTTCTTCAGGTAATACCTGTAAAAATAAAATTCAAAAAAGACACTAGATACAATACACCTGATTAGTGCTGAAAGTGACAGCAATGAACCAGTTGGAATCTGAGAACAAAATGAACTTCACCAGGCCTAGGTATTAATGAGAAGTTGCATAAGCAGCAACGTGTTGCAAAGAAACAGAACATAAATAATTAAGTAACTCTCCTTTAACAAGATTTTGACTTAATAAAGTGGCATCATCAGCTTTAGCTCAGTCTCCATCTTACCTGCCACTCAGCTGTATCCTGTCAGCAAGCTTGGATAGCTGGTCAGGAAGCCTCCTTTGCTTGATGACACCCTCAGGTGTGACAGAGACTTCACATAGTGAATATGCATCAGGGGTTGCAGTGAGAGCAAATTCCCTGATGGCCTGGATGACCACTTCCTTTGCTGTTGTGTCCTTACTGATCATTATGTAGCGGCTCTGCTGGTCTGCCTTGAAAACCCGCAGAACCTGGTCTGGTAAGTCTGGAAAAAAATTACATGCAAATTATGCAATTTAATAAGCAAAGAAAAATAAAAACTTAATGGTGCAAGAACAAGCAAGTCACACTGAGTTTACTTATTAGCGTTATCAGTTTTTACCTCAGTAAAAGCTAGTTCTATTAACATCCAAGAAAAGAAGTTAGTTACACTATAGATGGAGCAACCCACAAAAATACGTTAACATTTTCAAAGTTTGGACAGACAAACTAATGAGCAATCTGATTTTCACAGGTGTTGAGTCCTGAAAAATTCTGTTTAAGTCTGAGAAAAATCCAGGACATTAAACGACACTGTCCTATACAATGACATGTAAGAAGTTTAAGCAAATCGGTGATAGGAGTGCCAATCCCCTTAAGGATATTTCGAAGAAAAGAGATTCATTTACCTAACTCTGACACTCAACCATAGTGCCCCACACAAAGGGAAGGCACATAATGTAAGTGGCTAGGAAGATGCCTTTATAATAGCCAGCATGCATGAGTACACAACTGAAGTGCAATAGTATTAATGCATCCAAGCACTCAATTATCAAAAATACTCAGTCATTGATACATTTAGATCATAGTAATAAATCAGCCAGTAACAGACTGGAAACTTTGCTCTTTATTTCTCTGTGCCAGTATTTTAGTAATTAAGAACTAAAGCAGCCAGGGGTAAAAAAAACCTTCACAAATATTCAAGTTCTAAATATATTCCTGTTTCAAGTGACTGATGACACGAAACTTACAGTGAACTGTTTTTTAGGAAATCTGGAAAACTACCAGACTAAGACTCGCTTTGATATTTCCATAAGCTATATGGAGATACCAAATCCACACATACTTTCATATTTCCATGCATTTATTGAAATACAGACCCACTGATCAACCAAATTTTGGTTGTTATCACTGTATTATTAGAAAAATACCAAAAAGATACATGAAATTATACAGCTATCCACTACTGGGTTTTTTAACATCCGGTATTTTTCACTGACAAGTATTTCAATTAATTTAATTTCTTCCCTCTGTTACAAATAAGCATTTCTAGTTCCGTGAGTCATGACATCTAGCAATTTTTCTTTCTTTAATATGTTTTTTCTTAAAAATAATTAATTTTTTAAATCAAAGAGGTAATACAAGCAATAAAATATATAATAATAGAAAGCCTTCTAAATGAAGGCTTCTGAAATTGCTGTCATAAAAAAACACTAAAAAACCTGCTGCCAAATGAAAACATTCACTTTGATACAACTACAGGTTTTTTGACAAGACCTGAATGTGCATAACATGTATTCAATTTACTACAGAAAGATCTATTCAGCAGCAGAAATCTTGTAACAAAAGAACAAAACTTAACACCTCCCCACTGCTCTTGCGTGTTTCCAAAATAATAATTTGGAAAGCATTAAGATAAATCTCTGTCATATGAGTGCATTTACATGCCACAAAGGCTTTTAAGGCTTAAATATATTATTTTACAAATTTCATGCAACTAAGCCTGTAACTTTTAAGCTCATAGTAGTTTTTTGCAGCTTGAGAAGCACTAATAGCAAAACACACTAGAACTATGTGATTACATCATCAGTTACACATAAAGGATTTCACTACAGGCCAGTTTTTAGCCCTTCCTAAGCATTTGAGTCAAATGTACAAATACTCCATAACAAGCAAGCCAATTTTGCCTTTTATCACCAACTCTACACTGACCCATCTTCCTTCAGTAATTAGCTGAAGAGGGATACAGAGCAGAGTATTTTCTGAAATATTTTCTAAATTTTTTGACATCTGGAGGAAGGCAGATGCCAAAGACACAGCCTTTCAGAGACGTTATTAAAAACCAGACCCTTCTCTAGATCTTGCTGCCTCTTGCTGTTACAGAAACACTTGCCACTCAAAGAAATGCTATGAAGTTGGGAAGCTACTGTAAACAACACCCAGGTGAGAAATTCTTTAATTGTCCCTAGAAATAAAGTGTTTTGTGCAACAAGAAAATAACCTGCTCTGCTGGATCAATGAAGTCAATATGAGGAAATGCAGAGAGCAGCAAATAGAGGAGTCCCAGCTTTGCACTGCATTTTACCACCCAATTTCTCACACTGCCTATCTATCAGAGCTGGGAACAAAAGCTCAACACAGAATACAGAGACGTCTGCCAGCAAGTGAAATGATTACAGCTATAGCAATGGTAGCAAGTAATTCAGCCCAATAATTTTTAAATAAAACACTTGAAGAGAACCGTAATCACCCCCCCTTCACTGCTTTTCAAAAAAGGAAACTGGAGTGGCAGGCTGCAGAATGCAATGCTGTATGATAGGAATCTATTCCCTTAGAAAGATTGTGAGGGGAAAGAAAAAATACCAGTGACTGGCAGTTCATCATTACTCTATTATTTTGACTTCAAATCAAATAGCAAAGGCAGCATAAGAAAAGAGAAATCAAAGTGCTATTGAACATTTAAAAATAAATCTTTAAAAGTATATTTGAGACAGCCTGAGCCAATCAGAAGAGAAACTAAAATGACTCCTTGCAGATTTCAAGCTGTTCACACTTTCTCCTCAAAGACTCTTCTAAAGGAGCAAGTTGTTTTATTTTCTATCCTGAGGGATATTTCTCCAAGCCTCAAAGGACAGCTGCTCTACCACTTTCTCTTTCTCCTCCAGTGCATTCAATTTCTTGCAATCTGCCTCCATTTCCATCTTTAATTTAGACCAAGATAGTAAAAGGAATTAAAATTGCAGGCTTTAATTTTTTCCAAGTCTTGAAATATATAGAGGTATAATTCAACTCTTCTACCTACAACGCAACCATCTCTAAAGCCCTTAAGGTATATGTTTTTAATTTCAAGCCCCCTTTTCCTTCCTTTCCACACAGGAAAAAAACTTTTGCCTGAGAATTACTTAAAAAATATTCAGTGTGTGGACATTCAGGCAAATTTAAGCAAAGAAAAAAAAAAAACCACCTTTTTTTTTTTTAAATGAGGAAGAAATGCATTTTCTACAAAGATACAGAAAAACTGTTAAAACATTGGGGCAATGCCATTACATCATATTGATCTCCTTTCCTCAATGCAAAATGCAAACAGTTGAACCTTATTCATTTATTAAGCTTCTCTGAACTCCATCTGTGGACCTTTCCAACTGAAAAGTCTTTAGGCCTGAAATGGCTTTGCTTCTCATGGAAGTTTGTTCGAGCTGTGTGAGCCAGCAATGCCCACAGCTCTGGAAGCTGGCCAGTTGCTGCACTTGGCATTAGGGGCACACTGATTACCTAGAACTAGAAGGAGTCCTGATGAAAAGCTAGGCTCTTACTGATAAAGAATATCTTCAAAGTGTTGGACACTAGTCATTAGATAAAATACAAAAAAAAAAAATCAATCTTCCAAGTCTCTGAGGATCAAGCTTAGACACTGGGGCAAAAATCACAAACTACCTTCTTGCAGACTCCTCTATCTCTAAAAGACCTAAGATGAAGTAAGTAATGCGCAACATCACAGTTTCAAACACAACGATTACACCAACTTGGCCAGCGTGTAGGCTGATACTTAAGCACCGTCCGTTCAGGTAATGTTTGAAATCCCTCAGTCTTAGGAGGGCACTGAATTTTCAGTTCTACTTTTGAGAAATTCTCTAAAGATTAGGCTAAAATAACCAAGTGTCTGCGGAGCTACCATCACCATTTCCTCCTCCAGCAGCTGTATTTTAATAGCAAAGATATGGATACTTAACGCAGGAGAGGTTTCCCACTAAGAACCTTCCTGCAGCCAGATAAGAGCCCAAATCCCAACTCTACCAGGAGCTCCAGCTAAACCCTTCTCATAAGATAAGGCTCTCAAGTTTCTCATACTCTCCTCCTATTTCTCCCTCACTCACCCCTGTGCTTTGATCCTCTCTAAATGTGTTCATTTTTTATCTATTTCAGAAACGGATTTTATATTCAAAGAATTCGGCATACAGCTGTAAGGCAGGGTGACTAATGAGAAACTTTGAAACTCTGTCCCTTACAAATGTAGTACAAATTATGTAAGTCTGTTCAGAAAAATACAGAAATACATGTCGTGTCCCAGTCCAAAGTCCTTCCCCTTTACTACAAGCTAATGAACTGCTATGCCATTTAAAAATATTGCAGTCTTGTAAACAATGATCAGTCAAGGTAAATTGTAAAATACCAAGCAAAACAGGTTTTTACTGACCAAGAATATTCAATCAATAAGAAGCACTCTGCACATGGCATACTTGAAAGTTAGACATTTATTATACGTGGGTAAAGTATATTGTAGCAAATGTAATAAATCCTAATGCATGAATATGTGGCTAATCTGTGTGTGACAGCAAACAGTTAATAAAAACTCACATGCCTCTTCAGACTCTACAAATCCACACAAAAACCCTGAATTATGAAAGGAAATAAAAAGGTCAAGAACAACAACAAAAAAGGATCCTTACCTGGAGTAGTATTAAAGTCTAAGATGCGGTGATGAGACTGCAGCAGATCGGGATTACTGGATGACAGGGTTCCACTGACAGGTAAAGCAGGAGGAATGTGCTTTGTTTGCCTCAGTCCCACAATGCTGTCATCCTGAGACTGGCCAATTCCAATGTCACTGCATCCAGAAAGAAATAAAATCAGGACTTAATTCAGAGCATGGCTATACTAGAGGGATTCAGGGGTGTCTCTATGCTACATTTTTGTACTTCCAACTGTTAATACAGCAATTGCTATTTAGAAGTCAAAGCTCTCCAGGCAACAGGACTTGCTTTGTCAACAGTCCACTCAAGAGAGTGACTCAGTTTGCCTGTTCACAGTGCCAGAAGATCCTCACCACAAAGCTCTGAGGAGTTGCTAGGCTCCTTATTTTTTAATTACTTTGGCCAAGATGTTTGTTCAAAAGGTGGTTATACACCTTACCGTTCTTGCACCACCCTATCACCCAAACTTTGAGTAACACTGCTGTCCCCTCAGTGCTGTTTTCAGGCCTGAACTTCATAGATTTTTTACGCCATCACAGACAGGATATGCAACCTGTGATATACTATATAAGATCTTTCAACAGACAGCTAAGAGAGGATAATTTGAGATCATTTGGTTTTCCCACCCTGTATCACTTCTCTGAGTTTCTCTTCACTCAGTGTGACTGAAGTGATGCCAGGTAAGGCTAAGCTAAACACTTGGGTGCTATCAGTATCCTCTCCAAAGTACCTGACAGCTGTAAATAAAGTGTTCTGTGATAAAGGTGAAGGGTTTTGTCCATTAAATTGTATAAGGCAGGATCCCAAAGTAGGTCAGTAGTGCTAGATGGATCAGAGACAGAGCTATCATCATATTATAGTAAGCACTGATTTGCTTATTGCTTTTGAGTTCATAATAAAGTGAAGCAGTACAACCGCTACAGGATGTAGAGCTGGAGACTGCCATTGAACTTTTCTCTAAATATACAGATCAAAATCCTTAATAAAATACTCAGAGGGCGTCAAATGTTGAATAGCAATCATTACAGAAAGTGAAAAGCATTAAAAATGTAGCAAGTATAGGCAAGGCCTTTCTAAAACCCAAGCACATCTAAATCTGTACCTACACATTTAAGTAAAGCATAAACCAAAATTCAGACTTCATTGCAAACGTTACAACTAAGTCTAGTAAATTAAATGATGCAACACAAATGACCACTTGTACCCTAATGTTGGGCACTTAAGCCTTTGTATAGTGCTCTATCCATCCTCAGAAAACCTAAACAGAAGTAATAAAGGGCTAGATAATTACCCTGATAGCCGTTACAGCACCAACATCCATTTGTGCTTACTGATGAATAACTTTACACAGTACACTCTTGTACCACTTCTTTAAGTGCTATGAATTGAACAGTAGCCTGGAAAGCTAGAACAGTATCTGAGCACTTAAGACACATTTTTGATTATATGGACACAACTTCTTTCGAGAAGGCAATGTATGGTATCTTTCTATGTTGTGTTTGGGTTTTCTCATTGTTTTGTTCTTAAAAAACAAGATAACTCTGTATTGCCAAAATACTTCTATGAAGTGTAAACCTCAAGCCATGAGAGTGACAGAAACACTCAAGTCCACTGAAAAAAGTTATTGGATTCTCTCAATCAGAAATTAAGGTGAATCTGAACATATGTAACTTCGTACTTCCGTATCAAGCACAAAATACTGTGACAAGCAGTGATGACCTACTCAGCACAGAGCACTTTCATGCTAAGCCACAAGCAAATAAGTCTTTCACTACAACCAAAAGAATTGCCAGCAATCAATACCATGTCTTTCAAGTAGGAACCACCACACATTAAAAATAAGAAAGTAAACAAAAAAACCCAGCAGCCCTTGCACCTCAAAGTGCTTTCAGGTGGTTCTAAACTACCATATACCAGATTTCCTAAGTGTGCCAACAACAGTATTTTCTCTAAATTCAAATCCAATGGCGACAATGTGACTCTTGTACTAATAGTTTCACTTGCATTATGCATTCCTTTTGCAGTTTATCAGTTTTATATAATCTTATACCGATCCTGTGCGTCATGACTGAAGCAGCTTCAGTAAGTGGAACAACTCTGAAAATGTTAAGTTTAAAGGAAAAAAAGTGTCTGAAATTGTGCTCGATTTTGAGTATTCATCGAAGGAATTGGAAAGCATTTACTTTACACTCAGTTTACTATGTTTTTAAAACTTAAATTGGAATCTGAGTGAGCTCTAGCTTATGCAAACAAGTAATGAACCCTAATAGATAGATCAACACTAAAAAAATCCAGATCCCATGAAGACCTACTGTTAGGTAAAATATTTTATTATGCCAATGAAAGGAGATTGTGGTTTTAAGGAAACAGCATTTCTATTGCTTTCTGTATGTACCTGCCATGCAGGGAGATATCACATTAACTAACTTTCCTGCTGAATGACAAAGAGGGTAGAAGGGATAATGAAATGACAGAAGTATCTGAACACAAAATCCTGTGCATCCCACTGCAGGGCTGCAGAGAGGAGAGACAGGGGCTGCTGCTTTGTCTGGGATGCTGCACTATGGAGCAGGCAGAACTTTAGTAAAGAGGGAGGTGGGGATTGTGTTTAATCCTTTTTTGGAGCAACTGAGCCTACAGACCACAAAACTACTCTGCATCAGAAAAGTAAACAAAGAGCTCCAGGGCAGGCTGTACCCAGAAGAACCCTTCAAGAGGCGTCTTACAGACAGTTAAGACAAGGAGATTTCCCCCGAGGTGCAGAGGAAATGGTGCTGTTTGCTCAGTTTGGGAAGTTATTTGAGCTTATTGGACTAAATAGCAAGACTGAAGGAAGGCATTATCTCCTGCTCAAACTGATTCATCTTTGATACTGATTTAATGTCTCATGAAGCAGACAAGCTCCCTCTAAGAGCTGGTTTAAAGATTGGTTTTGTCTGGGTACATCCTCAAGGCACTGGAGACTTCTGTAGGCTTTGCACTCAAAAAACAGTGGACAGTTTCACCTCTTAAGCCAGCTGAGCCATGAAGTCTTTAAATGCCTACTTTAACTCATGAGTTAATCAGCTTTTTCACCCCTCTTGATTTTTTATATGCAAAAACATGAGACTAAGTAAAGTCCCTCAATATATGCGACACCAGTAATTATGAGGAAGAATGAGATTGATGCTTCTACACACTAGGGGAAAGAAAAGCACAAACACCAAAGTCTACAGCTACTGATCTCTATGGAGAAACTGTGCAGACAAAAACAAATGAATGTCAACAGGCTTTGCAGGCAACTTGCTATATATAACACACGAAGTACAGCTAGCAAAAAGAAAATAAAATAGGTCAAGCTTTTCTGAATCTTACCCAAAGAAGTCCCTGCACAGAAAAAGTGTAAAAATGAAAGAAAATAAAGAAAAAAGAGAAAAACCAACATGAAAATTTTATGCAAATACTATGAACCACAGTGACCGGTGCAGAAAATCAGACCTAACTGCACAGCTCATGAGAGGAACAAACATGCAAGACCAGTGAAATAAAGGAAAACATGCTAAAGACAAACAACATAAAAAGAGGATTTACAGATTCTCCTCTATTGAAAGGTATTGCCATCAATTTAAGAAACATCCATTACTTGGATATACTAATTTATATTAATTTAATCTTTCTATTACTAACATTCTATATATAATGTTTCAGAACAATTTTCATTTAGTAGGCAATATCTAACATTAGTTAAGCAAACTTTTTTTAAGTAATAGCAGGGAAAAAAATCCTGGATTTTCAGCACAAGTGTCTTTTTTTATCAATTTACATGGAATAGTTTCTTCTTTAGTGGGACACAGGAAAGAAAAATGCAAGAGAAATCACTGATCACACAACTACCCTCTACAATGCATTCTCCCCCCATCAATACCATCTGCCTTGGCCCAAGAACCAGGTTCCCACAGTATCACATAAAATTCACTCTTCTGTTGCCAGCAATTCTCAGAACTCTATTTCTAAAATGTGTTCATATAATAAAAGCTATCAGATAGCGTATTTAGCTTTCATTAAAAAAAAACCAACAACACAATTCTACCAAAGAACCCAAGTGAAAATTTTAACCTCAGTCTCTCTTACAGCAGTACACAGAAATTCTTATAGACCACTGGAATGTGGATACACTGGGATCATTGCTCATACCAACCCTTTGCAAGTAACCTGCTTGCAGAATTATTCTGAAATAATTTCAGTCAACAGTCCTCTTAAAAGAAAACAGGAAATTACATTAAAAAGTATTTGTGTCATTATTTCATCTACAAGAAACAAATTACATCCAAACTCACGTCAGAAGCTGCACTGTTAGCAGCCTATGTTTGTTCAAATATTCAGAACGGGTTTTTCTAGTGTTTTTTTCAGATGTAAGCATGATTTGTATTGATAAATAAAAAAGTATAATCACAAACTCTAAGTTCATTAGAAATTCTTATACTTTAATGCAGAGGAAATATTTAGGAGGAAATAAACTCACTTGTATGGTTTCTGAGGCAGAATACTGATTCGAGTCTTGTCAAGTATCTTCTTTAACTTATTTCTTCCCCCAACTGTGTTGGCTTTACTTTTCTTATTCACTTTTTCTAATCCTATTACCTGCTCCACATCAACAGCAAGGTCAGGGATGGAATAACGACTCGCCTTTTTAATATCACCAATTTTAGGCAGGTGGGGAGCACCATTTCTTTTTTCCTCTGACAACCTTGTTAACAGTTCTTTAAAAACTGCACAAGATAGGAAAAGAGAGGGAAGAAAAAGGACAAAAATATAAAAGAAAGCTCTGTGCACCAGACCAGTTTAATATTAATCATTAAAAAAAGATTAGGATATTCTGTCAATTCCAGTATTAAATTAATTTAGGTATAAGACTTTAAAAACATTTTTGCTTGCAAAAATGACATTCATTTTCTGTAGTATGAATCACAAAAACCGTTAATTGACCCAGCCTAGAACAGAACTACACAAGTGCCCACATGGTTACATGGATGGTATCAACAGAAGGAATTTGACTTTTCAGCCTAAGGACAAAAGCTTCTGCAGAATAGCAGCATGTACAGAAAGAGCATGTCAGACAGAAGTGAGATAGAAAAATAAAAATGAGAAGGAAGGCTTAAATAGATTGGCCACAAGAAAAGCTCTCTGATGGACAAGAAATTATTAGCAACAGGATCAAAAAAATCAGAGGGGGAACAGCAACAAAGTCATAAGGAAAATATAACAAAGCAGGAGACTACTGAGACACCTCGGATGTTTTAACAGGGCTGTGGAATCCATCTGCCAGAAATACCAAAAAGCCACTCATTCTCCCTCAGCTCCCTAGCAAAGAGTAATCTCTGAGGCAGAAATATCTGATAAATTTGTAAATTAGTTCTTCTACTGCAACTTTGAGCCTCAGAAAAAAGCCGATATACTTAAATAAATCAAACAAAACTGAATGGGAGAGCAAGTCGTATTCTGAGTGTTAGAGGAACTCTCCATAAAAAGGGAAAAATCCTCTGATGAGTTGATTTGTAATAATAAATGAAAAGTGATAATTAAAACTAAGGAATTGTAGAAAAACATAGGAACAAGGGCAACTAACTAAGGATGCATATTAGAGGCTATGTTTTACTGTTATTTATTAATTTTGTCCTTAATGTTCTCTAATATCCAGAGGTACAACAAATTACCAAGAGACTTCAAAAGCTTGAAATAAGACACACAAAAGTGGAGGAGAGTAATTCCAGCCAATAACTGTACTCTGGAATAGGACTTGGAGGCTGGAGAGAAAAATTAGATACAGATAAGAAGATGCTGTTGAAAAAAGGAAACTCTCTTTTTGGTATTCGTGGAGAAGGAATTCTGCATGCAATACACAGAAAGTAACTGCTTTGAGACTGTACTGTAATCTGAGTTCAGTATTTGCACTGGAGCCACAAGATAGAAAAAATAATTAGAAAAACAAACTTCTGAAGAAAGGAAGAAATCAGGTTTAAACTTTAACAGAGTAAAGCAACACGTGAGATTCAAACACCCAGTGTGAGAAGGATGGCTACAGAACTTACACATAGAGAAACAAGAACATCCTGCTAAAGAAGCATACATAGATATATTACGAAATGTCTTAATTATTAGAAACAATTGAAATATTAAAATCTTTACTGCAAAGCAAAATAATTTTATTTTTTAAAAATTTTAAAAATTAAATCTTTTTTTTAAAAAAAAAATTTAAAAAAAAATCTCCAGGAAACAGATTTGACCAATGACTTCTGGAGACAACCTGGGCAAATTAAGTCTTCAGTTAGTGCAGTGACATGCTGTGGTAAAATTCTGCCCTACTTACCTGTGATGAAGAACCTGATCCTGAAAGAGATACTCAGGGAGCACATCGCTAAATTGTGTAAGTAATCCAAGTATCCAGTGGTAAAAAAATCAAACCAAACCCTCAATCTATTAATTACTTATGATGCTAATTGAGGTCCTGAGCTGCATGAAGACTCTTCCATGTCTACTTTAGTATTTGTTAGAGAGAAAAATGCAGAGAACAGATACAGAGGGTAGCAAGAATCTTTTCGCCTAACTGGCAGGAAAGGTTGTAATAGCCTTGAGGTTGTGAGAGTGGGCTGAAAAACTACCAGTAAATTCAGCAGACAGAATAAGACCACTGATCAGCTGAAATGCCTGAAGAAGCTTCTTTCTTGAGAGAGAACTAAAAGTATACAAGCACGTTTTTAAAGTTTGAGCTACATGGTCACAGTAGTTCCTCTTAATCCAGAAACATACACTTGTGAGAGGGCAGTCACTTCATGTAAGTCCCTACTCATAAATTTTTCTTTGCAATCATGATCCAAGGTATTTTAGGAGCTTCAAGTTTCCTTTTTCTATACTCTCCAGTACAAAAGAGTTTTAAACAAAATTATTTTAAACTATTAAGAAAGTAATTTAGGTCTCCATTAAAACTAGAAACAACAGTGCAGGCAAACTTACCAAATAAATTGGTTTTCACAGTGATAGACAGATGAGTGTTATTTCTAAGGATTTCCATGGCTTTTGTCAGCTGAATGTTTTCAAAGTTTTGACCATTCACTTCCAATATCTAAAATTCAAACAAATAATGTTATTTTCATGTAGTGAAGAGAAAGGAAACAAAAAAAAGGGAGGGGGGGGAGGGTAATGGTGGGACGCATTTTAAAACTACATACCTGGTCTCCCCGTTTCAAGCCTGCTTCTGTAGCTTTGCTACCAAAATCTACACTGTCAACAAAGATTCCAAATCCCTTTTCTGACCCTCCCAGCAAGATAAAAGGCAAAGGGGCTTCTCGAGATGGCTTTGTTAAGGTTATCAATCTTCGTTTAGCTTTAGCAGCACAAGCAATATTTAACAGCCTCAAATGTCCACCCATTTTCTACAAGAGAAAAGCATAGTAAGTTATATATAACAACAGCCTGGCTATTCCCTGTCATCCCAAATCGTCAGAAAAAAACCCCTCACTCTTACCTCCCTCTCCAAATTGTTCTCAAATTCTTCCAAAAATCGAGTCATAGCAGGATCTCCTTCAAAATCATTAAAGTGATTGTTCACCCACAACAATACTACCCGTGTAACCTGAAAATTAATCAATATTATAAATATTTTGCTGGAATACTCAGAACAACACTATGTCAAGTCCTTTAAAAATACTGTTCCTTAAAGGCCCCATAAATTTCCACTGAAATCTTAAATAATATATCTACATACATACATCCATCCAAATCAAACTTCACTAATATAAAACTAGTTATCAGGAGTATATAAAAAAATTAAGTATTAAAATTGTTTTCACTTGTATAAGCAATTGTATGCAGTATTTCATAGTGAACACTACGAGTCAGAAAACACTGGCTGTATCAAATTTGATTAAGTAGGGAATAGTGCACACATGTAGAAGGCAACAAGGTAGATCCATTTCTGACTTACAACAATTTCCTGTTCATGTACATTTCCAAATCTGCTTAGTTTTTCAAGCACATGATCACAAAGCTTATGATACGGCTTAATATTGGCTCTTGACTCTTGTAAGTCTTTAGATATGCCACCATGAACTTCATTTGGCATTTACCTCTATAAAGAGCTACTGCAGGAAAAACAAGGTATTGCAAGAGGCAGGAAAGAGGTTTTAACAGCAAAAACATGAGATTCCTTTCCTTAGAGTCAATCTTCCCATTTACTCCTCCTTTTTTCCCCTCCACTGGCTACTCCCCCCAAGCAATTACGATAATCAAGTTGAGAAGAATCTTAGCTGATATTTTACAGTTTGTTAGGAAAAAACTCTAAAGGAATACTATTAATTAATAGTTATGAAGATAAAGCCACAAAGTAAGAGCTGCGTTTTTTTTAAAACTATATGCTTTTACTACAATATTCTTTCTTTTAGTATGTGATTTGACCTGGAACATCAGCAGCACTTATCCTGACAAAACAAAACAGTTTTGGTGTCTTGAATTAGTATCGATTCACGCTATTTTTAGAAGTTGCTGAATCCAAAATGGTTGTGCCACTCAATGCTACCTCTAAAAATACATTTGCATTTCTTCTTTTATGCTGGGAAAGTAAATCAGTAGGCATAAGTCTCTAAGCATTTCAAAACCTAGAGCTTGAAAACAAAGTCTCATATAAATTTTAATCAGCTAGTGCTAACCCCTGTCCATTCTCATGTCTGCACAAAATCTAAACCTCTGCAGCCCCATGTGCTAAAGGTCTGACACCAGGCATGCAAAACCAACCCCTGCCACCCTCACAGTTTTTAAGTACTTTTCCTTTTACCCCAGAAAAGCAAACAAATTCAGAAGAATTGCTGAAATTAATGAACAAACTAATCAAGCACTTCAGAACTCCTCAAGTTCAGATTCTAACTGAAGGCAACTAGCCAGCTCTATGTGCTGCAGCTGCCAGCCACGGGATCTCAGACTTGAGATTTTTGCACCTTTGAAACTGAAGATGAACTTCATTCCTGTTAAACAGCTCTGATATTTTTCATTACTGTGGATGACACTGGAAGATGCAGACAATGTCTGGTTAAATTTAGGGTAATTGCAGATTATTAAAATTGTCTGGGAAGCTGCAAGCCATACCACGCAATGTATTTTAAACCTCTGCAGAAACAGCTTCACTATCAACGCTGCTTTTAAAGTTGGGACTTACTCATCTACACCCAAAGGACACTGAGCTGGGAAGAGCTGGATGCTGACTTCCAGAGGAATGCCATTACTTGTGTCACAAATCAGGAACAGCATTAAAAGAGGATTAAAGCTGTAAAAACAAGTAACCTGCCGCTGGGCAAAATCATCACTAAGGCTGGATGTCCAGTGCCCCACTCTGAATACTCCTGAGTACTGATCATCCCCAGGGAGTTTTACTCACCCTTTTTGCACTCCTCACTGCCTATCAGCCCCCAATACAAAACAGCCAAAATCCTCCAGATTCCTTATTCCCTACTTGCTTATCTCCACTCATCCCAAGCTTTTTCTCTGCCTTTCTGTCAGTGCTACTGGAGGTCAGGAAAGGTTGGTTATTGAGGCAGCAGAACAAAGAGCTGTTCTGTGTTCAGACTGATACAAGCAACTGTGCTGGCTCATGCTTTTAGAGGCTGAAGGAATTGTCCATTGGAGGACAAACAACATAAATTTAAAGATGAACTCAGTATTATAGCTGTGAACAGTATTAGCTTCAAAACCTATCCTCTGTCAAATATGAGATCCTTCCTTCAAGGCACAGCTATACTAACATTTCTGGAAGAAATATCCAGATTTAAATAAAAGCCAAAAACCAAATTTCTCTTTCACTGTACTAATATAATTCCCTTGGCTTCAAATTTACAAAAAGAAAAGGGCATCTGGAAATCTTTAGTAATTTTTTTACATATAAAAAGTTGCATACAAGAGAAAATAAAGCAATACAGTTTGAAGCACGATAAAGCCTCAATAGACAGTGTGCCAAAACTGGATATGCCTTATGCTTCCATCATGAACATTTTGTTTAGGGAAGAGGATATTTGACTGCTTTCTTGTGTTTGCGTTGGGCTTGGTGGCTTTTATTTTAATGCTACATGAAGCACAACAGATTCTTAACAATGCATGAGTTTTTTAGTCTCTTTTAAAAAAAATCACAACATGTTTGCCAAGTTAAATTAACTACTATTATGTACAGAAAACAGAGAACTTAGTTATATGCTCAGACTTGGAGACACAAAATGCTACTGAATTATATTAAATAAAAATACTCACTATTAGAGAAAAAGCTTTCCATATACCTGCAAGCAATTAAGTTGTAAAAACACAGCAAGGTAAAACATGGGCAATTTACCTTGCCTGAACACAGTAATATTTGAATAAAACTTGGAAAAAATATGTTCTTAGTTTTAGCCATATATTCTGCCATTAAAATATGTCACCAGCTATTTGTGTCTTATTCAATTTAGTCATTCTCTCTAAAGCATATTTTATTCTTATTAGCTTATATTTCAATGCAAATGGTAGCAGTACATAATTCAGGAGATTTTCACCTTATCCCTGAGGCTGGGGTCATTGAACCACTCCAACAACTTCTTGCCCACTTCCATTGGGCTGGAAAGAAAGGTCCTATACGTCAACAGGAAGTCTTCTATAAATGTTGGGTCTACCACAGAGTGCTCTTCCACCAAATGCATTGTTAACCTTTCAGCTGTTCCCTATTGAAAACAAAAAAATGGAAAAAATCATTTTCAATACATACAAATCTGTTTTCTTGTAACATACTGAAGACTCTTCACACTAGAAAGAATACTGTCATCCATTAAGTGATGAGCTAAGCAAATGTAACAGCTTGACCACTGTGATTAGAAATGTAAAAAATTTTGTAATTAATCTCTATAGAAATTACCTAGTTGTCAACATGCATAATTATAAAGAAAATCTAGAAATATTAACAGTCCATTTTCAAACATTTATTTCTACAATATATATCTCAACGAATCCTGGACCTAACTTGCCAAATTAAGAGGTTTACAGAACACAGACTTCTGCAAGAGACTCCCTGTTTTCCTTTTACCTTGATGACAATGTGACCTTTCCTTGTTCCAGTGCGGTCAAGCTCCCTGTGCTCCTTCACCATCACAATCTCCCCTTCCTCTTCCACCTTCTGCATGTTCTTTTCCACTTGATTGAGGATGCGGCAATAATCTTGCTGGGCTATACAAACAAACTGGAAAGAATCATCGCGCACCAGTATTAAAAGGTAAAATCTGCAGAAAAGCATTTAGACTCAAGGTGCAAGTACTCTACTAACAGACAAGATAAAGTAGCCCCTCAACCTGCAGGGAGTCAAATTTGTCTTTCCCACAGTTCAGCTGTAGCAAGCAGATGAACAGACAAGCACAGTACTGGCACTACAACCCTGCACTTAGAGGAGACCAAGATCCATCAGAGCAGTATGATTTAGTATTCTCAGCCATTTTCATGCAGCTGCTTTGACCTCCCCACTGCTGGAGATGAAGCTCAGTGTCCTAGGCAGTCCTTTTTTCTTACATGCCAGCTTTTTTGAGGTGTTTAGAAGGGTTAGAAGACTGAAGTGAAAACCCAGCTTTTCTTTTTTGTGCCTATTGTTTTGGTAAATAATCTTCATTTTTTATAGCTATTATTATTGAAGTCAATTATTAAGAAAACTAACATTTATTCAATTAATGAGTGCAGGCACACAGAAACAAATTACTTCTGGATAAAAGCATACAGCAGGAAAATTATTTTCTGCAATCTTCAGTTCAGCCAAGGATAAGTGCAAGAATAAGTATCTTAGGAACATTCCTGATACCTACACTACACAAATATAATTAAGACCAAACATAACAAATTAGAAAAAGACAACATTGTACACAAATTGTTATACCTTTGCCTCTTTTGGGAAACAAGATTAAACTGTCTTAGTATATGAATTTGGGTATTTAACTGAGAGGAAGTAGTGTTTCTTCTGATTGAAAAGTTGTTAAATGCTCATGTGCATACTTAGGAGAAAGGCACAAGAATCAGAGACAGTATTTTCTCTTTAAATTCATTTACACACCATTTCTTTTTTCCAGCAGCTAGTATTACCTGAAACAGAGGTCCCACAGTTTGGATTTGTTGAAAACATTACCCTAACAAGAAACCATTTATGCACATTTTGGAAGTTAGATGGGCAAGCTAAAGCAGGTGACTCTATTAACACACATTTACACCTCTTTCAAAGGTCATCTACTTGAAGCTAATTAGCCATCACGACCAAGCAAAATGCTTAATTCACCCAAGGCTCTGCTATGGGAATAAGGAAATAGGAACCACATACCCAGATTCAGCCAGTAGTTTTATGCTATGAAAAGCATTCTTTACATCTGACTGCTCATATTACAGCAAACATCAAGCGTTTTTCCTTGAAAGGTCAGATTAGCCAAAATTAGATTTTTCACTCAAACCATGGGAGATGAAGTTTGTATTACTGTGATATTCAGCAGCTGAGTTGAGTAAGGAAGAATGGCCATTTGCTGCAGAAGTAAAAGAGCCTGTAATGGCTAATGGACCTTGAGATCCTACTAAGGAACATTGGAAGAATTGGATGTATGTATGGAAGAGGCTGATGGCCCTCACATTCTGGAAAAAGCATGTAGACAAACATCTTCATCCAAAGTGATCCCTTATCCAGATAAAGATAACTCCATTTCCCACACTGTGGGTATGCAGGAGCCATACTGCCCAACTACGGTCCAGGGTTACCCACTGGAGATTTTACATATACTCAGTTTCAAAAGAAACTGGGTCTCATTATTGAGTTGCACTACACTTACATGGGTGTGAATTTGCATGCATCACAGACACTCTACCTGGCAGTCATCCACTTTGGTTCTCATCACTCCTTTCATGTATTCCTTTTCCATGGTGGGGGAAACACCAAAACTGTTCCCCATGCACAATATCTCTGTTCTTCCATCAGGGTATGTCACCTCCACAGAGCCATTCAAAATGACGGACCAGGAATCCAGCTACAAATCAAACATTGCAGGACACATGAAGACCAAGTCACTTAACTTTGTACATATACAAATACAACTCTCACAATTGCTCTAAAGCAAAAGTTATTTTTTAGCACCTATTAAAAAAATTACAAGCTCATTTTCCTTCAATGTACAGTTATTTCCAGCTCAAGAAAACTGGGATATTATCTTTAATATTAAGAGGTAATGTAAGACTGTGGAAAAAAAATAAAGAAAGTTTTAAAACAGCACTTGAACACTGACATAAACTCCCCACATGAGCTCAAATAGGCAGGAAGCGTATTGTACAGTACAGAAAATGTTTTCTTTTGTTTCTGCTGCTTAAGAAATGTGAGTGCTTAAACAAAAGCTTTCAGAAAATCCAGAACAAAAAGAGGCTTGATTTACCTGAATGTTGCTTTTTTTTTTTTTTTTAAGTAACAAAAGAGGACCTTAACTGTGTGGAATCTGGGATGTTTGGTATAATAGGAGAGTCAAAAGCAACTTTTACTGACCTCTTCCCCATCGTTTAGTACAATAGTTCCTGCTCTCTCCACAACTGCAAACACCATTACAGCACAGAGCTCTCTCCTCACTGACATTGTCATGTTGGCAAAAGCAGGCAATTGATGCATGAATTCCAGTAGTTGTTCTGAAGGAGAAAAAGCCCACTGAGTCGTGCATGTCAAAACAACAAAGCACAGTAAAGACAGTTCTTCAGCAAGATGCCTGAGGCTGCCTAAGCTAAAATGCTACACAATCGTTTCTGTATACTAATAAATCATGTACAGTGGCCTGTTTTAATTACTGGATATTTTGTAGACACAGACTGGCTGGTCATATCATCAATAGAAACCCTGCAAAGTAAAAGTCAGCATAATGGAAGAATTGTAATGCAACCAAGAGCTCTGAATACAACCAACCATATTTGTAATACTCCAGTCAGGGCAATAATTTCATGATGACTAGAACAGGACTATGTAAAACACAGCAAGACAAATTTCACAAAACTGAGCAAGTTGTTTGGTAAAGCCATCCCCTCTTAGGCTAGGCTTAACAGTAAATTGTACTGCTGGTTTCACATAGTTCCTCTCAGATGGACCAGACAGGATTATTGTCTTAAAGGTGACTACTGCTGCTCTGTCTTCTACATGCACTTGAGCTGCACTTGTACTCAACAGCAAACTTCCTGTATTTTCATTTTTTATACTCTTCATAACTACAGAACTCAATTTTAGCAGTCCTGACAAGTGATTATATGCCCTAAAAACATTTTTGCATCCAGTTTGATCTAAAATGTCCACTGAAAGAGTTCAATAGGACCCCATCTTTTCCCTAATTTTTTATTTACTCTGAATCACAGAAAGGTTGTGGTTAAAAAGGACTTCCAGAAGTCATCTGGTCAAACCTGCCTGCTCAAGCAGAGCCACCTACAGCCAGTTGCCCAGGAACACATCCAAACATCCTTCGAATACCTTCAAGGAGGAATGCTGACACCTCTCTGGGCAACCTCTCCCAGTGTTCAGTCACAGTAAAAAAAAAAAGCATTTCCTTGTGCTCTTATGGAGCCTCCCATGTTTTAGTTTGCGCCCTTTTTCCTCTCACTGGGCAGCACTGAGAAGACTCTGGCTCCATCATCTTTACACCCTCACCCCAGGGTATTTATACACATTAATGAGATCCCCTGAGTCTTCTCCAGGCTGAACAGCTTCTCCAAGCTCTCTTAGACCTTCCTCACATAAGAGATGCTCTAGTCCCTTAATCATCTGATGATCAACCTTAATCATCATTTAGTCATACTTCAATAAAAGAAAAATATCTCACCCAGTGAAACAGATTAGATTAAAATTTGGATTCTAGTTCTGCTTTCCTTTCAATGTATTTACTTGTATGGTAACATAGCAAATTAGTTTGATTAGATGCACATCTACATTAAGGTTTTTAAGGCTCCAATATTTACCACAAATGTCAAGTCACAATGTCACAACTGACAATTAAAAATATACTGTGAGAAGCAGAGTTGACATTAATGTCAACTTCGCCAAGGTTCTGTTTTGCAGTTTTCAGTGACGTTTTCTTCATAAACGTGTTCTGATATCAATTGGAAGCTGAAGATTGAGATCAAAAGGACCAGCAAGTAATAGGTTTCACCCATATTATGTGCGTTTTCCTCTTCTTTGGCTGTACTTGTTCACTTTACACACATATATATATAAACAATAATAATAAACACTAAACTTGCCAACTACAAAGGCCAATGATTAAAATAAAACTACAAGATCAAAAAGTAAATTTTTGGAGGTGAAGAACATGTTTGACAGTATTTTACTACATCACAACACTTACCAATGTCATCATCTGTCCTGTCTATTGGGTCTTTCTCCAAGCAGTCTCTAACAATATCCCTACTCATCAAAGGATCCGACGCTCTTTCAATGTCTTCTTCATCATCATCATCCTCAGAATCCACTGCTGTCTCTGGCAATCCACTGAGATCCATATCACCAGCCTCACTTTCTGTAGCCTAATTGATGTATAAACAATTAAAAAATATTCCAATGTTCTTTACTGCTGCAATTTTCTGGTTAAATGTACAGAGATTAATTCTGTCATCTAGCAGATAACTCAAATTTATTCAATATTTTTATATTGCTTTTTCTTTGTACATCACTTTAAAACAACTAACAATTGATCAATCCAAACCCACTGCGTTTAAATAGGACTTTTAACATTTGTTTCAATCAGTCACACATGCAAAGGATTCAACAGACATTATTTAATCCGTGGGTCTTGGGGGGATTGAAGGCTGTTACAGTTCAAGCAACAATGTCTTGGACTGTTAGCTGAATGTAATTTTTTTCAATAAAGGGTTCAGTTGACAATTTCTGCGCTCACCCCACCTTTACATTTTCAGACACTTAGGAAAGCAATGCAATTTTAAACAGACGGTTTGAGGAAATAAGAACAGCATCAAAATGCTACAGGAATTTTGCTATCTCTCAGTCACTTACTTAGGATTGTATTTTTCCTTTATAACTCCAGTTGAACATAGTTAAATATGGCTTTCATTTGCTGATAAACTGCCGAAGAATTTACAGATGCAGAAAAAACGCAAAGTCATTGCTTAAACACCACAGATGGACTACCCAGAATATCTGTCAAACTTAACCTCCTTTAAATTGTATTAAAATGAATGAAAACATAGTCCAGATATAGCTTGAGGTCATTAGTATAGCACCTAAAGGTAAATATATTTTAATGATTCAGTTTGAAGACCAAACACTTAATAAATCCCACAAACGTTTGTCTGTCACGGCTGATAGGGCTGCTTTTTCTCAGAACCTGATTTAATACCACGGCAGCTGCCAAGGCTCAGCTATGACAATTTTTAAGGAAATGCAAGATTCTAATGAGCAAATTTTAAGCCTTGGCTTTAGAAATCCAGTTTCACAGGCCTTAAAGGGATGGTTGGTTTCTGAGACTCTGGAAGCACACAATGCATTCACGTCTACTTTAAAAATAATACATGGGACAAACACACCTACTAAAGCTTGCTTCATCAATTTTACCAAGCTGGTAAAAAAGACAACCCACAAAACTAGGTCACTCTCCAAACACAGAGAAGGTAAGAGAAATTGCATTGGTAATTTTGTAGAATCATCTCCCCTGTTCCTGCCTCCCTATCTGTGGCTGACATCTGTTACTTTAATGCTACTACACACAGCCACCTCATGAACAGCAGCATATGGCTGGAGAGGGATCAGGGCAGCTAGTGAGAGTCTTAAATGCTTCTGTCCTACAGCACAACACAAGCTTAGAAACTGGGCCTTGTTAATATAAAAAGCATGATAACAGCATCTACGCAATATTCAAATTATTCTCACTTTGTGGTTTTGGGTTGGGGTTTATTTTGTTGTTGTTGGTATTGGGGGTTTTGTGGCTTTTTTGGGTTTGCTTTTGTGAAGAAAAAATGCTGCTCATTTTTGAACCAAGATAAGGAAAGATGTTACTGGCATAGAAACAAATCCCAAAAATGATAGCATGGATAGCGATATTTTTATTAGCAGTCTTACTGTGTTTAACATGCATGTTCCCTGCTACACATTTGAAACAGCTGCTGTAACTACTCTTTCAAAATAGCCTTCATCAAAAGTGACTGGTGGAAAAATTAGTGGCAATGAGTCAGTAGACACACAGCTTATGACACCAATCTGTCAGAATCTGAAGTCTCCAACAGTGACAATTCCAGCGACAGTGGGAGTGATTCACAGACAATCCTGCAAACCTTCCCATTACTCACAAGTGCCCCTCCTACCTGCCCAGATTAAGCTCTCTCAGAAGCACGTTAGCAAAATGAATGCAGGACTCAATTTAGTCACACAGTGCTAACATAGACGAGAAACTCCCACCTTTTGTACAAAACCTTATTATTAAAAGGTAAGTTATTTTACTGTCTTAAAGCAATAAAACAAAACTAGAAAACTCTTGAAGCTCTATTATCAAGAAGAGTTGATGCTATTTAAAACAAATTCTCACACTGAATTAAATGTAACTTTGTACTCAGAAAACACTTTACAAATACTACTAAAGGCTACAGGATTTCCCAAAGATGATCACTTTTTACACTTGCTGGAAGTATTTTTTTGACAACTGAAGTTATTGGTGGACAGAAAACAACTATTTCTAACTTCCTATCAAAAAATCCAAAGCACTGCAACAAAGAAGCTCAGCATTGAATGCAACAATCCACAAAGTAATAAGAAGGTGCGTTAATTCAGGACACCTTTAAAAACACCTTTCAAGGAAAAAAATACATTTTTTCAAACAACTTTCTGAAATTGCTGTGATCATGCAAAAGATAGCAAAGAAAGAGAAATGTAGCCTTTCTGCATGACAAAACAAAACCCAAACCAAACCAAAAAACACAAACAAACAAACACAACCAAAAAACCAAACCAGAAAACCAAGAAAACCTCATCCCACGGGGGCTCCTTGTGTTTATACATTGTAAATAGCTTTTTTAGGCTTAGTAGCATCATGTATGGTATCAAGTATTCACGGTCCTCTTGCTGATGCATTAAACTTCATGACCTACCTACTCTGAGTGCTTTTGTACCCCCTCCTGTGTGAGAAAAACCAAACATGTCTGCACAGGAACCCTTAGTTATTAAGCAATAGCCTTGCATCTGTCTAAGACTGAAGGGGAAACCTCCATGAGCTCCTTTGGGCATAGGGGCTTCCTTATGAACCTCAGCCTCCGAAAACCCAAACACAAGACGAATATCCAACAGGATTTGTACTACAGTCAATCATGAGGCTTAGATCTTCTCAGGGCATGTAACCAAGGATGAAATACACCTCAGAATTTCCATTCCTGGGTGCATGTTGTACTTTGCTTCTTGGGCAATAAGAGAAATTAGTTTCACTTAAATAAATCTAAAAAGATTGCATGCAAGAAAAATGCTGGTTGCAGCCTGAAGTGCAAAATAGTGTCTCTCCAAAGTCTGAATACCAACTGCGATAGCAAATTTCTCATGTCATCTTTCCAACTGTGGAGAAAATTTTTGAAGCTTCACAGGAATCTCGTAATAGTGACAGGCTAATATTTTATTTGTCACATCACCAACATGAGAGTTAAGAGACTAAGATGTTTTCAAGCCTGAGTTGAAGGAGTATTTCATATTTGACACCTAAGGAGAATCTGACCAATTTTAAGCAGTGGCTATAAAGGCTAATATTGCAGCAATAAAAAACTCATTGCTTCAGCTGCTGAGGATCTAGAAGTCCAAATACACTTCCAGATTTAAGTCATAACAGCTAATTAAACAAATACTGTGAAATAACTAGGAAAAGATGTAAAGTAAAAGAAGCCTTGTCTAAGTTCTCGGTAAGCCTTTGGTTCCTTGACTGACTAGGGGAAGAAGGGGAGGATTAAGAAAAAGAATAGCATTCATTCCCCCTAGGGCAGACTGGGCAAATGGTGGACCCTTCTGGTCACTTTAGAGTGGCAGGAGAGGAAACTGGTTAATCCCAACTCTACTGGTCTTTAATTTTTTAAAGGCATCATGAAGATGAACATAATGAGAGAGGTGATGGACTACATGAGCAGCTAAAGAAGATTTCATTTACTGCCTTGCTTCCTCTTCCTCCAATGAATTTTTGAATTTCTTGAAAAAACAGAGATTAGAAGAGGTCAAGGGCAATCTCTACACAGTCAAGAAACTCTCACTCCAGTTTAACAACTCCTCCATCACGCACACCCCACCCTTACTAAGACAAAGAAAGTGGGAAGACTTGGAGAACTGCTTACAAGATGACTGGCTCTGCTTTAAGTGGCCTTCATGGTTTTCTTTCTATACTGGTTTGGGAAAAACTTCCAACTGATGATAACACAGAGACAAAAAACCAGAAAACCTGTAAAAGTAACCACACTAACTACTGATTTCTTAGTATTTTAAACAGACTATTTTAACCTTTACTTTTTAAAAAAAAAATATTTTAATTACTTTCTTTAGGAAACGTTATATCATTTTGAAGACTAAATTGCCCTTGTAACTATTGTTACTGTCTAAACCAACAAACCAAAATCTCCAAACATGCAAGAGAAAAATACCAGGGACAAAAAGAAAAAAAACCCCAAGAATAGAAGAAACGTCTTGCACAAACCAGAATTATGTTCCTTGCCTGGTGCAGTCCTTCAATTCCATGAAGCTAACAAAGAAAGAAGCCATGCTCAGATCAAAAAAAACACCTCCACATTACTTTTCAACCATTGTCATTTAAGGGCTAAAAAATAAACTAAAAAATGAAATTAAGAATGTCATTAGCAAAACTACTCACTTTTTACTTTCTAATTTTTAAGCCGATACTAATAAAACACCAAGAACACTGGCTCTACTTATCTCATGAAATGACTTGCAAAAGTCACATTAGCTTGAAATATTCCCTCTATCATATAGACACACTGGATTCAGCTTCTCCACAGAGAGAAATCATGTCTGGGGTTTTGTTTTAAATTAGCTTTCAGATGACTGAGTAAAAGTTTACAACGTCAATAAATTAGGATGAAATTCAATCCATATAATTGTAATATGTATTTGTTTATTAAACAGTTATCATATGTACTACAGTCAACTGTAATTATTACTTGTACGGAAATCACACATAAATCTAAGGTAGTAACATTATTTTTTCATGCTACATTGGACACAAGTACAAATGCCCATGAAATACCTTAAAACTCCTTCAGTCCAAGATTTTCATAGTGCTTTCCATATTTGTTCTTTCATTATCTAACATAAAATTTACAACACAGCAGCCCACACCTGTCACAGAAGTCAGTCTGTGCAGTTTTCCTCACTTAAGATGGAAAAGTGTAGGAATCCAGACAAAGCACACCATGAACAGCATCATCCCCTATTGCCAAGTAACTGTCTCTTTCTCAGAACGGAGCAACATCTGCCAAGACCACAGGCATACAGATCATGGACTCTGGAAGTTACAGAGCAGATTAAGAGGACCTGAATTTACAGGAGCAATAAGGAACTTCGCTGAAACTGCAAAGGGTGGCAGGGGGCAGTTCACAGGACATTTTACCTGAGCTATTCCAGCCATTCTGGCATTAGCCAGAGCCCTGCACTTCAGCAGCTGATACAGTCAGAAAGACTGGCTTTATCTTAAGGTAAAACCTCTTTATTTTGCATACAGTGACTAAAGGGCAGGCTGCATGGATCCTCTGGTTTGAGAGACAAAAGACTGGTCTCCCTCAGGAAGAGCTGCTGAAGGGTGGACCTTTCTTCTAGGAGCTACCATACCAGAATCATGAGAAAACAAAGCTGACATCTTGAAAACTTCCACGCAACACACACATCCTGGGAGGGTCTCAGAAAGGATGTTCCTGGTTTCCTGTACCGACAGTGGTATCTGGGCAGGCACCACAGGGCACGTAAGGGTGGCAGGAAGCCACCAGTCTGAGGACAGGATAAGGCAAAGAAAGGCTGGCAAAGAGCACAGCCAACACAACAATGCTTCCCGAAACAGGGAGGGCGAAAAACACACATTCATGAGCTTAAATCTCCTCACTCTCCAAGCAGGATCATCATCTGGTAATATATATGACAGGTAGAGGAAGCACTTAGGAGCATATAGGAACAGGTACATGCGTTCATATAAGAACCATTAACTAAGCCTAGGAATCCAGAGCAAGCATCCATCTATGAGAAGCAGCAGTGAACGATTTGCTTTGCCAAGTCAAAAAAAGACAGAAGCAAGGAATTGTTCTTGGCAAATACAAGCCAACACACGATCTACTGACATTCAGCATCCCCTTCCTCTCAAGTCACCCTACAGAGTTCGTCACTTGAACTTATTTCCTAAAAAAAAAATAACAGTATTTAAGGATCTTACTAATTGGCATCTGAAATGTTTTTGAAACTTGGGTGGGGTAAACACAGAGGTTGATTTTATTTTGGTAAGTACTTCTTATCCTAAAAGAAGTTCTTTCATATGCAACATTTGACAAACAAATTTAGATACCACATTAATATTTAAAAGGAAGTATTCTCAGTTCAATGCTGAAAGCATCTGAAGATTCAGCTTCATGATTTATTAAAAATATCTTAAAAGGCCATGAACATATTTTCACTGGAAGCAGCTGCTCTTAAGGCTACAGAACTAAAACTTTTGGGATGCAAACATGACATATCATTACCTCAGATTTCAACAGTAAAGATCTAAATAACAGTATAATTTAAAAAAAAAATTATCAACTGCAATGCAAGATGATCTTTCTAAATCATTGCTTTTTACTTAGCCATAATGAACAGAAGTCCACCCCACTGAACAGAAAAATGCCATTATATACAGAAAATAAGAATCAAATGAATGATCAAAGGAACAATGATCATGAGCATTGCCTAAGAATAAATTTGAAGTAAAAAAATAACATGTTGATGATGTGGTTATGGTTTACTGTTTTTGAATAAACACCTGGGAGAGAATTAAACGGCAAACAATTGAGAGAGAACGACTGATCCACTCTCTTGGTTTAAAAAAATATTTCTGTTTATTTAATCCTTAACTTGGCCCTAAAGAATTCAATTTACAGCCATTTTATTCTGTTTTGGTTTGTTTTTGTTTTTTTTTTTTGGCAGTACTTTAACCTAGCTTAACACTGCTACATCACATTCCTTTATGACTGAATTTGAGGCCAGAAATTAATGATTTATAACAATTTGAGAAATCAAGTCAAACAATACTTGGTACCATTAAGTTAAATTCAAGAATTTAAGAACCTTATCAGTTTCCAGACCTGAATTTACCATTTCCTTAACAAACATTCCTTCAAGTATATGTATTAAGACAAAAACATGATGTTGCATTCTACAGTACATGGTCATATTTCTGGATGTTGATATGGACATAGGTTACTATTCATACTTCGACATTGTACAATTACACAGCTCTTGATCCATCTGTGCCAAGTCACCTTTAGATGTGGTATTAATTGCAGATTAATTGAAGAAATTTGGTAATACATTTAAGAATGGATTATGCATTATGTTTGTAAATTAAGTTTAAAAGAATACTTAAGAAGTAAATTTTCTCTGTGTAAAAACTTCAGTAAACCATTAATTCTCTCCAAACACCAACCACTATGTTGATTCCAACACTGCAAATGAAACTAGTAGGAGTCATAGACCAGGTCAGCAACTACATAGAAAAGTATTTTTTTGAGGTTTCTTTAGTTTTATGTTGTTTGGTTGGGGGTTTTTTAATTGTGCAGAAGTTCAATTATCTTTTTCACAGTTATGAGTGTTTTGCTGAAAGCCTTTGCAAAAAATTTACTTCCAACTTATCTAAAGAGTAATGTATGACTGTATTACTGTATGACTGTAACTACATGCCACCTACAACTGTGCCTCTAGAGGTACTTGTTATTTTTCTGTTAAACTGGAAATCTTTGCAATGAAAGGAACGAAAATCTATATAAAACTAGAAGAAGAAAACTGATTTTACATCTTCTTCACTCTCATGCTATAAACCTAAATCCTGTCACAAAGTCATCTTGTCTTCAGAAGAAATTCTGACAAACATCCTTGACTGACATATGCTATGCCTGAAGTGTTCAGCTAATTTGATCATTTTGCAAAAATAAACCTTTGCATTATTGTAATTACTGCCTAAATTGAACTGGGACCTTTTTATAGCCTATCTTTCTTCACAAAAAAAAAGCCTATAAGCTTATTCACCTGAAGGAGACTATATTCTACAACTATGACCACAGCTGAACTTGAACGTATTTGCAGATATGCTTTTCCCGTTGTTAAAATGACTACATTTGCAATTTCAGAAGCATCTCAAAAAACATTATTCTTCTTCTAGTTAACAGTACTTCATATTGAAGTGGTCTCACTACTTTATGGATATTTTGATAGAAATGTATTTTAATTGGATTTGATTCCTTCTTCTCAGAGTAACAAATTGGTACGCTTTCCTATCAGGACAAATCCTCCTCCAATATTGCAAGAACTGTAAACATCAAGTGAAAAACACATAATTCCTCATTTTATTTCACTTAAACTTTTTTCCAATTTATATTTAAACTCTGGACCAGTTTCAGAGTCTCTCTAAACTCAAGCTGTTCCAAATGAACAGCACAGAGCTTTACAAGAAGAAACCACCTCAGAAGTGTAACTTTAAAAAGCGATACCAGTTCAACCTCCCCACCTTTCTGAGGATGGCCAGGAGAGAAAGCACTGCTGAGGCTGGCATCAGGTTTCTACAGGGTGGGGAAATGGAAATATGCCCCGCAAGCCAGGCCAGCACAGGCTGCTCATGGCATATTTGTTTCTTCCCACCACTGAAGAGGTTCCACATTATGAAGCCAACACATCAAAAGCCTGAAATTATTACAATTCAAACAAAAAGTAGTTTTTTGAAGTCTATTGAGTACTTCTTCAGACAAAAACTGACAATAGGCAATAGCAAGGGCATTCAGCTACTAAATGCAAAACTGCTGGCAATTGCACCTCCCATCAGCATCCCTTCCAGTCTTACCTGATAGATATCAGAAAGGCTGCTGCTTCCTGAATCACTAGTGATGCTACATCCTGAGTGACTAGATGAAACGTGGGTCACCTGTGGGTGGAGACTGTCAGTAAGGTGCAGCTTTGTGAAATCTGCAGGAAGCTATAGGTGGAGCAGAAAAAGCATCATTACAATTTGAGGGAGATACACAGCAAAATTAATTCAAACCATATCTGTCACACTTTACTCTCTGCCAGTACCAACTAGATTGAGAAAATCACTGGGACTTGAGAATGCAGTACAAAAATTTTGAGTTTTGCAGCTTTTTTAACTCATGCAGAGGCCAGCAAAACACCACCAAATTGTTGCAAATACAAGAGATTTAAGACAAACATGTATCTGAGGACAAGTGAAGCAATATACCAAAACTCTTCAGTAGCTTGCTGTGGGGTTTCGATAGAATTAAAATGCATATGAATATTGTGCTACTTCCAGAACCAATGGTTTCCTGCAGAATGGGTATTAACAAGGGAGTAAAGTCACATACTTTTAAAAATCAACAAGCACTGCTCTGGATTTGGTAAATTCTATTGTTTCTCAAGCTGACAAAGTACATTAGAGACAAGGAAAATCCAAGTCACTGAGCTATCCATTATACCTTGAGCCAAATAATATGACAGCAAATAGGAAATGTGGGAAGACTGATACAATTACAAAGAGCTGTAATCCTGAAAATAGTTTGCTCACATGCAGTGCTGAAGAATTTATTGAGACAGTATATTTGATCATTTAACAATCATTCACCAAGATTTGTGATGTATATTTTCACTATTGATTTATGCCCACAGTTCTCATGAAAATCTTTAAGAATTGTAAAAATTTCCAGACTGCAGAAAGTGAACTTTGACAAAGTAAAATACTTGCTGTCTGAAGAAATATTTAAATGTTATTTCAGGGGCAAATTACTCCTCTCCCCAAGAAGCCTGCATCCCACAGCTAGTTAATAAAAGTATGTTAATGTATCAATTTTGGTGTGCAGTAAATTCTTCAATAATTAAAAAAAAAATCTCTGTTCATTAATTTGTTTCAACTCAGACAAGGCAGACAGTCTCATCTCTAAGGAGTTGTGTTTGTATGAAAAATGTCACATGCAGTGTGTCCATCCAGGTCAATGATGAATGCTACCTTGGCGTTACTACCGTTCTCCCTGGATGGAAATGGAAATAAGACCTCATTCAGCATTAAGAGAGAATAAGCTGATCAGTATAAAAGGTTAGGAAAAAAGTAATCTCCAAGTCACAAGAGAGTGTGCTTGAAAAAATGATTAGCTTTATACAGCTAAAGATACTGAATGATTTTACTGCTGTTTGCCTTGTTTAGTTCTGTTCATGGAACATGCCCTGAAAGAATCTTGGCTTTAGGCTTTGCAGTGAAAATCACAGACAACTGCAAACCTTAGTCTTATTTAGACTAACTGGCAATTCCTATTCTAATACATCTGAAAAGGATTTCTTCATTATCACAGAATGACTGCATCAGTGATAGCAAAAATGGCTACATATTAAATAATTCTTTCCTAGTGTTTCACCTGAAAGAGGGGCTAAAACCAGCAACCAGATACTAATAATCCTGAAAAGCTTCAGTAAACCCAGAGCTAGATTTGATCTTCATCAACAAAGAAAAGGCAATTAACAAAAGCAATACTCTAATACACACAGCCATGAATGCTGCCTCCAGAAAAATCTAGTTATGCTCACCACTGTTAATGATGTATCAGAAGGAGAAAATACAGCATTAGGCAGTGCATTATAGTATCTGTTGTCTTTGCTACTTTGCTTTTCAATCTAAGTTTGAATTATCTCATAATGGAACCACATATATACTGATATTCAGGCCACTGTACAATTTTTTTTAATAATTTTTGAGCCATTCTGCAAGTAAGTACATATTCCAGAGGTAGAATGCAAGGGAAAATAACTGCCACAGCTCTCGCAGTGTGTTGATGACTACTTCTCAAAGTACAGTCTCTCATTATTGAAGCAGCCCATGTTTATTTCAAAGTAGAAATCCTACATATTATTTTGAGATACAAGCACAAATCGTCTAAGATTCATACATTTAATGATAACTTACACAGATATATTTTGAAAGTTTTACCTTTTACAAAGCACTAACTACCGCAATCCCAAATAAATACTAACTCCATAGGGAACTGTATATGAACACAGTGTGGCACCCAGCCAAACACGTTCAATTTTTTATAGTGCCCTGCAAATATCTCCATGTCATTAACAACAGCATTTATTTTTTATCAATGCATTAAAAATTTTAAAGAACCTTCCATCAAAGCAAATCCAGTTAGTACGTTAAAAAGTGAAATCAACCTATGTTTAACATAACGATTGCACTCAGTGTTTTAAATGAACAGCAAGGATTTATGTTTCGCTACTGCACAGGCAAAAGGAAGAGGCAGGGGATTCCACAATAACTGATTGAATACACCGCAAATAAAAGCAAGCCTTCTGAATCTTTTTGGCTGTAGACAATCAGCTGAATGCTTGGTGATTACTGGTTTCAGAGCAACTCCTCAAGTCAAAGCCATGCTGCATGAGCTGGACTTGCCAAGTGGTGACAGAAGATCAGAAGCAGGCATTTTTCTTTAGGCAACCTAACTAGTCAATTTGATCCTAATCAAATAGGACTATTTACAAGCAGAAAGCACATGCTCACATCTTTGCAGAACACTACATCTCTGTGCTACATGCCCGAAAGCAGCACCCACTTCAATTGCCCTACCCCCAAAGTTAAGGTGAGAGACTGCATGAAAAAAAAAAAAAACCCACAAAAATTAAATAAGCTGAAACATTTACACTGTAAACTCAACAAAAAAAATGTGTGTGAGAAATATATGCATTTCTATCTTAGTCACATACTGCTATTTACAATATTTAATATTTGCATTGTACACAATGGGGAAAAAAGTAAAGCACTGATGACAATGAAAACCCACATGTGCTTAAGTCTTATATGAAACTGTGGTAGGTTGACCCTGGCTTAACATTAGATGCCCACCAAAGCCACTCTGCCACCTTCCTCAGCTGGACAAAGGAGAGCAAATACAACGAAAGGCTCACAGGTAAGGACAAGGAGAGATCACTCACCAGTTACTGTCATGGGCAAAACAGACCCAATTTGGGAACAAATTAATTGAATTTATTATCAATATGATAACGAGAAATAAACCCAAATCTTAATGCCTTCCTCCCACCCCTTCCTTTCTTCCTAGGCTCAACTTCACTCACAAATTGCCTACCTCCTCCCTCGCAGGGGTGTGGAGGGGCAGGGAATGGGGGCTGTGGTCAGTTCATCACACATTGTCTCTACCACTCCTCCCTCCTCGGCTGGAGGACTCCTTACACTCTTCCCCTCCCAAAGAAGGCCATAAACATCTCCAAAGTGAGCCCTTCCCATGGGCTGCAGTTCTTCACAAATTGCTCTGGTGTGGGTCCCCTCTGGGGTCACAAGTCCTGCCAGTAAACCTGTTCCAGTGTGGGCTCCTCTCTCCACAGGGTCACAAATCCCACCAGGATCCAGCATGGGCCTTCCACAGGCATCCACCTGCTCTGGTGTGGGTCTCATCCACAGGCTGCAGGTGGATCCCTACTTCCCTGTGGATCAACATGGGCTGCAGGGGTACAGCTGCTTCACCGTAGTCTTCACCATGGGCTGGGTGAATCTCTGCTGGAGCACCCAGAGCCCCTCCTGCCTCTCCTTGTGCACTGACCTTGGTGTCTGCAGGGCTGTTTCTATCACATTCTCACTCCTCTCTTCTGCGGCTGCAATTGCACAGTTTTTCTTTCTCCCCTCCTTTCTCAACTCTGTTATCCCAGAGGTGCTACCACCACTGCTGATGAGCTCAGCCTTGGCCAGTGGCAGGTCCATCTTGGCACCAGCTGGAGTTGGCTCCATCAGATGTGGGGGAAGCTTCTGGCAGCTTCTCACAGAAGTCAGCCCTGTAGCCCTACACTACCAAAATCCTGACACACAAACCCAATACCAGCTACACCTTTCACTCCTGGAGCACAGCATTTGGTAAATGTTTTTCAGTTAAGCAGAACAAGGACAAAATGCAACATTCAACAACCAGCAAAAAGCTGTCTACCCCAAACCAGGGTATTTACATCTAATTTCTTACTTGCAGTGGAACATGATTAGAAAATAACATCATGAAACCGTGCTATTATAACTCAGCAAAAAAATTTGCTAGGAACCATCTCTGGGCAGTTAACCTCATGACAATAGGTATGTTTGCTGTGCTACTGAGTATCACTTTATTATTAAATTATTAAGCACTCCGTGCTTGTATTGAGCTATCATCCTATTCTACAGTTTAGTACTGACTTCAGTATTTAGTACAGCAGTAAAAATAAAGGTTTCCTTGTTATGTTTTGAAGCACATACTGGCTAGATCTAGCACATGCTTTATCCACCAGACCATGAGCAATATGAGAAAGCGTAAAGACCTACCCTCTGCCTCAGAAACATCACCTATCACGGACTGACACCACCACAAACGGCATCACAACTGAATTGTCACTTTTATCTTGTTTTCCATTTTCATTAAATGATGGCTAGATTTAAGAACTCGTTCAAAGTAATAAGGATCAAAAGCAACTTGTATATTTTACATAACAAGCACCACACTAAACTACAGCTTTGCTGAAGCCAACACCTACACTATTTCTTAACTTCATTACTGAACACTTTGAGTCACCATCAGAAGGAACTAGCACACAGAGTAAAAACGTAGCAGGGTAATTTAGAAAAATTAATGCATGATTTGTTCTTACATAAATATAGTTCCAAAACACAGTATAGGTACACTAGTTTAAATGATTAATAATCGAGAAAAGGGTCAGAAAACTGTCCTGATAACCTAGTCTCAGCACAACCTTCATAAGTGACAAACATTAAGGTGATGTATGCATAGCTCTGATCACATGTAACAGGGACAGGAGTTTCTAATACAAAACATAAACCGATAAAATAGCTATGATCTAAGCCCTAGTCTTAATTTGACAGAGGTGAAAACAGTACTTTATATTTATAATGTAGCTCTTAATAAGCAAGCATACATGCATACATACACACATTTATACAGATTGCACACGTGGATAGAAACCAGAGCTAAAACAGTACATCTAGGAACTCCCAATTTTTACCTCTTGAAAACCCTAAACCAAATGAAAACTTAAACAATTATGTGAAACTATCTTAAGGGCAAAGACATACACCCATTTAGAACTGTACAATACCATAAACCCTATCACATCTTCCTATCTTTAAAGCACCATTTTATTACTTCCACCCTCAAAGTGAGTCACCGTGTTATGCATGCAAAACTAACAATTACTTTGCTCTGAATGTGTTCCTCCTATTTTAAGAACATCATTATTTTCTCCTACCCTACAGCGTGCCTTTCATTATAACAAAAGGCATCTTCTATTCGACGAATCACTGGACTTATCTACTAATACAGTATTTTTAAAAAATGTTAAATAAATTTTGAAAATGTTTACTGGACAAGAAATGGAAAATCCTTGGATATGTATAGCATTAAAAGGTATGAAAACAGCCAAAAAATAAGTGAAATTACATCAAACCCTTTTCTTTCTTTAAATAGTATTCCTTTATTTTATTTTGAGGGTTTTTCTTTTTCATTTGGAGTTTCATTTTTTAAATGCAGTTATATGTGGAAACAAGTATAAATGCAACAACATGAAAGACAGGCACAAGAATGTAATTCTAAATTACAAGATGAGTTCTGGTTGGAAAGCTTCAATATACCACTCATTTTAAGGTAAACATATCAGCAAGCCTTTTATAAACAAGGTCTTCTACTGAAGGCTGCTCAGCACTTTATGAAAGATTCATAAAGTCTGCAAAGTGACTGAAGTACATCTGCAAAAAAGATGGGATTAAAGAACGCCAAGGTGTAACATTCTGTTATGCAATTCCCAATGAATGATTTTATACGTAATTAAGTGCCACAGAGACAGGCTAAACAAGTAGACATAAAACAACACAAACTAGCACCCTTATAGCCTCTATTTCCACCTTCTGAAATTAAAGACACACAAGCAAACACAGATTCTTCAGCCTCTAAACACATGCATCTGAGCACTTATTTTGTAGTAGCTCTTTACTAATAAAATAATAAAAGCTAGCATATAATAAAAGCCACCATAATAAATATTTTTTTTAAAATGTTGGTTATTCCTTTTACAGAAGAAACCGTCCCACAAATCGAAGTAAGTAAGCTACAACAAACTTATTTTGGGATTCTGTCTTTTTCATGAAGGGAGAATAACGGCAGACAAATAAAATTAATACCGTGCCTTAGTCTTTCTCATTATTTTTTTCCCCACCAAGATAGAAATTCTAAAATTTTTATTGCACTACAAAAGTGTAGATCACCAAGGCAGTATTCTTCAGTACCCTATAAAATTATTAACACTTTATTTCAATATTTTAGACAAACATTTAGTTTTATATTAAACATTGGTACATCTGCTGTATTTTGTATTTTAAAGCTATGCCCACATTTATTGTATTTAATAAGATAAGGAAGAAACATTTTTAATAATGCTGGGCATTCATGAACATGCTATTTCAACATAATTCTTTCACTAACCAAGAGAGACATCAAGGAAAACATTTTTATGGTTGAGTGATTTTAAACACAGCAGTCAATGTACATAATTACAGAATAATAAAGTAATTTCTATCGATTCCGTCTACAGATCTGATGCAGGCTGACATGTCCATGCAGAGTAAATTTAAACTAAAAGTGTAAACTCTATACAATTAAATATAGGATGCAATTCCCATGGAAGTAGGATTTCCTTGCACCTACAGGTGGAAAAGATTGAGACACTTCTATGTATTTTCTATGAAAACTTCTGCAAGACTTAAATAAAAACCTTGTGACTTGAATTATGCCTTCTGTATAATCATTCACTTTACACAACAATACCCCATGGATTTTGAATCTCTAAAGTTTCCTCGAATAGACATCTTCCTATGAAACTGTGAAACTTCATAGAGACCTACTCTTAGGAATGTTCTTCATCTTGAATCCAGCACAAGGCACCACCTGTGTTCTGAAAATACTGCATTTAGATACTATTGCTGTCAAGCAGTTGCTTGTATACGAAGTCCACAGCAGAACACCTCCAACAGAAAACCAAACCAAACCAAAAACAAAAAGAAGGAAAGAAAAGTATTATAAGTATCTTTCATGGCAAGCTCTTAATACTTTCCTCCCCTGGTATTTTGCTGCAGCTAGCCTCCCAGAAAAAGCTATTCAGAGATTCAAGCTAATGCAATGTGAGCTGCTGGTCTCAGGGAGAGAGCAAGAGAGAGTGAATGCACAGGAACTTCATTTTGCTCCCCTTACAAAACACACACTGACTGCCACTTACTGCACATCTCAGAGCTCTCAGCAGCTAATCCTATGAGCACTTCAAGCATTGAATCCTTTGCTTTAAGGACTATTGACTTCTGCAGAGGCACAGGGGTGGTAAAATTTAAATGGGTGTCTGGGGAATGAAGAAAAACTCTCAGAAGCAACTCTTTTTAAAGGAAAAGCAAGAAATGCGTCACTGAAACATACCCATTCTTATTTAATTTAACTACCTCCTCTGTTTTATGTCCGAACGTGTTAGCATTTGTTCTTCCTTTTGGAAGTATTTGAATCAGAGATTCAATGCAGCACTTCACATTCAAAAGTGTCTTCTTCAGAAAATCTGGCATAAACACTATTCCTTCAGGAAACACAAATGTCAATAAACTAAATAATGTTAAACAATTTTCCTAAGTTTTTCTCGGATTTCTGAAAACCCAAACATTTATAACCTATTTACAATGAACAGAAAAAATATGCAAGATCCAAATATTTTTATTTAGCATTTATGCAGAAGCCTGTCTCAGAAAATATCTGGTAAAAGTGTAGTTTCTTCACTGGGCAACAAAGGATAATTAAGTACTTTTAAAACACGGACTCTGATGTTCTTAAAGTTACAGCAGTTCTGCTGCAAGGATCAAGCTAAAAAGACTGTTCTACAACTGTTTTGACTGTGGATATATATTTAAGTACTGACAACTCTCTGACATCCTTAACCACATGTAGAAACATGGTCTGATGATTTTTTTTTTCCAAGCAATGCAGTGGAAGTGAAACCTTCCTGAAGGGAGTTAAGCAGGATTTTCAAATTTGCCTCCTTTTTTCTTCTCTTTTTTTTTTTCCCCCCAGTAAGTATCTGGTATTTTATATTACTTTGTTTGCTTTATTTCATAAAGTGATCAGATTTAGGTCAAATCTTATTCTTAGCCACTTTTGCTTTGAGCAGCAGAATTTCTGTTCCTGTGTATTATGTCGGCATATGTCCCTATATCATAGGAGTCCCTATAGGGACACAGCCTATCACTCCTGGTAGCACCCCACTGTCCCACCAAGCACTTGCATTCAAGAGCCCTGACGGAGCCTGCACAGCCCACACCCTCCCACAAACTAACAGCTTCCCAAAAACACTGAAAAAAATTGGGAAGGGAATTCATCTTGTGGAAATCTACATAATGAAAACCGACAAGTAGGGACAGGCACTCACTGATGACTGCCTTTTAGGTTGAAGGAAAGACTGTTCTGAGGCATTTCAATTGACTTCTGAAATATCTCTAGGGAAAGAGAGGAGAAAACGGAGCTCAATCACTGAACTTCTGTAAAGGCTCCCTATTATTTAATATACGTGGAGGAGAAATAAAATAATAAAGCCCAGCTTTGCAGAGATCTCTCTCTCGGGAATAACTGATTTTCATACTAAGAAAATGCATGTTCCAGTTGATTTTTTTCCCACAGTAAGTATTTCTAAATACTTCCTTTTGTGGCTGTTTGGGTGCTTAATACGCTGAGAACTACTGCTGGGTTGGAAACTAAATGGCCCACTTTCAGGGCTTTTGGAGGCTTGTAAGGTTAAATTTTGAACTCTTTGGCCTATTACAAGCAACTGTGGGAGAGGAAGGAACAGAGAACCTGGTCACAAACTCTTTCCACAGGAAACCAGACAAAAGATTCATGCCTACGGACATAAAAGCAAAAAAAGTTCAAGAACACTATGTGGGCACATATGTTTACAGGAAATGTTAATTGAAACATTTTCAAGGAAGATGTTTAAATCCTGCAGAATATTTTAAATAAATAATAGAATGCTCTTGTATATCTCATATACAGACTCAATCTGGATTATTTACACAGCAGTCTCACAAGGGGACATGGGGGATGCTAAAAAGCAATTACACCAGCAGGGGTAAAAATGATGGCACCTGCACCCAGATTTTATTTTCAGCTTTAAAGCACTACTCAGAATTGAAAACCACAACAGAAAAGTAAAGAGTTTACCCCACAGGTGAAAACACATATCCTGGGCACATCTTAAATGTTAAAGCAAAGACCCTGTGAAATGCCTACAGTTCCAAGTGTTGAGGCCTCCCCATCAGGAGGGCTGTTCCTATATCACACCATGTGTTGGTGGTGGGGTGTGTTACACCTGATCACAGAATACTTCATGATTACAGCACTCTAGCCCATCTAACAAAGCTTAGTGAAGTTTTTCAAACATTCATGAAGTGACAGCTCAGTTTTGAACTGCAGCCATTTAATCTGAACTACTGCACTTTAATACTGAACTAAAGCACTGAATTTTACTGCACTGAGCTAACTTAAAATACTAAAAGGAATCAAAGTTAATTGATTCTAGAATAAAGAAAAATAAATTAAGGGCTACTCAAGTAATTGTTATTTTTTTAAAGATGAGATATTAAAGATGGATATAGAAAATATCTTAGAACTCCCCTCTTTCCAAGTGGAGGAAAAAAACTGTCGGTATCACTGTGGAAAAAGACACTGTTGATACAAGAGATGAGCAGTAGGAAAAAATGTGAAATCACGCACTTTAAAACAAAAACCAACAACCTAGAGAAGTCTCTGTCAGAAATCACTGTAAAAAAGTTTCCATGGATCAGCTGATCAGAAGGTGACTGAATTGTTCAGGTGATGCAGCAGAAGGAGAACCCAATATGATCACAGCATGCATCCTCCAGAAATACAGTTCTGGGCTCTTCTCCACGACCCCAGCAGAGATCTCATTTGGAAATGTTGCACACATTCCCAGCTGTGTGTTTTAAATAAAGATGGCTTAAAGCCATACACATACACAGAGTCAGAGAAAAACCACCAGGATTATCAGAAGAAGAAAAACTAATACTTGACAAAGTGCAAGAAGAGCACAGCTTTTTCAGCCCACACTGAGAGAGGGTATGATCACTATCCAGAAATAGAAAGGAGGAAAAAGAAATATTCCCAGTAAAAGGCAATGCAGGTGTAAAGCCTAATGAGCAGGAAGCTGAAAGAAGGCTGCTACCTAATGAACCACAGAGATTCTCCAAACCAGACTCCACAGGAGCTGTGGCAGAGAAGGCTTTCAGACTGAAGTGAGACAAAGTTATGAGTGTGCTGCACAAGTGTGTAACGGCAGTGACCCAGAAAATCCTTTCCAGATCCATGTCACTCATCCAAGCAGAAAAATCTGAAGTGAGCCTGTTGTTTCATATATTTATTGTTCAGAAACGGACTAACCAACAGGGGAAAAAAGACAAAACCCAACATGACTAACATGAAAATATTTTAGATCTTCTTATTGGTAGCTTCTAAGTAGTCTGTACACTTGCAAGGAAAAATTTTTAAAGATACAAATATATACAGAGCTCCTGTGCACAGATGCAAAAACTGAGCCTTGCCTCTATAAAATACCATATTAATTGAAAGAAATTTGATGAAAATTTAAAGAGAGAAATGACTATTCACAAGCAATTAAATGGAAATTTTTTTTGAAGTCTGAAGGCTGCAGCCATGTCAATGCCACCCCTGGAGTTTTAACTAAAGGATTATCTTTGCTTTAGAGTATCAAGGAATAGTTCAGGAGAAAAGTGGGTAGAAGCTTCCTCTATTTTCCTTGTCTGACAATGAAAGATGCACACTTCTGCTTCACCTCTAACAAAAAAACCCCACGAAGAATTGTAATATTACAAGACAAATAACACACAAGTGGACATCAAAGCCCTTGCTAAAGCTTGTTTTTTCCAAATATTCTGATTGTACCATTTTTTAATATAAAGCAAAAATGTATATTGCCATAATCACTAGTTTCGGCTCGCTAATTGCACAATAGTGAGCATTTTAAAACAATGTTACAATTTTTTTTTAGAAGTTGGGCAACTAAAAGGCAATTAATTTTGATTGAAAATGGAGATGATGTTATCTTCAAAGGTCAATTTTAGAAGAAAGATTGCTTAAAAACATCTTGAAAGTCTGTAGATAATACTTCTGAGACCAATGCACAGAGGAAAAAGGTTTCATATTTGCATTACACGTAGTATAGGTAGCCTTGCTATTTTTCTGGATAACGTAAAAATAGTACAGTAACAAGATACAATATTTTTTAACAGCAAGCATTTCCCTTTATACATGACTAATGTTGCAAAATCTTCAAATAGTATGATTTTACCATAACTATGATTTTTTAATGCTATACCAACATGACTACTAGTCAAACAGCTTTATCACTTATTTTACGAGTTTTACAAGTGCAAACGTACTCATGCCATGGCAAGAAACAGCAGTGAATGTTGCTGTAACACCCCAAGCTTTGCTTGCTACATTATTTTACACTTTTTCTCATATGGTAGTCAAAGAAAATTAATGAAAATATTTTACACTGACACAACCTTTTAAAACTGTATGTGCCATCACACATTCCTAATACCTCCATAGTTTCTATTCTGTCACACAGAGCAAGATTTCAACTTCTACAAACTACTGCAACTATTTACTGCTTTGGGCAAAAGACTTACTAGTGTGTGCTCACTGTGATCACAGGAAGGGAAAAAAGTAAAGGATCATTTTTCTTCTTTTCATCGAGGAGTCTTTAGGATATCAACACAGAAGCATCTTTTATATTAATAGTGTCTCCAGTAAATTTTGGAACAACCTGCAGAGCTTTTCTTTGTAGTCCAAGTGACATTTACTCGAAACTGTAATATCTAACACTAAATTTCATTAGCCTCCCACCTCGGGGTTTTTTTTTTAATTGCCTCATCTTTACAAATGTCCACAACTACATTATAAGATAAGCAAAACAACAAGGTCCCACACGCAGCCTGTTATAATCGAGGCTGCTTTAGAGGAAGGAGACATTGTCAATTGAAGCACCATGTTATTCTGCTCGAAATGCTGATATTCATATGCAACTTTCAGAGATGTATCTATTTGTGTCTGTGCAGGTGTGCACACAGAGCTGGAGTCGTCCCGTACGGTCCTGCCTTGCGTCAACAGCATCCTAAAAATGCAACCCATGTAACAACTTCCATATTCTACTGACACCATGAAATATTTCAGTGGTATTTATTTAGGAAGAGATTTTTGCATCACAGATTGCCAAGCTGCAGAAAAATAAGCAGTACAGAAATCAGGCTGAAATACCAGGACCAATAACTGCTACCCATTCTACAAACACAATCAGTGACATTCATCTTTTTCCTCCCATCTACCAGATGATAAGCTTTAGAGACTCAGGGTGTGTGTGCATTTACATCAACTACTGCATTAGGTCACCTTGCAATGACCACATAACTCGAGAGTCAAACCAACTGCTGATTTACAATAGCACTACAATGGTAGTAGCTGTTTGCTGTAACACATGGTACAAGAGATTGATAAAGTTACTTCCATAAAACTGGCAGACATTTTAGTCATTACTACATTAAGTATGTTATCTCTGGATGCTTCACTGAATAAAACCCCAGTTGGAACACTGAACCTCCACTTAAAACAACCCTAAAAATAATCATGCTACTCTAACTCAGGAATTCCCAAGTTTAGTTTTCCCCGGGTACCATCATCACAGAAGGAATACTAATGTACAATACTAATGGAAGTTGCAGGTGTAGGAGTGACATTTAACTGCCTAAACAACCTCTTCCTTCAACAGGAAACAAGTAGATAACTAGATTTTCTATATCCTACTGCTGACATGCACGCCACTGTTTGGGAAACCACACTTCAGTAACCATTTATTTAGGAAAAACAGCTGTATTCAGGGACCTTGGAAAATATCTGCTAAATGGAAATTTCCAAAATCCTTTGCCCTGAAATGCAAGAAGTCTCTAATCTTCTCACAAGACACACAAACACCCCCTCCAAGCAACAATATTATCAACTATTAAGAACCTACTGATTTAAAAATGGGAAAGACTGAATAGGACAGAAATTCCCAAAGTCAGACCACACAAAATATTTGCAGAAGTCATACACCAAGAGGCAAGGAGAGGTACACCTAGCATACAGATTTTCATAGTTATTAAAAGAAACTAACACTGTTGTCATTTTAATTTGGTTTTCAGTCTGCTCCTACAGCTGTGAACAGCTTCAGTTTTAAAATAAAATATGAGTCTTCTCTGCTGCTTTAAAAAAAAATCCAGTTAACAACCTTTCCCAGACGCAGAGTTAATTATTTAAGTAGCCCATTTTACTATGGCTCCAAAATCCATAAATTCATGCATTTTCCTTTTCCTCCTGGTTCCTTAAAAGTGAGGACAACAGAAAAAAAGATCCTTCTACATTATTTATGTATATTTAAAAAAAAAAAAATCCTTCTATAGTCAGCTTCTTGTTCAAAGGTCAAAAAAACTAGCTGAAAATCCACTGGTGATGCAGGTCAAGACTGAAAAGACCAGTGCGACACATCCAAGTCTAACATCTGACTCTTCCCTGAGCAATCTAGCAGAGAAAAGAGCTACTGCCTGCCAAGAAATTGGAAAATACAGGTTCCTTTTTTTCCTAGTTTGCTATCAGAAATACATTAAGATTTAGAGGTCAAGCAGTACCTTGATTACCACAGGCAAAAAGTGTTTTGAAGAATCTTTAGGTGTTTACATATAGGGAAAAAACCCCCAACAACCTCCCCCCAAAAAACCAAAACCAACCAAACAAAAAACCAAACCAACAAACAAACAACAAAAAAATCAAGCCAACAAACAAACAACCAAACCAAACAAACAATAAACCAAAACAAAACCCTCAACAAATCAAGAGCGCAAAAAACTTACTTGAGAACAGGGTTGATGGTTTAGCAAACCTAGGATATAGCTAACTAAGAAATAACTCCCAAAATTCAGTTTAGATTTCCCAAAATCTAGATTGATTATTTTTGTTTTCAACCATGACCAAATACATTCAAGTACAACGTCCTTCATCGCCCCGTTTTCAAGCCATCAATCCCGCTACCAATAGGATGTGTATGGCCCAGTTCTGCACCCATGTTCTCTTTTTCAGGCATTCCCATGCTCTTTCCAATCATCCTGCATTAGACCTTCCTGACATTCATGCAACTCCTACAGCATTTGGCAGGCTGGCAGGCACAAAGCAGCAGACAAGCATTTAGGAAACAATGCTATGGATGGAGGCCTAAGAGCACAACCCAGCTCCCATTCTTCTGGCTCTGCAGGAAGAACAGCAGCACAGAACAGTACGAGCCTATTTTTAACGATAAAACAAGCCAACATGACTACACACACAAAGGGAGACCCACAAAATAGAACAACGTCATTTTAATGAAACCATTCTTCAGAGGAGGAATAAAAGAAGAAAGCTTTAAACCGATTTTTCTTACTTGCAAGGTCACGGTTTGGAGTCAAGCTATAAGCGAATAAATCCTACCTAGCCTATTTGTCCCAATGACCCAGCACACAGTGCCTTATGCTTGCAAGCAAGTGACAGGCTGCAGTCAGATAAAATGAGGCAATTTTTATAGACTGAGTGAAAGAAATCCCAGGCCGAGGTATTTGACCCTCAGGTTACTGCCTGGGTTTGCAGCATGGTTCCTGGCTGTCCCTACACCTCTGAAGATGCGTTACTGTCGCCAAACGTTGGCAAATGGTCACCAGCCAAGCCTGGGACAGCTGAAATAAGTCATCTACAGGTAGAAAGCTACAAGGGCTACACGGAGCTACATTTTATGCCTGCCATGGCATTTGTTAGCTTATTAAAAGATCCTAAATGCATATATAATGTAATACTTCGCTCTTCTCCTGCATTCTAACTCACAAGCCTGCTTTTCCTCTATTTTGAAAAGCAACTGGCTCTTGATCCATGTTGAGAAGCTGGAACTGAAAGAGAAGGCTGGTGTTAAACCAGTTTGCATATTTCCAGTCCAAAGGAGAACTGCCATCTCCATCTCCATTTAAGAGCTGAAAATGCCATGGAGGTATGCACACATTTGAGTGTAAAGAGTCACAAGCATTTTCACGTTCAAAGTAAAATCTTCACGTTTTGTCAAATGGTTCAGAGTTTTCTGCTGTTTACAGCGGTCACTAAACTGGCAGAAGACGTGTAAGGAAAGAGCAGAAAACCCATTTGAATTAAAGGAAGGGCAGTCTCACTCCATATACCACCAAGGACAGGAACTATTGAAATTGTAGTAGATCAAATTATTTGAGGCCTTTTTAAGATGTTCCAGACAGGCTTCAGAAGGAACATCATATTACTGGAGACATCAACCTGACTGCCTATAACTCAGGACTTGGGAAAGGCTAGAAAACTACTCAGTCCAAGCTGTGAGGTATAGCAAGCTATTTGCCACTTAGGAAAATCCTCTTTCACTTTTCACGAAAAGGGAACGAAACATGCCGGGATTTTGTGTTCCAACATCTGCAAGAGAGACCACTGATCGCAAAAGGACCTACGGCCTTATTTTTAGCTTTTTGACCTGCTTAAGTTTTAGGCCAAATACAGAATGCCAGGTTAGCTGAATACCATGAAGTTGGTTCATGGCAGGAAGCTTCACATTTGCAGCAAGAGCAACTCAAAAAGACAAATATAGCCTTTTGCCCAAAGGACCAACATTCTTGCTGATGGAATTAATAGAATCTTGCAATCCAGTAACCAAGTCCAGCACCACAAGAGTAAATTACAAACAACATACACACAAAATTTCCTATCTTCCAGTTATTTCACCAAATGTTGTGAACCTACATCTTTCACAAGTGAAAAATAAAATAAAATAAATTTAGGCAATAATTATCTCCACCCCAACACCTCAGATGTATTAGGAACCAAGCAGCAGCACTGCTTGTGTCAGGTAACTATTACAATGTAAAGCCATTTACCTTCAACATCACCCATATAACAGCATTGCAATCTGTTGTCCTTCATCTGCCCTTCTAGTATCCCCTTACAAACAGGGGTTTGGATGGAATTATAAACACTCCAATAAATTTTAGCTTCTGGGCACAGGACCAGCTTTCACAGGTATCCCACTGAGCAGAGACCCCTTCAGCACAGTTTATTCTTCCCCTGGTTCTCAGCTGAATCATCACCATCTCGAAATGAACAGCAAAAAGACTACTGGCAAGCTGACAAAATTGGAATAACCACCAACCATCCAATTCTGGGATACCATACGAGTGCCAGTGACATTTCTGTAACAGATTGATGGTTAAGCATGCAGAAGTTAGAATCCTAAAAACACTGCAGAACTGCTGGAGTCATGCCACGCTACTCTTGCACTACAGCTACCCCATTCTTAAATACAATATTGAGAATGAAGTGTGGTGGGTACAAGGTTCTTTGGTCAAGGTCAAATCTCAAGACGTTAATATTCCATGCTTCTTAAATCCTTAATATTAGCCATATTTCTCAAACACTGGTTCAGTATTACACTCACCTGCACAACTCCTGAAATACCACATCAAGCATTTTTTTTCTCTTTCTAGTAGTATTACTTCCATAAATTTCAAATTTTAGAAAAGGCTAACAAGAACGCATCAGTAATATTAAGTGAAAAGAGTTAGTAGTCTGGTCATATATCTGCTGTTGCAATCAAGATATCAAAAATAAAAATCAGACTTTAATAAAACAACCCTAAGATCCTGAAAATCTTGTCTCTATTTCAGGCAAGCAAAAATCACACCACTGTGTATTCATTGAGGGGTTAGTAAAATTAGCTCAGTTTTTCAAAAATCAAGGATGCTGTTAAGGGCTAATCTGTAGCAATTTAAAGCCTAGAACACAAGGAATAAAAAATATGCAAGATAATTAAAGAAAAACAAACTTTAAATAAGCTTAAAAAAATTAAGACTTAAGAGTTTCCAGCACCAACATCATGATCCCAGAGTGCTGATGGTCTGAACACAGCCTAAATGTTTATGCAATTCTAGTTCAGAATTTAGAAATCATACTTCCTAATGCTCGTATTCTTAAATCATTCCAGTTATCTCTTGATATTTCATTGATTATGCAGACAACCTGTAAAGCCATCAAGTACAGAAGTACTTTGCAGATAAGCTTCAGATCATGTTAGCAGCAGAATACAGAACACCAGACACCTCCCCTCGCTTTTGCGTACTGGAGTAGTACCAGCAGCAATCATAACTGCAGAAAAAAACAACACAATTCACAGCATTTTCTAATCCTCTTATAAGCTACATGTTTCTTTACATATCACTGAGATCCCCTGCCTTAGATAATTAAAAACGAAATTTCCCAAAAAATCTAATTTACTTCCTCTCACTGGAATATTTTTACGGTTTTGTTTGCTAAACTGTTGAGTTTACATCACTTGGAAATGAAGTACCAGTGTAAGTATCACTGATTAGAACCCTTGAGCCAGTATCCAGCAAGGGACTGCAATTATTTTGCAGGTGGAATAACGAACTTGAGATACTGAGGCACAGGATTTCCTTGGTTTCCTTAGTGCTTGCTTCTACTTACAATGAACTTCATGCTACTCATTCAGCATACTGTGAATTCCCCAGTATTTTTAACTTAGGCAACTTAACACATTATCTTCTGCTTTTTAGAGTTTCTCTTCTTATGCCTTTATTAACTCACAGACTCAGGAGCAAGTGAACACTATCTTAAGGGATTTAGGATTTTTTACTTCTTTTGATGACTGGGATTTTTGGTTGCTTGGATAGTTTTTGTTTTTTCTTAATTGTTGGGTATCAGCAGCTCTCAATTTCAGCTAGATTTTCAGCACATCTGATGATCAGGCAGGAGTGCCAGCAACTCAGTAATAATAAATAGCTTTAGTCTCTCAGTCTCAAAATAGCATTTTGGAAGAAGCTGACTTTCCTTTTCAGGTTCACATCTGCATTGTGACTATAAATGCCACATTCCAGTATGCACCATCAAAAATATCACTCTGCAAACACTCTAACAGCACCACTAGATTTGGCCACTTTGGAATATAAACCAGAGCCATAATATTGATTATGTTGTGAGGCCTGAAATTCTCTTGCTTCATAAACTTGCTAAAAAATGCTCTACTGTGCAATCTTCTACATCAACTATCCACACTGACCTGAAAAAATTTTAGCTACTTCATTACATGTAGATGGCAGCCTTTCTGGTATGGTTTTGTGGGTTTTCTTTTTTTTTTACTTTTTCTCCTCTCAGTTTGAAATATGCTATGCAATCCCCAGGCATTGAAACCGTAACAGAAAGATAGCAGGACATCTTCTACATGCCAAGGATGCTCTCATTGCCATCTCTACAGGTCACTAAATGCATTCACTGTCCTTCCTATGAAATGACCCAAATTCTGCCATTTATAAGCTTTTGGGGAAATCTGCAGTTAAATGTTGTCCTGCAGAACAGGAATTTAGCCAGAGTCTACCACAGATCTCTGGCAGGATGCCAGGCAAGTCAGTTAAAATCAACCTTTCGTATGATCATTAGGCTGTGAGTGCCTGAACTGGGCCAATACAGAAAATTCAAGCAAAAAAATCCATCCTTCGAATGCTTATTTGCACCTGCCTATGCTGTGGAATGATCATCTTAAGCTCTCAAAATTCTGCCCTTATGTTTTGCCAAAGATTTACTTCAGCAGACCTACCTGAAAAATTAAGATAATGCCGCCCCCGCAATACCTTAATTAATTGCATGAACACTGTAGTTACAAGCATCTTGGAAAGCCACAGACGAGAATAATATTTACGCTTTTCTCTTCTGAGTAAGACTTGAATAGTACACCATAAACACAACCTGGCCTTTTGAGCCATGAAGCTAGCCCAAAACATCAAACAGCTGCTCATTACATCAGAGCTATCCCTCTTGAAACGCATCTTGCAGAAGATATATGGTCATGCAATTAAAGACTCTATCATAATGCACCTATAAAGAGGTGAAACACTATTTCTAATCACATCAAAAATCCACAACCCCTTTACTGGTCTCCAGAAAGGAAATTTTTTTTTCAAAATATGCAAATTAAAAGGAAAAGAATAATCAGCAGGGGCCAAACCAGAAATCTGGTTTCAATAAGTGCTAAAAACAAATGTGCCTAACAACAAAAGAAGATAATCTGTATCAAGTCCCAGAACAACGCAATTCATCAAGATGAACAAAATCATAACCATCAGCAGCTGCAGCAGCTAACAGATCACTACTACCTTTTTTCCAGATACGTACATACAAACGTGGAAAAGCTTAGCAACTGCAGCCATCTGACCACAACACCCCACCTCTCTTTCCCATGTCTCACTAGTGCTGTGTGATGCTCGCTCAAAGGACAAATAACTACACCAGGTTACATTATTACATGAGTTAAGAAAAAATACTGATGATCTCCTCCCGCAACAGAAAATTATTTCTAGTGTAGTTCTAGACTTCTTAGGAAAGCATGCCAACTGGCACCCTTACTACACATCAAACTAAAAAACTGTACTTAAACAATTCCCATTCAAGACTTTTTTCCTCAAAATGTCACTAATTTCCTTCTCTTTCCCGGGAGACCCCTAGCACACAGCCACAAATCTTCGTGAACTAAAATATGGTAAGAACAACCCAAAAATTTGACTTATTTTTTCCAATATTTTTTAGTAATTCAAGAGAGGTCAAGCAAATCAAAGACTGCAGTACCCATGATCACTAAAGAAGTGTCACTGTGCCAGCAGTGAAACATGTCCTTTATAAGCAGACTTTATTTCAATTACACCTGAAGTAAAAATATACTTTCTTACAGGTTGTCCATAAGTTACTCCAAAGTACTGTGCAATTCATGAGTTGTTAATCATTACACAGTCACGTAAGAACTATGCATCTCAAGTCTCATTTTTACAAGTCATTATACCTGTCGATTCTTTCATTTAGTTTTTTTAAGTTGACCTTGAGTAAAGTTCCTACAAACAATAGACACAAAGGAAAAAGAGAAATGAGGTAGAAAGCTAACACTTTACAAGGCCCACGCCTACAATGGGAACCTTCATGCACTAGACCTTCATGTGATTTTTTTCCACATAATAAACCAGGTATAAGATGCAATGTGTAAAGCTTTTCAAGAGACTGTTTCAACATCCACAAAGCAGTATTTTTTGAAACATCATTCATCTTCCTAAAAATTAAGATTAAGAAAATGATAATGAAAGCACCACAAAGCTAGCTGAGAGGACTCTTGTAACTAGCAAGGACACAGCCAAATAGAAGGAACCTACTGAAGATGTCCCATCCCTGGAAGTGTTCAAGGCCAGGCTGCATGGGGATCTGAGCAACCTGGTCTATAGAAGGTGTCCCTGTCCACGCCACAGGGGGGGGAAGAAGATGATTTTTAAGGACCCTTCCAACCTGAACCATTCTAAGATTCCTTTAATTACACAAAATCTGGTAAAGTACATTAAATACAAGAACTAGGCAGAAGTATTTTTGCAACAATCCAGCTTTCATTTCTCTTGCCATCTTTCACCCAGAGCATAATTTTACTCCCTGTTAAACAGATGACAGTAGTTGTGTATCAAGGAACATCACTTTCAGATATTTGTTTGTAGCACTGCTTCAAACTCTTCCAATTTATGAAATATGAGGCATGTAAGACCAATACATTTGATTGATGCTGCTGATTTTATTTTTTACATTAGAAAAATCTAGGAAACACAAGAGCATTTTTTAATCTTCCTCTCTCCATTTTCACCATAATTAACACAATGGCCAGTTTGCATATCATTTTCACAGAACAGTAGATTTAAACCATATCCCTCATTCCCTATCTAAACTAGTGTGAAATTAAGATTTAACAGCATTAAATAAAATTAATTCACAGAAATTTGTGAAACCTTGCACAGGAGATTTTTGCATTCAGTTCCAGATTGGAACTGAATTTTGCATTCAGTTCCAGAAAATCAAGCTGTGAGACTCTGGGTGGGGATGTCACAGAAGTAATTAAGCCTCTCTCCACGAAACAAGTTCAAGTCAGATATCAATAAAATATTCAGAATTCTGGGAACATACTAACATGAAAATAACTCATTACCAGAAATGATTAATTCAAGAAGTTTTCCTCTTAGGCAAAGTAAGATAAAGTCTTGTGCCTTGGAACCCCAAGCTTCCCTTCCCTCTCTATGAAAAATTTACATCTTTCAGTCCCACCTTCCAAGGAAAATAATGTCTACCTGGTGGATAGGCATGAAAAGTTTCATAGCCAAAGTGGTGGTTTTTGCTGAGCTACTCTGTGTCCTAACAATTTAAAGTCTACACAGTCTTTAAACGACGTCTTTTGTTCATGCAAAATCTGCAATTGCATGTCAGATAGTATGATTTCTTTCTCTTGCATGCATGGGGACATTTGTAAAGCAATACCTTGAGCTTTTTCCTTTTACTATTCCCACATTTTGGTCCAGTCTCCATTTTGGAGAGTGAAATTCATCTCTGTGATTTAAATAACCCAAAGTTACACAACTAGAACATGACAGAGTTTGTAATGCAGAGTTGCTAAAAACCTGGTTTATTTTTTCCTTTATCTATAAGCACTTATTTAATATCAGTTAAACTTGCTGTCCTTCCAGAGTAAATCCAGAACTTTTCATTGACATTCTTTGGAGGGTAGAAAGAGCAGGAAAACCCAATACATATGCAGCTTTTTCATTTTATTCCTATTTGCAAATGCAAAGTATCCTATTCTATTTCAGCTTCTTCAGTGCTTGAGTTTCAGGAGGAAAGAAGGTGGTTTTTGTTTGGGGTTTTTTTAGATTAAGTTCTAAATATTTCATGAACACCAAACGGTTTGGTTACATGAACTCCCTTAGAATGTAATTAAAGAAGGGAAAAGTACAAAACAGTCTACAATAAGAAACTGTGATATGTCTGCTGCATGTGTAAGAAAAAGTCACTGGACACATTCTAAAACACTTCTAGATTACTTTCTGTATTTCAATCAACACTGAATTCTTGCCAAAAAAATGTTCTTTCTTCAAAAAGTTCCTGCTATGACCTCTTCCCACTATATACGATTCTTAACTGTATCTGCTGAACGTACTGTACACATTCTCATGCACATTCTAACAGACACAGTAGTCACAGAACATACAGTCATAAATATCTTCCCAATAAACAAATTTTAAGATTGAAAATGATATTGAACCATATAAAATCTAGCATGAAGATTCAAGCATTTTAACTGAGCAGTAAGATCCTATGCCTTCTTATAGAACTTACAGAACCTTTTTGTCATGCAAAAGCTAAATTTCTAATTCCTGACACCTGAGGCCTTGTTAAATAATGTTTGCTCTTCTGCTTATGAATGCATTTTTCCCAAACAATAAACACAGGCAGCCTATGGGATTAAAGCATGACAAAGGTGTAGCTGACTCATGGGATCAATTAGAAAGCATCAGTACTTATGCCTTTTGTTCATTCCATGTTTTACTAACAGTTTCTGCATCTCAGCATAAGAGTATCACAGATGTTAAACGCCATGCTACAAGGCAGCAGTACACTAGTACCATACACCAGACAGAACAAATCTATTCTTATCATCACCTACAATTATATCACTTGTTATACAGCTTATATATTGCTTTAAAGTTTTAACAAATGCATAATGATTTTAACTGAATGCTCAAAGCTTCCTGCCCAACCAAAGTATGTCAGCATTTTTTCAGTAAATTTTTAACATTCAAAAAGAACCTGCAGAGTTGCCTTTTCTAAGCTAAAAACAATTTCAAACACAGCCACCGACATTAATGCCACCTCAGGTACAGCTTTCCCTCCGAACCCGCTATTAAATCCACAAGCAGGAAAGCCGGTGAGCAGGACGACAAGCAGTTTCAATCTCCATGCAGTTTGCCCATGACAGGTTATTGATAGAACAAACAGAATTTGCAATACTTACTGAGTGTTTCTCCTGCTGGCCCATAACTCCATGGTTAGCTGGGATTGCAAGTGGTTTCATAATGAAAAAACATAAGCTGAACTGAATTTACACATCATGTACCAATTTCTTATGGATGGCAAGTCACCCTCTACAGCATTAAATTAAAAAGAGGCGGAGGGGGTGAAACCAAGCTGGAGCTAAAAGTGTCACTACTGGTAAGCTCAAAACCCCCCTCGCACTTGTAGTGCAGAGCAGCAATCCGAATGACAGCGTTAGTCTCCATTTTTGTAACACTGAAAATCTAAGCATGTCAGGACATACAGAGCTTGATGAAACCCTACATATCCAGCATCCATTCAAGGGAACAAAACCATTCCCAGAGCCTGAGGAATGGGAAAGGGGGGAAAAAAAAAGGACGAAAAAAAAGCTAAAATGGCTGACTGCACAGAGACTCCCTCAAAAAGGCTTAATACAGTATTATATTAGTCAGGGTGCAGGAACCAGCCTCCAGCACTCAGCCAAGCATTGTTAATACTCCTGTTTCATTTGCAATCACACACTCACAAATGCAGCCTTCCCCCTCCCGCCACCACTACCCTCCACTCCCCCAAAATCAGGGCAGCGCACAGGAATAGGGACCTCCTCCCCTGGCTGCTAATGATGCTGACAGAGTAGTGACCAGTGATCTCTGTTCCACTCAGCTAACCAAGTTTGCACAATTAATCTTAGCAGCATGACATTGATGGACATTTAATTTTATGATGCCTGTTCCTCACAATCAAGACAAGCACTTCTACTGCCCAAAGAGTCAGCAACAAAAATACAACACAGTTACACACACAAAAACCCAGAGAACCATGAGTCTGAATGCAATACGCCAATATAATTACGTTATTGTGCTTACTTTGGAAGACCATGGCTGCAGGCAGTTGGCATAGCAACGCACAAGGAAAGCCATTTCCTGGGTAGAAAGAATGCTTCCTTTTCTAAATAAAAAATTCCTCTTAGGATACAAACGGCATTGCTGCTTCCTGCAGAAAGCAAAGACACTGAAGTCTGTCTCTTAACCTGCACACAGTCACACACTCAATGCAGTTCGAGTGATGTAAGTGGATTTCTCTCTCTCTCTCCTCTCCCTCCCTCTCCCTTTATCCACCGAAATATTCGAGGCAAATGGAAGACACATTCCTAGAGGCTCGCCCCCTCCGATACTTAACTGTTTCACTCATTAAGGTAGAGATGGACAATGCAGATAAAACAGCAAGCTCCTGCCTGTGTCTGGTATCAGCCTCGGAAGATCAAGGCATCCCCGGAGGGGAGGGATCCGTTTGCTGCTGGCTCCTAAGAATATCACTGAAGTCAGGGTGGGAATGAGGACCCACGTTTACATCGCCAAATCCTGAACTGAACACGACTTTTCAAGAAGATAATGCTAGAGCAAATACATCACCTCCCTTCCCCCCCCCACCCAAAAGCGAGCTGCTGCAGAGCTGTAAACATTTTTATCACGTATTTACAAACAGTGCACTTGATGAGCTCTCTCAGATTTTCAGCAGCTTCGCCCCTTCACAGGCCACAGACATCCATCCACGGGGTGTGGGAGGTACATGTCCAGACACCTTGAACATACCACTGCAAGCCTTTCTGAATATAGCTCCTGCTTCTCCATGCACACTGAATACACAAATTCTACTAAAAACACATGGGGATACTGGTAAAGAGACTGACATAAATATGGCATTTATAATTCTCCCCTCAGAATGTAATTTGTATCTTAAACTCAGAAATGTCCCCAGTCACTCTCATTTACACTACACCACTTCTCACACTGTAATAGCAAAATCATGCTGCAGAGGAGCTGAAATGCAATGGGGACTGTGCTCAAGCAATAAATTGTCAGGCCTGTACAATGCACCTGTTAAGTGCCACAGGTTTGTACCACTTGACACAGGATTGACCAAGCCAGGCACATGACACTCTTCCATTAGGCTTGAACTTTAGTACAGTTCTCTGTAACATCTTTACAACACATTCTTTAAAATCAGAGGCCATCTGGCCTTACAATAACTTCAAAGTATTTTTTTTCCCCAACAAGGACAATAGAAGAAAAGACTTAACAGTTGTTACAGAGGCAAAACACACAGGAAAAAAATTGGATACTACAGAATACTATGTCATGCAATCTGCAGCTGCCTTCCCCCAAATTAACATGTACACTGATAATGAGTTTAGTTTGTTACATATTGATTTCCTTCACTCCTGGCAATGACTGCTAGCAAATGAGGCTATAAAAATTAGTGGAAATGAATTCTAGTAAAGCCAGAAAAGATCCTGAAATAATCCAGTCTATTTTTCGCACAGTTCTTCTATGGACACATTTTCATACACAACACATTTTAAATTTAATGTACTCACATTTATGAGAGTTTAATGACACTTATGCCCTTGATCTTCTAGTATATTCTAAAAGATAAGTTATTCTTTAAGTTATTCAACAATTAATTTAGAATTTTGAAAGTCTTTGCCATGTGCCAGTGCAACTAACAGATGATTTTAAAACATTAAATTATACTTAAGCCTTGTAAAACAGTTTAATGCTGAGTGCAATCAATTTTCTGAGGAAGTGCTGATCAGAAGTAGCAGAAGTTATGAATTCTAGGAAGCTTAGGCAAACCCCCTCTAGTACAAAATTTAAAAATACTACTTGTTGACAAAGCAATTAAAACCCTCTTCAGTCTGATTGGGTGGCCTTGCAGTTAACACCATGAGCAGAATTTGAGTGTGGTATTTTATGCTCACGTCAGGAAAAAAACGAAGCTCTGCCAAAACAGAAACATCTCCCCAGCGCAGGAAGGCAGCACACCACTTGCTGAACTCCATCACACACACAACTATCAATATGCATCAGTTGATATTTCCAGCTAAAATCTAGCACAGGTTTCTGCGGCATAAGCCTTTCAGAGTAACATAAAAACATGATTAAACCCATCAAAATAGTAGCAAAACACAAAACTTTCATGTCACAATGCCATGAAACACTTTCTTACTACTTATGCTGGTCACCACTATACAACTTCATTTATCTGTTAGTAAATTAAGTCAGTACTTTGTACATGAATGCAAAAATTTTTATCAACCTAACAAAGTTTAATTGATGTTCACAAGTATCAGACTGACAAAAACTTTGTGGTTTCCAAAATAGAAAAATAAGCCTCTTTACATTCAAAATGTGAAAAGTGACATTTACGTAATTAGGTGAAGAAAACACCACTCACAGACAATTTGTGAGTCACAACAGTGTTCAGAAATAAATGGTCAATTCCATTTCCCTACTCCTTCCTCCTCAACTGCCATCATTTCCAGATACAGTGTTATCGTATGTACTGTCGATTTTCAGTTCAGAAAATACTTCAATAGAATTTGTATTTCATAAAAAATAACTAAAGCTGGAGTCCAGTGAATAGTTATAGGTTACAGTGAAAAATGATTGGAATTTAAATCAGCATAAAACACAAGAACAATATATTGTGGAAAGTTTCTATCATAAACAAGTATAAACACATCATAGAAAACCTACCTGCAACTTTGTGCTCATGGGTTTTTCAAAACCCATGTAAGAACTCCTTGCTTAGACTTAAAAGTTTGGGGAAAAACAAACAAACAAACAAAAGAAACCAAGACAGTTTTGCAAACGTTTTTAGGCTATTAAAGTGAGATGTTAATAAACCTGACATGCAATAATTGCACATGAGCTATCCCTGGCTGCTTTCAAAATACTGTATTTATAAAAAAATCTAGTGCCCCATCATGAGTCACAGAAAAGAATGTTAAAAAACCATTTCAAAATCAACTATAAATGTATGGACATCCTAGGACTAGCCCATAGGATTAGGGATTCATAAACAATACTGAATTCTAGGTAGAAATTGGCAGAGATCTCAGCAGCACGTATCATCTGACTGTAATGTCTCTCACCTATTTTATATTCTATCTCACCATGTATATTATATACATTATCAACTATAATTAATTATTATATATTATCAACTATTTTATATTCTATCTCACTCCTATATACCATCTCACATGGATATCATTCTCCTAAGCAGTGCCAACAGCACTTGGAGTATTAAACCTTTTTAGGTTAATGACAAATGCTGTAACGACAGATTACCTCAGTTCCTCAGTTTCAAGCAGTCACCTTAACTCACAACTACTTACAGAAGTACTTAAATTTTTATACACATTACATACACAGAGACCATTCTTTTCCTGAAGTACCTCAAAACGAGAAATCATCAGCACATTTTTCCCTTCCCTTTAAACACAATGTAAAGTATCATTTCCTTCATGTTCAAATACCTAGCCAAAAACTAACAGAACACTCTAAGGTCACCGAATTTACTGCCACTGCATGACTCCAGTAGCTAGAAAAAACATTCACAGTGAAGGGACAATTACACAGATATTACACAGCTGTGTAGGTGGAATAACAGACAGCCAAATTGAAGAGTGCAAGAATGGAGTACATAATTTTAAGGAAAATAAGGCAGAGCTATCTTCTCTTTCCCCCGCCCTCCTCACTTGGAAAGAAGTGGAAGTTTAAAACGTACATTTAAGCTGAGGGCTATTGGACACAACACTGTTAAGCTCCCAGGAGCATGCTTCTGAATTTTATAATGCTGCTGTTCTCTGCTTCCCACTAACCTTACCAGAGAGATTACTACGTTACAATCTGTTGCTCCCATCAGACTTAAAAACGCCAACTGAAACCACTAAAAACACAGAACACTAATTCACTCAAAATGCTACAGTACATTTAAATGTCCCACACAATACGTAACTCTTATTTCTAAAGTATTCAGACAAATTTACTGCCAACAATTTAAACCTCTGGCCATATGACCCAATTTCATGCAAGTGAGTTCCTATTTATAAGCATAAAGCAGACATGGGACGGTCTACGCACATCTATCCCTATCAGTATTTTCTCAAGAACTTTGAGAACTTTAAATAAAACTGTTGAATAAAAGAAAATTACCAAATATGTTTTCCAAGCTACTAAAGCACCACTTTGGCCAAAACACGTGGATAAAGTAACAGTGTTCGCCACGTTAATTTTTTTTAATTCATGAAGCTGTGGCACTGCCATCACTGTAACGATGTTTACTGCACAACTGGGGACACCAAAGCAAGACTTACAGTGGGGTGGTGTCTGCTGTATTGATAACACATTTACTAATGTTACAGACCATTTGAACAAATGCCCTTCTGTTGAACTGCTGCTGCAGATGAATCTATAATCCAGATCTTTAAAATAATGACAAGCCCAGAGCAGTTGGGCTGGTGCCTCAGCTGGGTGGATGTGCCGTAGACTGCCAATCTTCCCTCTGACGGCAGACTCATTTGTCACCTTCTGTGCACAGCTCTGCTTTCAGTAAAGCAAACTTTCTATTTGCATGCCATCCATCTTAAAATGGGAGCAAGTCATAGTATTCATCTAAAATACTCGCCATCGAATTCTGCTCGACAACTATGTTAGAACAGACATGAAGAAAACCTGTAACTGATGGACACTCATCCAAAATGTGACAAGACGTCCTATTTCCTGACTATCTAAATTAGCTTACAAAATTGACTTGAGCAAAGGCTCATCACAGCACCAGAGCACAGAAACTTTTCTCTGGACTCCATAATTATTTATGCTTTTCATCTAGCAATGCTTTTAGGGGAAGAAAAAAACAAAACAAACAAATAAACAACAAAAAAAACCCCCATATCTGTTGTGTTCGTGCTAGGTCAAAATCATACATAATATGTGTGTTTGTGAAGTCACTTTTAGGTGATGTTTAACTGATTTACCTGCGATTTTTACACAAAGCAAAGCGTTCGTTCTTACACAAGCCGAAAGTTAATGCATATTAACATGGCTTTAAAACTATACATTACCATTATTAAATGTAAAAATTAGGCATAAAATTTGCGATATTAATGACTTCGGCTGGCAGAATAGCCACAGATTAGTTCCATTTCCTTGTTTCAGTACTTCAGAAGCGGAAAAAATGCATTATGTCAGGATAGGTGGAAGTTTTTCCCAACGTTTACAAAATTTTCTCACGTTAGTGTAATGACCGTATTTAACAATGGCATGTTAATTACATCAGAGAACGTGAAAAAGTGCTTTCTGTTTTTCAACTGGGAAAAAAAGCATGAAAGCAAAACAGCAGACACACTTTTAAGGTCAAGAATCACGATCTCAAGCATACAGGAGTAGCAAGTTGTCTTTACCAGATCTAAACAGCACTTTGACATCCACACCTGCTGGGGACAAGGTTCACTACTGAGATACAAATTGGCCCACTATCTTGGAGAAAAACAAACAAATGAAAATATCCATAAAAACTCCCACATATCATCATGTCCATACCAATTTCACATCAGGAATCCAGGGATGCAAGTCCTTCATTTATGTGAGGCAACCCTAAAATTTCACATTCTTTGCTGTAGAACAATGTAGGAAAACTTTATAAAAGGTGGATAACTGCATACCTCTTTCATGTGTATCCTACTGCTTCACTGCTCAAAGGTAAAAATAAAACTCAGGATTTTTCTGAGGTCAATCAACTGCCCAAATTCTATATTGTTACAGTCAGTAGCAGCCCCATTGAAACCTGTTACCTGAAATATGCTGACATATTTGCATCACAAGGATGATTGCTGTGGCACAGAACTGAACATATCTGAGACCAACCAAGGCAGGGGAACAATTATTTAATGACTCAATATGAAATATTAAAGGATTAAAAACAAACAAACCCCAGCTTTTTCAGTCTCCTGTAAATGCTAGCTGGTTTTCTGTTGTTTTTTGTTGTTTGTTTATTCATTGGGTGACTTCAGCAGTAGTGGAGGGGCAGTATTTTCGTTCTAAGCTAATATGATATGCTTTCTAACAGTTTCCCTTGAACTTCCTTAGAAGTTTTAATGGACAATCTGAAATTCTGTTCAAGGTGCACACATAGATAGGATCAGCAGGAAACCACCAGACTGTCTGTTCATCTTTTTGAATGTGTACTTGGACATTTCCCAGAGTAACTTACTACTAACACTCTCTGGTGTTCCGAGGAAGTTTAACTTTGAAAGAGCTGGTTGCTGTTACAGAGAATTTTCACTCACTTCAGTTGTCTGTTGGAAACTCTTGTTTTTGTCTCCAGTCACAGTCTCATGCCAGGAGACTCTCTGAAGAGCCTGCTCCAGGGGTTCCCAATTAAAATCAACACTGAAGAGTTTAGCAGTGTAAGATCATTTTCTTTTGGGAGAACTCTCTCCTAGTGCCCCTGCATATCCTCTCTTGTGTAATGCACCGTGTACTAACATATCTTGAGAGCTTTGTGACCTGCCTCCAGCAACTGTACAGAAATAATTCATACAGATCTTTTATCAGTAACAAACCCCATGCAATTTCATGTGTCCTTTACTTTTAAAATAACTACCAAGCAAAATGAGCCAAATTGGTTTTATATAGGAAAAAAGTCAAACCATGACATTATATCCTTCAAATAAAGAGAACTTAATATAAAATTCTAAGAAATGCCCTTTGCCTTTCCTCTTCCTCAATCAAATAAATCAGGAAGCCAACTACCATCACTTGACGGATGTCCCATTTTGCAAATGTAACACTACATTTTTTCCTTGCAATTACAAGATCAGCTACCCAGATATAAAAGTGTTAAATAAAAATAGGTAGAAGTGCACGTACCAGACTGAGTGTCCCTTATAATTTGGTTCTACACTGTTTTGTATTCCAAGACTGGTGTCAGAATTCTTAGTTTTAAAGTGATCTTTTGTGCACCCCAGATCATCTGAAGACTTTAAAACCAGTTAGCTGCAGGCCTTTACATTCACCACATTACAGTGTTCAAGAGTAATATATAATTTAGAAGTAAAAGGCAGGAAAAGTAAAATAATTTACATTTTAGCATATGCACACACACGCACACTTATAAAATAATGCGGAAGTGTGAGAATGCAATATGTGTAGGTTTTCTGCCAGCCACATCAACAATACACACAACACCTGCCAGCTCTTCCAGCTGCATGTCAAAACTTTACTGTCTGAAAATTCAAATATAATTAAGGCTAACCACTCAAACCTAAGGCCCAGCTCCCAATACCCATTACTCATACAACAGAACACTAACACTCAACTAGACCTGACATTAAAAAAAAGGTTTTTTCATGAAAAAAAGTTAAAAAAAATCTTTCCATCAGAGAAGTGTAAATACAAGGAATTTAGAAAGTGCTTAAAAAGTATGACTACAGAACAGGGTGGCGAAGGGCGAGGAAAGAATTTACACACAAACCTTGTGTTAAATTCAAGGTAACTACCTTGCTTTACTTAGGACTTGTTAGCTCTCCTGAACTGCACTGTAACCCAATGAAGGATGAAGCATGGATAACAGCATTTACACTCAGCAGGAAGTAGCCTGGGCACTGTACACACACCTACCCAAGAAAGTTGAAAAGGGTTTACCCATCACACACTGGATATGCATCAGCACCTCAGTGTCCTTTTCGCAGTGAGAGACCCAAAACTTAACACAGGATTCCAGGAGTGGCCTCACCAGTTCTGAGTACATCGTGACAATCGCTGCTGATCCAGGCCAGAATGCCATTGGCCTTCTTGGAATTTGAAACATTACATTTTCCCCACACTTCAATTCTATACTTTCTTAGTTGCTTAGGGTATTTTAACTACCGAATTTGTTAATTTTTTTAGAGCTTTGAAATTCACTCAGCAAAATGATAATTTGAAATTAGTCAAGTCAAATACAAGGCTTTATTAAAAGTACTCAGGAACACCTAGTAATACTAGCAATTTTATCTTTAAGTCACTATGTCAAGCTCACATAACAGTGGCTCAGATGCTTGGGAAAAAAATGAACTGACAGTTTCCTTCCATCCTTTAATGGGTAAATAACTACACTACTACTATCACTCACACTCGTCTGTACAGAAATGCCAGCACTGAAAGGATCTGTATTGGCATTCTACAAATATAATATGGCAGATCCCATTTCCCCATATGTACTTTACATACAAACAGCGTTTCTAACTCAACAACCTTATGTTAATGAGGATATCCTTTTTAAAAATATTTAAAAACACATGTATATATTTACTTTTTTAATTTTCCTCAGCTCTAATCACAGAATATGCTGAGTTGGAAGGGACCCACAAGGATCATCGAGTCCAAGTGGTGGAAATTCAATATTTGTATTTAGTTACATTATGCAGTGATCAATTTAGAAAAGAGTTATGAAAAATCCATTTTTCTGCTGCATTAACAACTTTCTGCCTTGATGACATACCTCACATTTAGTTTTATACCCTACATCTCAGAAAAACAATCTTCTATATAGTATAAAAGAGCACACCACAAGTCAGTAGCAGCAATAAAATCATGCTACTCTAGAAAACCTATGCTATTATTAACCAAAGATTTACATATGTGTGCTCATAAAGTATTGGCAACTCTACAAGCTGTAAACAGGACCTAGTGCCATTAACATGTCAAAAAAAAAAACCCCTCAGAAATATTACTGACACTTCAGTTGCAGAAAATACTGCATAGCTTCAATGTTCCTTTTTGAGTTTCCAAATCTAATCACAATTACAAATCCAGTTATGACATCAATGTGAGCCCTTCCAAAGGGAATGTAAGAACAGTAAATCCCAATGGATATAAGAGTTCTGCAGTAGGGATGATGTAATTTATAAAAATAGACAACCTCTGACAGAAGCTGCAAGTTGAGTAAATAACACACTGCATGTCATTAATTTTGCATTAGCTTGCCAGTAGTCATTACTAAAAGGATGATGAACTAACAATTTTGCTTTGCTTCGGGTGCTACACAAAAGAAAATGATAGCATTGCCCACATATTAACAATAACACAAAACTTAATACATAACTCGAAACGGTAACAGTCCCTTACAACACGGCTGAAGGAAGGAAGCTGTGTGGCTAAAAAGGTGGTGTTTTGCCAGAACACACAGAACACAGGGATGGGAATTACTTAGTGCCATTATAACGTTACCAGTGGATGTTCCCATGAAGAAACATCCAACTTCCATTAAAGAAAAATGGTTACTATGAGCTGCCCAAATCATATCAAGTATTTTACATTTCAGGTAAATTATCCCACAATTTTTGTAGAGTCTCACTTCAAAATGCACCTAACATGTATAACACAGTCACAATCGTCAGGAATTAATGTTACTGGCCATGTTCAAATATACAGACTATGTATATCTATTTAGTATTTTTTATTACGTCCCATTATGATGTACACATCAAGCTCATTTGAAATCATAAGCAGATCATCACCATCATGGAATAATAAAAGCAGTTGCTTTTGAAATTACATGCTGAATTTTGTAGATGAAGAAAAGCAACCTAACAAATACCCTTCTTGGTAAAAGGACACTCGCACTTGGCAGTGTTAAGAACTAGCCCCTTTCTTTTATTAATGCAACAATCAATACAGTATGTTTTATTTTCAACATGAACACTAGAAATGTTAAGTAAACTATTTTATACTGTTTCATTATTAATAGAGACAAATTTGTTTGGGCAGACAAGCATGCATTATTTCTGCGAACGTGTTTAAAACTTAGCATACCGTGCTACTTCTCATCAGCAATACTCGGCATATTTAGGTATGTACACAATTATGTTTTTCTGCTGACATTACTTAAATTAATTTGTGTCATAACCAAGAACAGAGTGAGTTCAGTTCAATTTTTATTTACGTGAGGCAACCTTCTTGCTTTCACTTTGCGTAAGCCACATAGCGGAACCTTCTCAGCTTCCTTCCTCCTTGCTCTTCACATTTTTCCTCTATCTGGGGAAAAATCAGTTACCAGCAAGTTCCAAAATTGAATCTATTTAAATAGGTCCAGGTACAATAACTCACACGAGCCTGTAAAGCCAAAACCCTCGAACATCCTGTGCTCCAAACATTTCTGACAACCAAGTGTATTTGTCCCCACTTGTTCCTCTGGGCACTTTTTTCCTTTGTAAATAGACTTGCAACACTTCTAAGATCAAGGATGCTTAAAAAAATTGGTTTTCCCTCCAACCTCTCCACATCCTTTACGCCTTTTCACAAAGTCAAGCTTTCATTGTGTCCACCACACCTTCTTGCCCACTGTCCTATCAAATAATTTTCTTAGATGTGGTTCTTTCTTCCTAAAAGCAAGCTTTTCTTACTGTTAATGTGAATACTCATGATTGGGCCTGTTGTTTGTTTTTTGTCTTATTAAGTGATCTTGTATTAGAATGGAAGTTCTAGATACTTCTAAAAATCATCAGGAACATTAAAAGCTGCAACTATTTACAGGCCTGAAAGATTGACAGTGTTCCTTTAAACAGATTTCTTGTAGACTGGGTATCTGGCAAGTGTTTCTACTGATTCAAACTAATTTAAAACAACTGAAATTCCACAAGACAACTAAGTGCATTATGACACTGGCATCAATTACTATGTAAAATACAATGCACTAACATGAATACATTATATCAAGCTACATCACAATAGTGCAAAGCCCACACTGTTGAAAAGCAAGCACATACGAGGTATTTCATGATCATATGTAGCCTGGTCCATGGCAGGACATGCAGCAACGTGTATTTTACAACATACAACATAAGCAAACATGCAGAGAAGCAATAGTATTTTGCTGGTTTTTAACATTAAAGCTCATCCCAAATTACACTGGACTTCTGTAACAAAGTGCTAAAATTGAATCAACTTTTTGAAATTCTCATGTACTGTGTTAACTACCAAAAAACACTGCTTGTCATCTTATAAACTTCCACATTGCCTCAGTAGCCACACACCGAAAAAAGGAAAACAACAACAAAATTCAGGCAGAAAAAATTCATGGTTTTTTTAAAATCCTTCCTAAATGTAGCCATATGATATACAACAGGTTTATATTGTCATTTTACAGACAAAAGAAAGGAAAAGGCAAATTTGTTTCATAAAACAGAACAATCTGAACATAAATTTTCAATCCAGGTATTTTAGATTCTCAGCAGACAATGCAAATCCAAACGGTATCAGAAAAAAAAGGCTACTTTCCCAATGCTTTGCACTACTAGTTTTAAAGGAAGATAGGGGCAGGAAGAAAGTTTTCTACAACTTGCTACTAAATGAGCAGGCTCTTATACTTTTTTAAAAATAGCACACCAAAAAAAAAGCTAGAAAAAACTGTCCTGTGTATTTCTTCAGGGAGTCATGGCTGCAGATGAGATTTGACTCAGCAACATTGGACATGGTTTCATTCCAGCCCTCCTCTCATTCACATTTTCAGTCAACTCCTTCAAATAAAATCCAGAAGGAATACTTGCCTGCCCTAAACACATCTCACAATGCTCCACAGCAGCGTGTGAGGATAAAATTGTTACATGCCTGTAACTGGGGTAGAAGCCGGGGTCATTGATGGCTCCGCGCCCACCGCTCTTTTCTTTCCAACACCGGATAAACGGATTGTCACCCCACGTGAATCTCAAGCTGAATGGGATAAGGAAGGCTACTAAAGGCAGAGAGCCCTTTTGCAGCAATTTCAGCAGCTGGCTATAGAAAGCCTGGCTGAGAATGCACTAGCAGCAAATTTCATAAGCCTGTTAACTAATTCAAATTTGGACAGATTCACATGGAGTAAAACACCACACACCATCTTTCTGTTCAGGGCTATCCGCAGGTGCTTCAGCATTATTCTTACAGGCCTACCTGCATCTCTTTAAATACACTCCAGTAAGATCTGCAACTTTGCCTTTAGCAAAGACTACAGCACAGACTAGTAAAAGCCAACATCTCGGTTTACATACCAAGTCTAGAGAGACATGGACTATCACAAACCAGGGAGTTACAAATCACTACTTGTAATCTCTATGCCACTAAAGAACAGCACCTTATTTTGGACAAAGTGATTTTTCCTTTATGAACTTGTGTCAATTTACCCCAAATATTCCATGGATTACATACAGAATAACCAGCTCAGCAACACTCAGACTGAGCATGACTAATTCTTCACAGATGCACTGAAACAGCCACAAAGTTTACTGGCAGTAAGATATTACAAGAAAGTCTATTCTTTTTTAAAATCATTCCACAGATGACGATTCACTTTTAAAGAATTTTTTTTTAAAACAAAAACCAAACAACAAAAAGTCTAAAGCAGAAGTAAAGCCATGTAGGTTCTCAGGAGAATGAGTCCACACTCATTTCAGTAAAATCATTCTAAACAAAGGCTTTGCACTGAAAATACGACATAGTCTTAAGTATAGGTACACACAGAATGAAAATCCACATTCGGGAGTTAAAACCCTATTTCTGCTATTAAGTAAGGAGACATTAACACTAATCTAGTTAAAGACGTTTCTGACACATCAGAAGCACAAGCAAACATTTTCTAGATTCAAATGAGAGCAGATCAAACCTATCAGCTTTTTTTTTTCCTGAAAAAGAACTGATGAATTTTACCAACCTATAAAGGTGGTAAAAAAAGCATGTAATTTTATCTGTGTGATAAAACACATTCATTTTATTTCCATATATGACAAAGTTTCTATTTTCCTTACCCTAGAAATCATCAACACTTGTTCCAAAAGTAACATGCCTAAGTATGATACTCAACATTAGATTTCACTTCAAATGATCTTTCAAACATTAAGGTAAATTATTAAAATACTATGAAGTATTTCAAATTCCTACCATAATTTGACAAGTACATTATCATTCTTAAACATAGTATTTTAGTAACCATAGGTTACTTAGGATCATGCCACTGAAAAACTGGGGAGCACTGCTCTGAAGGTAAGGAACTGGGTTCCTAGAAAAAGTGTAGTATACATTTTGAGGAAAGAGAACATTTCAGCCCAGAAATCACTTGTCTATGATACTGGAAACATATTGAAATTTGAACCCTCTAAGTGTTTTAGATAAATGAATTTAACAATGTGACACAGGGGGAACTTTTAAAATAAACACATTTCCTGATAAAAAATATCAGGAGAATCGACCAAAGCAATGTTTGAAGAAGAATTTTTAACCTAAAAAAAAATAAGTAGTCTCAATTTGTTTTCAACTCTATCACAAGAGATTTCTCAAGCACAGAAGTGGAGACATTTAACAATTTGATAATACACATTCTTATCAAACATTGTATCTGACCGATGCTCAGTATTTATTTACTTTGGCATTGACAAGTGCAACTGCAAATGCCACTTAAGTTTAAAAGACGCCACTCAGATCTTCAGATCGCTTTGAGTGCATTTGAGGTCTGATATGAGGGAAAAATTCCATATTTTGTTTGGTTCGGTACCATTCCAAGATACTTGACTTACTTGGGCACCTTCTTCTCCCTAGCTTGGCAAACCTGTGTTTCAGGTAATGGCCATTTTAGACATACTTCGCCTACAAAATCCAGCCTCTTTATACTGAGTCAGTATGAACCATCAGAATGGAAGACAAGCAAGAAACACCATGGCAAAGCCTTTTTTTGTTTCTTTAGTGCTCATCTTGTCACACTCCATTTCCCCGTTTTACTGACACACAGGCACTAAACAGCGATAGGGGGCCAATTTTTTAAGTCAAAATCAGAGACTAAGTTCTCTGTGTCACAAAGGAAACACTTGAGTAAAGTGCCTGCCAAACACTAAATATTTGATATACACCCTTTGTTTATAGTTCTCATTTCCTGCAAATCACAGGATGTCAAAGCGAGGAAGGTCAATCAAGCTGGGCAAGAGACATTGTGCTGTCAGTAAATTTCACCTTTGCGTAAGTGTTTTTATAGCATAGTGAGATTGCTGAACTATGAAAGCAAAGGCTAGAAGGCAATTTTAGTCATAATGTGGCATCAGTATTATGATATCACACTGCAAACCCACAAGTAAATTGTTAGTGGACCATACACAGTAAGTTACAATACCTGAGGTTTAGTGCATTCCTGTGAGCCAAAATGAAATGAATGCCATATAGGAGGAAAGGAAAAGATGAACATTATCAGACATGCCATAGTACATTCCACCACTATGAAGATAATGTTAAAATTATGTTAATGAGGGTCCACCATCCCATACAAGTTGGCTCTACTGCAGAAAGCCATGCTGCAACTGAGAGCACTGCATTTAATTTTTAATTCTTGAAAAGCACACCATGCATCTGCATTTCACCTCTAAATTTCATTCTATGCTTTTATGCTATAGAAAACTTTCTTCAGAAAATACTGTTCGAACCTTCTGAAGAAAAGCATTCAGAGACTACTGCAAATAAAGCGTAATAATTTATCAACAACCAAAAGAATAATTCCACATGCTAACTGTGGATTTAGGGTAAAACAGAATATAAGAAAATTGCACATTGTGAAGATTTCGAGGATACTATCAAAGCAGCTTTATTACTTTGAATCTCATGTACATAACACCTAAACTAGAACACATCCACATGGAAGAGCAAACTTGAAAACAAATATATCATATTAATCCTTTTTCAATTCAACACTTCCATCTTTTTTTATCAAAAATTAAGAAGTAGAAACAAAGATGACACCTTGACAGATGCTGACCAAAGAATGGATGGGCAACAAGTCCACAAGATATGTGTTATAATGTGTCTTGAATTCCTATGTGTTTCAAAAAAATCCTGCTTTTTTCCGTCAATTTTTCAAGAAACTAAGACCAATAAAATGAGGTCAAAGGACATAAAATAGGAAGGGCGAAAAGACAACGCAGCCTGTAACGTGTATGGTTAAAGCAATAGAAATAACATTGCTAGTAGAAGTGAATGAGAGAATAAGGTCTACAAGATCACCAAATACTGTAAAAATAGGAGGAAATGGACCAGCATGAAGAGTCTTAACTACATTTTAAAACTCATTTGGGCTTATTTGACTCTATTTGCCGTGAAAAAAATAATAAAGCCAGTCATATGCATTATATTCATTTTGAAAAACAACATTTGAATGTAATTATTGTAAATTTTACAGTTTATTTGGCAATCTCTTCCATCTCAATATGAAATCTCACTTGCAATGGATTTCCCAGCACAGACACAAAACCATTATGAACTTGCACAACAGAATAGCACAGGATGGACTTTTGCTTTTAGTACCAGTTACGCTTACAAAAACTCATCAGGCACACCTAAAGTGAAATTTATACAACAGGCAAGGACCTGCAAATGCAAATGGCACTGTGTAATCTAAATATTGCCCTTCTAGAGTTAGGTACAAATCACACTACAACTGTTTGCTAAGCACAACACACACTTCTAAACAATATGAGCAAAAGTAATTCTTTCTGTAATTCCTACAAAGTACAATACCACTTTTTTTTTTTTTGCAAAAACAGGCCAATAAAATGTTTTATCTTCAAACCAAGTGAACTGGCTCAATTGACATTAAATTTAGAGGCAATTAAAACCGCACTGAAAATTAAACCATTAAAATCTGTTGTATAAACAAAACCAAACTGTTGGCATAAAATGTAATTACTCAAGTCATGAGGAAAAGCCTGTATAATTAACAGATGTAATCAAACATCTACACACTTACAGACACACACTGAATATACAGTGAACTGGCAAACAAGTCAAGGAATAAGGGTAAAGAAGGAAAAATTGAAAAAGCTAACAACTGCATTGTACCAAAGATGGCATTTTAAAAACACTAAAGCGCTCATCCTGCAGATTTATATGTATATGGCTTATATTGTACAAAATTCAGCCCGTGGAACTCAATGAGATTAAATATGCACAAAGATATTTATGCCCATGACTTCATGGTTCTACCAGATTTAGGGCTTAAACAAATAATTGAGAGCCAAAGACAAACAGCTTTTCCAGTATTTTGCTCACAGTTGAAATCAATACCAAACAAACATATCAATCTAATACAGCTCTTCTCAGTTTAAAAGCCATATAAAATATTTTGTAGAGTAAGTTTTAATTATTAGTTTATTTTCATCTCAGGAGAAAGTCTGGAAACATATATAGATTCCCTCACTCATGCCCAAAAGCAATCAAGTAAAATGACCAAATGATTTCCTCAATGATGGGCCAACCATATAGCTCACTAAAAGCTAAAGTATAAAGGACAAACACCAGCAAAAGTTCATTTAAATTTTACATTTAAGTTCTGGATTCCAAAAATAAATGACAGATTTAATCCAATTTGGTGTGCTGCAACGCAGCACGGTCCTTTGCAGGGAACACCTGTTACCACATACGTGAATGAGTGCTCCACTGACTGACCTTTTAACACAGCACACTAAACTAATTCTACTGTAACCTAACAGCAAAAGGAAACGAGAACAGAATTTCCTTCACAACTTCCCATAATGATTGGAACATTAAAAAATAACACATGACATTCATGGTCATAAGAAATGTACTTTCAAATCTGAAGTAAGATGCAAGCTGCACACATGCTCACGTACTGATGGAGCCACATCCACAGTTATTTTGAAGGGAAACTTCCCCACAGAAGCACACTTGAAAGATATCAGCGAGTTTAGCCATTTTGACTGTGTTATTTTCAGTAGTTTTCCTGCTTATGTTCTTTTGTGAACCATAAATACAGACAGCTTACCGTATGGTAGCCTCTAGGTAGAGGTGGCTTCCCCACAGGATAAGGGTCAACAGTATCAATAATTGTTTGTCGCTCCCCTTTCTGGTTGATTTTCCTAAACCTCCTTCGAGACTGCCTGTGAGACGCTTGACGCTGAAAATATTCCTCATTTTCTTCCATGTAATCAACCTACAACAGATGCAAGAGAGTGTCTTTCCCCGCAAGAGACAAAAACGTTTCTTTTCGTTTGAAACACAAGAAATCCTGTTTTCAAAAAACAGCAGCTAGCTCTGAATTTCCTGCATTTTCAGCACTCAGTGTGAAACCACTACAAAAATAATAATAAAAAAAAATACAACAACATTAGTATGAAAAGCATCACTGAATTTGATCACTTTTCAAAAATGACAGAAGAAAAATTCTCACTTGCTCATCCCTTTCTTACACTTATACAAAGTTTGTACAAAACGCACAAATACAAACCTTTCACCAATCAATACTTTACAGAAAGAAAAGAAAACTGGTATGAGACAACACTTGCCTGTTTCCCTACTGACATCTATTCAGCATCCTCCCTAACCAATCATCTATGGCAAAAGTTTCACTCTTCAACAGGCAGAACTGGTTTTATTATTTCAAATATTTTGAAGGCATAAACAGATTTCTAATAAACTGGATTTACATGTAAAAAATCACTTCAAAACAACAACAGGGAGAATAAAAAAAACCTATTAGGTATATTCTTGTGTAAAATTAGTCTTCTCAGTTTCACTGTCCACACAATTTGAAGACTAATTTAGTACACAACAGTATGCTGCAATGAAATATTTGAACTAGTAATTCTGGTTTTCCCAAAAGAGAATGATCTTTTGCAGTAATTTGGCTGAAGATCAACATCTCTTCTGTGTTCACCTTACTAATGAAAACCTTACTCGAGTTACTTGAGACTAACAAGGAAATGAAGAAAAAAAAAAAAAATCACGGCTTCCAGCATTGGCTCTATAGGGGGACTCAGTTAACTCCCGTTATTCAATTCCATCCCTCAGATTGAGGGATCTTACAAGGCACCTCGCAAGGTTCCTGCATGTTTTTCAACAAGGAAAAGAAATATTAGACAAAATACTCCTATGAATTTGCAGCTTATCTGTGTCAGAAGTGTCACACATCAGTCAGCCCGTGTGACTAAAGACAGCTTTCAGTGCCCTGACACAAATGGATGAGCACAGTCCCCGGTTCACCAGAAGAGCAGGCAATGCTTACCCCCTCTGCAGGGAGTATCTGCTTCTGACACCTTCACACTCACACCCTGCTACACAACTAAGTCTGGGGATAGGATTCTTTCTATTCAAAGTACAATTATTTCTTCAAAAGCCTGATTCAAGTGTTTCATTTTCATCTTTCCGAAACTGTAGAGGCTACGTTTTTTGGCAAACACGTGCCTCTGACCCAACATTATCCATCAGTCCAGAATATTTCTTGTTGTTCAGTCATCTCCTTTCCCAATGCCTATCTTTTTATGACTCTTCCTTATAACTCACCAAGAAATGCACGTGAAACAGACAGACATTCACACAGCTCCAACCAATGAAATTGTATATTTCTAGAGAAGAAAACTGGGACAACAAACTGTTTCCTGAATAGTCAGATGCGAGTTACACAAACTGGTAAGAAACAAGTACAATCTTACAGTAATACCACAATTTCCCAAGCTTCCATAGGTTTTACATAAACTGTTACTTTTTAGTGAAAAAATTGTTAGTGTCACAGTCTAGATTTAAGCAATCTATATATGGCTTAGATAATTGTCATGCCTGTATTATGAACTGATCTGTGTCTCAGTGACACAGAGAAAAAAAATAATTAGCCCATTGATTCTGCACCCTGAGGTGACAACTAAAACTTCTGAACCTGTGAACCCTCAGAGATGATGTTCTGCCACTGGACTACAGCAGATGCTGCTAACAAAATACCCTCACCTGCACCCAGGAAGGTTGGCAGAATTTAAAAAATTTCAAATTTATTCTTAAAAACCTCAAATGGCTGAGATTAAATTTAATTCAATCAAACATTAATTACTTAAGGTAACCTGAGATTAATACTTTAAAGCATCTATGTTCACCAATAATAATAAAGCTGCTTCAAAAAAAAAAAAAAAACCACAAACTATTCTGCTAGCACAAGAAAACTTTAGTTTTACAAGAAAACTGCAAAAGTAAATGTAACAATTACATAAATGATAGGTATGACATCTTATATTTATTAAAAGACCACGTGCAAACCAGAAAACTCTTAAGTCTTACTGGAAGTTGAAGTGTTACCAAAGCTGGTCTGTAAAATTTGAAAGCATCTGAGTGAAAATATTCTTACCACAATCATTTCAGATGGCTCTAAAACAATGCATTCACATCCACGTCTGAAGCTGCCGGCAGAACGCTTGCCAAAACTGAAAAACAAAAATATTTCAGTTAGAAAAGAAATCAGAGCTACAACACAATTCACAAGAATATTTATATCTTATTCAGATATTGTAAAGCAGAGAAAAAACATACATACCTGTGCACAAGGTTCATGCATATGTCCTTTGACAACTAACTGAGACCCAAGGACACTAGGAGCTATTTCGTATTTACATAGTTCCCTAAAAGTATTTGCTAAAGAAGTCTATTAACACCAAAACAAGTGTCAATCAAGAGCTGCCTACTGAAGAGGCACAGCTGATTCTGAACTGCATTACAGAGTTCGATCTAGTATCTTCTGGCATTACAGTATTAAGTTTCCTAAGCTATCTGCATTTCTTTAACAAAAGCTAACTGACATAGCAAGGAGAGAAGAAAAAGGCTGATCAACTTCAATTAGCTCTTTTCTACTTAAAATAATAAAATAAGGAAGATGAGTGTATTCCCAAATCGGATAGACGAGGACAAAAGGTTGTTCTGCCCTTTCATGACACATTCCCATCATAGTGCAAATAATTAAACGTGATACTATTTTGTTTCCTGTAGGAGAAAAACTGAAAGGTTTTTTATTTTGGTTTCTGGAATGCTCTGCCTGTATTGGATGAACGTGGGCACTTGCAGAGTTCACTGCAAAGAATCCTCCAAGTGCAGATGCAAAGGTGGAGAGCAGAGAACCAGTACATGATTCAGTGAAATCCAGGACCTTTACAGTAAGATCCTTAACCATATACCATCAGAGTGGAAGAAAGGCAGCCAGCTGAAGTTTGTTTTGGGGGTGTGTGATTCCTCCTCTGGCTAAGAATGCCAGGTCAGCGCCAGACCTTTCCCATCGCAGACTGGAGGGCAGGACAGACACCAAAATGACTGGAACTTCAGGACCCCTCTTTAAGTTTGCTGCAACCAATCTACCCTAAAACAGCTGAGAGCCAATATAACTATTTGGCCTTTCCCTTTCTTCCACTTGGCACTGTGCAACAGACGTGGGAAACCTTCCTGTCTGAAGCCCTCAGGGCAGCACCTTGACAAACGAACCGAACTCAATAAAATTGCAACATCTGAATTTTAACCAATCCTGGCATGTGGTAACACACTGAAGCTACAGTGTTTGTGAAAGATAACTGCTTTAAGCTTTATTTCCTAGCTCACAAACTGCAGTTCACACACCATTCGGAACAGTCTATCTAGGCATTCATATCTATGCTCCTGTCCCGCCTGGCGATTAGTAGAAATGAACAATTTAACTTGCTACCCCAAAGGCTAATCTCTTGACAACAGCACATTTATAGGCTCAAAAAGAAGGCAGTCAGATATTGAAAAGAAATGCCAGCTGTGCTTATTCATCAAAATAATAATCGCATTTAATGGTACATGGGACTTTTACAATAGAAAAAATTTTCCAGAATACTAAGCCTCTTGAAAAGAAATATTCAATAAAGAAGTCTCTGGACAAAATGCTTATTTTCCTAGAGGCAAACACATGCTTCATCCTACAGTCCAGCAACAAAACACAGGGTTCTTTACTCTACAGTACCATCTTGAATTTTCTACAATTTCAATTACTCTTAAAGACACCAGAAAATGAAGCCATTATACTGATTCATTAAACTGTTGTAGAAGTGTCAAAACTAATTTTCTCAGCCAATAGTCTGATTCATACCACACTTCTTCCTTAAAAAGAGAAAGGAGGACTAAAGAAAGGAGAAAGTAAATCAACTCACTGACTGAAAAACAAAACCACAAAAAGTGGTGATTAATAGGTAAACTTATTTGATATTCTAGTTGGAAGGAAACAGAAATATTCTCTTTCCACTTAGAAAACACATATTGCTCTATTTTTTTGCCAACCTATTTTTGTAGCCTCGGAGCAAGCACTCATTTCAACAGAAAATGCATATACACTTTTCCATTCCACCTTTCTTCTTCCTCTATTACTGTCTGTAAGTATCAACTTTAAACTTCTGTCTGTTGCTAATCACTGCTGACATGCAAAAGTTTCAAGCTTTAGCAAACACAGTAAAAACAAAAAGCTGTATTTTGGATGTGCTTTTCTATTCTTGAGTAACTTATTCGGATTTCACCTTTTAGCACCAGAGAACAGGTAGTCAACATATTAAGACAGAAGGCATGAATTCAGTAACTATAAGGAAAATTCTCCCTTTATGCCCACAGTAACACACTGGTTCTCATGGCAAATAACTGTGCCATTCCTGGACTATCCAGACTCCTGTGACAGCATGAAATTTATCAGAGCAGACAGTGCATCACATGTATATATTATCTTTGACCAAAGATCACAAGGCACTTCAGGCTGCAAACAAACTCTAAACTTTGTGAAGTGCTGTAAGAAAGAAGACAAGTAAATCAAGGCGTAAGAAAGATAAATGACCTTTCAAGTGTTGCAGTTCTCAGATGGCCACACCAGCTAAACCTCCTGACTTCCAATCTCTGTTGAAAATTCATCACCAGTGAGGAATTCACATAATCAGTGAAAATTAGGGAACTCTCTTGTTAATGTCCACTATATCTGGGCACTTCAGAATTGTCCACCTCTGACTGTGGTAGAACAACCATCACAGTATTGCACACCATCTCTTGCTCTTGCAGAGCCACACTTGAACACAGGTTTTTGTTTGACGTGGAACTCTAACACCTGGCATCTTAGGGCATTGCTAATCCTGCTGTTTCAGTTCATAAGACTGACATCAAAGTCAGTAAGTTGTATCTGAATTAATCTATCAGAGTTTCCCACAAGAGCAAAAATAAAAGACCAACAAAAAGTACTTCAGTGACACTCTTCTCTACCCAAATTCTCTAGCTGCAGTAACTAGCCACTTAGTAGAGGAAGCCACCAAACAAACTCGATTTAATTGAAAATAGGTTATACAAAATATTAGCATGCAATAAGAAGCAAATACCCAACGCATAATGCAGCTTATTACTGAGCTGATAAAAAAGCCCAAACTGTAAAGCCTTTTATAAAATTCTTCATTATAAGAATGTGAGGCAGCGGAACAGGTTGCCCAGAGAAGGTGTGGATGCCCCATCCCTGGAATTGTTCAAAACCAGGTTGGATGGGGCTCTTGAGCAACCTGGGCCAGTGAAAGGTGTCACTGCCCATGGCAGGAGGTTTAGAATTATCTGACCTTTCAGGTCCCTTCCAACCCAAACCATTCTGTGATTCTCTGAAACACCAGGAGAAGAACTTCGTACAAGGGACCACAAGCAGGCATGTAAGCTGGCTCGAGGGATGTTAGGTATCACACAGAAACAGTACCAAGCAAATACAGTTTCAACGGAAGGGCCAATAGATTATCTTCTTGATATGAGCTCTATTTCAGTAACTTTGACTAAACAATATTCTTTACAGAATTTTGATGCCAGACTTTCCTTAGAAAGTGAGTTTGACTACCCAGATTTCTCACAAAGTAGTCTACATGAGTACTGTCTAGCTAAAGTACAATGCAGAGAGCCTTTATTAGCAGGTTTCAACAGATCGGGGATTTGACAAATTTACTTCTTCCCTTATTGTAGGGTGCAATAAGACTGTGCATATAGAGAGCTTAAGCTTAAACCCCATATTTGTTACCCCCATTTTTAAAATGCAGTAGAGAATTTTACATGATATACACGTCACATTTGGTTGTATCATACCATTCCTTAATAATTTAAATCAAAATTGTCTTACTAAGCCTTAGTAATTTCAACTCCTAAATATAGCTTGTTTGCAACTATTAAGTCAATGTCATCCCTGAAAGAATCACAGATTTGCAACTATTTTCTCTAAATTGGTGATGTGCATAAGAGAATTTCACCAAAGGCAGCTAAGGCAGTGTAAAGCTATCTTTGCAATTGTAGCTGTCAATATGGGATGCAGAGGTTCTAACAGTAATTTAGAAAGCCAGAAGGGCTGCCTGGTCAGGATATTGCTACCTCTCCTAAGCTCCCCAGAGAACCTTGTTTTGCAGCAGCTTTTCCAACACTTTTCTTCCCTGCTACCACATAAGCTCTGACTTGAGGTTCCCCAAGTATTAAGCTTCACAGATGCTCTCCTCAGCACCTGTCCCAGAGATAATTTCACTTCTGGAGTCCTTTTCTATCACAGTACTTGCATTCCCATAGAGATACTGAATGCATGATGTGAATATAAACCCACTTTAATTAAAAAAAAACAAAAACAACAACAACGACACAACCAAAAGCAATCCCCCCCCCAAAAAAACCCTACCAAAAAACAAAACCAAAAAAAATACCCCCAAACACAAACAACTACTTAAAGATATATAAAACAATATTATTTACAGGAATCCACTTTACAGTAGACAGCTAGGTATTTTCCCCAAGCAATTTCTCCCTAACTATAGTATTCCTTTAAACAATTGAAAAAAAGTGTAATTTCCCACTTGACTATTCAAAAGCATTTTTTCCAAATAAAGTCATTAGCATGAAAAAAAAACTCTTTTTCTCACTATGTATTAAAAGCAGGTATTTTAACCCATGTAAGTAGTTTACAATTTCACTTGCATGTTAATGCGTTCTTAAATTGAATTTACACTGATCAGAGGTGACAGTTCCCTTATCCATAAGTGTATCTTACTACATACGTATCTCAGCTTACAGCTTGTTATACTGAAAACATACACAGCTGGCTAAAGAACAGAGGTATCAGTTTTCAGGTTTCATTCTTGTTAACAGAAGACAAGTTTTAAATGGGAGTTAAGGGTTTCCATGTTTCCCAAGTTTACACTCTCAGTTTTCATTAAAAAACCCCTTTACTATTATAAAATTGCAGTAGTATAAATATGTCTGTGGCTAACAAGCAACAACAGAATAATTTAGGACCACTGCCTGCATTTATTACCCTTCAAATTTAACAGATTTACTAATAAAACAACAAAGTACTTCAATTAAATGAAACATCTAAAGCCACAAGCAACACACGACTTTTTATAAGCACTTACACAGAGACAGCCAAAAACTTGCAGGTATTGAGGTGACTTGTTCTATTCTTTCTCTTATCATCGTGACATTGGAGGACAAGGCAGTTTTCTCCAGACACAACCCATCCATTTCCCCAGGTCCCCAGACATCCTCGTACACGCACACACAGATGCTCTTTTCAAAGCTCGCAGGACAGGCAGCAGCTACAGAAGAGGGAATGTTTCTCTATCAGCATTCAGCCCTGTCCCCTCACCCTGGGCCTCCACATTCCTGTTTTCACGTCAACCCAGCTCCCAAATGGAAAGTTATTTCTCAGCACTGGAATGTAAATGCATTCATCAAAAGTGATGCAGAATCTGAAGAAAACTTCACAACACCAAGAAAAGGGTTTTCAGTGTGAAGCCCTTTTCTTTCTTCCTCTTAAAGACCAAAGATCACTCACAGAAAACTCAATTTCACAAGTTACAATTATTTTGCAAAAAGGACACACACAAATTTAGGGTTTCCTCTACAATGTAATCTTAACTTTTATTTCTTGTGATATTCCCTACATTATATTAGCTTAAGGTTTTACTAAAACTATTTCTAAGTCTCACAAAGAAAGCTCCATGACGTATGGTCATCTCTGTGGTGCACATTCTTCAGCACACAATACTGTTATAGTTTTATGTATGTGTAAATGCAATATTTTGAACAAAGTTGCTTGTTGAGAATTAAATCTATTTAATTGACATTTCCTCTGAATCAGAAAGCATATTCTATTCAGATATATTCTAATCAAAGGAAAAATACAAGTAGCACATTTTCTTGTTTCTCAGGTTCTTAGAATCTTCTAGGGTATGTGTATGCAAGGAAATAAGTTCCACACAGATTTTGCTTTTTTTTTTAATAAAAAAATTTAGAATATAATTGAAGTAGAAACGTGATGCATGAATATTGCAATGATTTATGCCAAAACCCTAGAAATCAGATACTCAAAAACTTTCTGAAGTTTTCAGGGGGGATGTACAATGGGTTTAATATCACTGCTGTGCAATATCTGCCAATGCAGAACATCTAAATAAACATGGAGATTAAAGTAAACATTATCCCTCTCCCACCTTCACTGCAACCACTCTTTATCTGTTCAAGACTACATGAATAAATCCATAAGCACAAGGCTATGCACAGTTCAGTTTAGTTTCTCAAGCTTTTAACATATTCATGATAAAAATGGATCTTAAGTTACATAAACCTGATACTTCAAAGCTCTTTTTGTGAAAATTACATTGCTTCAGTTGACATCTACATTTAGGATAATCATAGAAAACAACCAAAATGAAATACAGAGGTATTGCATGAAGCATATTTAGAATATGAAGTTATGTAAGCCAAAGTGTCTTCATTTCCTCTTAGGTAGCCCTCATCCTGAAAATGCTATTATTACCATCACCATTTACATTCAAATGCTATCTACTGCATTTCCAATCTTCCCTCTATCCTCCAGTTCTCAGTATCAGAGCAGAGAGGAGTCCCCACTCCACTGGGTGGATCATTTGCCGCATGTCCCACCTGCACATGTCACTTCCTCACAGCAGTGCCATGACGTCAGTCACAGCAGGCACCTGCTTTCAATCACTGCATCAATTATTATCTGATGATACAGAAGCAAACATGAGCAGAATGTCTGGTCTCCGAAAAATCCCCAAATCAAATCTTGATGTAATAATCAACATTCAGTTTGCAACAACATCAAAATGTTAGTTAGTTAGACTTAGCTCTAAAGCAAACCAGTCACATTGAATTCCTTGATGAAATATAGAGCAGTATTAACAGATGTCTAGATAGGAAACAAAATGGGGACTATTTTCTATCTGCCATTTAGAGAGATAATAAGGGATTCAGTCAAGTTTCTCCTCATGCATCTTTTTCATTAAAAATCACCATATTTCATTTTGGTATGTCCAGTTTAGAATAAAAAGCATGAGTCCCTCTATATGGTTTGTTCCAGCCAAGCTAGGTTTAGCTGAGTTTCACATCAATGTGTTCTGAAACCCAGACCTCCACCCAACTCATCCTTGCCAGGGATGAAAAAGAAGAAGGTTACAATTAAAAAGCTCATGTACATGCACAAGCCATTCCCAGGGGAACGCTTAAGTGCTCTGATGAAAACTAAATTTGGCGTGGCCATTTTCTGACCCCTCAGAAAAAAAGACAGAGCCCTTCATGCATGCAGAGCCACTCTAACGTGAACAGTGCTCCGCTGGGGATGATGCAAGCAGGGAAGGCAGCAGTGGGTTTCCCCACACTTGGAGCTCCACTCCGGAAACTATGAAAGCAAGAGTTTGTCACCTGAAAGACAGAACATCAAATTATCTGATAATATAGGCTGACTTCTCTGATTCTCATTTGAATTAGTGCCTGTCTTTTAGGAAAAGCAAGTAAAGATGCAAAAGAAGCCCAAGCTGCTTTTGACTTGTAATAGCTATTCTTTTTAATTAAAAAGTAGTGGTCATCTGCATATCAAAATAATAACTAGATTAGCTTTTTTTTCCTTTTAACTTATTTAATTCCTACAATGTTATTCTGTTTATAGTGTTTCTTTTTTCAGCAAGAGCAAGTAGCTGCTTTACAGAAATGCTTTTCAGTTGAAAGGAAAATTGAGGTGCTGGCAAGTGGAATACAAGTTGAAGAGGCATTTACAGACCTGTCACTACTTGCAAATCCTGGAGACATGAGCTCACTGCATACCATGGATAAGGATGATTAGGCTTATCCAATGTCATATGATAGCTTAGATGTTTACAGTCTCAGATACAACAGCTCATGTGTCAGGGAAGGGACTCACTTGCAATATCACAGCTAACTACACGCCACTTAATAATACCTGAGAGGAGTGTTTCACAGGAGAAAAAAAGCCTCAGACATTACTGCAGCTCCTTGCTTGACTTGGGAGCCAAACCACCCGCTGCCTGTGGGGGAAGAGGAATCATGGTGCCAAGGATAAAAACCCTGGTGCTGCAGCAGGAGGGTGCGAAGAACCCAGCAAGCCAGCCAGAGAGAATGCCTGATGACTAACCAGACCACACTAAAATTATAGAATAAGCACATTTATAGTAAATTAATACTTCAAATAATTCCTGCTAAAAATGTGTAGAAGTTAAACTCCAGATGAAAACTTTAGTAAACCTCTTCAGTATTTTGAACACTTTTAGTTAGCATCCTTACAGATGACTGACTACAGTGCTTTATCTACGTAATACTCACAGGGATTTAATTCTTATGCAAATGCAACCCAGATCAGAGGTTGCATTAATCTGCTAATTTATAGCTGACTACTGAAAGCACTTCAAAAGAAGTTCCTGAAAACCCACGGTGAATAATTTGAAATTAGCTAGATTCTGGAGGTTTGCTTCCATAGCAAGTCCCCTCAGTCAACCCTGAAACATCTGCTTTAGGATCTTCACACAGTTTTTCTTTTAGAACAGACTACTGTTTTGGAAAGTGAAGTTAATTTTAAAATTTTACCTGGTTACAAGAGTATGGTAGCAAGTTTGACTAGTTTAGGTAGAAAAATTAAGTAATTGTGTGAAGTTTCACATTTGTTGCTTTTTACTTTATCTTTTCATAATGTTACATTAAAACTAAAACATTAAGCTGAAAAATGGTTAAAAACCCAATCTTGAAAAAGTGCTGTAAAGAATAATAAATCATTTTGCAAATTTACTGTAAAAAGGGTAGATGCTCAGGGTCTTTATAGCAGCAGGTGATCCTCAATACTTTTCAGACTAGAATACCACTTAGCATTCCTTTATGACCCTTTTATATATACTACACTAAAGAAACGTGTTGATGGCATTTTCCTGTTGAATTCAAGATCTGTGTTCATAGACTATATATACAATTATGAAAACAAACAAAACTGGAGCCTACTAGTAGAGGCAACAACAAATTTAGCTTGTTGCAGCAGTTCAGCTTCGCATCATCTCTAGTACAGAAAGCTAGAAGGCAGGTACCTCCTCAGAACACCTGGGAATAGATCTTTCTTCAGGAAAAATTACCCTTATTTTATTTTTAAATTAGAAGTTCTCACATTATTTTATCTCGGAAAGCATTCAAAGATGAAAGGTTTTTTCCTAACCTACTTTTTTTTCTTATTCTTTCAAATAACTAAATAAATAAATCAGTAAATGGTTTGAATAAAGACAGCTTTGCTTATGTTTCATGTTAATGACGTCTGTGTTGCCATGGAGATTACTGTGACATCACAAGATCTACATAATGGTCTCAAAGAATGAGAAGTTGTTGGAAAACATTACTTAAGAGGCAAGACCTTGTCTAAACACAGCTTGGCTTATTAACATTCATGAAATTCATTAAAACAGAAGAGTATTTTTCCAATGTCATACAAAGACTTTAGATGTTCGTTTCTAAATGAAGACTTTTTATATTGAAAAATACATAATAAGCGTTTTTAAGTCCCCCTAGAGACTTTCATAGTTAAGGTATTACAAATTGTCTGATTTTTAAATTACTGAAATAACTTGACATGTCATCTAGGATTTTAGAAGTAAAATAAGACCATACATATTGACATTTTCCACACACACTTACATCATTTGATACAACCAATTCATTCACGAGAGCTAAACTCATGACCTAAATAACAAGTTTCCATAAATCTGTTAGTGTACAAAGCAGATGTATTCAATATAAATTTGTGTATTTGTCAATAAACAAAGTAAACCAATGGAGTAGTAGTGACAATTTTTGTTTAGCTATTTATATTATAATTTGCAAATAAATTATTCCTCACTTAGCACGTTATACTACATCTTGTATCCCTGGATTTGTTTTTCAGAAACATTTGAAAATTTTAGTATGAGTTGAAAGAAAATTCTCAGACATTTTCAAATCTTCTACCATAAGGAGTAACATTTTGTTAAAAAGACCATTTGCAGAAGAATTACAGTAGTGGCCTCATGCTAAGAATCCAGAAAATAGTTCTAATTCCTTCCAGTTATTCTACAGTCCTCCAAATACATAAGTAAATATCATTACTTATCAAGATTGTCCTTCAGCAAAATTAAGTTTATGAAAGTTTAGATCCTGTGGGTTTTACACGAGGCAAAGAAAACGCAGTGTCCTTTGCTCCCCCTCTCCACATGGGTATAACTTCTCCTTTTGGTATTCTTTATGCTATTTTTGCACACTGTTTGTTTTGTTATTATTTTGAGGTAAGCAATGACCAGATGACTTCAGTTCATTACACTTACAACATTTGTCCAGAGATCCTGAGAGCACGTAAAACAAACAGGGTCTTCCTTTTGACTTCGGCAAGAATTATAATTATTCTTATAATGCAGCTTTCCCAAGTAACTGAAGAGGGCTTTGATGTTTTGCAGGTTTGTACTAAAACTCAAAAGCTTAAGTACTACTAAATTGAATCAGAGGAAACCTTAAATCAGAAGGAACAGATTACATAATAGGACATCTCACTAGCTGCAATATCAATTGCAAAAAAGCAACAATTATCTTCAGATAGACATCTTTAATTAACAATGTAAGCAGTAGTGGGTACCCCAATATAATGGGTCTCACATTTAACCTTTAAATAACCGTTTACTTTATTACACTGAGAATTTTCCCCTCCTTAATCTCTCAGAAAGAGTTCTCAATTTTTTCCATATGCCCATTTGTATGCAAGCAATTTATTACCATTTCAGAAAACAGCTTTTTAACATTAAAATCAAGACTGAAATTTTAGAATGAAAATACGAGTATAAGTGAGAACTGTTGAAATTAAATATATATCACATAATTATAATGTACAGAAGACCAGTAAAGGCAAAGAAAGGATGAACAATGTTTCCAAGATTGGTTAGATGTTGTTCTCAATGACTTCAAATTGTGACATGCTCCATTAGAGACCCTAATGCTGGGATTAGAAAGGTGCCTCTAGCCAATGAGACACAACATAAGCTAAAAAGAAGAGTCAGCAATGAAACTGGACTGTTTCAAGGCCAGCTTTTACTGCAGCACATTTTACGAACCAGGCAATCGAGTGAACAGCACCAAAATTTTTCTACAATGAAAATGTATACAATGTCTTCAGGAAAAAATTGAGTGTTTTCAGTGGAATTAATCTTCTTCGCACCCAGACGGGAGAGGATAATAACAAAAAAAGCCCAAAAAACCCCCACCACTATTCCAGCACATTTTTTCAAAAATCAGTCGCAATTTTAACCCAAACTTCCTAACTTTTAAAGAAATGGGATGTGAGAGTTGGCATCAGTCAGAGTTTTCAAAGATTGCATTTCTTCCATCAGCTACCTTAAAGGATTCTCTCTTTTCCTCTGCTTTCTTTCTGCTCAAAAATTATACCTCATGAATCTAGGCCGTTAAACTCTTCTGCTTAATTTTATTTTTTCCTTATGGTCCTTTTCAGTTACTTTAACCTATTAAGATACACTCATGCTTACATAGAGAAAATCTACTGCACGTGTTACCTCAGATTTTATTTTTCCTTGGCACTGGCAATAACCCACTGAAAATTTTCATTATACTTAATCTGTACAGCAAATGCAAAAGTAACCTAAATTGGTTCACAGCTGAAACTCTCCATAAAAGCAGTGGCCTGGATTTATAATGTTACATACTTTGTTTCTGTGGTCTATATCACAAGTGTAATTTTTCATTGAAGTAGATACCTTGAACTTTTAATTATTTTCACACAACTGCAGTTTCAATGGGGAAGATAAACACCACTGAAGTGAATAAAGCACAACATAAGAAAAGTCTAACTTCTTTACTTAATTTAAATGTACCGACAGCAGCAAGAAGTGTCATCTTGACTCAGCTTACACCTACCACGTGTGAAACAATGAAAAACCAAAACCAAGGACTCCTGAATCTACAAGCTCTGCACCACCAATTAATGGTGTCTCTCCTATAGAAAGCATATGAAATTGTTCTGAACATTCCACAAATGTCCTGGAGCAGCAGCAGGTGATCCAGACCTTCTCAAGGCCATCATCAGGTCTTTCACATTGAAAGAGACAGAAGTCTGTAGCTCTAAGTACATATATCTAGAAACTGGTATAAGGTTTGCATTTGTGAAAGCTACTGAAGTTTGCTTTTCTCCTACCATGAGCATTTCTATCCCTGAAAGCATCCCTCTCCATAAGAGGAATCAAAACAACTCGGGCTCACTGAAAACATATTCAGGTCATTTCACACTCTTGGCTTCATTGTTATCTTGTCATTACAAACTTGGAAGAAAGCCTGGTAGCACCAGACACACAACATTAGATTTCTATTTTTGTTTTCAAAAGATGCCAGTGTAACAGATTAAGTCCCTTAACATTTTATCAGCTCTGCAGAAACAAAATTCCAGTAGCACTGAAATACGACAGGAACACCACCAGACACCAGCCAATCTCATCATTTAGGAACTGCCTCCTCTTCTATTTCCCAGCACCTCAGATACTGTCATGATCAGTTTCAGACCTCGATGAACTCTTCAATTACTCTGGATGGGATAAAGGATAAATTAGCTGCAAAAATAATTTTAAGTATTCATATTCAAAGAAACCTATACGCCATTTTTTTCAAACTTCAAGAACAGTTTTAGGTGACATGTAGCCTGTGGTCTGTATCACAAACCTTGCTGAAATAGCAGGTGACATCACAGGGCCCATCAATTTATGGCTCAGCTAACTCAGCTACAGCCAGAGCTGACTGTGTCTGAAGTGATGAAGCCAGACTCACTTGAAACCCTCTGTGCATGCCCTCCCTGCCTGCCAGCCCTCAGGGAGCTGGGTGCAGGGGCAGCCCCATGGCAGCTCCAGCTCCTCCAGAACCTCCCAAGGAAGGCTGCAATGACACACATGAGCGACTGCTGGATTTCACTGCTAACACTGACCATGATACCAAGAAGAGATTAACAAATTCATGGTAGATGGCCAGATCAGGCACTTCCAGTAAAATGCTACCTCTATGTAAGCAAGCTTTTATTTTCTCTAGGAGTTTGGGTCTCAGTAAGTCATTCCAGTCACATATGCTGTGATAAGTCTAACTTTCTGCTTGCAGGTAAACAGTAAAAATTTTGATTCAAAAGGAGACATGCAGTCTTTTGGGTAGATGCAGACACTACAAAGCAATTAGTGTTTATTTCTCAATGTCTATTTAAAATTCATTGTGAGTAATTCATGATAGCCACACAGTCATAAATGGACTGACATCACCACTACTCCCAACTTCCTCCTTCAGCTTATGATCTCAGTCTTTCCTAGATTAAACCCTAAGATCACACTCCTTTCACGCTTCAGTTTCAATTGATGGGACTGAAATGCTGAACCACTGCATTCAAACCAGACAGAGGACAAGGCAGCAGGGGGGTCAGCCCACAACAATACCACACTCTATGCCTCCCCACCAGCCCTTAGAGACAGTCAGGAGCACGGCTTCAGAACACCACCAGCTTGATACAGACAACAACAGCTTGATACCAGAACAACAAACAGGTCACAGGAAAATCCAGCAGCAGCAAAAAAAGTGAAGTTTTCTATTCAAGATAGAGAGTTTTGAGGGCAAACTAAATCCAAAGCATACACTTCCAAGTAACTTCTTAAACAAACTTGAAACTATAACCTGGGGAGTTATTTTTCTCTTCAAAGACCCAATATATGGTCTTCATATTTCCATCACGATGCTGCAAATCCTTAGCCATAAGCAACTAAGAACCTGGAAAAAGCTAAATAAGCTCCACACAGCCCTTGGATCAACTCCCTCTGCAGCTTAAACTAAACTAGCAGCTCCCAAAAGTACAACTCAGCCTCCCACAAGTCCATTGTTCTAAAACTCTGTTTCCTCCTCAGGGGGGAAAAAAACCCTTTTTAGGGGATTTTATCATAGTTTAAATATTTGTGTATACTGATCACTCTCAGTTAAAATCCCAGTTTCATTCTGTGATCTCATAGGTTTCAGCCAGTAATAGCCATTATTAATAAACACTTAGTTGCAAATATATGTCATATACTCAGAGAAGGATTTTATCATTGTGATTAAAGCTATCAGCATAATTTTACTGACTCAAAAGATCAACCAAAGGCTATTCTGTGTTCAAAATATAAACACACCATCAGTTAGATACATGTAAAGCATAAAAAACAGCATGATCCAGGCATCACAAAAATTAGGAAGTATGTTCCAGACACATAAAGCTGTATAAATGCATGTAGATAGCCAAGGGCTCTGCTCCAGCACCATTACATTCACATTCATTACCTGTCAAAATAAAAAAGTCTGCCAAAATCCCTAACAAATTTCATCCTGAAAGGTTACTTTTATAAGTTAATGAGGATACACTTGGATGAGGACAAAACATTTCTGCACAAACTGAGTTTTGCTATTGCTTTACACACATTCAAAAGAAGTCCATAATTTGTTCAACAACTCTCCAGTACGATTAGATATTCCATTCCATTATTTAAGCTATTTTAGTATGGGAAAGACCAGGGGGCTAAACCATCAATATTTAAACAGATATATCCCTTTTAATTTTGAAAATAGTAAAAAACAGATGTTCTCTCACCTTCAAAACTTAAATCTTTTAATTAGAGGAAAAAGCTTAAATAATTGCTCCTGTATGTAAAATCTGTGAATTTGCCAAAGGGAAAGCAGCTCTCCATCGCCATATGAGGCGGTGAGGGGAGAACTGGCTGGATGTGGCAGCAGCGAAGGACAAGAGGCTACAGCAAGGAAACAGCAGATGAGCGAGCAGTGAAAGCCAAGCGCAAAGCCAGGTTTGCGGGCGGCAAGTCGGCATCGCGGGATGCCTGAGCAGCACAGCACAGACTACTGAGACGGGCTCGGAAGCATTCTAGGGAAAAAGCAGCAAAACCCAAGTACCGGAGCCAACAGTCTGAGAAAAACTGCCCAGCTCTTCTGTATTTTGCTGCTGCTAAGAGACAGCTGCATCCTCTGGTTGTGGAGACCAAGAGCAAGCCTCTCTCTCTCTCCAAGTGTGGGAGACCCAGGAGACCTTTTGGTACTGCAGCTCCCATTTAAGTAACACAAAAGAACCCACTGGAGTTTGCACTAGAAGCAAAGTTCTGGTACAAAAACCACACAGCAAGTCCAAGCGAATGATCAAACGTGGTGAGAGCATGGAGCAGGCCTAGGGAAGCTAGAGGCCGCTGCAAAATACATTTTGAGGGACTGTCACATTGCTGCTGTCAGTGGCCATGTGAAAACCCAGGAGAGCCAGGACAGCCCTCAGGGAATTGCATCTTCTGCTCATTTATTTTCTGGAGTTCGTACATAAACCTCATTCTACCATGTGAACTGCCTTCAGGGTACAGATGCTCAGGGGAAATTATGAGGCGACTGAGTGCTAATTTGTGCTAGTTTGATGGTCATGGTGGGAGGAAAGAAGTAAGGAATGTTTAGTTTAACCATAATATATGCCTGATAAGTTAAAGTAAAGGAAGAAGTTTGTAAATATTAATAGGAGAATTGCGGGGAAAGGGGTAGGACGGAAGAGGGATGATCTTCCTCACATTAAACTGTCAGAATAAATTTCAGTGTTGTAATTTACAGAAATTAAATAGAAGAACAAGATTAAGCTTTACCTTATGTAACCAAATAAATGGCAGCTTTAATTGATCAGAGCACAGTTCTTTAAAACCGTGGATTGCATATTTTCCCAAAATAGTAAGTTAATAAAATCCAGCCTTTTCTTATGAACACTATTTGCTAGCTGATGGCTTGGCATTTGAACAAATACAAGCTAAACTGTATTACAATGAGGAAATAAAATTAAACTCATGCTATTTTCAAAAAACCAGACATGGTTTAGATGTTAAAATTTCCAAAGCAAAATACTCAATTTAGGACTTCATGTATTCCAATATTCCGTCTTGAACAACTTATTTTTTTAAATTTGGAATTAAAGACTCATCCAGTAGCTAGTTACAAGTAATTTTACAAGTCACCCAGTACGTTATAAAACTCTGTTAAAAATTTGCAGCTTTGACACTCATTTCAAACTATGGCAACAGGTAGCTATTTGACCATATCTCATACACTGCAAAGCTGATTAATTTTGGACTGCTATACTATTTTTCACTTACATGGTTTTTAGTAGTATTGCTGCTGTTACTATTCAATTTTTTTATCTCATTGACGCTTCCAGTAAATTGTTCTTCTCCCAGCTCGTGATCTCTGCCTTTGTGTCTCCCACCAGGGAGCAGAGGGGAGTGAGAGGTGTCTGGTTTGGGAGAGTCTCACTGAGGGGGAGGCACTAAATTAGGGTGTGCTGTTCCTAAACCATGGTGGTGCAAAAGCAGGAGGGTGGTCATTTCTTAAGCTTTTAGACAACTTCATGGTGGGGGAAGGGGGTATTTTAAAACATTCTTCTTCCCCAACTATGTACTAACTATCTACAAAACCTAGTCTCTCTAGTGAAAGAATTTTAAATGGTATCTAACACTAGAAATGAAAGCCATGGACACAATGATTTGGAAGCAAGAAATAAGATCAGTTTACCTGATACGAAACATACAACAAAAGAGCATTTCCAGTGTTACTCACCAACCAGTCTGAGGATGCTATATCTAAAACTAATGCAAGCAAATCAGCTAAAAGAGGACCCAAATGCAAATAATATGCTGAGCATATGCAGTAAAATGCACTAAGGTACTTGCAAGTGTCAGCTCAAATCTGGTGACAGACCTCCATCCTGTTCTTTATGGACTCACAAGCCAACTGCCATGAAGTTAAGAGTAAGATCTAATTCTGCACAGGACTCAGAACACACCTGCAAGAATGTAGGCAGATGCATCCACTAGGTCTGTCTAAATTACCCTGAGATACTACTTTTGCTCTGGCATGTAAAGACACTCATTTTAAAAGAGTGAAATCCAACATATAGAAAATGCTCTTGAAATTCAGGGGGTGGGGTGAGGGTGGAATTGATGGGATGACAACATATGTTTGTTTTAAATTTGGTCAGCTACTGCCCAGCCATCATTCAATGAAGCTGAGCTTGAGAACATCAGGAGGACAGGCAAGGGGAAGGCCTCAGTCTGAGCAGGATCAGCAGCCCAGAGAACCTGTCCAAAGGGATTTACTACAGGTGCATGGGACAGGCTGACAGAAAAAGAGAGAATATTTTTTAAGTGGGGAAAAAAATGAGGAGTTTTCAATGGCAAGATGCCTAGGGATGAATTACATTTGGCTCTGGGAAAAGAAAGTTAGGGAAATGAGAATTTTCTGAGTCAATAGGATTTGGAGAAAGGAACATACTCCTAGCTTTCTACATATTTGATTGCTCCTACACAGACTTCTTGGCTCCATCCTGCTCTCTTAATCACAAGCTTCACATGTTGCAAAAAAATATCCTAGTGGCTTTTTAGATGGGTAAAGACAAAATGGATTAAACTGAAAAAAACCCCACACTAAAATAGTGTAAATATTAATTTACTATTGCAAATTTAGTTTACTCAAATGACAAACAAAAGCAAAATTAGATGATCTCCACTTTGCAATGTTTAGGTCTCTTCCTATCACTTGATGTCAGTGATGCATGAGGATGTGCTCCATTTGCTAAACCACAGCCAGTTCATTTTAACAGTAATAGGACATCAGGACTCACAAATTATGCAATGCTCCAAAAGGCTCTTGAAATTTTTGCTCTCTGTATATATAAACCAGTCAGTTTCAGCAAACACTTATCCAGTAACCATCTTTTGTCCACTTTTGACACTAGTCTTTAGATTCCAGAATACCACCTTATCAGTTCTTTCTGGACAGCAGCCTTTTCAGTAGGTCCCACTCCCTTTTTTCTAGAGCACTGTAAAATTTCACTTCAGCATTTCTGCTAATCAGTCTGTTCTGCCTGGTATGTATATCTGAGCAGTTTGCTATTTCTCTCCCAGCAGTTCCCTGGCAGCATAAGCAAAGCTGAAACACTTACTTGTCTTCCCAGGCCATTTCTTTACTAAATAAATAAATCAATAAATCATTTATTAGCCAACAGTATTCCAAATCAGAAATTTAACCTGGGTGCCCTATCACTTTTGCCAAGTTTCTTATTCCTGGATGAGCCCAAAGCCCAATTGCAACTTACTCATTTACAAAGAAAAAATCCTGATTAACCTTGTCCTGAATTTTAATAAGACCCTCACCTACCCTTCAGCGACTACAGCTTCTAAGCACAAAGGCCCTCACTAGAATGCCTCTGGTTTTACTCTCACAAAGCATTTTCTATCTTATATAATTAAAGTTTCTTAATTTTGCTTTCATGGACTTACGTTATCTTTGTTAATTAACAAATTGTCTCTCTTGCATCTGCTCCCCAAGACACCAGCTTTGACATCTACTTGACTTCATCCACAACTATGAAACCTGTTCTTATTCCAAATTCCATGCCTATACTTCATTAAGGTATCAGACACTGTCCCAGATGTCATTTTATGCATTTCTCCATGTGAACAGCCTTTAAATGCTTTGCTTATTGTCACAGGATCTGTAATTTTCTGTTCATTCTACCAGGAAGAGTCTCAGGCTCATTGTTTATCTTACTAAATCTCACCTCCCTTCAAGTGTCCAAGTGAGCGAGGCACAAGCATTGCTGTATTTCAGAGGAACAGAAGATTCTTGCCATGGACTATATACAACCACCCTACATTAATTCAGGTATTATATATCTCTTCCCCTGGTATCTAAAGCACCTTCTGCCAGCTTTTTTCTGGGCACTGCCTGCTCATGGATGACATATGGGACAATTTTCACTCTGCCAGAAGCAGGGGTCCTATAATCTGTTGTTGTGCTACTTTTTACAATAATCAGTTTTGCACCTTTAGCATTAACTATTCGATGGCACATCTAATATATCTTTTGATCAGCAGTGCCTGACAGACACAAGACACTTGGTTGCACCAAGAACATGCCACCATCATCAAATGGAAGTCCCAAGGCTTGCACTGCTCTCCCACTGAAAGGCAGACTTGAAGATCTAATGCTTCATACACCAACCAACACTAGCCATAAAGTGGTTTCCCACTGTTTAAAATTGCAAAAAATTTTCCAGTGCTTTCATTATCATGATACTACACAGAGAAAGGTCATTCTTTCATTCTGCCTTTCACAAATTTTATTACATGCCATATACTTCAAAGGAGCCATTTGCAGGAGTCTGAATGAATATGCCTATAACCAGCATTTTAAAATAATTCTGCTCTGCTTCCATTAAAATGATCCAGCTCAGTCACTTTAGTCTAAAATCCTTGCAATCACTTGCATTTTTTCCCATGGCTCAAAATATTTTTTTTTTTACTGGAACAATATAAATTTTGAATGCCTCACACTCAAACTTTTTTAAGTAAGAAACCACTCTTCGTTGCAAATCCATTTGCATGAAGCACAACCTTATACAGAAGCAGCAAAACCGGCAGTAACATGATCTAAGCGTATGCTAAAATGTGCACCAAAGACTTGTGCACAGTAAGTAAAGCCTCAGGAAAACATCCAAATTCTAATGCATCCTATGATTTGAAGTTTGATTACTCACAGGAAGAGACTCAGTACTTCACTCCATTTGTCAGGTCTCTGGTGGTTTTATTTTTTAAATCGACAGCATCTGCATGACACTTTGGACAGTTGTACACTGCCCACAAAGATGGGCTTTCAATTCTAGCTATGAGCATGAAACAGCTACCACAGCTAGCAAAGGCAGGAGATGCATGTTTATATTTGTTCTTCTGTGCTTCATTAAATATAAGACACTGCCTTTTAATTCCAAAAATTCTCTACATCTCATGACTTACAATATAAATGACTTTAAAATATAGAACGCAGTACATTCATAGCTGACATACCTGCTCCTTGGAAGAAACATGGATTCTTTAATGAAGACTGAACCAGACAGCAGGATATACCAACAGGTACCAATATCATCAGGGCTGGAATAATAATAATAAAAAAAAAAGACACAGTTTAAAACACTTGATTTAAATTACTCACAGCAGTATCAAATTTGCACTACAAAGAACATCAAAGAGGCAAACATGCTCCAAATTATGGACAGAAGACACAATTGAATTATTTGCAAAATAATTCCATGAAATTATTCTAATTTCCATCTGCAAATATATACATTTTTAGAATGCTTAATTTCATTTCCTTGACTTTATTAAAAGCATCTATCTATCTATTTGGTAACAGCCCCATTGAAATTAAATATAACTGTAAATGATTAAAATGAGGCCAAGCTACAGTAAATATACTGTATTTTATTCTATCAAATGCATTGAAGAAGAATGACAGTTCTTCAGCCTGTGCTGAAGAGAGCTGTAGCATCTTTCCCTCTATAAATAAGGCATCCTTTCCCAATACTAGCCATCATCTTCTTAACCCTTTCTTCAAGACAGATTTTCCTTTCAGCATCAGCGTGCCTTTCTACAAGGTAAGAGACCACGGGAAACATTTGCTAATGATGGTAAATCTACATCAGATTTGTCAGTCATCATTATCTGCTGCTACTAAGCACTGCCCCTTTCATGTCTCTTCCCAGCGCAAGAATAAATTCCCAACACAAGTGGCAAAAAATTTCTTTTCCCCTCTCTTCCGCCTGTAGAAACTGGATGAGGAAGACTTTGTCATCCAGCCACAGCTCATTCTACTGCAGATTCAGATGTTGCTCCTTGAGTAATACAAAATCCTTTTCATACGCTTAGACTCTTTTTGGATAAGTAAGTTCAAATAATGTTTGGACAGGAAAATAAAATAGATTAAGGTTACTAGAAATAGCTGCAGTAGAAGTCTCATTCCATGTTGACAGTCAGCACTGAGAATCTCTCTACTGTACTCCAGTTTTTACCACACCTGTGTCTTCCAGACAAACTGACTAATTGAATTAAAGTGCATCATTATGAACTGCATGAGCATTCTTATCAAAAACCACATCCCTAGTGACACTAAGAGATGCAGATTACTTAATGAATTTGTAGCACCATCATTAAATCACATGTCTCAAGTCTCTAGCAACGACTAGGTCTAACTTCAAGTAAGAACAGCCCACAACTTTTAACAGTGATGACAGCATAGTATTAAAACCTAATCTTAAATCTTAGTAGGCAATGTACATATTAGCAGCATATTTTTCACTTGAAGAACTTCAGTTTAAGAAGTACATACACAGTGGTCCTCAAAACAAAAGATCCAGCCTAAAAAGAGCTGAGAGCAAACCATCCAATCTAAAATCATGCTCCATTTTCATTTTCCACTGTATAATATAAGCATGAGAGAAAGGACAGAATCCCAGAGAATTAACAGAGGAAACTGAGGGGACACAATCTACAGCCAAGAACAGAGAAGCTGAAAAAGAAGATGGAGCTTGTATTTCTTTTCTAGCAGCCAGTGTCCTGACCAGTGAAGTGACACTGGTCAGCCACACACACCAGACAAGTGACAACACCTTCAAAATGAAGATTTCAGGAGTACTTCTTTATACTGATAGACAACAGAAAATGAAGCAATAACACAGTCCCACAGCTAAAACAACAGCATTTGGATTCACATAGCTGAAGTGTTCTAAGCTGCCTATTCTGAATTGTGCCTCATGTGCTTGCTTCTCACATGGGCCTGTATCACCCTCAAACTTGCTGGTCTAGAAAAATCAACATTGTGCATAAGTGCAGAGAACCAGGTTAAAGCAGATAAACTCAAGAAAACCAGCATTTCCAATGAAAATATCAGTCCTAAAAACATTACACATCTTTAAACATTCTTTCTTTCCCCCAAGAGTCCTATGCTGACAGGCATACAACAGCATTGCTGCTGAACTGCAAGTCTGTTAGGTTTTTTATTATGTTCTTTAATAAATGTCATTCTAAATACAAATAATCTAGACTTATTAGCACAGTTAAAAATTTTTGAAATAGACAGTTTCAGCAATGGCTATAGACAGAGTGATTTCCCAAATACCTGGTAAGTAACTGTACTAGGATGTGAATAATAATTTTTCCATGTGGATTACAGCACATTATATTATCACATAATAAGTTTTGTGGTCCTGAGGGTGGTTTTTTTTTTTCCTTTTCCTAAAAACTAGCAGTTTGACCAAGTATTAAAGTGTAGCCTGACAGAAAAGAACCTGTGGTCACAGATAACTCTAAAGCAACTGATCTAGATCTTTTTATGCTTCCAGAAAGCCATTTCCAATGATAAAATCATTGAAGGAGAAAAAAATTAAGTCAATAGAAAGTATTTTAACTTTTGCAAATCTACTAACATGCAAGCTTTTATTTCCTTCCTTTTAAGAGTTGATTACCTTTTGAAATCCTCTCTCAAACCACTTATTTGTAAGGGGCTTTAGTTATCTTTTCTCATTGAAGATCTTTTAACTTCAAAGAGAAAGGCAGCTACTGGCTTTCACATGCACCAGTCAATATGTTCAATATTCAAATTCTTAAGGCTACTTTTGAATTTACCTTTGAATCATTGAAAAAAAAAAAAAACAAACCCTAGAATGATTATGCATTCAACTGCAGTGGTTTGATTTTTTCTTATTTGATCACACACAGCATGACTTTTCACTCAGTTAATCATCCAACTCAGTTTTATCCTTTTTTTTTGCCAATTCACAGGTTTATTCTCTTTCTCTGCAAGTTGGCTCTTCAAAAGTTGTTGCTCCTTCTCACTTATCTGTCATGAACATCATACTATATCCACTTTATATATAATCAAATGAAGCATCTGCTCATTTGACAGCTGAAAGCATTGATAAAAAAATATCAAAATCAAACTTGAGGAATACCATCTGACTGGATTTGTTTTCCCTTTGCTTTATGTGTACTTAATAACTGGTTTTATTTTTACAGCTACATTTGACAATTTCTAAGCTCTAAGGTATTTGCATCATGCATATCTACTAAACTCAATGCTTTAATTATCTAAATAAAAAAAATCTTCAGTATTGCCATCACAGTAGTGGAATATTACTACAGAACATGTCTGTATTTAAGGTATCTTCCCTGAAACACACTCTGTATTCTTCTAAAACTTTTATTGTCAGACGAAACACCATACATATTTCCAAGACAGTCTCCAAGAGCAAAGAACACAGACAGAGTATTAATTCTCTTCATTTTTACAACTAGTAGTGTCTTAAAATAGTTTTAAGCAAAACATCTGAAAAATCCCCCATGTATAGCAAACACATTTCTTTCTCCAGAACCCACATGCTTCTCTCAGAAAAAAAAAAAAAAGTGCAAATGAAATACTGATCTACTCCTTTCATATGAAAATATATTTAACTCCTGCACTTTCAATGCTTGCTATACTCTCAGTTGATTAGAATTAAGCCTCAACAAAGCCATTTGGCAGCCAGCTTTTGCTAGACAGTACTGTCACAAGAAACACGTGCAATTCTTTCATTTTAAGGATTCTGGGCTTTCCACAATCCTATTCAAACATCATGTGGCTTTCAATCAAGCTTCCATGTTTTCTGTACTATACTTGACATTTGTTCATCAACAATGCATTTGCATTCTTCAGGACTTTTGTGCCTTTAATGAAAGACAGAAGGAGCTATAGAAGAAGCGGATGCTGAACTACAAAAGCACTTCTTCAAGCCACCTGAGGACTCACGCAAATACCATTTTACCCAGCAGAGAACACTCACATTCGAAAGGTTTCCTTTGCAATCACATTTTACATTTTATTTTAAGCATTAAAACTGAATTCTAGAGAATAAGCCTAATTATAAAGTTTTCTTTCAGTGCTAGAATAGTGCCTACCCCTGGCAGCCTCCAGAAGAATCTAGAAACTTTATTTGTCCTAAAGATATTTCCTCTGCCAAAAGGACAACAGCAAATAGTTCTAAAAAAGGCTTTACTGTGGACAGGACGCTTCCCCGACAGGGTTTGCAGTAGAGTATTAAGTCCATGTAAGCACTTCATCAGGAATTAGCTGAAGCAGGATTGATGCCAATGACCTTTCCACAAAGGCATCCTTCAAGAGACACTGGGGTTTTTTCAGCCTTGCACAGTTAAGGGGAAGGTCCATAGCACCTGTCAGTCAAGCTGATGTAAAAAGGAAAGACATCTGCTGAGGTAAGATCTTTCCAATTACTAGTTTAGTAAGGATGCCACTGCTGTCCAGCATCACCACGACCACTGAAGCAGCAGCTGTCACACATGAGGAGACTGGAAGTGCAGTGAAAGCTCCACAAAGCAACGGAGCTGGGGAAGGGTCTGGAACACAAGTCCTGTGAGGAGCAGCTGAGGGAACTGGGGGTGTTTAGCCTGGAAAAAAGGAGGCTCAGGGGAGATCTTCTCGCTCTCTATAACTGCCTGAAGGGAGGTGGTAGCCGGCTGGGGGTCAGCCTCTTCTCCCAGGCAACAAATAATAGGACAAGAGTCAGCCTCAGGTTGCCCCAGGGGAGGCTTAGATTGGATATTGAAAGGGTGGTCAAGCATTGGAACAGGCTGCCCTGGAAAATGGTTGTGTCACCATCCCTGGAAATATTTTAAAAATGTGTAGATGTAGTGCTTGGGGAGAGGGTTTAGTGGCAGATCTTACAGTGCTGGGTTAATGGTTGAACTCAATGATTGTAGAGGTTTTCCAACCTTAATGATTCCATATCCACATCAGGCTGAAAGCAAAGCTCACCTAACCCAGGCAAACAGCACTTCCCGCCTAGTTTTGAATTCCTCTCTGCACCCTCCCTCCACTCTTGCAGGACTATACGCATGGTGGGAGTGGAAATGATTGAAATCAGGAACTATTGACACATGTACATTTCCAAGCAGGCATACACAGACCTGTGCAGGCAAGCCTTTACTGTATATGTTGGCCTTAAGTGACAGAATACATTGCTTCAAATATCTAAGACTGAGGGAAAGTTGTTGCTTGTTTTGGGATCTTTCTTCAGGTCAGCTACTGTTTGGATATTCATCTGGGTGAAACATAGGACTGTTAAAAGTTATACAGCCTACCAAAAGCAGCAAAGCTATCCACTTTCTCTAGTTACAGAAAACAAGATTTATTACCATAAAAGTTAGATGACACAAGCAATTTATCCTGCAGAGAATCAGAACGATGTCAACCCCAAACTCACTCATTAGGGGCAGTAAGAACAACAAAATCAATACACAGTCATTCTGTCCTGAAAATAAGATTTGTGTTCTGCAGAAACAACAACAAAAGGACTCCAGTACCAAGATTTAATGTTCTTCTCTTATAACTACTATGGTAGAGCTACCTACTGATATAGTTTTCAGAATATTCAGGTTCTAGCAGCAACCATAAAGTGGTGCAATACTAACAGTCAATACCAAAACAGCCACCAATGCGCAGGTTTTGTTCATAATCTGAACTTTAGTTGTACAAAATTTGAATAAATCTGCTTGAAATCTTGACTCTTGTATTACAGAACTTCCGAGAGCAGAGGATTTCCTGGGGAATCTACATATAATTTCCCAGAACGCCAGAGAATTGCTTTACGGGAATTCAGGAGCTAGAAACGGAAAGCCGTAAATTGGATTGCAATGCCTTCCAGCTTCCTGACGTAGCCTTCCCTGTCCAGCTTCCTTGACGTAGTTCTTTAACACAACTACAACCTGCAACCAGACAGGACACCTTTCTGCTTTGAAAATTACACAAAAAACTGAAGACAGAACTATGCAAAGAAACTTCACAGCTGTCACTAACTGTTCTGCCTGGAAACTTCAATTGTGTAATTATGCAACGGCCTATGACATCATTAGGTTGTCAGCGCTGATGAGCTTAGACAGTATTTTCAGACCCAAGCTTTCACATTTTATAGCATGTGACTGTTTTCTGAGACCTCAGAGGCACTCAAAGTTCAAAAATCAAGAATTGCTTATAAATCTCCAGACTGACAAGACCCAAGAAGTTTGCAGGCTTTCTCACAGTCTCCAGTGCTTGTATTAAACTCTTCATGCTATGACCTATTTATGGCCCAAGAAGGGGCAGCTTCTTATTTCCAGATCACCAAGTAGCTACACATACGCTACTTAAAACTAGAGCTTTATTTTCTCATTATAATTATTTTATTTCTATATAAAGCAATCAGCAGCACTTGTATGTTTGCAACTACGCAACACATTTGTAACTGTATATCTGAATTATATATTAACGGCATATCAAAGAAATTCTTCACAAGAAAATGTGTCCCCCCCCAAACATATCAGTTCTGTAAGGTGTCTCTCTACAGTAGCACAGGTGTTTCAGTTTTAGCTTTCAGATTTCCTGATACTTAAGGTGCTGAAAAACCCTCCAAAATATTCAGCTACAATAAAGATTTAAATCAACCTCTCGAAAGGCCAAATAAATATCTAGACCATCTGTAGTGTCTTCCTCTATCCTAACAAGTCCTGATAGATCACTTTTCTTTAAGACTTCTTTAGAAATAGCTGGATTTTTAAAAGAGCAATCAATTTAATTCTCATTCTCCATCAAAATGAGACACAGCACTACTAAAACCTCTAGAATAACAGAGTATTCAGCACATGCTTACTCAGGTTCAACTGAGATAATGAACATCATAAATATGTACAGTGGCAGGAATCTGCAGGACAACTGCTGTCAAACACACTTTAATTCTGTCAAATAAGACATTCCTGCAGTGCAAAATTCAGTACCTGGACTTGAAAGCACATGCTAAATAAAGTCTTTGCTCTTCTGCCCACCTTCTGGTCATTAGTTTCTCAGCCAACTCCTTTAAAACAGCACTTGAAAAATGCTAAGCAGCATGCAGGTCTCACTGGAAACAAGCACTGAAATTACTTCCATATAATTACTGCTTAATAGTCATATTCCTTTTACAGTTGCATCTATCCTGAGACCTAAGCAACAGAGGTGTCATTTTCCCTCCAACACTGGACTGAATATTCCAGCAACTCCAGATACTGGAAGGACCCCTAACTTAAGTCATCACCAACATCCTGAATTGCTTTCCATTCAGAGCTATTTTCAAGCTATTTCATAAAAAGGTCATGAATTTGGCAAGAACAGTTTCTTGGTTGTGACAGAGGTAGTTTGATTTATGGAGACAATAATTCTTCAAAATTCCAACCACTAAAGGATCCATTCAAGACTTACATTTAAACTGGATATAGTACCATCATCCTACAAGCTATAATATTTGTAATTGTTTCAATAAAAGAACTTACAAACTGAGGTGTACCTAGCAGATTACATTTTCATTTAATCATACTCAGCGTTGTTCAAAGTTGAATAAATTTCAGAGAGTAGGCAGAGTAATTCCAACGACATTGCTCATGTTCCCAGATCTCCACTTGAGAGAAGCAGAAACAATGGAAATTTGACATGGCAGAACTGGGACCTCTTTCAGACATTTAAGCACTACATAAGAAGAAATCCCAAAGAACATTGCTCTGCAAGCTTATGCTCCATAGGATATTGCTCCAGCAGATTAATCTGTCTGTTTCTCTTTGCTCAGTTTGGTTATCCTCTGTATGCCGAGAGCTATAGGTGGTTTATTGTTTTAATTGAATAATCATTGCCACAATTAGACATTAGCCTTGCAGTGCCTTGGGATGTCAAACATGTCTAAGCTGAACAGTTCTCTCAGGCAGACATCTCATTGCCTGAAGATCCTGCCCAGCAGCACTGTAGTGCTCGAACACAGAATAACCAGAAAACTGCTTACTAACATTGTCAGCACTGCCTCGAATCCTCCTTGTTAAGCCAGTTAAGCAGTTACCTGACATCTGCCAGAGCATTTCAGATGCTCTTGATGGCATTAAGAGGTATATCCCAAACACAGAAGTAAAAGAGATTGGTACTTGATGCATCAGCCACACACAATTTTCAAATACTTTTCTTCTTACATGAACATGCTGAAGTTATATTTAGAGTGAAGATTATAAGTAAGAATAAATTTAAGATAGAGTTAAAATATATTCAGTAAGAAGACTGATAATTCAGAATTTTGAACTTCTGATTTTCACTAAACAGTGTGCGTATTTCAACTTATGTCCATGATTATCTTCTATTACTGGACACAAGATGAAAACTGGTGTCTTGGCTCCTGGTATCAAGAATGGGAAATGCAGAAGAATGAACCACAGGAAACAATTCCTCAGTATTCATGAAAACAAATAATCAGAAGTATATTTTTCTTTAGGGTAATTGTTCGTATTCTTTTTCACTTCTGAAATAAAATCAGGGAAATCAACCAAGAATTTTGCTCAAATTAGAGAGTATTGCAAAGTGTCAGTAATGCCTGCCAGTCTAAGACAGTGGATTAAACAGGCAATCCATAAATACATTATACAAATATATGCACACAAGCTAACTGACCTATTGTCATTGAAGTCTTGATATTAAACTTGTACAGTGAATTAGCCCTTTGTATCAGAAGAAAAATTCAGAACAAAAATAAGTCTCCTAAATCACCAGAAAACAATTACAGAAGTAGAAAATACAATTTGCATCCAAAACTCTGAGGTCAAGACAGACAAATCTCTTCTTATATCTTACAGCTTCCTAATGCTTCTCCAAAACCAAAGCTTTTCTTCTCAGAATTACAACAAAAATATGATAGGTTTCATTGAAAAATTTACAGTAAAGAAGGTGCAAAAACATTACTTCAGTCATCATTCAAGGAAGTCTCAATATCAGGTCAAACAATAACACAAATTTGGAACTGGCTGCACAAAACCAACAGACTGTAACACTGATCACTGACACTATTAAGAAGCCTTGATTCAGTGTCTGTTTATACAGAGACAACTGCCAAGTCCTTGAATGTGTTTATTTTAATGATAGACATTGCCTAAAAAATTCCCCACAGAAAATGTATCCACAACACAACTCATGAACCAGGTTCCTGATTTACTGCAGTGCAGAACTGGCAGTATCCCAATGATATTTTGGCAACTGCTCGACTATCAGAAGGCACAATACACCTTTAGGAATATTTTCAGGACAAAACAGAAGATGCCAGCTCTGCTGCAGCACTTGTTTGCATTATTAAATATACTGCTGCAGAACTTCCACAGAAATCTATGGATGTAGAAGAAGCATGAATATATATATTGCCTGCAGAGATCTACCTGAAAATTCTGATACTGACCCAGAGATCACAGAATCATTGAGGTTGGAAAAGATCTTTACAATCATGAAGTCCAACCATTAACCCACAACTGCCATGTTCACCACTGAACCATGTCCCCAGGCACCACATCTACAGCTTTTAAATACCCCCCAGGGGTGGTAACTCAACCACTTTCTGGGCAGACTGTGTCAGTGCTTGACAACCACTTCTGTAAAGAAATCTTTTCTGATATCCAATCTAAACCTCCCTAGAACAACTTGAGGCCAGTTCCTCTTGTCATATCACTTCTCACTTGGGAGATTCTCTAGTAATTCCTTTCTGCAGTCTTTTAGGATTTAAGTTTTATGTCTGTAAGACATAAACATATATAACTATAGACCACATATACTGCATCTATAAAAGTACTCCATCTTAACACAATTTCAGTAAGGTGGTCTCAGCAGCACCGTTCTGTTTAAAAATCGTAAGACTTGAGATTAGTTCAGTTGGCTAGAGCAGAGTGCTAATGATGCCATGGTTATGGATTTGATCCCTGTATGGGCCATTCACTTAAGAGATGGACACGACGATCCTTGTGAGTCCCAACTCAGAATATTCTCTCTGTGTGTGTGAACAGCTAAAGAAGATACCTGAGCTTTAAAGAAGCTCATTTTTGTCACACTTCAAGTCGGGGTATGCAGAAATGTAAAGCAACTTTGACATAAATTTTTGTTGGTTTACTTGCACTGCTTCTGTCCTCCTGACGGTCTTCAGGGCAATATGTTACTGTGAAAGAACTGTAAATTCAATAAATGTCACTTTTATTGTAGGACTTAAAAATGTGACTCTTAGATTCCCACTCTTAAAAAGACTACTCACAGATCTATTTCTCACCTGTCCTTGCTCAGAACTACTGCCCTGAAGCATTTTTGAGACATTCTGCTCTATCTCATGAAAGACACCAACATTTTCATCTAAGAAAACAATTGTTTGAGTAGCTACCAAGAAGTTGTCCTCCTTTATTCCATTTCCAGTTTTCATTTGTTTCAGGATTTGATGGCTGGGCCAAGCCAGTCCTAGAGCAGGCTGCACGACTAGCCCAAAACCAATGGGTTTGGGTCTTGTGATTTGCCATGGTGACGTAATTCAGAAAACTTGGCTATGGCTGCATGGTGATATTCCTGCTAATAGACCTGAGAATTTAGTTCTAATCATGGAAATATCAAAAATGATCAGCAGAAGTTATACATCTTTATCTTTTTTATAGCCTTCACTTTTCCCTCCTTTTCCCTCCCTCTTCCCTCCCCATTCTGCCATCATATTAAGCACCAGTGTATTAAGCATTACAGTCCTAATACAAGTAGATGTTTTTCATTCCAGACTGCGTGACAAATTGGGAATGAGGAAAAAAAATCAAGACACAACATAATTGTACAAATACAGCTTTTTGCCTCACACCTGCCTACCACAGTCAGTAACTTAGAAACTAATCAGCTTGCTATTTCTCATTTCTCTCTAGTAATAACTCCATTTTACACACAACGTTTTTTCTCTTTAATCTCCAGTTTATATATACAACTTCTACTTTTCTTTCTCCACACTGAATTTTATTAAAGGTTACAAACTGAATTACGTAAAAGCACACAAACATGTTGACATGAGACAAGAGCTTTTTCCAGCCAAAGACATTAACACTAAAATTCAGTTCAAGATGTCCAAGAGATAACTACTCTCCTTTAAACACTTGTCCTTTTTTAAGAATCAACACCATCCCAACCAGTAGTCTACTACTAAAGTCCTACAGACTGCAAAATTTGTTGCTGTTAAGAACTTTAATCCAAAATGAAATCTTCTCAGTAGGGACATATGGGAGGTAGGAGCATATATCCTATCAACATTTCGTTTGAAGGATCTCTAAAAAAAAAGACACACTTCACAATAACCTGGACTGGGGTTTTCCTTTGTATTTTTTCAAAACAACACAAGCAGTAACTAAGTTAGTTCCATATTCAATTGCTCAAACTACAGGGAATGTAACCACAAAACTATGTTGTGCTACAGCCTGGCAATTCAGAAACATCAGGTTTTATTACTGAATGACTGTGGACTGCAGGTCATCAAACCTTAACATATTTTCTGCCAATCCAATATCCTTAGTGAAGAAAATAAGGGAAGCTTAAAAATATACAAGACTTCCTTACAGAAAGAGTAAGCCAAACACCACTGATACATACACACAGAAATATCATACAGCCCTCATATGACTAATGAGGAGGAAAAAGAGGTGCTTGTTTTATTAGACACATACCCATTTGCTTACATCCAAAGCACTTATTGCCAAAGATTCCTCTGCCATCATAACACAAAATTCAATTTTGATCTGAAGAATTTTGGTCAACTGTCCAGAGGTATAAACACCCTTCACCAATCTGCTAAGACTTTGGTTTCCACAGAAAATGCTAATTGGAAGCTCTCTGCTGGAGACATCAAGAATTACTATCTTGAAGATATGAAAACAGAACATTTTTTTCTTTGGACTATTGATAAAATATATATTAAGTGATCAAAATGAGTATTTTTTAGTGAGATCTTTAAGTAGATTTGAATAAAGGTAGCAGGTTAAAAAAAAAAAAAACGCAAAACAAATATGCGTGTCAAGTAAGCCTCAATTCTGAAGTTTTGTTTTGCAGGTTTTAAGCCCTTTTATCATTAACTTCCCATCAAATGAAAGTAGTAGAATGACTGGCAAATGAAGAATAACTCAAGCTGAACTGCCACTTCTAATAACCCAGTTTCCATTTAAACAGTGAGATGGCCGTAGGGTTTGAGAATTTGTCACTACCATGTACACCCGCTGATAGTAAAGTAAATGCAGATGAGATGAGCCAGTCTTAAACAACGTGCTCCATTTTATCCCTTTGGTCATAAAAAAATAGATCTATAGAGCTACTATGGAAATTAACAACTTTTTTTTGTTTTTTTTTAATGTAGGATAAAATAATTACTGCGCTTGTAAGGAATGCACATAATTATTTTCAGCACTGCTACACGCAATAGAAACTTACTTTTTTATATGTACCACTGACAAAGCAGATAGGCACATGGTTTTCACTATGAAAGATTTTTGGTCAAATAAACAGTGCAACTGCATTAGTCTGCACATTAGCATTTAGGGATAAAGATTTAGCTTTTCTGCACTGAGACATTAAGTTGTGCCTCAGGGAGGTCAAACACACAGGTCAATTAACAGCTCCAACAGTTGCAGCTATTTTAATAGATATAGCACCCAATTCCAGATTTCAATGCAAATATCCCATGGGGGGGGGGAAGAAGTTGTAACTTAAAAAACAATCTAAAATGTTAAAATGCAATGCTCTTTTAATACCTTAGCCTTCATGATGAAAATAAGAGCATCAAGTGATAAACTCTGGTATGTTAACTAAAAAGTAACCAGGTTGCATGTTCCAAGCTGATTTCCTAGAGCTCATAACTGAGTGGATTGATCCTAGCCTGGCTATCTCATGTAGCCTGCTTCTCTCATGTAGTACTCAAAGAATTTTCCCAAACATGTACATAGCAAAACTGGAATTCTGTTTTTTAGATGAGTACATCTTCAACACATAGGCTGAATTTGTGAAACAAAAAAAAGGATCCCTCCAAGTTCATTATCCTAAAAGTAGAACACTGAAATAAGACTGCAGGTTCCATGGGACTTTCTTACTAAGTAGAACTCAAATTATTCATTAAAAAAAAAGATAAAGCTACAGCTCAGAGTAACAGAACATATATTTTTAGTTTCAAAATACGGAATTTTTCTTTTTTTTTTAAATGAAAAATATTAATTGCTTACTCTCAGGTTTAGCCCATTAAACATTAAATCAGAGATGTGAAATGCTAGAACAAGCACCTTTTGCATTAGCATCTATATCCAGAAACTGCCAAACTGCCCATTAAATCTTTTGAATAAATCATGGGGAAAAAAATGTCAAGAAGCAACTAAATAGGAATGACAGGCAAACAACCAAAGTGAAGATGAAGTCACATGAAAGGAGTGACAAAGGAAATCAGTGCAAAAGAACTACAAAATGCACTTCCAGTTAACCCAGATTACACAATCTCCTGTTTGTAAATTGTATTTTTTCAGGCACATTTTTTCTGTAATTTTTGCTTGCATTGAGTATATGCTTAGCTAGCAGTATGGATTCACTCAGTATATAATTCAAATTTGAGTCAGTGGTTAGAATGACCAAAACACTGGGTCTGAACAAAAACTCTGTTACATATAACAGACACAAATCAACTGCCTAGAAAAGGACAAATCACCAGCACAATGGTCCCTAGCAAATTAGTATGTAAAATGAATAAAGATTATATTGGTCTAATTAAAATAATCTATCCACCTATAGATTTTATCTATCCACCTATAGATTTTGACCTTGTGTATTTCCCATACATAACATTACTGGGTTTCATAAGACCTTGATTTAACTTTGCTGAATGGTCAAGGCCCAGCATTTGAGTTTACTCAATCACATCTTCCTCCTGATGCTCCATCTAGGAAAAATCATACACGTACAAATGAAGGCATACAAGTGTATTCTTTGTATGTTTAAATGTTCAAATAATGCCAGACAACTTAGAAAAATATGTGTTTACAGTCTGGGTTAGGGGCAGCAAGTAAGAATCTGATAAGCCTTTTGTTTCAATAAATTGCTTCCATAAATGAAGCAATTACAATTCTCAGCAAATCTGAGTTGACACTAGAGCACATCCCTGCTAATTATAAACCATGTTAGATTTGTCAATTTGGCACCACTGGCACGAAAAGCTGATCACTACTACTTTCGCAAAATTGAAGTAAGACTAAATGACAATTAATGAGAAGACATCCCACATCCTCTAATTTTATATAAATTTAACACAACATGCACCACCAAGCAAGAGCCACTGTTAGCTCTCTCCCTGGCACCAGCAAATTTCTCTGCTGTTTGATGATTAAAATGAAGTGGATCATTTATATTTACAGACTGTGCACTCAGCAAGGAATTTTGGCATTAAACAGTCCTCAAGTCACTTTAATATGAATTAATTCTTTGAACATCATACAAAAGGAAGCAGAAATACTTACTAGTAGAGAACTTCATTTGCTTCATGCCTTTCATATCTAACAGTTTCACACATCAGTCTGAAAGAGAAGAAGTCAATTTTAGTTATGACTCCTGTCACAAAGACTTCAGTTTCTAAAATTACTCAGCATTTCCATAGGTAACTCCAGCACTCACAGAAAACTAACCACTAATTTAAATTGCAGCTGATTTAAGAATCTAAGGGAACAAATTGTAAAACCTAAGCACTTAAGTTACTAGTTCATACAAGATCAGATTTAAGGACACTAGATGTAGCTGTTTCCATAAAAAATTCTCTAAAAAATAAGTAAAAATTATACAGATCTCATTTTATAAAGTGATGTGGTAAAAGCAAGTAGCTTTATAAAAACAATTCTGAATTTTAGAAACTGTTGGAAATGTACTATGTGCAACACTGATCAGAGATACAGTATAAAAACTGCTCTCTTTTTAAAGTCAGGCCCAATAGATAAAACAAGGAATTATGTTGCATGGTAAATCAATGCTTCTCATTTTGCTAAAATTCAGCAACTTGAAAATTACCATGAGATTTTAATGCTGAAATCCCAGAGGGCTCAAAGTAGAGAGAATTTCCTGCAGGAAAATCCTCTGTCTAGAGGGGAGGATTAAAGTGCTTTCGTATTCACTGTCTGCCTGACAAATGTGGCATAATAGAGAGCAACTATAATAGAACTTACCACATACTAGGAAAATGCAATGCTAACTTGATGTAGAAAAATCACAATGCCATTTCTGTCTATTGCCTGAAGGAAACAGCCCTGCGAATTACTGGGAGTTGGGGACAAAACAAATCCCACTGCCTCCCCTGGCCTTTCTATAGCTCTGAAGCAGACTGCAAACCCCAAGGCTATTTGACAGTCAGACAGAGATTTACCTAAGAGGCTCATGAGAACATTCAAATAAGGAACTATATTTAAATTTTGGAAATAAATTCTCTTTCCTCACATAATCCATCATCAGAATCTCGCTGTATCAATGACCAGCTGCCAGCAGTAATATCATAAGCAGACAAAAGCACTCAAGAATTGCTACTCAGGCAAAAAGTCTCAAAAAAGTTGATTTGGGGCCTGTAAGAGTTGGTCTGGGTCTGACGTAACTTTCAATTACCATTTCCTAGATCGTTCATTTCAATAGTCAGCAGACTGCTACAAAAGTCACCACAGCACTCATCTCTCACAGGATTTTACTTACTACTTCAGCCCACTGAGAAATGATGATTTTTCTGTTCAGAAGTGGCAAGCTTATCATGACTATTCATAAATTGTTACTAGAAAGTGGAAAATCTGAATTCTGTTTGCAAATGGATAGATAGATATAAAAATTAAGAATCAAGTTTTACTACCACAGCCTTTCCCACACCGTGGTATTTTAGATATACACTTTGGACCATCTTTGAGAACTTTTCTTACAGAAAAATGTCTCTATTGTACAAAATTAAGCATTATGTATTGCATATCAATTTCAGCTAATGAAAAATCTTTTTGCATCCTGGCACAGCAAAAAAACTTCGAACCACAGAACCATCTTTTTTCAGACACTTCTCTCCACCATAAAATTGGGTCTTGTCAAAATCTTTTACAGACACTGAAAAGCTACTGTCTGCTTCTACCTCCTGGGTTTTCATCCTCCCTCTCTGATCCTGTTTTGAGAGGGAAGGGGAGCACAGACATGAAGTCACTGGTGAGAATATACCAGAAGAGAAGTCATTGCTAGGAGTCAGATTTAAAAATTTAAATACTGCTCAAGGATAGTCTGTGCCCTACTGGTCTGAAACTATGCTGGGCAATGTGCCATCTAAGAGCAGGAGTCACAGGAAACAGAATCACTTCAACAAGCAAGTTCTGTTCCCCGCTGAATTAGGATAGAAGGAAGCACATTCTTGATAAAGTCACGCAAGTTCACCACTGGCACTGAGTTTCACAGCATTTTGGTCCCCTTATTAGGACAGCAGTAGGGGAGAAAATGCCTCCTACAGAAGGTAGCCAAGCGTTTCAATTTTTGTGTTACAGTGGAATAGCTAGAAATTACAGTGACCAGGTAGCACAAACTAGATTGCTTCCTCAAGTATTTGAAAAATTGCATTAGTTCTGGTCAATACTGGTGTCCAGTTTTTGCTCGATCACTCAAACGTGATCTTTATCCGCTTCCTAAACAAATGCAATAAATTACAGATGAGATCACCAGCAAGCCATATGGTAAGTTATTCACTACTAGAGGCTACATTTAATACACTAGGTTTTAATGAATCTCAGAGGTTTTTGCGGCATTCCACTGCCACAAGAAGAATTGTATCCCTAAAGGATACTATAAAAGCTTTCAGTCCAACATCTGCCAGGAGCCCAGCCTTTTCCATGTATGGTACTGTAAACAGAAGCTCTCTTTGAGGAATTCGCTATGCTGGGAGAGTGAGTTCCACACATTCCTCAGCAAGAACCTCATGCTGCCCAGGAAGCCAAGAAGCACACATCAACATACCACACAACCATATGTGCAGGCTTTGATCTTTGTAAACAAGTTAACATCAGTTCAACTCCAGCTATGCAAAACTTCACGTGCTACAAGTATTGCATATAATAACATAACACAAAATATTTCAACTGAATGTGACCATGGCCTCCTTCCAAAGCAAAAGTAATTACAGAGACTTCTTTGAAGTTAACATTCACATTGCAAAATGTGTCTCAAGCACTTTGGAAGAAAGAAAACCCTTTTATTTTCTCCGAATTACAGAATATTGGCTTGGGAATGTGGACTCCCACAGAATGACGAAGCAAGAGGCCAGAAATTAGAACCTAAACTAGCATTAATCAAGTCGAAGTTGCTTCAGCATCTTCAGATGTGGCAAATGTTGGCAAAGCTCAGGATATAAACCAGCAGTTATTCACCCTCTCTACCCACAGGGCATACGGGAGATGTGCTGGCCTCCTTCTGTAGCTGCCAGCCTCACACTAATGCCCAAATACCCTTAGAAACCTCTGCTGTAAGATGATGTAAGCTGTTGTGTAAGGACAACTGAAACAATTACTTAAAAATCAAACAAACACAAGTCTTTACCAAAAAAACAGGAAGCTCTCGTGGAAGTTTTGACTTGAATTTATTTGTTTCATGAAGCATTTTAATAAAAAAGTGTGGATGACATTTATCAAGTATTATTTGCATGTGTTGTACATAATGTGTCTAAAATTTCAACACAAAAGTAAGCACAAACTGAAACAGAAGCTGAAAAACAGACTCTGCTGTAATCATGGCTGTCATGATTACATTATTACATAAATGATTTCATCAATATATGGGCTTGTACTCTGTATGTAAAGCATTTTTTTCTAGTCCAAAAGTTTGAAAAGAAAACAAATGCATCCATAATAGGTAGAAATAGGAAGGAACAAATAGAGATACACTATGCACACATACAAGGAGGAAGTGTTACGAAAATAAAGAAGGGAAGAAAAGAATGCAGTGATAGGCAGTTTGAGGTAGGGTACACGAGTAGTATATGGTTACCAAAATTACTGTTCCTTTGCTGTGCTAGTGCATTAACATATATGGTTTTCAATGACAAAGTATCATACCTTAGCTGATGCTCTCTCAGATTAGACAATGCTTCCATTCCATGTAAATATGAATACACAATCTCCAAGTCCTACAAAAATAAGGAAAACATTATTAGTATTCTCAGTTTTGTACAAGCTGTTAAAATACTGGTTTTAAAAGCATCCAAAGCCCTCTTCACAGGGGTAGTAGGAACACTTCCAGGAGGTTAAAGGCAAACTGCAGGAACCCCTTTGATTATACTTTGGAACCTCACACAAGGAAGAATGCTAGCATGTCCACGTCAAATACAGAAACCTTTCTGCTTTTGCTGTCATTACTCTTAGTCTAGGAAACAAGCCTAGTACAGAATTACAGTGAACTACTTTGCAACTATCACAGTCCTGCTTTCCAAAGCCAACATCCCAAAAAACTTTCATTCACTTTGTAAAGCAAGGTCCTAAGAAATCAGTCTCTTCACGTTCAGGGGAAAAGAAAAAAAGTACAACACAGTCTAACAAAATACCCCATTGTACAGAGATATTTCTAAAATTGTGTCCTCTTCAAACGGAAGATAAGCCACAATCTTAAATGAGAAAAAAAAGCTGGCATGAACAGAAAACTATTGGCATGAGATAATAAAAAAAGTCAAATATGATCCTTGTTATAATATGGTGAAGTGTTACATTCAACCGTTGTGGACATCCAATATCCAGCTGACAAAGCATTAATAAAGATATGAAAACAACTTCCAAGACTAAAACTTCCTAAAATGCAACTGTGGAAACACTAATGTCAGGCTAGAGGCTTCGCTCAAGTTACACTTAAAATAACTACAGCGCTTAAGAGAAAACTTCAGTGAAGCCAACAACCTCTATTTAGAGCGATTTAACTTTGGCTCATGGATTTCATGCTGTTTCATCATCCTTTTTCTTATTTTAAAACTTGCTAGTTGAGAGACAAAGTATGATCTATAATTCTGATTAAAAATCAGAGCAACAGTCCACAACCACTAACTGAGGCTGACAAAGTTGAGAATAAACTAGCACCAACATAACTCTCGTAACTTACTGTATGAAGATGTTTTCAAGTAATGGAATATATCAAAGCTAGAAATTTATGAAAGATTTGATCACTGTGAAATGTTTGTGTATTTAAAATTGCCTAAAAAGTACAGAAATACTTGCTTTCAGACACAATGAAAGAATGCTCTTTGGGCAAAGACAAAGAATTGAAGTCACAGAGAGAACTTGAATTTAAGAAAGAAAATTCAGTTAAATACATTATGTGTAGGAATGTGCTGTACTTGTTAAAACCATGGTATAGATCAGAAAATATACCAGGAGTTACACTCAATGGCTAAGGCTAAATAGGTGTCTCTCATTCTGTAACAAAAATGTCTTTTTCTCAGAGTGGAAAAGGCAAACATTCAGTTTGAAAAAGCAGAAGGACCGCACAAGCCAAAGTGCTGCAATTTCCCTTCAATTCCAGCCCTTCTCTTCCCTTGCCCTCTAGAGGCTTTGGTCCTGTGAAGAGCAGAGGGCACATCAAAGACAAAGTAATTATGCACGTATTGGGTTGGAGGGGCTTTGCACACAGAGGGTTTTGAAGAGAAAATATAGTAGTTGCTCACCTTTTTGCTTTTTTTTCATACCAATAAAAGTGTGTGAAAAGACACATCTGCTGTAGTCAGTGACCTGCTCACTCGCCAGACAGGCTGGAGGTGAGCAGAGGCTCCCGGGAGCCCGGTGCTGGCGGCAGGGTAAGACGCAAGGCAGACAGTCCCTGTGGCACCGCTGCTGCTCAGCCAGACGTGCCGGACTCCACGGCACAAGCCAACAGCTGCCCTGGGAAGCTGGGAGTGGGCCACTGAGGATCGGATGCTCACAGCAGCATCTTACATGGAAAAGAGCCTGGCCAGAAAGGGCTGCTCTAAGTCAGTTCCAGCAAGCCTCTCTAACAACAAGCAGAGAAAAAAAGAGAGTAACCTTCTGCCACCAGCTTGCACGGAGGTTTCTCTGGAGCGGCAGAGGCTTTATCTGCTGTAAAGTATTCACGGAAGAATAGAGAACCACTAAGGATGCTAGCTTACAGACCTTAAAGTGGATCCATGGGCACGTGGTTTGTGATGGGAGACATAAACCTAGCGACCAACCCCATAGAAGTACAAAGGAGTGATGAACACAGGTTATGTTCCGAGAGAAATGCGGCTGAAGTGACTCAGAGCAGGGGGAATGCATTAAATCCATGAAGGGAGTCACAGAACCATAGAACGGTTTGGGTTGGAAGGGATGTTAAAGATCATAATTCCAACACCCCTGCCATGGGCAGGGTCTCCTTTCATTAGACAAGGTGGCTCAAAGCCTCATCCAGCCTGGCCTTAAGTCATTCTGGCCAATTCCACAAGCTACAAACAAGGTATGCTTAGAGAACTCTTTTTTTTAAAAAAAATAAGTAATTCCCTTTCAAAATACAAGCATACTTGTCAAATATTTGCAAATACAACATCCCATAGGTGCCCAGATGAGGAACTGCAGATGGTGGAGGTCCTTGACTTTAAAAAAGGGGATAGATTTAAAAAAAAAAAAAAACCAACTCTAAAGAGCTCTAATAAAGGGGAGGGGTGAGGAAAAACCACAGCTAATGAAATCTTTACTCATGCTTCCATCATGGTTGCTGGCTAAAGATATCTTGTCACTGACAGAACTAAGGCAAGGGGCTTTTTTCTCGATTTGGAAAAAAAAAAGGCAGCAAGAAAACATTCTAACATCTCAGCTGCCATGCACTGGATGTTTCCGACAAGTGCCAAAGTGAGCTGCTGCCCATTCCTTAAGCGGTGTCTTTCCAGAGGCGTCTGGCAGGGAACAGCTCCCTCTAGCACCAAAAGTTTGGCATTGAAACTGAAGTAACAAAAAACCAGCAACACCCCTTTCAATCAACTTCTCCATAATACTGCAAAGTAAAAAACACTACAGTAGAGTCAAAAGAGCAAATATACTCATATGTGGTCAGTAGGCTCTGCACACTTCCAGTCAGCCTGCAGCATTAAAGGGGAGGAAAGCAATTTAAAAAAAATAAAATCAGAATGTCAAGTTTTTGTTGTTAGGTCACATCAGTTTTCCATTTATCTCAGGAAAAATTATGCTGTGCTTACTTGGCAAAAACACTCATCATCGAACACAAATAGCTGTTTCATCTTCTTAATTCCAAGTGAATTGACAGAATGCAAGAGTCCTTCAGAAACATCTGTGCCAAGTACTGCAATATCCTAACCAGATTCCAAGTGCTGGAAATGAAACCACTTCACAAAAATAACACACACACACATAAACCTAGGCATGTAAGCTATGAAAGTTCTTCATTTTGATATTCAAAACACTTGACAAAAGCTAAACTTCTAAATTTCTCAGGAAAAGAACTCTCTCTTTCGAGGACATGACGTGCCTAACATGATTTATGCCGACTAGCAAAGCAAAACCCTTAGAGGAGCAGCTAAATTCAAGCCCACTGTGACTCACACAGACATTTCTGCCAGCTCGCAGTGTCCCTGAAAGCTGCCTCCGGCTAATGCACAGGGTGTATAGGAACAGGGTGTATAGGAGCAGGGTATATAGGAGGGTATATAGCAGGGTATGTAGGAGCAGGCAGGCGACAACAGCGCAGATGCTTCTCGGATGCTGCTTTCACGAGGCGCGTCCCCAAATAACCACCGGGGGGCAGACCGAGCCACCGAAACTTCAGAGAACCTCATTCTCTCCAGTTTCTTCCCCCTTTATTGTTTCCAAAATAACTTCCTAAGAGTTTAAACGTGTCAAGAGGAGCAACGCTAACCATCACCGCTACAACTGGTTAAATATTCTGCTACAGGGAGGACTACTTATCCAAAAGCGCAGAGGAACTACCAGCTTTCTGCTTTCTAGTTTCATCCAGCCAGCAGAATTTAAAAAAAAAAAAAAAAAATAGGCAAAAGCCATGCAAAGGCTCAGCTGATCTTGCCGCACAAAGGTTGTGGCAACACCTTGAAAAAACATCTCAGTGGAAACTCCAGACCCAAAAATTGACTGCAAAGCACAAATTAGCGCAGCTTTTAAAGCATGTTTTTATTTAAATGAAAGCTAAAAAACTGAAATCTAATCTACACTTAAATCTGTACTGCAGCCAAAGTCATATGCTTGGGTTGCTGTGTGGGAAGCAGCACAAAATTTGTTTAATTCAGTGTTATTTCTTAATTTGCTTGTTTCTGTGGTGTCAGATGGATCACTTTAAAGTTCTGACTGTACTTTGAAACAAAACAGACACTCAAGTTTTAACACGGCTCAACTTCAATTAGATCTGCAGAAACATACTGGTCTGCAACCTTACCTCTGCTCTCCATGCTAATAAAAATCTGTCTATGTTTATGCCCAGACTTTCTATCCATTTAATTTGTGCTTGAAACATATTTGGCAATGCCAGTTACACAAACCAGAGAAACCCAAACCAGAATGCTGGCCCCCAATTCATACTAGCTTAATGAAGACATTTTTACTTTATTAACATGACAGAGAGGTGAAAATTAGTTATTTTGGACCGAAAAACTTAAACCTCTCTAAAAATTGAAAGCTCACACTGTTTTCAGTCCTGGTTTGCATTAAAGTGTAAAACTACAGGCCAAACACAACCATTCATCCTTGCCACAGTTAAGCAAAATCCTGAGAAATTCATTGTTCTCCAAGTAAGAAATTCACTCATTTCTGTGATGTGGCAAACAAGCAGAGAGCATCTTTCATCTTATAATAGCTTGGTTTCTTTCAAATCAAAAGGCAAAAATAAAAAACAAGCTAATTCCTTGATTCACTGACTTGAAGGATCGAAAAAAAAACCCAAAATTTTTCAAAGCACTTAATATTCACCTGAGGCTCAAAAAGGTCTGCGTGCTGAGCATTCAATGTGTTTTGAAAGGCTGATCTCTTAAAAATAACCTATTTTTAGTTCACATTCAGACAACCACCAGGAGAACCAGGCTCCAAGGGGAGGGGGTGTACTCACTCCCTATCACACATAGCCACTCCAGACCACACCCCAAGCCCAAGTTTCACTGCTGTGAGGACAGGAGGTCCCACCTGGTCCCTCCATGCTGGTCTCCTGCCACCTCCCCAGCCCCAGGGTGAGCACCTTCTCACAGGGACCCAACTTGAAGCCGTGCACTTGGCAGCATGAGACCCATGAGCTCCAGTGTCGGGGTCATGGAGGCAACTGCTCCTGCAGCACGGAGGAGGTGGGACCCACACACATCTTTGATGGGTTTCAACAGACCACGAAACTGCTGGCAGGAAGAGAGGCATTTCTATATGGCTGACTTAACAGTTGTTTTAGATCAGACTGAGACCTCCCCAAATTGTGATGTACTAACAAGAGCAGCAATGCCAAGGTTTTTCATCTTACTGAGCAACGAAGCCACAATCCAAACCCAAATTGCTGAAGTCCTGCCTCTCATTCCTTGTAGCTGTAGGATCCTGTCTTTTCCCATTTCTTCACACACCCAGCACCTGAAATCATATGACTCTCAGCCACTAGGGTAGCTATACCAAGCACTTACATTCCTTTTTTTTTTTCTTCTACTATTGATTTAGCACTGCCCTGTCTGGCTGCCTGTACTGGCTCACCGAGGCCAAAGCAGTGCCAGCATCACCAAAAGAAAGAGACTGGACTACAGCAACACCAATCCCATCTGGCTTACACAAAAATTTCCATGCCCACAGAAGAGCCGTGGCCACTCCCACACAGGTTTGTTCACATCTGGTTCACACTAAAATGCCAGGCTCTGACCCAGAGCAGCTCAGG